>CM021108.1:193343635-193986773 GCA_007115665.2 Sequoiadendron giganteum
GTGAAGCACTATCTTTATTCTCTATGATTTGAAACAAAAAAAAATTAAACTTTGGTTTGAACTTCCAATGGTTATATGCTTGAAGGTGTTTTAAGTAAACATCCTTTTCACCCAAATCATCTGCATTTTTAAACTATAGAAACAATGATCAATAAGGACTGGTGTAAACAATTGATAATAATCTTCACCTTGTCAATTAACCACCATATACTGTTCTTACAACCTTGACTGTAATATTTCCTTTGAAGAACATTAGAATTATGCAAAGCATGTTAGGCCCCATGTGGGTCCAACTAAAACAAAAATCATTTTCAAACAAGCTTTGAGCTCAAATTGTCCAATACTACCTTTTGAATACTTCTAAAGTTGAAAAACAAACTAGGTCTTCATCAGAAACTATTTTTTGTCATTTTTGGAAAGATGAATCAGATGTAAATCATGGGCAAACATTGAATGGTCTGTGAAATAGTGAATTAACTCCTGGTGAGCTTCCATCAGACACATAAGTTCATTTAAGTACCCTAAGCATGCGTGCAAAAGGAATTTTCTTGAATCATCGTTGATCAAAAGTTATTAACGATCAAAGTTGACCACTCTGTGAGGCTGTTAGGGATGCAGATACAAAACAGAGCAAACTGCATTTGGTTTTGATATGCTAAAAATAGCAAATCAGATCATGAGGCTCTGAAAACTGACATGTGAGATCATTTAGGTATGGAGAATATGGAACAACATTCGTTTTGACTTGGCAGTCATCCGATTGCAAAATCCAAGCTCAAACAGGAAGTTGTTTTGCAAAACAAACAATCTGCAAATAGTAGAGCAGTGTCAAAACCCTCCAGCTTCACTTTTAGAAACCCTATCAAAACTTATCATGGGAGGCTAAAATTTGACATGCCTTCTCACATAGGTCAATTGAGTATGTCTGTAAATTATTTTTGCACGAAAATCAACAAGTTTTAAATTATAAGCCTCCAAAGTGGGTCCCCCAGACTGATTTCATTAGGTTTACTTCTGAAAGTGTAGAAGCAAAATTTTGAAATGGGCATCTCAAATTTGCAAAATTTGAGATTGCCATCAGTGGCTTCGACTAGGGATGTATGCCCCGTGTGGGCATAGCAATATTCTAGATCTCTAGGGAGAGTAGACCAAATGTTGAGTCTGTCAAGTGCCCTCAAACTGCTCCCCTATTCAACTTTTAGTTTTCAATTTCATCTGATGACCTTGGGTCACCAAATGAAAAAAAATGAGGATCAACATTTACCTCTATCAAATACCAATCTGTAAAAATAGTTAATCTCTCTCAAGTCATTCTTGCATCTGTCAAACCATAACACCACTAGTGACTGCATTTTTGCAAACAACAATACCAAACCACCCTTGTGCAAGTTAAAACTTGTTCCCTGTTCAACTCTTTCATCACATGGAAACCGAATTATATAGGCCACATCAATGTCCATCATTTCATTTTCTGATTTTATATCAAGCAACAACACTTGAAACTGGTGATGAAGATCATATGAAAGTGTGATCTTATCACATTCATCAAACCCTTTAGAATGATCATGCTCGGAGGAAGCATCATGGCTGAAAAGCAGCACACAGTCATCTTATGTGTTAAGCAAAAATTGATCATACATTTGTATCTCCTCCAACTGAAAAACATCATAGGTCAGGTTGTCATCACCCAAACACCACAACCCAAACACATTATTGTGTGTTTCAAGATTCTGAAAATCAGATTTGTCAACATCTAAAATGTTTTCATCTTCATTCACATCATTACATTCAGCAAAATCATCAACCTCGAATGCATGAGTAGTGTTCTCTATCTCAGGTTTACACATGTTGTGAAACTCATTCTTCAAACCATCATGCAATTCCATATAGGATGCTTCAGACAAAGATTCAGACCATTCAAAATTTGACCCTAAACCAAGGTCTTCACATTGATTCTTCACAACATGTCCAATGCTATCATTTTCAGGAGTAATAGGGTCAGTAAAGAAACTTTCATGTGCACTTTCATCTGATAGGCATACTGACCCATGTACAAGAGACTCACTGTCATCACAAAATTGCTCATTAGTAATGAAATTAACACCTTCATTCTCTGTCTCACCAATGCATTCCTTATTCAAAGGAAACACATCCATTTTCAAACTATAAAGACAAGAGATATCATTAAAGCAAGATTCATATTCAATCTCATACTGACTGACATCACACCCACTACTTTTTGGATCGTATGGCTTCTCTATGCATTGATCAAAACATTTGGTAATGTCAACACAATCTGCAAATCCACCAAACTATTTTTCATTATCTATGGATGATAATGTTGATTCTAGATTCATGTGATTGTCACTATGCACAACTTGATTATTCAAAACTGAATTCCTTCCTTTAGCATTGTGCACATTATCTTCATTCTTATGTACCACTGACATTTCCATCTCGGTTTCATACAAGAAGTCATGGACAACAAAGATATAAACAGGTTCATCAACATCTCCATCACTGCTAGCAGTACTGTGCTCATGATTAGAAAATTGAACACATATATGTTTGTCCTCAGATTCTTCATCATTAACTAAATATATAGGATCCATTGATATCAAACTCGGACTACATTCCAAGTCTATCTCAAGTGTAATTTGATCATTCATTTGTGAAAAAATGACTTCATCAGTATCCATATCACTATATCCTTTGTGTGAAGAGCATACCTCTTAGTCATTCTCATAACAACTTTCAGAATCATCAAAAGAGAAATCAATTTGGCTGTCATTTGCATCCTCATCACAAAAATATCATCACTACATAAAGCATGTTCAAATTCCTCATAGTAGGTTCTTGAACTTCCATCTTGAATGTCTTGTTCACTAATTTGAGAAATAATGTCATCAGAACTTGTATCATCTTCACTGACCGAAACATGACATGGAATGATGACCTTCATCTTTTCTATTTCTTCATCATTCAAGGTATTACAAGAAAAAAATTCATACATATTTATTTGTTCATCATACCATGTACCTTCCTCTCCATCACTGCTGCAAGGATCTACACATGTGTTGATTATAAATTGATTACAATTAATATCCTCATTCATATGACAGATATCTGTATTTTCTGATACACTCTTCTCATCCTTGTGTATCATGTTCTGACTTTCTTGAAATAAACAATTGCTACCTTCATTTTCAGACACCACATTTTGATGATGTTTAACATGAAGTTCATTAGGATCTGCAGATTGTGATGATGGAGAAATTGAAACAACAACATCATTATCCTCTTAACAAACACTTTTATTATCTGCTCCATGAGTTCTATTTGCCTGAGGTGTGTTAGGATGACCAACACTCATAGCCCTATGTCCTTTCAGCATTGAGTATCTCAAATTGTTCTCAATGTCCATAGCAACTTGATATGCTTGGAGTAGGGTTGTAGGCTCTTTATCCCTCAATAGATAACTCATATTTTTGTCAAATCCTCATAAGTACACAACCAAACATTCAACATCATTTGGCCTTATGTTCTCCGAGATCTCTCTAATGATAATTGAAAATATGAGATTAAAAGATGGGACTAACTCATCTTTTCCTTTCTCCATGTTCATGAACTTTTTCTTTATCAAAGTAGGGTTAATCCTCTCTCCAAATTGTTCCATGACACTGCCTTGAGCTCTTCCCATGAATGAATGAAAGAGGCTAGTAAATAAGAGAACCACTCTCTTGCATCTCCTCTCAAGGACTGAACAAATAACCTCATGATCACATCTTCATGATCAATCTCATAATCATCCATCACATTACTGAACTCTTGCAGATGTTTATTTGTTGATTCAGACCTATCACTAATGAATCTTGGTAACTTATTTTTGAATTTAGCTAGAATGTTATTTGGGTAACCACTAAGGCTATTGAAATTGATAGCTCTATACCTTCTAGTGCTGAAACCTCTTTGAGAATCTGGTTGGGACTCATCACAAACCACAGTTCCATTTGTAACCATACCAGGATGCATGTATTGAGGCATCTTGATATGCCTTCTTCAAATTTTACATATCAACTCTACAGTTGATCATTCATTGCCCCATTTCTACCTTTCATAAAAATATTAGAATACCATAATGCATGATTCAAATGCATTTACACATAATATATATTTAGTGGGAAATTTTCAAGAACGAGCATACTTCTCCAACAAAATACATAGGTAGAAAATTACTGTTCAGAAGTATGCAAACAAAGTATTATTGTTCTTTCCCTCTTTTAGTACTAATCACTCAATAGGGAACCCAAGTTTTGACCTAGATGTTCAAGTATGGTTTTCATACATAATATTTTTGAAAACCAAACGTGAAGAATACCTAGAAACTTTGCAGTTGCTGCAAGTTGTCTTCCTGACTGGAAATTTTTGTAGATCTGGAAATTTCTTCAAATTTTCAACAGGTTCTATTAACAAAGTCACCACCTCTTTTCACAAAGGACTAAACTTCAAGCAGTATGAAGTTCTTTTACATGTAAACTTTTCTCTTAGTTCCTTTCCACCAACAGAGCACCACAAATTACAAAACTGTTCATGTGCACTACAACAAATTCTTCTCTAGGTTTAAAATCCTTCAAAAGTTTGAACAAATTCATAATGACAAATCATAATATGACTCTATAATCGTTTACAAGAAGAGATTCAAAATTTTCTCCAGCAAAGTCACCATTCTATTGGTGTTTAAAAAATACAACCCAACTAGGATTTGTAATTCTCTAAGAGGTTGCCAACCTCTATATTAAAGAACCACAAAGGCTAGTGGCCAACTGACAGGAAATGGAATGGATACACATTTCCCCTACACTTCAGTCTCTGTAAAACCTAGTGTAACACCCATCCGTTTTTCTTTTTGGACTGGACAATGTGTCTTGGTTTTTTCTTTGATTTATGTTTATGGTTAGTCAGATACTTTATCGTGTGTGTGTATTTGATCGCTATTTATAGAGCGATGAACTACTATATAATGTGATTTGGTTTATCTGATGCTTTAGTTTACATGCTTTAATTGGTGTAATGATGTTAGTTGATATAACATGTATTTTCTTATGATATTATTAAGTAGGATGGAAGTGTCAGTGTTGATGAGTGTGTTGGTGAAGGGGACGGGTTCGCATCACTCGCTTGCGAGCGCCCTGCGATTTTGTGATTTCCTCTTCATAGTGTGTATTTTATGTTGTTGTTTACTTGGTTTTTAGGTTTGTAGGTACATGACATCGACTCCACCTTTTTTCACAGGTTTGAGTGTGTCAATCCAACAGTTAAGTTGAATGGGAGATAGTAGCTAGGTAACTTGTGTCAAGTTTATGCCCTAGCCTTAGTGTGTCGTTAGTCATGTTTGTTGAGTCATGGTTTACCTTGTTTGAATGTTATTTGATTATGAGAGGTGCTTGCTCATTAAATTAAATTTTAGAATAATTGCATTGTTTAAAAGTTGTTATTTATTTAAATTAATATTAAAATTGTGGATAGAAATTATATTTAAATTTATTAATAAAATTTAATTTAATTTATTTAATTAATTAAATTTAATCCCAAAAGGGTTGAATTTATTTATTAAATAATTAGAATTAATTAATTAAGTTTTATGTTGAGTAAATTAAAATAAAGCATATAATGTAATGTATTTTGAATTAATTTTTATTTTGGGGAAATTAGTTTCAAATTTTGGAGTTAATTTATTATTTAGAATTTTTAAATTAAATACAAATTAGATTTGGTTGTTGAGGATATTTTCAATTATGCCAACATGTGTAAGTTTAATTAATTAGAAGAGTTTGTTGCAAATTCATTCACGAAGAGAATTTTGGAGAGGAAAAAGCTTCTTCACAGGTGTGAGGATATTTTTGGAAAAAATACACGGAGGATTGTTTTGGGGAAATTCTTGGTTGTGGAGTTACATTGGAATTGTTCTGGTAAATCTTGTTGTGTTTGTTGGTTGCCTTCTTGGTTGGAATCACTGGAAGCTTTGGAGGAGGCTCTGCATCAAATTTTCATTTCCTGAAGCTTCTTGATTCAGGTTTTCTTCTATGTTTTTGTATTGTTTTTTATTTTCTTTTAAAATAGTAGTGATTAAAGATTTGATTGTTAAATCTATTTAGGAAAAGAATTTTGTTGTTAGAAGAAAGAAAATAAATAAATAACATTAAAAGCTTTTGTTGTTCCCGTGAAATTTCTTCAGGGAAATTATGAAACCTCTGTAGAATTTAATTCATTTGAGGAAATTGTTAGTTTCTTTATTAAATCAAACTTATGGGTAAAACAACACATTTAGATTTATTTTAGAAGATTTAATTCACTGTAGAAATGAATTTATTTCTAAAACCTCTATAGAAATTGTGGTGGAAAAACCTAGAGGATTTGAAAGCTTATGGATGTAACCTAGATTCCTCTTAGTTTTCTTGTTCTTTTATTGTCTATGAATTTGAAGAAAATTGATTAAAAGATTTAGTTTTGAACCTTTATGAATTTTGGATTGTTCTCTGGAAAATTGCATAATTTCACCTGTAGGTGAATGTTTTCACAAAATTTCCCCAAATTTTTTATTATGTTAAATCCATTTATATATATATTATATATATACAGTTTTTTTTTTTAATAAAATACTAATTTAAATTATATTTTTGTCGTTCTTACGACGTCCTTGATTAAGGGTTTGTTATAACCAATTTTTTTTGTAAAGTTTATTTACTGCTGCCAGACTGTATTTTTGTGTTGGTCACCAATTTGTGGTAGGGGAGGCATGGGAGGCGCTACCTCCACAACCGCGCCCATGAGGGGATGACTATGGAGGGAGACCTCTATAGCCCTCTCCCCAACCTTACAAATGGTGCGGCCTGTTGGAGAGGGTCGGTGGGATAGCCGCCCCCTCCCCAAAAAACTATAAGGTCAACGTAAGATCATTTCATCTGCCCCTCCCCAATGTAAATACATTGGGGTTAATTCAACTTGCCTCCGAACCAAAATAAAACAATGATTCTTGTAAATTCGCTCGCCTCTTTTGTGTTCAAATTCGATTTCCATTTTAATGGAAATTTAATTACATTTTGAATGTCGTTTGTTATTATGATATGTGTTGGGTGTAATATATATAATATATATGTTTAAATAGAATATATATATATATATTATGTATATATATCTATACTATATATATGTAGTATATTGATATTGCATATTAATCTCAATATGATTAATTGGGTAAAATAGATTATATATATTTATTAATGTTGCTATGGATTACATGCACAATTAAACTTATAGATAAAGTTGTAAATTTAATGTGTCTTATTAAATAATTATTTGCATGCAATGAAAGATATAAGAAGGAATATTTGATTGGAGAATTGAACATATTGGTTTATGGGAATGAAATATTTATTTTGTTAATATAATTGAAGAAAATATTGAGATGTATATATTACATGAGTATTTTCAATTAGGAGTATATTCAATATTTATTTTGTTTTATTTAGGTGCATGTAATTTATTTTCACATGGAGATTTTAAAAGATAAGAGTTGAATGCATGGTTAAATGATAAGGAAAAAGATATTTTATTAATTACATGTTTTAAATGAAAAATTGAAAGAGATATAGAACTTGGTTAGAAAATTGAAAAGATTTCTTTGCATAGATTTATGTCATTTTAAAAGTAAAGGAGTTGTTTTATTGAAGGGGGGATTAATTATTTTAATTTATTTATTTTCTATTAGAGCAATTAAATCATTGTGAATGGAATATGAAAGGGATATGGATTTAGAATATCCAAAAATAGTAATTTCTTCGTGATTGCTTTAAATGTTTTATTTTCTATGTATTTCGTAAAGGGATGTAAGTTTAAATTGGTTAAGATTTCCGACAATGGGAGTGGAAATAGGGTTATATGATTATTTCAGATAATTTAGTTATCGTGCCTTTAACTTTGTCAATGTCACCTATTGATTGAGGATGGATTTAGGAAATCCAATTATTAGATTTAATTAATGACTTGAATGTTTTTTTTATGTAACTTTTTCTTCAAGATGTGTTTTGGGAAATGGGATTAAGTGTTAGTCCAATATTTTAAGTCTTCCAAAGGATCTTAGAGGATAAGGATTGTCTATTCTTTATGTCAACCAGTTGTGTTTTCCCTTGGGTAGTGCATGGTGTCTTTTTAGTAATTTACCCGATTTCCACGAATAGGGATGTTTTGTACCTCCTTTGGAAGGAGTGGATTATGTGTTATGGTTGCCTCCAATTATTGGAATGAGTTCTATTATTTTTCCTCCTAGAGATGGAGTGGTTATGATACCTAGGTTGTATGCACTTGTGATTCCCTTGGTAGATGGTTTGTTTGTGTGTTGTCAAATAGAAGAGTGGCTTCCATTAGGGGCCAGAGCCCGTAAGAGGTGAGACTGGGTAACGTTTGGAATTAGTTTAATCAAGTGATATCTAAATTAATGTACTTAGATGATTAGGATGCATTTCACACTAATAAAGATAATTTAACCTCACTCATAGACACAAGGGCTCATTTAGAGTTGGGATGAGTGGGAAGACCTAAAATGGCATGGTCATCTATCCTATCCTTACAGGAGGTATTTGATTCTGCATGAGTGAGAATGAGGGCCGGGGTTCAGTTGAGGTCACTAGGATTACCGAAGCCTATGAAGAATGCCCAAAGGAGATCTCACGACTAATTGTGCGATGACACTCTGTTTAGGACAACAGTTGTTAATTGTTTTAGGTGTATTTCTCTGAACATGCTTGATCTATTTTATGTCTAGAAGCAATGTGACCTATGTCAGTGATGTGTGAGTTGTACTTGTTTAGTTCTTTGGTTGGTTGTGTTATTATGAGCCACTATGAGTCTCCCTATTGTTAGAGGTTGTAGATATTTGTCCATGGTACGTTGTTACTATCTCCTAGCATGGGGGGTGGGCCTTCGGGTACCATTTGGTTGGGTGGAACATGCACCATACACCATTGGGTCCCCATTTATCTTCAATACTTGGTGACGAGACATCTAGTTGGACAGCTCGCAGGTTCTTATTTTAAATTCAAGCATTGTATTATTTCAGTTGTATAAGTTACTTTATCCCTCTTATGTTTATGAGGTGGAATCATGTAATTGTAACACTTTTGTATTATTGCCTTAGGTAGGGAATGAGTGATGTAACCAGTTGATTTAGTAATGAATATATATCATGGTTGTTATCTTCTTATCTTATGTTGTTTATGTATGTTATATTAATGCTTACTACATGAGTAACTAAATGCAATGTTTTTAATGATGTATGTTATTTGGGTTTAAGTAATCTTGGTTATGTAGCCTTAGGGGATGTTATCAATTGTAGATGAATATGTATGTTTAATTCACTTTAATAAAAAAAAAATTGGTTCGCTTAAGTGGTTAATTACAACTTTCTTTAGGGTTACTTGGTGAGGCATTACACCTAAGGGGGTAACCCTTTAGCAACATCAAACAATCTAGACACACAAGTAACAATATATTGCTTAACAAATTATGTTCTCACAAAAATATGTTGAGAAACCTAAAATATCACTCAACATTGGCAAGATATTAAATGAATTTCACTTATCAACATGGAGAACCTAAAAAACACAACTCAACAAAGCAGATTTGAAATGGTTTTTTGATTCAAAGAGTTGGGACTAAACTGAAAATAACAGAAACATGATAATGGACCAGTGCCATAAAAATGGGCTATGGAGTCATATAACTAGCATTCATCTTTTAGTGTTGAACATGATTTGAAGGTCTTGCAAATGTTGTCACATTATGACAACCAGACCACTGCAACTTTCTCTAATAACTTTACTTATAAATCCACCTGAAACATAACACTCCTGTCACATTTGTAAAAGCAAATACACTATCCCTGAACAATTATTATCCCTAAACAATAGGAAATAATAAAAGCAGCTTGTGCATTATTAAAGAAATTACACCATTCATAGAACAGAAGGCAATAAAAAATGTAGCTCAAATGCAAAAAATGTGCATGAGTAGACTCAAATAATTTTATTATTGAATCCAAAATAGCATTACAATTCAACCATGGAGACAACTATCAACAAAATAAACATAACTGAACAATTCAAAACACACACTTTCAGATTAAAAATGACTAACAATCATATTTCCCCCTAGCTTTACAATCTACCCATAGTTTCTGCCTGACTTGAAGAGCTTTCAGAAATTGGAACCCTTACAATTGAGAAGAGAAAAGAAGATATAGAAAATAGAAGCAAACAAGAGCAGCCTTAAAATTGATCTACAATTGCCATCTAGAAGCTCCATTCACCGTTGATCAAACTGAAAAGAATATCTCTTCTCCTTCCTTTGCAGAAACAAACTTCATCACTCAAAAACAACATTTGCTCATCATTGCCCAACAACAGAAAATCAGTCCATGTGGAGAATCTTCAAATTCACCCAGCTGGAAAATATCCTCTTTCCCGTGAAAATTATGTTTTTGTTCTCTTTGTTTGTTGCACATTATATTTTGTTTTCATATTTACCTATGTGCCCAACACAAAGTCTTTATGCATAAAATGAATAAAAATCCATTTTATAAGTTCTCCACATGCCTTTACATTTTTAAAGTATTTGCCTCTTATTTTATAGATAGTTTTGTTTTACATGTATGTGCAAAAAATTCACCTCACATTAATAACACTCACCTAGGGAAATAAAGATTAACCCGTGCCTGTAAAAATATTATGACTTTGGTTCCTCCATTACTCATTTTCACCCGTGGTTGAAAACAATTCACACTCGGGCACTTACCTTGCTGCACCTTATGTTTATTTCTAGTGAAGACCTATTTTTGTGGTGAATTTACTTTACCCATAATATTTGCCTTTTAAAATAAAATTTCATCTCCACATATCTGGCAAATATTTTAGCTTCCCTTAAAATCAAATTTTAAACAATGTATTAAAATACATTGGGCCCACATCTCCATTTTAAAATCTCAAACTATGCAACCTTTTGAAAAGTTTTAATAAAAAGCTCTTCCCGTGCATTCTCGCATACCTCGCAAGAATTTTGATGTCGTCATCAAAATCCCACGAGGTCAACGAGAATGGCCAAAATTCGGTTTTTGCAAGCTCACTTGGCCGCCATTCACTTGGTCTTCCCCATGTCTCCGCTTTGACCAACGCATTGTCTCATCCATGCCCAAGCTCCAGGCGTGGGCTTCTTACCTTCCATGTTGCTTATGCTTTGATGTATGTTCATCATTTATCCCATTGCAGGTAGCGCCCCTGCTCCTTGATGGATGCGCATAGCCTTTTCCAATGCTCCCCACATGGCGTGGGCCATCCTCTGGTGGTTGCGCCCTGAAACTATCTATGGCTAGCGCATTCTCCTTCTCAGTAGTTCGTAGGTCACTCTCACCTCCACAGGCGTGGGCCTTCTCTCATCTTTTAGTACAGGCGTGGGTTTTCCTTTCATCTCTGGGGCAGGGGTCTTCACTGCTGGTCAACACACCTTCTAACAACACACGAGCCTCCTAAACAACTTCATTTTGATTCGCTGGCCTTCACAAGAAATTGGTGTGGTGGTATCCCCATACTCTTCATCTGGAGTTATTTGTACCTATTCCAAATCTCCCATTTTTTGTGAATTCATCTTGTACAATTGTTGCGTAGCTTGCACTTATAGCATTTTATTAATTTGTGTGAGGAAATCACCACCCTCCTTCACATTTTGTAATTTAGATAAAAACCTCAGAGCAAAGCCAAATGTGACATGGCTTGTTCTTATCGATTGCTCTGTAATTCAGAAAAAAAACATTTCTAAGGCATCTGCAATTTGGCCAAATTGAAATAAACGCTGCAAACATCACATTCTATGATACAACACCTCTCGTAGAAATTCATTCAAAAGTGTTGTGAATTTGTCCCATGGTAACTCGGGTGAAGCACTATCTTTATTCTCTATGATTTGAAACAAAAAAAAATTTAACTTTGGTTTGAGCTTCCAATGGTTATATGCTTGAAGATATTTTAATTAAACATCCTTTTCACCCAAATCATCTGCATTTTCAAACTATAGGGACAATGATCAATAAGGGTTGGTTTAAATAATTGATAATAATCTCCGCCTTGTCAATTAACCACCATATACTGTTCTTACAACCTTGATTGTAATATTTCCTTTGAAGAACATCAGAACTGTGCAAATCATGTCAGGCCCCATGTGGGTCCGACTAAAAAAAAAATCATTATCAAACAAGCTTTGAGCTCAAATTGTCTGATACTACCTTTTGAATACTTCTGAAGTTGAAAAATGAACTAGGTCTTCATTAGAAACTGTTTTTTGTCCTTTTTGGAAAATGGTCAAAACAAGCCAGGTTGACTCAGGAATCAATCTAGGAAACTGATCAAACAACCTTGTCGAGCAATGAGAACGTGTAAACATATAGTAATTTGATTCGAGAATACAGTGCAACAAACGACTCAAAAAAAGGAAACCTGAGGAACCGGATATTAATCGACAAAGTTGCCCAGTCAAGATTTTCTGAAACAGCAACAACTTTGAACCAACACAAACTGATCCAATTGCTAATTTGTAAAAATAGTGAATCAAATCCTGGCGAGCTACCATAAGACACATAAGTTCATTTAAGTACCCTGAGAATGCGTGCAAAAGGAATTTACTTGAATCATTGTTGATCAAAAGTTATTAACGATCGAAGTTGACAACTCTACGAGGTTGTCAGGGATGCAGATACAAAATAAAGTAAACTGCATTTGGTTTCAATCTGCTAAAAATAGCAAATCAGATCATGAGGCTCTGAAAACTGACATGTGAGATCATTTAGGTATGGAGAATATGGAACAACATTCATTTTGACTTGACAGTTATCCGGTTACAAAATCCAAGCTCAAACAAGAAGTTGTTTCGCAAAACAAATAGGCTACAAATAGCAGAGCAGTGTCAAAACCCTCCAGCTTCACTTTTTGAAACTTTGTCAAAACTTATCATGGGAGGCTAAAATTTGACATGCCTGCTTACATAGGTCAATTGAGTATGTCTACAAATGGGTTTTGCACGACAATCAACAAGTTTTAAATTACAAGCCTCCAAAGTGGGTCCCCCAGACTAATTTCATTAGGTGCACTTTTGAAAGTGTAGAAGCAAAATTTTGAAATGGACATCTCAAATTTGCAAAATTTGAGAGTGTCATCAGGTACCCATTTTAAAGTGGGTATTCATTCAAAAAGGTTCGAAAATCACAATCCATGTTTCTCATTTGGATTTAGGCTTAGAAAAGTCATTGTAATCCAACCCTTACCCTTGGACCTACAAGTACAAGGTTATATGACAATATCGAGTGAAAAAATTGACTATGTCAATATGGCTGACAAGTTTTTTTCTAGAATTATTTTATGAAATTAAAACCTATTTTAGATGTGATTGTGCATATTCTAAATAGGTATTTTTTTCAATTAGATTGTATTTTCTACTTTTCAAATATTTTTTGATGAAATTGGTCCATAAACCTAAAATATCAAGGTTTTTAAATTATTTTAATAACTTTTTATTAAAAGAACTTTTTGAAAAAAATTGTACGTGAACAATATTTAGACAATTCTTTTCAATTTAAAAAAACAAAAATAAAAAAATGATAAGTTTAGGTCATCTTATGCATGATGTACACATGGAATTTTCAAAACAATAATTATGACAAATAAAAAATTTAACAAGAAAAAATATATTTTTAAAAAATTACAAAAAAAAACCATGAACATTCTTCAATGTGTTAAAGATCATTTCACAAAAGGATTAAGAAAGATATAATTATTTAGGTCAAAATATGGATGACCTACACATGCATGGTATGGTAAAAAAAGTGACTCTTAAGCAGTGGTTTCTATACATTCCTATTGAAAATCAATTTGTGTCTGTGTGGTATTAAAATGGGGAATTAGTAACGTAAATCCAACACACATCAATGACACGTCTTACATTAAAGAGATTGAAATAACAAGACAAAATGGTATATCTACTCTTTAAAATCATTTCATTGCTCTCTAATCTTAAGGACCCTCAAATTCATGCATGCTCTCAGATTTATTTATGTGTTGCACATGCATTTATTAGATGGCAACCTAAGAAACGAGAAGATTTATGAAATGCAAAGCTAAATGCCTACATTAACATGTTTTTATATTTTTTTGGATATAAAAGGTTAAATGATGGATGAAATTACTATTGTGTAAATGATGTGAAGATTTATTGCTAATGATGAGATGCAATTCTAAATACAATGCTGGGATAAATCTATAAAAATAATACAATGCTATGATTCTGAAAAATAAATTTTCCATTATAACAATACTACAATGTAAATGATAAATGAAAACTAAATATTCTAAGCCAATGCTCTCCAAATTCTATTATGATTCATGTAGAGTAAGTTTGTTCAAAAGATGTGTTATGCAAAGTTGGAAAATGATGTTGTATTTATAGGATTTACAAGGCATATTGTGATTTGGCAAAGATTCAACGGTCAAGATTGTGATCCAAAGAGATCGACGGTAGAGAAAGAAGAAGTTAGAGAGAATCATGGAGGTGGTTCCCTTTAATAGAACACTTTAACAAGTGTTGAAGAGAATCAAAGGGAGGAAGAAGCCATGTGTCTCCAATCTTGTTAGGAGTTTGTTGATGGAAATTCCTATTTAGAAAATATAAATATTTAAATTCATGTGACACATGTTGAGGTGGCAAATGAGGTGGAAGGAGGTTAGAAGAATGTGTAGAAATGTGACAAAATTGAATTAAAAATTGAATTTTAAATTGAGAGGGAATTAATCAAATAAAACAAATTAGTTATATTTGTTTATTTAATTAAATCAAGAAGAAAATGATTTTAGATAGGAAGAATTAAGAAAATGAACTACATAAATAAATTTTGCAATTTATTTATAAGTAGATGAATTAAAAGGAGTTTATTAATTAAATACCTTGTATTTAATTAATCGATTATCTTGACCAATTTTAGGTGTATAAATTTTGCCCCTCTTTGAAGTGATGTGTTTACACATTTCTTCAAAGAATTTTTTTTACTCCCCTTAACACTGATTTTCAGGTGATGATGGATATATGCCCCCTCGGGAGATAAATCGGTGAATTTTTGAATTTTTCGGATTTTTTGGAAATTTTTGATGGTTTTGATGGTTTCAAAATTTTATGATGCAAGAATGATTTATCTCCCAAAAATGATAGTGAAATCTGCCCCAGTTGATTAGTTGATGAATTAATCCCCTTTGAAAAATAAAATAAAACAATGCCACTTAATTACCCACTTAATCACCTTTTAAAAGGTAAAAAGGAGTGAAAAAGAAGCTCATTTATGTATTTTCAACTTTGAAAGTTTGAGAGAGAGAAATATCGAGAAGTTGGAGCAAAATGGTGATCCCCATTTAGACACATTGATTCAAGCGTGTGCGATGACACAACCACCTGACAATGTATGGACCTTTGGTATGTACCCTGAAAAACCTCCTCGTGATTTGTGCATTTGAAAATTCCTATATTTTTTACGTTTAAAACCTATTTTTTATATGTTTTAGTGCATTGAGTCACTAAAGTGGCACATCCATAGACCGTAGTAGCGCATTCATTTTTTCAGCGCATAGGGCTATATTTTTAGCCCATCGAGTCAATGTTGTAGTGCATAGGGACTTTTAGTGCATTAATAGAGGGGTTTAGTGCATTGATTAATTTCAATGGTGCATAGATATATCTGGTGCATAAAGACCTTGTTTTGGCACATTGGTATAGCACATCCATGTTTTTAGCACATTGAAACCCTATTTTAGTGTATACAGGCCAGTTTGATGATTTTTAGATTAGGCTTCCTGATTTTGATGGTTTTTGATCGTGTCAACCTTCGATTAGGTTTTGTTTGATCATATTGATAGATTAGATGATGATTGACCTCATGATAGATGCATATCATTGATTGATTGATGATGATCAACCTCATGATAGGTGATGATCGATGATAAATTGATTGATTGATAGACTGATTAATTAATGATTGTCCTCATGATGAGTGAGGATCAATGACAAATGCCTCCTGAGATGTAATCAAAATATCATCAAAACTGATTAGATTGATAGGTTAACTAATGTTTGATTGATTTATTTATGATTTGATATGTTATGATGATACAAGCCTTTTTCTACCTTGATCTCGTAGGAGTGCTTCCCGAGAACGTGGGATTTGATACCACATTTAGATCAGGCTAGGAGACATTTGATTGGATGGTGTAGGTTGAGTTCATTGTTATATATGCCCTAAATTAGTATTAATCAAGGACTCTTGATAACCTTGGAAAAGAGGTGGAATAGCGACCACAACACTTTCCATTTACCCACCTATGAGATGACAGTCACACCAGAGGATGTCTATCGTATTTTGCGGATTCCAGTGGTTGGAGATTTGGTTGTTTATGATGTCACTGAGTAGGGAGGGACTGATGCCTTGAGGAGAGTATTTGAAGATGACCAGATCTACAGTTATGGGATCCCGTGGTAGGATATGTTTGATGCTTATGCCATATTATCGTGTGTGCTTGCTAGAGTTATTGGTGGATTCCTATTTCCTGATCGTAAGTCGAAGGGACTGTCAGTTGGTTGGGGTCAAACACTAGAGAGCTTGATCCTTCATTAAAATTGATATGCTTGGGGATCTTGTATGCTTTCTCACTTATACCATGATCTTCACCAGGTTGTGTATCTTAGAGCCTCCAGTTTGTTAGCCAGAGTCACACTGTTACAGATATGGGCATGGGAGCATATAGCTATCACGAGACCAATTGCAGTGAGACATAGGCTAGTTGGGAGACCCTATGTTCATGGTTACATAGGTCCAGTTGTCCAACATAATTTGGGAAAATTAGAGTATTGGAGGAGTGTGTTGAATAACCTATATTCTATGATATGGAGGCCTTATATGGATTGCTAGTGATTTCCAGAGGATGATATAGAGATGTTGTATGTACGTATAATTAGATATCTAATCGACAGGACACTATTATCATCGAGAGATTTCTCTTAGGAAGAGTACACCAATAGTATGGTAGGGTACAAGGCATGCCCCATGGAGTGGCTCACTATGCACGGCGGTGACAAGATATACCAAAGTGGTGTCCAATTTTGTCATATGAGGCCACTTGCCAGGAGTACTATGGATTGCATCCGATGATTTGGGAGTATCGCCTAGAGATTATAGAAGCTTCTTGCTCTGAAGATTATGTGCAATAATTTTTTACTCATCCATTTCCTCGGTTGTCAAGTCCAGACAAGCTAGTGCCCCTATTAGATGATGAGGAGAG
Source organism: Sequoiadendron giganteum (assembly GCA_007115665.2). Lineage (NCBI taxonomy): Eukaryota > Viridiplantae > Streptophyta > Pinopsida > Cupressales > Cupressaceae > Sequoiadendron > Sequoiadendron giganteum. The sequence continues at coordinate 193,361,050 of CM021108.1, forward strand.
GGCACCCCCATGTGCACCCAGTCGAAGGAGAGGCAGAGAAGATGAGGAGGAGATCAGTGACAGGGGAGATGGTGATGATGGAAGAGATGATGATGAAGATGATGGCAGAGGTGTAGCCTTTCATATTAGGGATTTCATGGTGCCTTGATGAAGGATATCTTTAGTGGCTATGGCACAACAACATGTGCAGATTGGGGTGACCTCGCAGTAGCAGCAGAAACAAATAGTTGCTTTATAGGTGCAGGTTCAGACACAATAGGGAAAGTTAGTATAGATTCAAGCCTTACTGGCACAGGCATAGGCGTAGGCTGTGTAGGCACAGTCATAGGTAGCCACAATGATAGTTGAGAGAGATGCAGCCAGAGAGTAGGGCAAGCAAGAAGTGGCTTTGGACGATGAAATATAGAGAGTGGCAGAGGGGACAACCATTGGTGGTATGATGAGGGAGGTCACTCGAGTCATTAGGGAGGCAGAGTACTATCAGGGCCGATATCATTTTTTTGTGCCTGTAGAGTAGAGGGTGAGTTATGCTCATAGTATATCAGCATGCAGCTATTCTCAGACCACCAATATGGGTGTGACATAACCACCACGTAGAGATCCCGATCCAGACCCATAAAAGGTGCAATAGGTGCAGGTCCATCAGGGGTGCTACCGGAGGTTTAGCTAGGATAGTGAGGTCTGGGGGGAGCACCTCATAGCTCTGATTCTTTTCTATTTCGTGTACTTTGAGACATTTGATGATGTATACACTAATTTTAGTTGAGACATTGTGATACTACCACATTTTTTATGATGTACCTCTTCATATGTTGATATCATTGTACTCTTGACATTATGATTTTGAGATTTATATATGACATGTGGTGATGATGATTTTGATCTATATGTTTCTATGCTATGATGCCTATGATGGATACCTATGATGAATGCCTTTAATTTCTATGTTCTATATGTTATGCAATATTTATATGTTTATGTTTTCATGATTATTTATGGATGTAATGATGATATGTTAATGCATATGGATGATGATTCTAAATGTTATTATGGATGATGTTTTATGAATGCAATGATGATATGATAATTCTTTTGGATGATGATATGTTAATTATTTATGACATGATGATTTATGATATGGGATGGATGTAAATGAAACGTGATGCAATTTCGTATTATGTTTTGTATTTCCTTGATGCAACCATATGGTGAAATGTAATGGAAATGATATGAAAAATGATCTGGTAAGGCCATTTTTTATGCAAATATGTATGAGATGAATTTGATTCTGCAAAATGTGATGTAATGCACTTCTTTTTGTGTTTTCTAATGCAACTATTATGATGCAATGTATGGTTGGATGAATGATGTTTTTGTAGTAATATCAAGTGTACTCAATCCAGTTAATAATATAGATAACATCAATTTGGAAAATTGTTCCAGCCTTGGAAAATCCTAAAATAAAGATGCAAAACTAATATGGATGCAATCTAATCTATCATGTAAAACTAAGATTCAATGTTGCCACTTTTTTGTCGTGCTTTTTATCATCATTGAGTCTTTATTATATTGAAATTTAGTACAAACATTGATTGTATAACTAGACCATGATGATCTGAGTACAACTTCTATACAACTTTCATTGAGTTTTGATAGTGCAAGATAACATAAGTATCTAGGTATAATTGGACCAAGATGACCTAAGCATCACTTGTGTAGAGAAACAAGAGTTAATCATTTTCCCATGCAAATTCAAAATGTCATCAATGATATTTTGTAGAGCATGTCCAATGACAATTTGCATAGTAGCAATGGTTAACTCACAAACAACAGACAAATAAAATATCACTCTCCTTCCCAACCCCTCTAGTTCATGACATCATCGAGGTACTCCAGAGAAATGATAACAACAATCAAGATATAAAGAAAATGGAATATATGTGCTAAAGTGATCCAATAATGATTCAAAAGGTGATCATCCTGTGAGATTTGAATGGTTTTGTTTTGATGTTGATTTGGATAATCGCTCATTTGATTGATTTTGATTGATAGGCAGTTTGATATTTAGCGTGATTATTGTTTTTTCCATGTTGCCTTGTTATTTTGAGCTCAAAATAGGTTGCCCCTAGTGAGAAACAAACCAATTATTACAGATATGCACACTGGTAATCGAGCCAAAGGTGATACATTACCGCAACAGTCAGATATTTTCATGAAGCCCATTTTATGCTAGGCATGTATACATGATGATAGAAAAAGCGGATGGCCAACACACATTCCAATAGATGGAGAAGTCGATTAATCACAAATAGCGCATGTTTACCAAGTTTTCACTACTTGCTTTTATTGCACTTTTAAAAAAAATATGATTTTTTTGTTGTTACCAAGATGCTCGTTTGCCAGGTTTTGACCAAGGTAACAATTTTTATTTTTTTTTATTTTTTTTTTGATTTTTTGATTTTTTTGATTTTTGATTTTTTGGTTACTTTATTTTATATTTTATATTTTATTTTTTTAGGACTTTTTCTGATTTTTTTGGATTTCTTCAGGACTTTTTAATGACGTACAATGGATGGATTATGTGTAGAAATTTTTGAGATGAATATTCATAGGTTCCTCAAATAGGTCCCCTTTAGGCATGGATAGTTGATATACTTCTGATCCATAGAATGATACGATGAGAAATGGTCCTAGCCAATTCTGTTCAAAATTTCCCTTCTTCTCTCGATCTTGTTGATTGCATGGATTTTCCTTCAGTACCAAGTCACCCACCTGAAATGTTCTTGGTTTGACCTTATGATTATAACTTCTTGACATTCTCTACTGATATGCTTTCAGGTGATCAACTGCAAGCTAGCGATGTTCATCCAACAGTTCCAACTCTTGCAATCTAGATACTCAGTAGTCTTCATCTGAAATGATTCCTTTCAATGACATGCAAAGTGATGGAATCTCAACATCAATACGTAAAATAGCATTTCATCCATAGATGAGAGCATATGGTGTGGTTCCTATCAAGGTGCAGATGTTGATGTGGTATGCCCAAAAAGTAGGGTTTAGTTGAATGTGCCAGCCACGTATAGCATCGTTGATGGTTTTCTTTAGGATCATTAGGATGGTTTTAATTGAGGCCTTTGCTTGGTCATTCCCTTGAGGATAGTATGGTGTAGAAATGTGATGTTGGATATGAAACCTTTCACAAAGTTCTTGAACGTCCTGATTCTTGAAGGGTCTACCATTGTCAGTGATAATAGATTGAGCAATGCAATACCTACAAAGTTTATTTGCTAGGGTAAGGCCACTTGAATATGTTCCACAAATACCCTCATGAACTTCTTGTAAGGTCATTTCAGACTCATCGCATTCCAAACATCAAAGGAGAGTTCCATCAAGACCTTGTTGGTAAAGTACAACTACGATAAGGGTGTGTCGGGTAGCTTTACGGATGAAGTTTCATTTTTGGTTTCATGACAAGTCAAGTGGGAGGGTGTTATTTCTTAGGTAGGTGTAGATCTTCTCATAGATTGAGGTATCAACATCAGTTAGGTGGCATATGACTTGGGACTCAAGATCATCATAGGTAGGGGTAAACACTTGTTCCACCATGAACTCATAACGGCTCTATTTATCTAGAATTTGTAACAGAGAAGCAATAGTGGCCATAGCATCAATAACTTTGTAGTCTATTCTTGGATTTTTTTCAAATTTGATAGCGACAAATTATTTCTTAAAGTCATCAAGAATTATTTTATAGGGCATCAATTTGTCATCCTTTGTCTTATAGTCATAATTTACTTGATTTATGACCAATTGAGAATCTCCATAGACTTGCAACTTTGTGATTTTCCACTCTACAACTATCTTGATGCCAATGATCATTGCTTCATACTCCGCCATGTTGTTAGTGCATGAGAAAATTAATTTGTATGATTTTAGAATAGTATGCCCTTTAGGGGTGATAAAGAGAACTCTGACCCTTGATCCATGTTGAGTGTATGATCCATCAAAGTATAATATCCATTGTTTTGTTGTTATGGTAAGGACATCAACATCTGCAGACTCAATGTGTAGAGGATGATCATCATGCAATGGAGCTTCAACTATTTGATCTATGATGGATTGTACTTTGATGAATCTCCCATCGACATACTGGATGTCAAACTTCTTATTAGATTTTCCTTGTTGAGTAGATATCTCAATAGATCAATTTTGGCTATCAACTTGATGATATGAGTTAGCATATAATGTCGCAATTTTTGAGTGGAAAACACTACTTCTAGACAATCCTTTTCAATGGATGTGTAATTAATCGCATAGCCACTTAATGTTCTACTGATATAATAGATCACCCTTTCTTTTCAAGTTGAAGCCTCTAGTGCTAGAAAAGTTCCCAATGATGCTCCAATTGTTTCTATGTATAGTAAGAGTGGTTTTCTTTCTATTGGTGGTACTAAGAGAGGTGGACTCATTAGATATTATTTCAATTGGTTGAAATAAGCTTCACATTTCTCATCCCATCTAAAGGAAACATTCTTGTGTATTAAGTGAGTGAAAGGATGGGTCGTGTTCACCAGTTGTGAAATGAATATTTGGATAGACTAAAATCTTCCTTGGAGTGATCTTAGTTGAATTATTTTCTTGGGAGGTAGCATCTCCATGATTTCCTTAAATTTCACAGGATCCACCTCAATGCCTTTTTATGAAACTATATATCCCAAATTTTTTGCAGATTTCACCCCAAATACACACCCTTTTAGGTTTAGTCACACATTGAATTTTTCCACTCTAGTGAAGAATTTGTCTAGGATCTCTAGGTGTCCTTCTCTAGTGTATGATTTGGCTATCAGATCCTCTACATAGTCTTCCATGAATTTGTGCTTCATATCATGGAATATTTTTGTCATGACTCGTTGATAAGTAGCTCCTACATTCTTCAATCCAAAGGGCATGACGTTCCAACAAAATGTACCCCATGGGCATTTGAAGGTTGTTTTATCTTGATCCTAAGGTGTAATTTTGATTTGGTTATATCTTGAAAAGCCATCCATAAAATACAACATGGCATGTCTAGCTATTAAGTCCATGATGATGTCTATGTTGGGTAGAGGAAAATCATTCTTCCAGAAAGATTTATTGAGATATCTGAAATCTGTGCAAATCCAGATATTGTTATCAGGTTTTGAAACTGGTACAATTTTAGAGATCCACTTGGCATAATCAATTGATCTGATGAACCCTAGATCTAATAACTTCTTCAGTTCTGCTTTCACTAAGAGGACAATATGTAGATGTATTTTCCTTAATTTTTGCTTCACTACTTTTACTCCTAGTGGTAAATATAAATGATGCATGATTACTTCTAGATCCATCCCTGGCATTTGTGTATAGGACCAAGCAAATTTAACTTGTCACTCTTCAAATAATTTTGTGAAACTTGGTTTTTCTTGTTTTGTCAAGAATGTTGCTAAATGTAGAGTTTTCACTGCTTCTATTGTACCAATGTTGAAGGATTGAGTGGGCTCAATCAATAATTTTTATCTCTCTTGAAAGTGTTTGCGGAGAGTGTCAAATCTCTCATCCTTCGGTGCCTCAAAGAGGTTTTCACCATTGGATGTGCTCTTTATTTTTACTTTTGCTTGATCTAATACTTCCATAGAATGGTTTTGTCCATTAGATCGATTTCCTATATTATTCATTTTACAGCTGAGATATTTGACACTCCCCTGACTGGAATCTTCATTCTAAGATTCAATGCTGGAACGTATTTTAGGGTTGTTAGCATAGAGGAAATTTATAATGGCATCATCATTGGAAAAGACAGGGATGTTGATAGGCTTGGTTTGGTCCCAGTCAATAATTTTGGGATGTACTAGAGGTAGGGAATCATTGGATTGGTTTAATTCAAAGGCAGTAAGGGTCCTAATGGTGACATCATCAAGTAGTCCTATAGAAAGGTCAATGTCTATGATGTAACTCTCCTCCAAATGATCTATCTCACTAGGATTTTGATCGTCTTTACTTGAGTCATCGATAGGTTGTGATCCAAATTCAAGCGATTTTAACCCTGAAATTTTTCCCTCTTCATGTATGGGTACATACTTTTGTATCACATCAATTCCCTTTTCATGACAAGACTCTTTAGATAAGGAATCCCACTCAGATTCATTTTAGTCAGTTTCATAGTCATTACTAGCTTGCAGTTATAAGATTCATTCAACAACCTTCTAGGTGGCTTCTTATTTTGTTTCCTCTTTGTATCCTAGTCCTATCTTTTCTTTTGGATTGATTAAGATGGGTTGAATGGGTTCTATGATGCCTTCTTTTCTCTTGCCAATAGGTCCTTGTCCTTTGTATCCCATTTTCTCCAAGATTGATAATCCTTTGCCATACTGTGATGTTTGTACATTAGTTGTTGTTGCTTGAGATTTGGCTTCATCCTTGTAAAGCCAGTTCAAAATTTCTTTATCATTGAATTCCTTGACTTGAGTACTTGCTTTTATGAATCTTCCTTCGAAGAGTGTGATAGTTTGTGAAGACTATTTTGTTGAGGTTGATGGTTGATCATAGGACTTTGAGGAAGATAATTATGAAAGACATAGGGATTGCTCAATAGAATATTCACCCACGCCTTTATCTTTGACTTGGACCATTTTCTCAAATTATTTGGACAAAGTGTTGAGTTGGGATTCATGATTGGTAGAAGTAGATGAGGTAGCTTCTTCTTTTTCCTCATGTTGTTTAGGTGAGGAACTTGGTTGGCTTTCTTTATTTGAGGATGTGGCAAGTAGTTTTGACAAGGAATCCAATTGGCTGAATTACATGGGCTGATGGATGGGGAAGTGAGAGCTTCACTATTATGGGGCACAAAGATATCCTAGACTCACTTGAGGGTATTGCAATACTAAGGACTACTAGAGTCAGCTGGAATGGTGATCTCTTGCCCATTGCAAGGGAATTTTAGACATTGATGGTAAGTTGAGAGGACTACCTACATCTCACGGATCCAAGGATGACCAAAGAGTATATTGTATGTCAAGTCTTTATCTAGGACTTGGAAAATTACATCTTTTTGAATCGGCCCCACCTGAATTGGAAACACAATTAATCCCTGTGAAGATCTTTCCTCATCATCATAGGCCTTGATGGTGATCTTTTTCCTTGCATCTATTCTATTCTCAGAGAATCCTAGTGCATGTATGAGCTTTAAAGTACATATATTGAGACTAGCTCCTCCATCTATTAGAACATACTTGACTCAAATTTTATGTATTAAGAATTCAATGTGGAGTGAGCTACGTTATGAGGATGAATGATGGATATGTCATAATTTTCAAAGAAGGATAGGCAATGAGCTACAATCAAGTGCCCCACCATGGATTGGAAGGTATAAACTTGCAAATATATTGGCACGGTTGTGTCCACTAGGGCCTTTTCCAAAATTTCCTTGTGGGCTGGTGAAATCTTGAGGAGTTCCAATATCGATATTTATACTGGGATATTTTGAAGTTGATCAATAGTGTTATATTGATGTGATGGGGCAACGGGTGTTTTGGATGTGCTTCCTTTTAAAACATATTTATATTGTGCTCCTATGGTTGAATTTACAAGTATGCCATCTTGTTTCCCTTTGATTTTAATAAAATGGATTTGGTTATTCATTGTGACCATGTCTTGTTTGATGTTATGGACTTGATTGGATGTGATGTTGGTGTCATTGATTTTATTTTTATCTATGATGGTGTCTTGTCCATGGTGAATTGGAACATCATTAATTTGATTGTTGACTACAACAATTTCTTGTGTGTCATTGGTCTTAATGTCATTTATCTAATCTTCAACTGCTGAAATATGAAAGATGGTAGTATCATGAACATAGTTTACATGTTTTCCTTTGTTGTTTGTTGTAGAGGATTTCACTTTGTCATAATTGGGTAAGGGATTCTTGAATGCACCATGATAAAAAAATAAAATTAGGTCCTTCTATTTGTATGATATGCTAGTATATAAAGTCTTGCACCTTGTGCTTTAATTGCATACAATTATTTTTTTGATGGCCTTTGCACTGATGAAACTCAAAGTAATAGGAATCATTCCACCATGACAACTTCACTTTCAGCTCAAAACCTTGGGTGTCAGCTAAGGTGATAATATTTTTCACAAGAATTTCTCTCAATGTGAACTCGAGTGATTGATGAAAAGGTGTGAATTTCTTGAAATTTGAGGGTGTTTGATATGGTGGTGGTCGAGATGGGGCATTGTTTTGGTTACTATTCTTGTTCGTATTCTGATTTGTGTTTTGATTCATGTTGTTTTGACTGGGGGTTTGGTTGGTCTTAGATGTGATTCCTGATAGATTAAAGACCAGTTTGGCATTATGTGTTTCAGTTGAAGCAACACTATTATTATTCTTGTATCTTTTCCAAAACTTTGGTTTATCATTGTTGGAGGAGTTTGCTGAGTTGTTTTCATTGTAAATTTTCAAGACACCTCTCTTGACCAAAGCTTCTTTGATTTTGATTCCCTTTAGAATTAGTTTCTCAAAGGTTGGTGGACATTGTAATTCAAGCCTAAACTCATATCATAATTTAAATTATCAATGAAAACTTCCATCTTTCCTTTTCTGGTATAGCACGAGCATACCTTGCAAATAATCTTCTCCACCTTTGTAAGAATACAAGAAATGATTCTCGTTTTTTCTATTTTACATTGCAAAGATCCTTCAATGTAATCTAATGTTGAATGTTATAAGAGTATTGAGTGATAAATTTGTTGGCGAACCCTTCAAAGGACATGATCCCTAGGGGTAATTGCAAAAACCATTGCATACATTTTCCTACCAAGCTTCATGGGAATAATCTCATCAAGTAAGTTTCCTCATGTGCGAATTAAAGGCTCATGGTTTGAAATTCCCTTGTATGATCTATAAGATCTATTTTACCATTATATTTATTGTATTTAGGGAATTCATAATGTTTGGGAAATGGAATCATGTTCACACTTTGATCAAAAGGATATGGACATATGTCATGTATCGAGTATCTTTTTGTGGTTCCCTTTTGCATGTCGAGAAGTTGTTGTAGATTTTTCATTCGATGGGTTAAGGTAACCACTGGATCTATGTTTGGGGGATTAGTTTCAGTATTTTTAGGTTCTCTTTTCAATTGATTTACATCAAAGTCATTTGGTAATTTGACACTTTTTTTAGCCAACATTAGAAGGTATTTTTCTCCATCTCTTTCAAAAATATTTTCTAGGAAATTTTGAAAGTTTGGATCTTGTTGAGCTTGTTGGATATCTTCCTCATTTATTTCCTTAGTTTTAGGTGTGTGAAATTTGTGGAATTGATTTTACTCAACTTTAGCCATGGTAGTTTGAGTTTTGAATTCTTTTTCCTTGAGTTATGTCTTTGTGATATTGTTTGAATGGGAAAACAAATGATGAAGATTGGATAAGAGTTTGATCATTGTCGGGGAGTGCCAAAAGGAAAAAATTTAATCTGATTATGCAATGTTTCTTTCAGGATGAAAGATGATGAATCTTGATGGTGAAACTCAGCTGCTAATCGGAGATAGGTGTGATGATGAGGTACTTTTAGATGTTTGATCAAAGCTTAGGTGAAGGATTTTCACTTGTAAATGTTGGTTTCAACAAGTTTAAGACTTTGGTTGACATGAATTGTTAATCCTGGTTTAATTCGACGAACAAGGGATAAATTTAGCTCTCTAGTTTTTGAATTTACTGGATGCACCAAAAAACTATACATATGCACTAATATAGAGACCAAATGTGCTAGCCTATTCCTCTAATGCATTGGAGAATAAATTGGATGCACTATACAATGAAACAAACATGCTACGATGCGCTAAAATATGGGATTGATGCGCCAGAACAAGACTTGGATGTGCTAGGAAATGTTATGAATGCGCTAGAACATCAGCCAGATGTGCTATAAGGGGTGTTATATATTCCAAACTATGAACTCAATGTGCTAGAATATGGAGAGTATGCACCAAAATAAAACCTATATGAGCTAGTAAATGACACAAATATGCTAGAACAGAACTTGGATGTGCTAAATTGGAAGTATTCAATGTTTTCTGACAATTTGATTGATTTTTCTTATTTTTTTGGCAAGGACTTTGATTTTCTGATTGGATGTTCTTATGAATTAGTGGTTGTATATTTATGTGTGTGATGTTTGTTTCTGAAAAATTGTTTTAAAACACACATGTAATACAAATCAAATAATTATGATTCCTAAGGTTGTGAAGGATAATATTTATTGGATTCCCACTTGGATTTTACTCTAGTTGTGCTTAGTTTTAATGAATGATTAGAGGCTTGACTACAATGGCTCCCCCTTGTATTGCACTCACTTCTTGGGTCAGCCAAGCCTTAGTTCTCATGAATCTCCCATGATGAAATTTTCATCTCTACAAAAATCCATAAGAATATGGGACAACTTCAGAGTTTATACCTCTTGCACCAAAAAATAGAAAAGGGATTTTGGCATACTATAACAAAAGGGTTCTAGTATAGACATTTTTTTCGTGGGGGATCATCTATATGGCAAGAGACCATTTTTTCCCTTCTTTTCGAAACAATCCTCATGATACTTGAACTTTCCTCAAGTACCCACACCTATATACTGGGTGGAAGTTGCTTGGCTTTAGCGTGTCCTTAGTTGGGTCATTCCCTTGGGGTTATTACCTCTTTTCCCACCGAGGCAAGACATCTAAGGATTAAATTGCAATAAAATGGAAAGAATGGGTCTCAATTTTTGGTCACCCAGTTAAGGGGGGAGCATATGCCTACCACTCAATAACCAAAATAGACATGGTGTTCATTTTCCCCTAATTAATCTATGCTCCTAACTTAATCAAAAGAAACAACAATAAATTACTGCAATCAAATGCTAGTAGTTTCAAATTTTGAAGTATTTGAAAATGTTTATTTGTTTTAGCAGAGTCTCTGATAGCATTTAAAGTTCCTATAAAACAAAGAAACATAGATTAGACTCTGGAATATTAAAAAATGATAACGAAAACTAGATGCGCCATAACAACAACTAGATATGCTAAAATAATACTTTAATACACTAGAAGAACTAACAGATGCGCTAGAACAGTCTATGTATGTACTCAAATATCACATCACAATATGCTTTGGAAGTCCTATAAATACAACATCATCCTCTAAATTTTCATAACACATCTTTTGAGAAAAATTACTCTGCAAGAATCATACTCGCGTTTGGAGAGCATTGGCTTAGAATCTGTAGTTTGCATTTAGCATTTATATTTTAGTATTGTTATAATGGAAAATTTCTTTTGTAGCATCATAGCATTGTATTATTTTTATAGATTTATCCCAGCATTGCATTTATAATTGCATCTCATCATTAGCAATAAATCTTCACATCATTTACATAGTAATAATTTCATCCATCATTTAGCCTTTTATATCCAAAAAAATATAAAAACATGTTAATGTAGGCATTTAGCTTTGAATTTCATAAATATTCTCATTTCTTAGGTTGCCATCTGATAAATTCATGTGCAAAACATTTCCAAAAATGGTTAAAAACATGGGTCGTGCCCCACAGTGGGCACCAATAAATGTGTGGTATTAAAATGGGGAATTAGTAAAGTAAATCAAACACACATCAATGAAACGTATTGCATGAAAGAGATTGAAATAACAAGACAGACTGCTATATCTACTCTTTAAAATCATTTCATTTCTCTCTAATCTTAAGGACCCTCAAATCCATACATGCTCTCAGATTTATTTGTGTTGCACATGAATTTATCAGATGGCAACCTAAGAATCAAGAAGATTTATGAAATGAAAAGCTAAATGCCTACATTAACATGTTTTTATATTTTCTGGACATAAAAGGCTAAATGATTGATGGAATTGTTGTTGTGTAAATGATGTGAAGATTTATTGCTAATGATGAGATGCAATTATAAATGCAATGCTAGGATAAATCTATAAAACTAATACAATGATATGATACTACAAAATAATTTTTCCATTATAACAATACTACAATAGAAATGATAAATGCAAACTAAAGATTCTAAGCCAATGCTCTCAAAATGCTAGTATGATTCTTGCAGAGTAAGTTTTCTCAAAAGATGTGTTATGAAAAGATGGAGGATGATGTTGTATTTATAGGACTTCCAAGGCATATTGGATGTGACAAGATTCAATGGTCAAGATTGTGATCCGAAAAGATTGACAGTAGAGAAATAAGAAGTTAGAGAGAATCTTGGAGGTGGTTCCCTTTAATAGAACACTTTTCCAAGTGTTGAAGAGCATCAAAGGGAGGAAGAAGCCATGTGTCTCCAATCTTGTTTGAATTTTGTTGATGAAAATTCCTATTTAGAAAATAGAAATATTTAAATTCATGTGACACATGCTGAGGTGGTGGATGAGGTGGAATGAGGTTAGAAGAATATGTAGACACATCAATGAAATGTATTACATGAAAGAGATTGAAATTTCAAGACAAATTGTTATATCTACTCTTTCAAATCATTTCATTTCTCTCTAATCTGAAGGACCCTCAAATTCATGCATGCTATCAAATTTATTTATGTGTTGCACATGAATTTATCAGATGGAAACCTCAGAAACGAGAAAATTTATGAAATGCAAAGTTAAATGCCTACATTAACATGTTTTTATATTTTTTTGGATATAAAAGGCTAAATGATGGATGAAATTACTGTTGTGTAAATGATGTGAAGATTTATTGCTAATGATGAGATGTAATTCTAAATGCAGTGTTGGGATAAATATATAAAACTATTACAATGCTATGACTCTACAAAATAAATTTTCCATTATAACAATACTACAATGTAGATGCTAAATGCAAACTAAAGATTCTAAGCCAATGCTCTCCAAATGCTATTATGATTCATGCAGAGTAAGTTTTCTCAAAATATGTGTTATGAAAAGATGGAAAATGATGTTGTATTTATAAGATTTCCAAGGCATATTGTGATGGCAAGATTCAATGGTCAAGATTGTGATCCAAAGAGATCGATGATAGAGAAAGAATAAGTTAGAGAGAATCATGAAGGTGGTTCCTTTTAATAGAACACTTTTCCAGGTGTTGAAGAGAATCAAAGGGAGGAAGAAGCCATGTGTCTCCAATCTTGTTAGGAGCTTATTGATGGAAATTCCTATTTATAAAATAGAAATATTTAAATTCATGTGACACATGTTGAGGTGGAAAATGAGGTGGAAGGAGGTTAGAAGAATGTGTAGAAATGTGGAAAAATTGAATTACAAATTCAATTTTAAATTGAGAAGGAATTAATCAAATAAAACAAATTAGTTAGATTTGTTTATTTAATTAAATCAAGAAGAAAATTATTTTAGATAGGAAGAATTAAGAAAATGAACTATATAAATAAATTTTGCAATTTATTTATAAATAGACGAATTAAAAGGAGTTTATTAATTAAATACCTTGTACTTAATTAATCGATTATCTTGACCGATTTTAGGTGTATACAATTTCCCCCTCTTTGAAGTGATGTGTTTACATATTGCTTCAAAGAATTATTATTTTTAATGCCCTAGACACTGATTTTGAGGTGATGACAAATATATGCCCCCTGGGGAGATAAATCGGTGAATTTTTGAAAAATTTCAGATTTTTTGGAATTTTTTGATGATTTTGATAATTTCAAAATTTTATGATGCAAGAAATATTTATCCCCTGAAAATGATAGTGAAATCTTCCTGAGTTGATTAGTTGATGAATTAAGCCCCTTTGAAAAATAAAATAAAAGAATGTCACTTAATTACCCACTTAATCACCCTTTAAAAGGTAAAAAGGAGTGAAAAAGAAGCTCTTTTGTGCATTTGCAACTTTGAAAGTTTGAGAGAGAGAGAAATCTTGAGCAATTGGAGCAATATGGTGATCCCCATTCAAACACATCGATTCGAGCGTGTGTGATGACACAACTACCCGACAACGTATGAACCTACGATATGTACCCCGAAAAACCTCCTCGTGATTTGTGCATTTTGAAATTCCCATATTTTCATGTTTAAAAACTATTTTTTATACGTTTTAGCGCTTTAGGTCTCTGAAGTGGCACATCCATAGACTGTAGTAGTGCATTCAGGTTTTCAACGTATAAGGCTAGGTTTTTAGTGCATCAAGTCATTGTTGTAGCACATAGGGACTTTTAGCGCATAGGGTGCATGAAGTAGCGCATAGGTTTATTTCCATAGTGCCTAGGGTCTTTTGGCACAATGATGTCAATTTTTAGTGCAATGGGTGGATTCTTTAGCACATAGAAACATTTAGCACATTGATAGAGGGATTTAGTGCATTGATGAATTTCAATGGCGTATACATAGATTTGGCACATAGAGACCCTGTTTTGGTGCATTGGTAAAAATTTCTATCGCATCCATGTTTTTAGCACATTGAAACCCTATTTTAGCACATACAAGCTAGTTTGATGATATTTAGATTAGGCTCCTTGATTTTGATGATATTTTATCACGTCAACCTTCGATTAGGTGTTGTTTGATGATGTTGATAGATTAGATGATGAATTGACCTCATGATAGGTGAGGATCAATGATTGATTGATGATGATCAACCTCATGTTAGGTGAGGATCGATGATAGATTGATTGATTGATAGGTTGATTAACTGATGATTATCCTCATGATAAGTGAGGATCAATGAAAAATGCTCATGAGATGTAATAAAAATCTCATCAAAGCTGATTAGATTGATAGGTTGACTAATGTTTGATTTATTGATTACTGATTTGATATGTTATGATGATAGGATCCTTCATCTACCTTGATGTTGTAGGATCACTTACCGAGGACATGGGATTTGATACCACATTTAGATTAGGCTGAGAGACATTTGATTAGACGGTGTGGGTTGAGTTCATTGTTAGAGATGCCCCAGATTAGGATTAATCAAAGACTCTTGATAACCTTGGTAGAGAGGTGGAAAAGTGACCACAACACTTTCCATTTACCCACCGATGAGATGACAGTCACACTAGAGGACATCTACTAGATTCTATGGATTCCAGTGGTTGGACTAGATTTGGATGTTTATGATGTCACCGAGTAGGGATAGACTGATGCCTTGAGTATAGTATTTGAGGATGACCAGATCTGTGGTTATGAGACCCCGTGGTAGGATATGTTTGATGCTTATGCCACATTTCCATGTGTGCTTGCTAGATTTATTGGTGGATTCCTATGTCTCAACCATAGGTTGAAGGGACTGTCAACTGGTTGGGGCCGAATGATATAGAGCTTGATCCTTCATCAAACTCGATATGCATGGGGATCTTGTATGCTTTCTCACTTATTCTATGATCTTTACTAGGTTGTGTATCTTAGAGCCTCCAGTTTGTTAGTCGGAGTCACATTGTTACAAATATGGGTGTGCGAACATATAGTTGTCATGAGACCAGTCACAGAGAGATAGAGGCCAGTTGTGAGGCCCTATATTCATGGTTACACAAGTCCAATTTTCCAACATAGGCTTGGAAAACTGGAGTATTGGAGGAGGGTGTTGGATGACCTATATTCTGTGATATGGAGGCCTTATCTGGATTATGAGTGGTGTCCAAAGGATGATATAGAGATGTTGTATGTATGTATAGCTAGATATCTAATCAGTAGGACACTGTTTATCATCAAGATATTTCTCCTAGGAAGAGTACATAGACAATATGGGAGGGTACAGGGCATGCCTTAGGGAGTGGTTCAATATGTACTGTGGTAGTAGCATATACCATAGTGAGGTCCAGGTTTGTCATATGAGGCCACATGCCAAGAGTACTATGGATTTTAGTAGGTTATTTGGGAGTATCACCTAGAGATTATAGAGGCTAGCTACTTTGAAGATTATGTGTAGTACTTCTTTACTCATCCATTTCCTTGGTTGTTGATTCCAAATGAGCTAGTGCCCCTATTAGATGATGATGAGAGAGAACCCCCATGTGCACCTAGGAAGAGGAGATGCAGAGGAGATGAGGAGGAGGAGAGTAGTGATGGGGGAGATGATGATGACAAGGTGTAGCCTTTGATTCTAGGGATTTCATGGTGCCTCGATGAAGGAGATCTTTAGTGGTTGTGACACAGTAGTGTGTGCAGGTTGGGGTGCCCTCATAGTAGCAACATACATAGATAGTTGCTTTTTAGGTACAAGTTCAGAACTTGTAGGGACAGTTGGCACAAGTTCAGGCCTTACTGGCATAGGAATAGGCACAAGATGTGCAGGAAAAAACACAAGTAGTGACATTGACAACCAAGAGATATGTGGCTAGAGAGCAAGGCGAGAAGGTAGTAGCCTTTGCCAATAGATTACAGAGAGTGGCAAAGGGGACTACCATTGGTGATATGATGAGGGAGGTCACTCGAGTCACAAGGGAGGCAAAGTACTATCAGAGTTGATATCATGCCATTGTGCCTGTAGAGTAGAGGGTGAGTTATGATCAGAGTGGATCAGCACGCAGCCAGTCTCAAACCACTAGTATGGGTGTGACACAACCACCACGTAGAGATCCTGGTCTAGAACTAGGTATAGGTGTAGGTCCATCAGGGGGTGCCACCAAACGTTTAGCTAGGACAATGAGGTTTGGGGGTGTTGATGCTATTTTTATGCACTTCTCAACACAGGTAATGCATAGGTGCATCACCTCTCTTGAAAGACAATCTTCCACAATCAAATTGCTGAAAACTATCCCAAGGTCTCTCGGATGTCAGGTCTTGAAAGTGCTTGGAATATTTCAGTTGTTTGATGTGATTTTTCTGGAATCACAAGGCGGTCTTATGTGGTTTAAAGCTATTGAAGAATTGGGTCAATGAATGGAGTTCTTCGAAAATGAAATTACTACACTTTTGTTGTAGGTTCAGAAAATAGTCTTAGACTCCATTGTTCCGTCAGATTTGGCTTTACAATATGCAATGAACCTTAGCATAGGTTGCTTCTTAAAAAAAAGGGGAAAAGGGCAGGGAAGAAGGATGGTTCCTAGACCAACAACTATCGATGAACGATGATCATGGAGGTTCCTATTGTGGACAGTTTCCTTAAATAGAATTTCACTTAATCTGAATTCTCACAATGTCATGAAATCTATGCTATCTTCTAAGGATTGCATATATTCATCATTTATTTGCCATGGAAATGTGAACAAAGACAAAGTTTAAGGAGAAGCTATGAAATTAAAGTCTAGACTAACTTTACACAGTCACCTACCAGCAGCAAATGACCAAAATTATGGACAAGGAAAGCATACACACAGCAGAAAAATTCATAACCAAAGACAACATACTAAATCCACTATAGCTAACTAAAGAAAACTAGAAAAGCAAAGTAATTCAAAGTAAAGTCTTAACTAAGGGGATAAGAATCATGAAACATGTGGAGAAACCCAAAAATACACCAGGAAATGACTGTATTTTCTATTATAATTTCTAGCCTTTACAACAACTCAACTCTCTTAAAATGAGAGGAGGAGAGCCCTATTTATAGTTTTCAAAAATAAAATGAGTGGCCAAGATTTGATTCTATTGTGTGGCCAAGATTCCCTTTACACTAGGGTTTCACCTACCCGCAAATATATTTCATTTATAAAATATTTCTTGTCTTTTCCCTATTTTTTCATCTAGTGATAACACTGTAGCAATTTCATCCTTTAGCTATTTTCTCTTTGTTGTAGCTATTCTTTAAGGAATTCTTCATCGATGATAGGGTTTCCTTCATGCTTCTTCAAAGCTGCATACTCCATGAAGCTCAATATTAGTGGCTGGAACTTGTCCAACTCCATGATGTCGGACCGCAAAATCCGGTAGCTCCATTCCTGGGAGTTGTTGGTGAGCTTCTTCCAGTTATCATCGTACTTGGCAGTAGTATCTCTGAAAAGTTCTGACTGGGCAAAGGCCCAGGTCACAAAACTCATGAAGTCCATGGTAACCTCAACCAACATACCATCTTCTATGTTCTTTAAGAAGTGCGGCTTTATGCTTTTAGGATTAATTTCGACAGCGGGCATCTCATACCCCATCATTAGCTTTAGGTACCGATTGCACTCTTCTCTGGTCTCCCTGGCCCACTCGATATCTAGAACTACCTATTCCAGAATCTGCTCCTACTTTCCTTTTTTATGGTTGAAGTCTCGCTTCCATACATCCACTAACCAGTGGTCATCATCGTTGAGGGAAAGGTCTTTCTCCTAGACCTCTCTTGGAAATGCGAGTATGGCCTCAATTTTAGGGTAGGCTGCCCTGTACTTCCTTGTGAACCCCTCATAGACCTCCCTCATACCCTCAAGAATCCTCTGTACTTCCAAGAAATTATTTTTTGTCTGGACAACCAAGTTGATACCTATGTTTCGTAGTCTTATCCAAGTTCCTTCTCTTCTCCAATTTATCGATTTGCTCCTGAGATAACAACTGAGGCAGGGTTGATGACGTAGTGGGCTGCTCATCTGGGGATGACCACTATTGAATATAGGTCATTAGATCAACCACTTGTGCTTTGAGTTCCTCCTTAGAAACCTTATCCTGTTGGATAAGATGCACCACCATGGTGACCGATTCCTAGAGGTGGTCAACCTTTTTCTCCCTTGTGGCCACTTGCAAGTTGATTCTGGAAATGTTATAAGTTATTCCTTATTCTCCAACCACCGGCATTGCTATTTGTACTGCCCTCGATCTAGAGGTATCCATGGTCTACTTTGATTTGATCTTTGGCTTTTTCTCTTTCTTGGTTCTTATCTGCGCTCTGGCCAATATGGCTTGTAGCCTTGCCTTAGGATCTTTTGGGGTGGGAGTCTTTTGCTTCAACTGCCTCTCCAACCAATTGAGTATTTGGGACTCTTCCCTCGGTGGTTCACTTTGATTCCTGTTGTCCTCCTTCTCAAGTTCAATGGCTCTGACAACAAGAGCCTTCTTCTCAATTCCCACATCTTCTTTCTCTTCATCGAAGTCTTGTTGGAGGGTATCATGCCCAGTGGGAGACTCGATGCGCAACTTCTCGTTGGAGGGATCCTCCCTTTCAACACCCTTTTCTTCTTCATTTTGGTTGTGTTCATGTTCCTTGAGCTTCTCCTCTTGCTCATCTTCATGGAGGGATGCTTCCTCATCATGTTCTAGGGTTTGGCCACTCCCCTCAGTTGGAGACTTGCTGGCTTCAGTCTCTGGAGTAGCCATTTCCTCTTCACGTTCAAGCCCATCTTGAGCTTCCTTATCCTCAATCTCCTTAAGTTGCTTGCCCCACTCTTCATAGAGTTTGGGATCATTTATTTCCCTGATTAGCTCAATGTCCAACTCCTCGTTGTCCTCATTGGAAGACTTGTAGGCCACTTCATCTATCTCCTGGTGTTCGAACAAAGGGTGCTCGTGATATTCAAATTCTTTATTTTCTGGCCTCTTTGTAGCCTCTAGCTATCGTCACTCAAGCCCATCTGATATTTGCATTGTTGCCTTCAATCTTGGTGGTTTGGTAGGGGGAGGGGGAGCTGGAGCATGGGCCATAGCGTGAGCTATTTTATCTTGAACCATTGGATTAGTAAGCATCCCCAAGAGCTCGGATGGAACATTTTGCATGTACTTCACAAAGGACTCCAGGAGGCTAAGGGCAGGCATCGTAGCAGCGGAAATAGAGAGAAGGGAAGGAGACATAGAGGAAGAGGAGACTGGTGAGGTTGTGGTAGAGGATGAATCCACAGGAATATTCTACATGATTGGAGAGATGGAGGCAAGGTGGACAAAAATTTCTACCACAGGTGAGCAAGAAGCGAAAACTGCAAGCAGAGTATGCGGGGTGGAAGCAACAACAGCAACAATTGTAGTAGATGGAGACCTTGGCGGGTTAGATTCTTCTCCCCTGATCCCATGGGGTGGAACTTTGTGTTCCACAGACATCTCCGTGCCTCTGATTATTTTCCTTTTCTTCTTGAAAGGTTCGCCTTCCGATGCCTTGCGAACATAAACCTTTGGCTTGGGCAACTGCCCACTGGCTTCTTTTCTCTTTTTGGTTTTGACTAATGGTGGGGTTTTGGATGTTTCCCCAATTGTAGTGGTAGCTACCCCACCATCGCATCCACTTGGTTCATTTTCTATTCCCTTAAATGTTAAGGTGACTGCTTGTTGTTTCAATTGGGCTACCTGTTGGTCGATCCACGCCCTCGTTCAGATCTTGATGGGTCTAGTGAGTATGTTGATGTCATCAAGTTCTTGCTCATTCCAGTCAATCAAAAGCAGTGGAAAATTGGCGATGACATCATACCCCAGATCGATCACCGTGTCCTCATCCTCTTCAAGCTAGTCAGGAACTGGGCACAAATTTATTCTCCACGCGTAAATGACAAACATGCGCATGTAGTGCCACAGCCGTACTTCAAGATCATCCTTACAATTGGCCCAAAAATCCTCAATGTTGTGGAGGTGGGCATACTCATGTCTCAGTGCCTTTCTGATATGTCCATATGGGTCCATTTTGGGCCGAGCTGTATATTGTCGAAAGTGGTATTCGACCAACTCCCTTTCTGAGTACCCCGCACACTGGGAGGTATGAATCTTGTACATCCCTTGGCCAATCCCAATGGGGTAAGTTGTACCCAACAGATGGATTCTACTCAAGATATTATGGATGTGTCATAGCTACCAAGTCAGTTCTAACAGTATAATCCGGTCGTTGGGGTACTGAGGCAACTTGTTTGGTCTTTCTATGAATCCCTAGGCACAGATGTAAGTGAACCTTGGAAATTGTATGTATAGGAAGGCGTATTGCCTGAGGAGGGCTCTGGAACTATGGGAAACTCTTCTCTGAAAGTCACCTCCTAGAGATTGAATGATGTGGGTGATGAATGCATCATTCACCCTACAATAATCTTTCTTGAAGTTTCGATACTGCAGTTGAGGGTATTTATCATAAGGCTTGAGTTCTGCCCCCGATGCCTCACTGGGTACCATAGTCAATCCTTGATAATGCCACTGATTGGCGAGGGAATACACCAAGTAGGAGGTGATGAAGAACTTGGAGGTCTTCTTCACACTTTTAAACTGTTCATGGAAGCAATCATTGATTATCTCTCCCCAATAAAAGGTAGTGTCATCACCGTGGACAATCTGCTCCACAAAGTAGAAAATCCATTCCTGGAAGAAGGCCGCCATAGGGAGACCCATCAATTGGATTAGTAAGGTCACGAGGCTGTGGTAATCCTCAAATAAATCGCTACGAAATATCTCCTGAGGGAGCTTACCGACACTACCCCGCTTGTCCTTCAACCAATACTGATTGATTAGTTTCTTACATTTCAGCAGATCTTGCTCCCATAATTCCTTGCATTCTTCTATGGTGGGGGTTTCCATGCTCGTAAAGGCAAGAATGTGGAAATTTGTCGTTATACCCGATGGGGACATATCTACAAGGATATTCCCATCTCGGTCCACTATAGTTCAGGTCTCTAGTTGATATGCCTCTACACATGCCATTACCAATTCTGGGGCCACCAAGGCTGGCAGGAAGCCTACAGCTTTGGCAATTTCACTGCTCCTTATCAACCTTGCATTTTTTGTCTTGGGATTCACCCTGACTCTCTGTGTAAATTCATCAACATCGACCTGACCGATATTGGTATCCGTGACATCTCTCCAAAGAGTGGTAATTTTGGATTGTAAGGGCACCCCTTGAAACTTGTACTTCATCGGATCCTTATCCTCCTTGCCTCAGGGTGCCTTGGCTATTCCTTTCCCCTTTTCCTTGGAGGCACCAGAAGCTTCCACGCCAGATTCCATAAATCTTGCACAAAAGACATGAATCAGTAACATTAAATATGAAAAAATGGCCCCGGACAAGTCCTTGCACATCAAAGATAGCCCTGCAATCATTATTCATATTCGATCATCGTATAAAATTTGATAAAACATCATAAAGAGGCAAAACATGCAAGCATCCCGGGTTCCCAGTGTCGGAGTTCCCTTGGCAGAATGTCGTTTGGAAGAGAAAATTAGGCATGGAAATCCCAAAGGTGTTTCTCGATGTTGGATTTGATCAATTGAGGTTTGGCGTGAAAGAAGACCTAATTTTAGCAAGTGGGTCAAAATCCATTTTGGATTTGGAGTCATTTGAACCTTCATTTAGGAGTTCGGGTATCAACTGCAAGATGACCGTCTGAAACGGCGTAGGGAAAAGGGAATGCCAGGCATCAGAATCTGGAGCTTAGACCATCGTCATCGAGGAATAGTCACAGGTTAGCCATTCACAACGGCAAAAAGTAGGCGGCAATCCGGGAGTGGAATTCTGAAGGGTAATCTTCGAATACGATTTCCAAAGTTGGGAAAGCCAGGCGGCGAATAGCAGGTCGGGACTTGACAGTCGGAAAGTCATTTTGAATTCGCTGTGTAAAATGGGGCTAGTGGAATAGAATCCCGGAAGTGAAATTCTGGGGGTTGGGGTCTGAATATACTTTGGGTGCTAGTTCTTCATTTGGATTTTTCACAAGGCGAAAAGGGGACCAGGGTCCGGGACTTGGAAAGACGTTCCGGGATGGTCCTGTTAAAATAGCAAAAGCAACACAGAATTCCGAGGACAGAATTCCAAAGGTTGGGGTTTGAAGTGTGCTTGGATTTTGGTTTCTCCCTTGGAAATGTCAATGGACTTTATGCGGTCGGGGTTTGTGGGGTGGAAAGATGCTCAAGACAGGTCATCAGAATGACGAATTTAGCACGAAATTCTGCGAACAAAACTTTGAGGGTCGGATCCTGGGGATTGTTTGTTCCTCGGCCGATTTTATGATTTTGTGCAAGTTTGACACAGAGTTCATGCGACCGGGGTCCGAGGTTCGGCAAGACGCTTGGGACAGGTCGTTTGAAACGATAAGGGCGCAATGGAAACCCGCGAAGGGAAATCTGGAGGTCAAGGCCCGGGATGATTTTGGCCGCATAAATTTTGAAGTTGAAGTTTAAGTTTTCCACGGATTGTCGCAGCAAAGTTCAGGCCCGAGAGAAGCTAGCAAATTTCCCGAAGAACAGCAGCGATAGGGTTAAGTTCTGACGTTCAATTTTGAGGATTTCATGTGATTTCTGGGGATTTTAAAAGATGGGTTTTTATGGGAGGGTACTCATCTACCAGATTTTGACCCTATCTTACATTTTTACTTCATTTTAACTCGTAATTTGATGAAAAGGAAAATGAGGCACGTGAACGATGGATGTACCTCAAAATCCCAAACAGGATGGTGTTGAACGGGCAGGAAAAACGGTCGGAAGAGAACTCGGGTGTGGGGGCGAAGAATGCCGGATGTGGAGAGCTTTGCAAATTTCTCGATCACTCGGTCGCGTGAAAATGACAGCTGAAAGATCTGATTTTATAGCCAAAACTGTCATTAGTATAGAAAATTAATGTTTTGTACGACAGTCCGAAAGGTTGGTGAGTTCAAATCTCATAGGCGGCGGCGGGCGACCCAGACCCCGGTGGCTGGAAAGACGTCCAGCCGCGACCGCGAAGAACGGTGAAGTTCAAGGGGAATCCTGAACGCAAAAATCCGAGATTCGGGGTTCAGGGTCCAGAAAGACGCTGGGCGTCGGACACCAGCAACAGCAAACTTTGACAAGGGAAACCTGAACTGACTTCAGACTTAGCAATTTTGAAGGGGTCAAGTTCGGTCAAACTTAACATGTGACTTTGGAGGGTGAGTTGACCTATGAGGGCACAAAAAAGGACACACAAAATGAGGTGAAGCCAAAAAGGACCCGACAATCAAAAAAGAGGGAAGAGAGCGTCCCTATTTTGAATGGGGCATGTGTGCAACAGGCACAACGAATGGTGACTCCACTGGAAGAACGCTCCTAGCATTCTAGAGATAAATACTCATTCTGAACCCATGATCTCTTATTTCACAGACCAAAGCTAATTTTCAAAGTTGAACTAAGAATAGTTTAAGGAAGGCGGGATTGAATCAAACTGCGACATCATCATGGAGCTGTGTGCATGGTGAGTTCATTTCCTTTCCTCAGAGATAGCACGAGCAACTACTGGTTGGGAGAGATAAGCTACGTAGTTTGCCTGACCCCCAAAATTAACTTGGACATTGCTTTGCTGCTAGTTAGGCATCCCTAGCCTCGAGAGAGTTGTCGCTGCAACCCCACAAACATAGCTCTACTGCCAACCAGGTGTCCATAGCCCTGTTAGAGATATTCGCACACCCAAACGGTTGTTATTTTCACTTTATTTATTCCTTTTATTTGATATTTATTTTCAGAACCTTCTCTTTTCTTTCTATTCAACCACGTAAGCAATGGAGCTCACAATGGGCTTGGGAATCGCAATGGTCACTAGAGAAGACTTTAGATTTTTCACTTATCCCTTCTTCCCAGTAATCACCATACCATTCTTTGGAAAAATTAGAATGTATTTTTGTGTGTTCCACGATAAATGCAGGGGATCCAAGCGGATAGCCATCCTAGGTTAGTTTCGAGTTAGAAAGTTGAAAATCGACGCTTAGGGGCTTTCAGAGGTTAGCAATAGGGAATGAAGCCTTATCTAGAGAACATCACATGAGCGGGAAGCAGGGCCAACCATTCACCGGGCCAAGCATGGTCACCACAGCAGAACGGGAAGACCCTTCCAAGATCAAGACCAAAATATTCGGGACAACGAGAAAAACTGAAGGACAAGCGAGAAACCTATTCTAACCTATGTACAAGTATTTACGTAGACAACTCCAAAAGAGCTCAAGCCTGGAAGTAATGCTTAAGGTGTTGCTCGTTGACAAGCAATGGGACATCTTCACCAGTGAGAGTCTTTAGGAAGAAAGCATTATCTCCAAGGATTTCAACAATCTGAAAGGGGCCAAGCCAAAGCTTGTCAAATTTGTTGTGTCCCCCTTTCTTTTCATGGGCCTTGTTCCAATAAAGGACTAGATCAGAAATGTGGAAGGCCTTAACTTTGGCTCGGTGGTCGAACCATCTCTTGACTACACCTTGATGTTTGGTGAAAATTTCTAAGGCACGATCTTGTACTTCTTCAAGGTGTAGCAGCTTGGTGAGGCGAGCTTCTCTCTGGTCTCCTCCATAAAAAACATTTAAAAATTGGAGGGTAGAGATTTTTAAATGTATGGGAAAGATGGGCTCTAAGCCATAGACTAGATGGTATGGGGAATCTCCGAGGGCAGCCTTGTGATAGGTGTGATCTGCCCATAGGGTGAAACAAAGTTGGGTATGCCAATCCTTGGGATTCCTATCTAACAGCTTCTTGATCACCGTGATCAAATTCTTGTTGGTGGAGTCAGCAAGGCCGTTTCTTTGAGGGTAATAATTAGATAAAAATTTGAGGGTGATGCCATAGTTAAAGGCCCAACTCATGAATTTTAATGAAGCAAACATAGGGCCATTATCGCACACTAGAGCATATGGGCAATCGAAACTATTTAAAATGAAACTTTCTAAGAAATTGGTTACGAATTCAGTTGTACATTGCCTACAAGTTATTGCCTATGTCCATCTAGTGCAATAATTAGAAGTAGTTAGAATATACCTATGTCTAGCAGATGATGGAGGGCTTACCTGACCAATGAAGTTGAGACCCCATTGCGTGAAAGATCTTACATCAAGAACAGGTTGCAACGGAACATCATCATTCCTTTCTCGGGTGGCAGCCATCTGGCACATGTCATAGGTACAAACATGACCATGGGCATCCTTGAATACGGTGGGCCAATAATACCTAGCTCTCAATATCTGGTGTGCAGTTGATAAACCAGAACCATGACCGGTTTCGAACTTGTCATGGAATTCCTTAAGAACGCGATCAACTTCTTCCTTACCCAGGCATCTCAAATAGATGTCGTCATGATTCTTCTTGTACAATATGGTGCCTTGTAACATATAGCTGCTTCTTTTTAGCCTAAGGGCTCAGCTTTGGACTCCCTACAAATGAGGTGGACATTTATAATTCAGCAAGTAGTACACTATGTCCTCGTACCACTCCCCTCAGGAGACATCCTCCAATTGGTATTGTTGTATCATGAGTTCAGGTCAAACATCAATAACTACCTCTACCATGGTTTGGGCGAGTGCCTTCCCTCTTACCAGATTCATCAGCTGGATTTCCATGTCATACTCCTACAGCAATGCGATCCATTTTTCCCTTTGTTCTCCTAACTCATTCTGCATAAGTAATATTTTCATTGCGGGGTCAAAAACTATAGAAAACACCTTGTTACGTAAGATGTAATGTCAAAACTTCTTGACTCCCTTAACAAGGGCATATGCCTATTTTTCAATGTTATGATAGCTTAATTCAGCATCTTTCAGGGGTGTGCTCATGAATGCGATTGGATGTTCACTCCCGTCATCATCCTTTTTTTTCAAGATGCTAGCACAGGAATGATCTAAATTAAAGGAGTATATGTAGAAGGGCTTTAGGTAATTGGGGTTTAATAGCACAGGGGCGTCAGCAATTGCTTTCTTGATTTCCACAAAATCCTACTTCACTTTAGGAGTCCACTTGACCTTAGCATCCTATTTTAGCATGGCATTAAGCGGCATGACTATTTACGCGAAGCCCGTGATAAATATGCAGACAAAGTTAATATTTCCAAAAAAATATTTTAATTCCTTCTTGCTGCCTGGCAGCTGGATTTTCATAATGGATTGGATATGTTTGGGGTCAATAGAGATTCCCTGTTCTGACAAGACATGTCTGAGAAAATTCCCCTCAGTGACCCCAAAGATGCACTTCCTTGGGTTAAGGGAAACTCTAACTGCGTGGCACCTTTCAAAGACCTTGCATAGATCAATGACGTGACTACCCCGCTGCTTTGAAAACAATGTTAAATTATCCATATAGATGATGATGCACTTTCCAATCAGGTCCTTGAATGCAATATCCATGGCGCACTGGAAAGTAGCGCCAGCGTTGATTAGCCCGAATGACATTCTTCTATACGTGAAAGTTCCCCACTTGGTGGTGAATGATATCTTGTGTCAATCTTCGTACTGCACCGTAACCTGGTTATATCCTGAATATCCATCTAGGAAGGACATCATCTGGGATTCGTTTACTGCCTATAACACCTCATCCAATGAGGGCACAGGATAGTTATCTTTCTCTGAGGCTCGGTTCAGATTGCAGAAGTCCACGCACAATCTGATTTCTCTGTTTATCTTTCTAATAGGAACCAAATTTGCTACCCAGGTGGAGTGTCTAATCGAAAAGATGATCCTGGCTGACAACAACTTTTGTACTTCCTTATATATTATTGGTTCCAATAACACGTTGATAGGGCGTTGCCGCTATTGAAACAACTTTGTATCTGGTCTGAGAGGGATAGTGTGCATGATAATTGATGTGTCATATATCTTGAGATCATCATAGCTCCAGGTGATGACATCATGATACTTCCATAGTGCTTCAATAATCCCCTTTCTTTCTTCATGGGTACACACCTTACCTATGAACATGTTCTTGGTGTTTCCAGTCGTCCCTAGATTGTAAGTGTCACATTGGCCACTAATGGTATCTTTCTTAGCTTGTTGGTCCTGGTCTCTGATCTGATCAAGGTCAAAGATCTGCTCTAATTGAACCATTCCCCTGGGGATGGTGTTGGTCTTCAGGTTGATAATCCCTTCAATATCCAAGTCCGCCTCTTGGGGTTTGACCTCGTCAATTATCTATGTAGCAAACACATTCGAACTGGTGATGAAATCCAAGATATGTTTGTCATCATTGAATACTAGGAAATTAGCCACATTATCTGGCATTGATGGGACGAAGGTGAGCTCCACCATGAATCTTCGGAGGCCTAATAGGCACAATGGTTGTAACATGCTTGCCGCCTGTGCCAAGGCATTGGCAGTATGATTTTGAGCATGCAAAATAAATTGAATGTTGAATGCATCTATCCCTTCCAAGAGATCCCATATGTGGTGTCGGTAGTTAGTGAGTCTTCGATCATAATAGGAATAAAGTTATTCTAACCTGTTTTACAACTAACTTTGAATCTCCATACACTTGGAGAATTTTGACACCCTTCCTTAATGCCATTAAGAGGCCCAAGACCAAGGCCTCGTACTCTGCTACATTATTGGTACAATAAAATTGAAGCCTATGAGTAGCAAAATATGATTTACCTTTGGGACTGATCAGTTCAAAACTTGCCCCAACTCTGTGCTTGGATTTGGAGCTGTCAAAGCGCAACGTCCAGAATCCAGGAGAGTCCTTGGGCGTAGGGTTGATGGATCTGGCTTTCACCTTCAAAGTAGATCTCATTTCAGTAACTGCTTTGGGAGGTATGGGGATGGAACATGTTTGTTCCTGTAGTGTTGGTCCTATTTTTTAACATGTTCAATTGTTGTTTGACACAAGCAACAGTCAAATTCTAAGTGAGCAGAATTGTGTACCCTACACTAGTTAGGGAGCAGGAGTTCCTGAAAGTTCATTCGAGTTCCCAGATTGAGTTGGTCCTGAACACATTTCTCCATGAAAACCTGGAAACCATCAAGCAGTCCCTGAGTGTCATTTTCTCCTAGCTCTTCATCATCAGATTTGATGAGCACTTTAGTCCTCTAAGGAACATTGGCCAAATTAGCAGGCGGGCTACATAGTACGAGGAAAACCTCACTCGTCTCTTGGTCTTCAGGGTATTCCTATTCATTCCAATACGACACTAGGGAATAATTCCCCAGACTTGTTTCAGCATACAAAACCTCATTTGTGTTGTACTTGGCGATCATAAATCTCATTCATGGCTCCCGATCGATCCTGATCTGATTCGGCATTCCTTTCCATGGCATCCACATATGTGAGTAATCAGTGGTGGCGTATCCATTCAATGCCCTCATGAAATCCCTTCCTAGGATTATACCATACGTATCTGGGATATCGGCCACCTGAATGCCAATGGTCTGTTGGATCTGAGGATCACCAACAACTTGCATGGGTATTCTATTAATTTCCCCCACTATGCTGATTTCGGTCTTGTCAAGTTGTGTCACCTTCCATCGGGAAGGGGTTGGCATTATTCTAAGTGCTTTGCACATGCTCAGGGGCATAACATTGGTCAAGGCTCCTGAATCAAGCAAGCAATTGTGGAGGTTTTTCTCAAACACACAGATGGTGGTCAGAAAGGGAGGAGTTTCAAATTTCCCTTGAAACAACCCTCTGAAAACATCCACCTGAGTGACTTGGCCCTTGTCCTTCTCATTGCCTTTGTTTTAGGTTGGTACTTGATTAGCAACCTTGTCAGGCTACTTATTTGCTTGCTGACCCGGTGGTGGGTTAGCCTTGTTGTTGACAATTTTCCTGATGACCAGCTCCTTTTGCTGATCATCAAAAGAAACCTTCTTTACCAGAGCTTTCTGAGTTGACCCCTATGGTGGAGTCCCATTTATCATTTTGAAAAAGGCATTCTTGATGGCAGGCACTTTTAGAAGTTCAAATGCTGACATGCCCAGCTTCACCCTTTTAAATTTTTCAGCAATATACTCCCCCATCTGCTCAATTTCCTAACCACAAGACATATTTTGGGAGGAGGTGGCGGCCTAGCTTTGGCTATTATTTTGCTATTTATTTCTACTGAGGTACTGCTTGGGTGTATGGGGAAAATCCAAGTTATTATTTGCATTCAGATCGAGGGGGATGCTGAAATTATTTGGTGGGGTGGAGGTCATAAACGAACCTCCAGCATGACCTCCAGCTTATCTATTTCTGAGGTTGTAAGGGGTAGTCCACTGGTGGAACATTTGGACTTCATCTTCCCTAGGCTCTCCTTTGTCATCTTTGGGACCATTATATGCTGAATCAAAAAGCTGAGCTAAAGGACTTTCAGAACTTACCTCTTCTGCATTGTCATTATTGTTGGAATCAGCATGCTCTAGTTCATGTGTGTTGCATTTCGCCCTTGGGAAAGGAGCCTGGTTCAACACTAATACTGAGGAATCATATGGATCGGATGAGACAATGTCTCTACATCCCGCATTGTCGACTGCATTCTGAACTTCAACCTAAAAAATCTCAACAGCAGTTTGGAATTCTGGACAATCTAATTCAGAATGGTGACTCATTTTGTGTATGCAGCACCAACCAGATAGAGCAGCCTCTGCCAAGTAAACCCTGCTTGCAGAATTCTCATTGCTGTTGGGCATATCAAGAGATGTGGGAATGCCGTTGTTGTTGGGGTGTGTATTCCAAGTCTGATTTTTCCTCTGGAAGGGCCTTCTTTCAAAGTTTTGACCCGGATTTTAATTTATGTCATAATTTTGTCCCGACGACGTGCCAGCATCCCGATTGTCCCGATTTTCACACTGATCTCAGTTTTCCCTATAGAGTTTGGCCTAGATGCTCTTTTAAGACACCTGTAGTTGGTTGTTCTGGTTCCTTAAGTGCATCATTTTTGTGAGCTCATTGATTGTATCCTTTTCAGCATTGTTTGGTTGCGGTGCAATGTTCTTAAGGAATACAAGCTGTGCAGTTGGTTGATTTTGATGAGCGGGTGGGAACTCCATCACTTGAAGGTACGCAGCTACCTGTGGTTGTTCTGGATGTGACTATTGTTGTTGGGGCACCAAGTAGTGAGGTACTAGATATGCTTGGTTCATTGGTTGCCCAGGATGCAGAACCAGAGGTAGTTGTGGTACTTGATTTAATAGGGGTGTCTAATGCTGCAAGGCCTGCATGAGTCCCTGAATCTACGCTAGATGCACGGTTTTCCCAAGAGAAGGCACTGGACTGCATATCTTCTGCCCCAAATCTGTGTTGGCAATAATGGCTTCAGTGTATGCATCAACCAACCTAGTGGGTGGTGGTCTCATTCTTTTCACTAGGGCCGAAGTGAGATTGTCCAAGGCTATATAGTAAACAGGCAAGACAGCAGCATCGTTGAAAATGTACGAGGCTTGCAGCCAAGTGTATGCTTTGTGGAAAAGGTCATTGAATGAGCTAAATGGTTCATTGATTTCCCTTTGAACCGACATGAAGTGTCGATACAAATCTGCGAGGTTGATCGGGGTCTTAAACTTCTATAGAAATGCATTCTTCAGAAGATCTCATGTGTTGATAGTTTCGACTAGTAAATTGATGTACCTATAGAAGGCCTCTTCCCCTAAGGAGTAGGGAAAGATCCTGCAAGCCACATCTTTGTATATGACCTACATAGTCTTTAGGGAAATTTCAAAAATATTGACATGCTCCTCGGCTGTCCTTTGTGGGTCTCGGGAGTTGAACTTCATGCAAAAATTATTGAGATTCTTTGGCATATCATGGTAGAGGTTGGAGGCAAGAGGAGATGGGTTGTTACCCAGCCACACCATTGTGGAGGGTGGTAGAGGTGGCTGCGCCAAATTGGTCTGTAACTATGATGGGGCGGCAGCAACTTATGAGGCAGCAACAGGGCTAGTGACTGTGTTTGGCTGAAAGGCAGTGTTCAACCCCAATGGAAGGGCAACCTGGAAGGTTGTATGGATTAGATGAGCAGAGGGTGGTGTTGCCAGTGAAGATGGAGGGGACGGAGGTGAAAGAGCAGTGAGCTGCTCTTGCGAATCAGTGATAGATGTTTCCCCACTTGTAGCTCTTTTACCTCAGACAGGGGGCTGTAATTCCTGAAACTCTCCCTTGTTTGGTGTAGACCTCAAGATTCGATGGAATCTCTTAGGGGAAAATGACCCAATTCGATCCAGCTTTACCTTCCATCCCTCCTTCTAGTGCCAATTATGTTGATGGTGTTTTTATGCACTTCTCAACATAGTAATGCATAGTTGCATCACCTCTCTTGAAAGACAATCTTCCACAATCAAATTGCAGAACACTATCCCAAGGTCACTCAGATATCAGGTCTTGACAGTGCTTGGAATATTTCAGTTGTTTGATGTGATTTTAATGGAATCACAAGGAAGACTTACGTGGTTTAAAGCTATTGAAGAATTGGGTCAATGAATGGAGTTCTTCGAATATGAAATTACTACACTTTTGCTGTAAGTTCAGACAGCAGTCTTGGACTTCATCGTTTTGGTAGATTTGGCTTTACAATGTGCAATGAACCTTAACATAGGTTGCTTCTTAAAAAAAAGGGAAAAAGGGCAAGGAAGCAAGATGGTTCCTAGACCTGCAACTACTGATGAATAGTGATCATGGAGGTTCTTGCTGTGGACAGTTTCCTTAAATAGAATTTTACTTAATCTAAATTCTCACAATGTCATGAAATCTATGCTATCTTCTAAGGACTACAGATATTCATCATTTACTCGCCATGTAAATGTGAACAAATACAAAGTTTAAGGAGAACCTATGAAATTAAAGTCTAGACTAACTTTACACAGTCACCTACCAGCAGAAAATGACCAAAAGTATGGACAAGGAAAGAAAACACACAACAAAAAACTTCATAACCAAAGACAACATACTAAATCCACTACAGCTAACTAAAGAAAACCAAAACAACAAAGTAATTCGAAGTAAATTTTTAACTAAGGGGAGAAGAATCATGAAACATGTGGAGAAACCCAAAAATACACCAGGAAATGACTGTATTTTCTATTATAATTTTTGCAGCATGCCTTTACAACAACTCAACTCTCTTAAAATGAGAGGAGGAGAGCCCTATTTATAGTTTTCAAAAATAAAAATGAGTGGCCAAGATTTGATTCTATTGTGTGGCCAAGATTCAGTTTACACTAGGGTTTCACCTACCCCCAAATATATTTCATTTATAAAACATTTCTTGTCTTTTCCCTATTTTGTCATCAAGTGATAGCATTGTAGCAATTTCGTCCTTTAACTATTTGCTCTTTTTTGTAGCTATTTTTTAAGGAATTCTTCATTGATGACAGGGTTGCCTTCATGCTTCTTCAAAGCTGCATACTCCATGAAGCTCAAGATTAGTGGCTAGAACTTCTCCAACTCCATGATGTCGAACCACAAAATCTAGTAACTCCATTCCTGGGAGTTGTTGATGAGCTTCTTCCAGTCATCATCGTACTTGGCAACATTATCTCTGAAAAAGTTTCGACTGAGCGAAGGCCCGAGCCGCAAAACTCATGAAGTCCGTGATAACCTCAGCCGACATCCCAATTTCCATGTTCTTTAAGAAGTTCAACTTTATGCTTTGAGGATTAATTTCGACAGTGGGTAGCTTGTACCCCGTCATTAGCTTTAGGTATCGAGTGCACTCTTCTCTGGTCTCCCTAGCCCACTCGATATCTAGAACTACCCATTCTAAAATCTGCTCTAGCTTTCCTTTTCGATGGTCGAAGTCCCACTTCCATACATCCACTAACCAGTGGTCATCATCCTTGAGGGAAAGGTCTTGTTCGCAGACCTTGCTTGGCAATGCGAGTATGGCCTCAATTTTAGGGTAGGTTGCCCTGTACTTCCCTAGGAACCCATTGTACCCTCAAGAATCTTCTGTACTTCCCAGAACTTATTTGTTGTCCGGACAGCCAAGTTGATACCTGTGTTTCCCATGTTTAAGACCTATCAGAACTAGTTTTTCATAGTCTTATCCAAGTTCCTTCTCTTCTCCAATTGATTGATCTTCTCCTGAGATAACAACTAAGGTAGGGCTGATGACATAGTGGGTTGCTTATCTAGGGACAACCACTGCTAAATATAGGTCGTTAGATCGACCACTTGTGCTTTGAGTTCCTCCTTAGAAACCTTATCTTGTTGGATAAGATGCACCATCGTGGCGACCGATTCCTAGAGTTGGTTGACTTTTTGCTCCCTGGTGACCACTCCCAAGTTGACGATGGAGAGATTATAAGTTATTCCTTGTTCTCCAACCACCAGTGTCGCTATTTGTACTGCCCTCGATCCAGAGGCATCCATGGTCACCTTTGATCTGATCTTTGGCTTTTTCTCTTTCTTGGTGCTTATCCTCCCTTTCAGTAGCCTTTTCTTCTTCATTTTGGCCATGTTCATGTTCCTCGGGCTTCTCCTCTTGCTCATCTTCATGGAGGGATGCTTCCTTATCATGTTCTAGGGTTTGGCCATGCCCCTCAGTTGGAGACCTGTTTCCTTCAGTCTCCGGAGTAGCCATTTCCTCTTCACATGTAAGCCAATCCTCAACTTCCTTATCCTCAATCTCCTTAAGTTGCTTGCCCCACTCTTCATTGATTTCAGGATCATTTGTTTCCCTGCTTAGCTCAATGTCCAACTCCTCATTTTCCTCACTTGAAGACTCATAGGCCACTTCATCTATCTCTCGGAGTTCGAACAAAGGGTGCTCGTGATATTCAAATTCTTCATCTTCTGGCCTCTTCGCAACCTCTAGCTGTCATCGCTCAAGCTCATCTGATATCTACAGTGTCACCTCCATTCTTGGTGTTTCGATAGGGGGAGGGGGAGCTAGACCATGGGCCATAGCCTGAGCTATTGCAGATTGAACCATTGGATTAGTAAGCATCCCCGAGAGCTCGGATGGCACGTTTTTCATGTACTTCACAAAGGACTCTAGGAGGCTAAGGGCAGGAATCATAGCAGCAGAAACAAAGGGAAGGGAAGGAGACATAAAGGAAGAGGAGACTGACGAGGTCATGGCTGAGGATGAATCCATGGGAATAATCTGCATGATTGGAGAGGTGGAAGCAAGGTGGACAGAAATGTCTACTGCAGGCGGGGAGGAAGCGAAAACTGCAAGCGGAGTATGCGGGGTGGAAGTAGTAGCAACAACAATTGTAGTAGATGGAGACCTTGGCAGGCTAGATTCTTCTCCCCTAATTCCATGGGATGGACCTTTGGGTGCCACAGATGTATCCATGCCTCCAGTTGTTTTCCTTTTCTTCTTGGAAGGTTTGCCTTTTGATGCCTTGCGGGCATAGACCTTCGGCTTGGGCAACTACCCACTGACTTCTTTTCTCTTTTTGGTTTTGATTGATGGTGGGTTTTTGGATGTTTCCCTAGTTTTAGTGGTAGCTACCCCACCATCGTAGCCTCTTGGTTCATTTTCTAGTCCCTTAAACGTTAAGGCGACTCCTTGTTTCCATCGGGCTACCTATTAGTCAATCCATGCCCTTGTTCAGATCTCGATGGGTCTAGTGAGTATGTTGATGTCATCAAGTTCTCACTCGTTCCAGTTAATTGAAGGAAGTGACAAATTGGTGATGAAATCATACCCCAGATCGATCACTGTGTCCTCATCCTAGTCAAGCTGGTCAGGAACCAGGCACAAATTTATTCTTCGCACGTAAAGGGCAGTTATGCACATGTAGTGCCGTAGCCGCACTTCAAGATCATCCTTACAATTGGCCCATAAATCCTCAACATTGTGGAGGTGGTTATACTTACATCCTAGTGCCTTTCTGATATTTATGTATGGGTCCATTCGGGGTTGAGTTGTATATTGTCGGAAGTGGTATTCGGCCAACTCCCTTTCTAAGTACCCCACACACTAGGAGGTATGAATCTTGTACATCCCTTGGCCAGGCCCAATGGGGTAAGGTGTACCCACCAAATTCTTTCTGCTCAAGATATTATGGATGTGGCGTAGTTGCCAAGTCAGTTGTAACAGTATAATCCGGTCATTGGGGTACCGAGGTAACTTGTTTGGTCTTTCTATGAATCCCTGGGCACAGATGTAAGTGAACCTTGGAAATTGTATGTATAGGAGGGCGTATTTCTTGAGGAGGGATCTAACATTGTGGGAAAATCTTCTCTGAATGTCGCCTCCTAGAGATCAAATGATGTGGGCGATGAATGCATCATTCGCCCTGAAATAATCCTTCTTGAAGTTTCAGTACTGCAGTTGAGGGTATTTATCATAAGTCTTGAGTTCTGCCCCCGATGCCTCACTAGGTACCATAGTCAATCCTTGACAATGTTGCTGATTGGCGAGGGAATACACCAAGTAGGAGGTCATGAAGAACTTGGGGGTCTTCTTCACACTTGTAAATTGTTCATGGAAGCAATCACTGATTATCTCTCCCTAATAAAAGGTAGTGTCATCACAGTGGATAATCTACTCCACAAAGTAGAACATCCATTCCTGGAAGAAGGTCGCCGCAAGGAGACCCATCACTCAACTTAGCAAGGTCACGAGGTCATGGTAATCCTCAAAGAAATCATTGTGAAAAACCTCCTAAGGGAGCTTACCGGCACTACCCTACTTGTCCTTCAACCAATTCTGATTGATTAGTTTCTTACATTTCAGCGGATCTTGCTCCCATAATTCCTTGCATTCTTCTATGGTGGGGGTTTCCATGCTCTTAAAGGCAGGAATGTGGAAAGTTGTCGTTATACCCGATGGGGACATATCTGCAAGGATATTCCCATCCCTTTACACGATAGTTTGGGTCTCTGGTTGATATGCCTCTATGCATGTCATTACCAATTTTGGGGCCACCAAGGTCGGCGAGAAGCCTACAACTTTGGCTATTCTGCTGCTCCTTATCAACCTCGCATTTTCTATCTTGGGATTCACCTTGACTCTCTATGTAAATTCATCAACATCGACCTGACTGATATTGGTATCCGTGACATCTCTCCAAAGAATGGTGATTCTGGATTGTAAGGGCACCCCTTGAAACTTGTACTTTATCATATCCTTATCCTCCTTGCCTTGGGGTGTCTTGGCTATTCCTTTCCCCTTTTCCTTAGAGGCTCCATAAGCTTCCGCGCTAGATTCCATAAATCCTACACAAAAAACATGAATCAATAACATTAAATATGAAAAAATGGCCCCGGACAAGTCCCTGCACATCAAAGTTAGCCGTACAATCATTATTCATATTTGATAATCGTATAACATTTGATAAAACATCATAAAGAGGCAAAATAGGCAAGCATCCCAGGTTCCCAGGGCTGGAGTTCCCTTGGCAGAATGTCGTTTTGAAGGGAAAATTAGGCTTGGAACTCCCAAAGGTGTTTCTCGATGTTGGATTTTCTCAATTAAGGGTTGGCATGAAAGAAGACCTAATTTTAGAAAGTGGGTCGAAATCCATTTTTGATTTGGAGGTCATTTGAGCCTTCATTTAGAAGTACAAGTATCAGATACAGGACGATCATTTGAAACGGCACAGGGAAGAGGGAACTTTTGGTGTCAGAATCCAAAGCTCAGACCACCATCATCGGGGAGTAGTCATGGGTTAGCCATTCACAATGGTGAAAATTAGGTAGCAATCCGGGAGTGGAATTTCGGAGGGCAATCCCTGGATACGATTTCAGGAGTTGGGAAAGCCATGCGGCGAACAGCAGGTCGGGACTCGGCAGTCGAAAAGTCGTTTCGAATTCGCCGTGTAAAATAGTGCTAGTGGAACGGAATCCCACAAGCTGAATTCCAGGGGTCGAGGTCTAAATATACTTTGGGCGCTAGTTCTTCGTTCGGAGTTTTCACAAGGCGAAAAGGGGAACGAGGTCCGGGACTCGAAAAGACGTTCTATGACGGCAGTGTTAAAACGGCCAAAGCGACACAGAATTCTGAGGATGGAATTTCGGAGGTCGGGGTCCGAAGTGTGCTTGGATTTTGGTTTCTCCCTTGGAAATTTGAATGGAATTTATGCAGTCGAGGTCCATGGGTCAGAAAGACGCTCAAGATAGGTTGTCACAATGACAAATTTGGCACGAAATTCTATGAACGAAACTCTAAGGGTCAGATCCTGGGGACTATTTGTTCCTCAACCGATTGTATGATTTTGTGCAAGTTTGACATGGATTTCATGCGACTGGGGTCTGAGGGTCAGAAAGACGCTCGGGATAGGCCGTCTGAAATGGTAGGGGCACAACGGAAACCTACGAAGGGAAATCCGGAGGCCGAGGCTCGAGATGAGTTTGGCTGCATAAATTTTGAAGTTGAAGTTTAAGTTTTGCATAGACGGCTATGGAAAATTTTGGGCCTGGGAGACACCAGTAACTTTCTCGAAGAATAGCAGTAGTAGGGTTAAGCTCTGGCATTGAATTTTGAGGATTTCATGTGACTTTTTGGGATTTTAAAAGATCGGTTTTTATGGGAGGGTACTCATCTACCAGATTTTGACCCTATCTTACATTTTAACCCAAAATTTGATGAAATAGAAGATGAGGCATGCAGACGGTGGACGTGCCTCAAAATCTCGAAGAGGATGGTGTTGAACGCATAGGAAAAACAACTGAAAGAGAACTCAGGCGTGGGGGCAGAGAATGCCGGATGCGGGGAGCTCTGCAAATTTCTCTATCACTCGGTCGTGTAAAAAATGACAACTGGAAAATCCAATTTTATAGCCAAAACTGTCATTAATATAGCAACTTAATGCTTCGTACGGCAGTTTGAAAGGTTGGTGAGTTCAAATCTCACAGGTGGCAGCAAGCGACCCCGAGTTCGATGCCCAGAAAGACGTCCAACCACGGCTGCGAAGAACGACGAAGTTCAAGCGGAAACCCAGACATGGAAATCTGAGATCCAAGGTCTGGAAAGATGTTGGGTGTTAGACGCCAGCAACAACAAACTCAGAACAGAAATCCGAAGAGGGAAACCCAAGGGTTCGGATCCGGAAGGAGCCCCAGACGTCAGAAAGGCATTCTAACAAGGGAAACCCGAACTGACTTCAAAATTAGCATTTTTGAAGGGGTCAAGTTTGGTCAAACTTAACATGTGACTTTAGAGGGTGAGTTGACCTATTAGGGCACAAAAATGGACATGCAAAATGAGGCAAAGCCAAAAATAACCTGACAATCAAAAAAGAGGGAAGAGAGGGTCCCCGTTCCGAACGGGGTGTGTGTGCAATAGGAACAACATGGGGGAGTACCTCATAGCTTTGATTCTTTGATATTTCTTATACCTTGAAACATTTTATGATGTATACATCGATTTTAGTTGAGACATTGTGATACTGCCACATTTTTTATGATGTACCTCTTCATATGTTGATATCATTGTACTCTTGACATTATTATTTTGAGATTTATATATGACATGTAGTGATGATGATTTTGATCTATACGTGTCTATGTTATGATGCTTATGATGGATACCTATGATGCATGCCTTTGATTTCTATGTTCTATATGTTATGCAATGTTTATATGTTTATATTTTCATGATTATGTATGGATGTAATGATTATATGTTAATTCATATGGATGATGATTCTAAATGTTATTATGGATGATGCTTTATGAATGCAATGATGATATGATAATTATTTTGGATGATGATATGTTAATTATTTATGACATGATGATTTCTGATATGGGATGGATGTAAATGAAGCGTGGTGCACTTTCGTATTATCTTTTGTATTTCCTTGATGCAACCATATGGTGAAATGTAATGGAAATGATATGCAAAATGATCAGGTAAGGCCATTTGTTATTCAAATATGTATGAGATGAATTTGATTATGAAAAATGTGATGTAATGCACTTTTTTTTGTGTTTTCTAATGCAACTATTATGATGCAATGTATGGATGGATGAATGATGTTTTTAATGCATTCTAGTTTATGTAT
The DNA here is from genome assembly GCA_007115665.2 of Sequoiadendron giganteum. NCBI lineage: Eukaryota > Viridiplantae > Streptophyta > Pinopsida > Cupressales > Cupressaceae > Sequoiadendron > Sequoiadendron giganteum. The sequence continues at coordinate 193,400,482 of CM021108.1, forward strand.
GATATGTAGGATGATTAATATGCAACTATATGGAATTTATGTGTTTTTAGTAATATCAAGTGTACTCAATCCAGTTAATAATAGAGATAACATCAATTTTGAAAATTGTTCCAGCCTTGGAAAATCCTGAAATACAGATGAAAAACTAATATGGATGCAATCTAATCTATCATGTAAAAATAAGATGCAATGTTGCCATTTTTTTTCAGTGCTTTTTATCATCATTGAGCCTTTATTATGTTGAAATTCAGTACAAACATCGATTGTATAACTAGACCATGATGACCTGAGTACAACTTCCATAGAACTTTCGTTGAGTTTTGATAGTGCAAGATAACACAATCATCTAGGTATAATTGGACCAAGATGACCTAATAATCACTTGCGTAAACAAACAAGAGTTAATCATTTTCGAATGCAAATTCAAAATCTCATCAATGATACTTTGTAGAGCATGTCCCATGACAATTTGCACAATAGTAATGGTTAAATCACAAACAATAGACAAAGAATATATCATTCTCCTTCCCAGCCCCTCTAGTTTAGGACATCATCGAGGTACTCCAGAGAAATGATAACAACAATCAAGATATAAAAAAAATGGAATATACGTGCTTAAGTGATCCAACCATAATTCAGAAGATGATCATCTAGTGAGATTTGAGTGGTTTTATTTTGATATTGATTTGGATGATCACTTGTTTGATTGATTGTGATTGATAGGCAATTTGATGTTTAGTGTGATTGTTTTTCTTCCAGGTTGCCTTGTTGTTGTTTTGAGCTCAAAACAGGTTGCCCCCAGTGAATCCAGGATTTTTCCCCCAGTGAGAAACAAACCAATTATTACAGATATGCATAGTGGTAATAAAGCCAAAGGTGAGACATGACTGCAACGATCAGATATGTTCATGAAGCTCATTTTATGCTAGGAATGTATGCTGATTATAGTAAAAGTGGATGGTCAACACATGTTCCAATAGATGGAGAAGTCGATTCATCACAAATAGCACATGTTTACTAGGGTTTAACTACTTGCTTTTATTGCACTTTTTCAAGTTTTATTATTTTTTTGTTGTTACCAAGACGCTTGTTTACCAGGTTTTCACCAAGGTAACAATTTTTTTTTATTTTTGATTTTTTTAAATTTCTTCTGGACTTTTTTTTTTTTTTTGGATTTCTTCAGGACTTTTTCTTTTTTTTTTGGATTTCTTCAAGAATTTTTAATGGCGTGTAATGGATGGATTATGTGTAGAAATTTTTGAGATGAAGGCTATTCATAGGTTCCTCAAATAGGTCCCCTTCAAGCGTGGATAGCTAATATGCTCCTGATCCATAGGTTGATACAATGACATAGGGTCCTAGCCAGTTCAGTTCAAACTTTCCCTTCTTTTCTTGATCTTGTTGATTGTGTCGATTTTCCTTCAGTACCAAGTCACCCATCTGAAATGTTCTTGTTTTGACCTTGTGATTATAACTTCTTGACATTCTCTACTGATATGCTTTCAAGTGATCAACTGCAAGTTGACGATGTTCATCCAACAATTCCAACTCTTGTAATCTAGATACATGGTAGTCTTCATCTAAAATGATTCCTTTCAATGACACACAAAGTGATGGCGTCTCAGCGTCAATAGGTAAAATAGCCTCTGATCCATAGACAAGAGCATATGGTGTGGCTCTTGTTGGGGTGCGGTATGCCCACAAAGTAGGGTTTAGTTGAATGTGCTAGTCACATCTAGCATCATTGACGATTTTCTTTAGGATCTTTAGGATGGTTTTATTTGGGGCCTCTGCTTGTTCATTCCCTTGAGGATAGTATGGTGTAGAAAACCGATGCTGGATATGAAACCTTTCACAAAGTTCTTGAACGTCTTGATTCTTGAAAGGTCTAACATTGTTAGTGATAATGGATTGAGGAATGCCATACCTACATATGATATAATTTAGTATGAAGGATGAAATCTGCTTACCAGTGCTGGTAGTTAAAGGAACAACTTCAACCCACTTTGTGAAGTACTCGGTGGTCATGATTATGAATTTGTGCCCATTGGAAGAAGATGGATGGATTTTTCCCACAAGGTCAAGTTCCCAGTGACAAAAGGGCTAGGTTGATGCAAATGGTTGGATTTCTTGTGTTGGTGCATGTATGAGGTTACCATGGATCTAACACTTCTTGCATCTCTTGATAAATTCAAAAGACTCTTTCTCCATATTCGGCTAGTAATACCCCAAACAGAGGAGTTTCTTTGTTAGGGTAAGACCACTTGAATGTGTTCCAAAAATACCCTCATGAACTTCTTGTAAGGTTGTTTCAGTCTCATCGTGTTCCATACATCAAAGGATATTTCTATCAAGACCTCATTGGTAAAGTACATCTGTGATAAGGGTGTGTCGGAAAGCTTGATGGATGAAGTTTTTTTTTTTGTTTCGTGATAGGTCGGGTGGGAGGGTGTTATTTCTTAGGTAGGTGTAGATCTTCCCATAGATTGAGGTATCAGTTTCAGTTAGGTGGCATATCACTTGGGACTCAAGATCATCATAGGTAAGGGGTAAACACTTGTTCCACCATGAACTCATAATGACTCCATTTATCTGGAATTTATAATAGAGAAGCAATAGTGGTCATAGCATCAACAAATTTGTTGTGTATTCTTGGGATTTGTTCAAATTTGATAGCAAAAAATTATTTCTTAAATTCATCAATAATTATTTTATAGGGCATTAGTTTGTCATCCTTTGTCTGATAGTCATCATTAACTTGATTTATGACCAATTGAGAATCTCCATAGACTTGCATCTCTGTGATTTTCCACTCTACAACTATCTTGATGCCAATGATCACTGCTTCATACTCTACGATGTTATTAGTGAAAGGGGACATCAGTCTATATGATTTTAGAATAGTATGCCCCTGAGGTGTGACAAAGAAAATTCTTGCCCTTGATCCATGTTGAGTGTATAATCCATCGAAGTATAATATCCATTGTTTTGTTGTTATGATAAGGACATCAGCATCTGGAAACTCAATGTGTAGAGGATGATCATCATGCAATTTTGCTTCAACTAGTTGATCTATGATGGATTTTCCTTTCATGGATTTCCTATCAAAATACTAGATGTCAAACTCACTCAATATCATTACCCACTTTGCCAGCCTTGTTAGATTTTCCTTGTTGAGCATATATTTCAATGGATCAACTTTTTCTATCAGCTTGACGGTATGAGTTGGCATATAATGTCACAATTGTCGAGTGGCAAACAATACTACTAGACAAGCCTTTTCAATGGATGTATAATTAATCTCATATCCATTTAATGTTCTTTTGATATAATAGATCGCCCTTTCTTTTCCTAATGAATCCTCTTGTGCTAGCAAATCTCCCAATGATCCGTTAGTTGTTGCTATGTATAGTTAGAGTGGTTTTCCTTCTATTGGTGCTACTAAGATAGGTGGACTCATTAGATATTGTTTCAATTGGTTGAAAGAATCTTCATATTTCTCATCCCATCTAAAGGAAACATTCTTGTGTATTAAGTGAGTGAAAGGATGAGTCTTGTTTGCCAGTTGTGAAATGAATCTTTGGATAGACTGAAATATTCCTTAGAGTGATCTTAGCTGACTTATGTTCTTGGGAGGTAGCATCTCCATGATTTCCTTAACTTTCATGGGATCCACCTCAATGCCTTTTTTTGAAACTATATATCCCAAAAAATTTGCAGATGTTACCCCAAATACACACCTTTTTAGGTTTAGTCGCACATTGAATTTTTCCACTCTGGCAAAGACTTTGTCTAGGATCTCTAGGTTTCCTTCTCTGTTGTATGATTTGGCTAGAAAATCATCTACATAGTCTTCCATGAATGTGTACATCATATCGTGGAAGATTGTTTTCATGACTTGCTAATAAGTAGCTTGTGCATTCTTCAATCCAAAGGGCATGACGTTCCAACAAAATGTACCCCATAGGCATGTGAAGGCTATTTTATCTTGATCCTCAGGTGCAATTATATCCTAAAAATCCATCCATAAGTGAAAACATGGCATATCCAGTTGTTAAGTCCATGATTATGTCTATGTTGGGTAGAGGAAAATAATCCTTCGGGAAAACTTTATTGAGATCTCTAAAATCTGTGCAAATCCAAATATTGTTGTCAGGTTTTGAAATTGGTACAATTTTGGAGATCCACTCGACATAATCAATTGGTCTGATGAACCCTACATCCAATAACTTATTTAGTTATTCTTTCACTAAGAGAGCAATATGTAGATTCATTTTCCTTAATTTCTGCTTCACTGGTTTTACTCTTGGTGGTAAAGATAAATGATACATGATTAAATCCGGATCCATCCCTAGAATTTTTTTATAGGACCAAGCAAAGTCAACTTTTTGCTCTTCAAAGAATTTGGTGAAACTTGGTTTTTCTTGTTTTGTTAAGGATGTTGCTAAATGTGGAGTTTTCACTACTGTTGTTGTGCCAATGTTGATGGATTTAGTGGGCTCAATCAATTCATTTGATCTCTCTTGAAATTGTTCAGGAAGAGTGTCAAATATCTCACCCTTCAATACCTCAAAGAGGTTTTTCGATGTTGGATGCGCTCTTTATTTTTAATTTTTCTTGATCTAATACTAGCATAGAATGGTTTTCACCATTAGATTGATTTTATGTATTATTCATTTTACAGCTGAGAGATTTGACACTCCCCTATTTGGAATCTTTGTTCTGAGATTCAGTGGTGGAACGTAGTTCAGGGTTGTCAACAAAGAGGAAATTGACAATGGAATCATTGTGTGAAAAGACAAGGATGTTGAGAGGCTTGGTTTGGTCCCATTCGATAAGTTTAGGATGTACTAGAGGTAGGGAATCGTTGGATTGGTTTAAGTTAAAGGCAATAAGGGTCTTGATGGTGATTTTTTCAAGTATTCTGATAGCAAGGTCAAGTTCTATGATGTAACTCTCCTCCGAATGATTTATCTCACTAGGATTCTGATCGTCTTCGCTTGAGCTAACAATAGGTTGTGATTCAAATTCAAGCAGTTTTAACACTAAACTTTGTCCCTCCTCATGTATGGGTCCATCCTTTTGCATCACATAGATTCTCTTTTCATGAAAAGACTCTTTAGATAATGAATCCCACTCATATTCATTTGAGTCAATTTCATAGTCATTACTAGCTTGCAGTTATAGGATTTGTTCAACAACCTTCTAGGTGGCTTCTTCTTTTGTTTCCTCTTTGTATCCCAGTCTTGTCTTGTCTTTTGGATTGGTTAAGATGGGTTGAATGGGTTCTATAATTCATTATTTTCTCTTGCCAATAGGTCCTTGTCCTTTGTATCCCATTTTCTCTATTGAGAATCCTTTTCCATACTATGATGTTTGTACATTAGTTGTTGCTGCTTGAGATTCAACTTCATTTTTGTAAAGCTAGTTCAAAATTTATTTATCATCAGATTCCTCGGCTTGAGTACTTGATTTTACAAATCTTCCATTGAAGATTCTGATAGGTTGTGAATACTTTTGTGTTGATTTTTATGGTCGACCATAGGAATTTGGGGAAGATAATTGTGAAAGACATAGGGATTTCTCAATAGAATATTCACCCAGGCCTTTATCTTTGACTTGGAGCTTTTTCTCAAATTGTTTGGACAAAGTGTTGAGTTGGGATTCATGATAGGTAGAATTGGAAGGGGTAGCCTCTTATTTTTTCTCATGTTGTTTAGGTGATGAACTTGGTTCACTTTCTTTATTTGAGGATGTGGCAAGTAGTTTTGACAAGGAGTCTGATTGGCTTGAATTACTTGGGGTGATAGATGGGGAAGTGAGAGCTTCTTTGTTATGGGACACAAAAACATCCTGGACCGACCTGAGGGTGTCGCAATACTGAGAACTATTAGAGTCGGCTCGAATGGTGATCTCTTGCCCATTGTAAGGGAATTTAATTAATTTATGGTAATTTGAGGGGACTTCCTGCATCTCATGGATCCAAGGATGACCAAAGAGTATATTGTATGTCAAGTCTTTATCCATGACTTGGAAAATTACATCTTTCTGAATCGGCCCCACCTGAATTAGCAACACAATTAATCCTTGTGAAGATATTTTCTCATCATCATGGGCCTTGATGGTGCCTTGCATTTATTGCATTCTCAGAGAATCCTAGTGCACATACAAGCTTTAAAGTACATATATTGAGATTGACTCCTCCATCTATTAGAACACGCTTGACTCGAATTTTATGTATTAAGACTTCAATGTGGAATGTTGTGTTATAAGGATGAGTGACGGATATGTCATCATTTTCAGAGAAGGATGGGCAATGAGGTGCAATCAAGTGCCCCACCATGGCTTGGAAGGTACAAAATTTCAAATCTGTTGGTATGGTTGTGTCCATTAGGGCCTTTACCAAAATTTACTTGTGGTCTCGTGAAATCTTGAGGAGTTCCAATATAGATATTTGTGTTGGGATATTTTGAAGTTGATCAATAATGTTGCATTGATGTGACAGAGAAATAGGTGTTTTCGATGTGCTTCCTTTTAAAAAATATTTAGACTGTGCTCTCATGGTTAAATTTATGGGTATGTCGTCTTGTTTCCATTTTATTTTGATAACATTGATTTGGTTATTCATTGTGACCATGTCTTGTTTGATGTTATGGACTTGATTGGATGTGATGTTGGTGTCATTGATTTTATTTTCAGCTATGATGGTGTCTTGTCCATGGTGAATTAGAATGCCATTAATTTGTTTGTTGACTACAACAATGTCTTGTGTGTCATTGGTCTTAATGTCATTTATCTAATCTTCAACTGCTGAAACATGAAAGATGGTAGTATCATGAACATAGTTTACATGTTTTCCTTTGTTGTTTGTTGTAGAGGATTCCACTTTGTCATAATTGGGTAAGGGATTCTTGAATGCACCATGATCAAAAAAAAATTTGGGTCCTTCTATTTGTATGATCTGTTGGTCTATCAAGTATTGCACCTTGTGATTTAATTGCATACAATTATTTGTTTGATGGCCTTTGCACCAATGAAACTTGCTGTAATACGAATCATTCCACCATGACAACTTCACTTTCAGCTCAAAACCTCGAGTGTCAGGTAAGGTGATAATATTTTTTACAAGAAGTTCTCTCAATGCAGACTCGAGTGACTGATGCAAAGGTGTGAATTTCTTGCAATTTGAGGGCATTTGATATGGTGGTGGTCGAGATGGGGCATTGTTTTGGTTACTATTCTAGTTGGTGTTTTGATTGGGGGTTTGGTTGGTCTTAGATGTGATTCCTGATAGATTAAATACTAATTTGGCATTACGTGTTTCATTTGAAGCATCATTATTATTATTCTTGTATCTTTTCTAAAACTTTGATATATCATTGTTGGAGGAGTTTGCTGAGTTGTTTTCATTGTAAATTTTCAAGACTCCTCTCTTGACCAAAGCTTCTTCGATTTTGATTCCATTTTCAATTAGTTTCTCAAAAATTGGTGGACATTGTAATTCAAGCCTAAAATCATATCATAATTTAAATTATCAATGAACACTTCCATCTTTTTATTTTCTGGTATAGCACGAGGATACCTCGCAAATAATCTTCTCCACCTTCGTAAGAATAAAAGAAATGATTCTCTATTTTTTGTTTTACATTGCAAAGGTCCTTCAATGTAATCTCATGTTGAATGTTATAAGAGTATTGGGTGATAAATTTTTTGACCAATTTTTAAAAGGACTTGATCCCTGGTGGTAATTGTGAAAACCATTGCATACATTGTCCTCCCAAGCTTCGTGGGAATAATCTCATCAAGTAAGTTTCCTCATGTGAGAATTCAAGGCTCATGGTTCAAAATTTCCTTATATGATCTATACGATATCTTTTACCATTGTACTTATTGTATTTAGGGAATTCACAATGTTTAGGAAATGGAATCATGTTCATACTTTTATCAAAAGGATATGGACATATCTCTTGTATCGAGTATCTTTTCGTGGTTCCCTTTTGCATGTCAAGAAGTTGTTGTAGATTTTTCATTTTATGGGTTAAGGCAACCACTAGATCTACATTTGGGGGATTAGTTTCAATCTTTTTATGTTCTCCTTTCAATTGATTTACATCAAATTCATATGGTAATTTGACACCTTGTTTAGCTAGCATTAAAAGGTATTTTTCTCCATCTCTTCCCAAAATTATTTCTAGGAATTTTTGAAAGTTTTGATCTTGTTGATCTTGTTGGAAGTCTTCCTCATTTATTTCCTCAGTTTCAGGTGTGTGAAATTCATGTAATGGATTTTCCTAAGCTTCAGCCATGCTATTTTGAGATTTGAGTTCTTTTTCCTTGAGTTTCTTTCCTTGTGATCATGTTTGGACGGGCATACAAATGATGAATATTGGCTAAGAATTTTATTGTTGTTGGGGAGTTCCAAAAGGAAAAATTAAATTGAATTATGCAAGAGTTGTTTCGGGATGAAGGATGATGAATCCTAATGGTGAAACTTGGGTGCTAATTGGAGACAGGTGTGATGATGAGGAACTTTTAGATGTTTGATCAAAGCTTAGGTAAAGGATTTTCACTTGTAAATACTAGTTTCAACAAGTTTAAGAATCTATGATATATGAGGAATGATTATGGGCTGATAGGAATTGTTAATAGTGGTTTAAATTGGCAAACAAGGGATAAATTTAGTTCTCTAGTTTTTGAATTTACTGGATGTACCAAAACAGTGAACATATGCGCTAATACATAGACCAAATGCACTAGAGTGTTTCTAAAATACACTGGAGAATGAATTGGATGCACTATACAATGACACAGACATGCCAGGATAGAGAAGGTATGCACTAAAATATGAGATTGATGCGCCAGAACAGGACTTGGATGTGCTAGGTAATTCTATGAATGTGCTAGAAAAGCAGCCATATGTGCTAAAAGGCATGTTATATGCACCAAAATATGAACTCAATGCATTAGAAGATGGAGGGTATGTGCCAAAATAGAACCTAGATATGCTAGTAAATGACACAAATGCATTGGAACAAAACCTAGATGCACTAAATTGGAAGTATTCAATGTTTTCTGATAGTTTGATTGATTTTTCTTGTTTTTTTGTTAGGGAATTTGATTGTCTAATTGGGTGTTCTTCTGAATCAATGGTTGTATATTTTTGTGTCTGATGTTTGTTTCTGAAAAATTGTTTTAAAACACACATGTAAGACACATCAAATAATTACGATTCCTAAGGCTATGAAGGACAATATTTAATGGATTCCCACTTGGATTTTACTCCAGTTGTGCTTATTTTTAGTGGATGATTAGAAGCTTAACCACACTGGCTCCCCCTTGCATTGCAATCACTTCTTGGGTCAGTCAAGCCTCATTTCTCATGAATTTCCCATGGTGAACTTCTCATCTCTACTAAAAGCCACAAGAATATGGGACGACTTCAGAGGTTATACCTCTTACACCAACAAAGAGAAAAGGGATTTTGGCATACTATAACCAAAGGGTTCTAGTATAAGCATTCCATTCATGGGGGATCATCCATATGACAAGAGACCATTGTTTCCCTTCTTTTCAAAACAATCCTCGTGATACTGGAACTTTACTCAAGTACCCACACTTATATACTAGGTGGAAGTCGCTTAGATTTAGCGTGTTCCTGGTTGGGTCATTCCCTTGGGGTGATTACCTCTTTTCCCACCAAGGCAAGCCCTCTAAGGATTAAATTACAATAAAATGAAAATAATGGGTCTGGCTTTTTGGTCACCCAGTTAAGGGTAGAGCATATTCCTACCACTCAACAACCACAATAGACATGGTATTCATTTTCCCCTAATTAAGCTATGTTCCTAACTCAATCAAAAGAAACAACAATAAATTCCTGTAATCAAATGTTAGTAGTTTCAGATTTGAAGTCTTTGATAGTGTTTAAAGTTCCTATAAAACAAAGAAACACATATTAGACTTTGGAATATGAAAAATTTATAACAGAAACCAGATGCGCTAAAATAATACTCCAATGTGCTAGAAGAACTAACATATGTGCTAGAATATTCTATGTATGCGCTAAATATCACATCACAATATGCCTTGGAAATCCTATAAATACAACATCATCCTCCAACTTTTCATAACACGTCTTTTGAGAAAAATTACTCTACAGGAATCGTACTAGCATTTGGAGAGCATTGGTTTAGAATCTTTACTTTTCATTTAGCATTTACATTGCAGTATTGTTATAATGGAAAATTTATTTTGTAGCATCATAGCATTGTATTAGTTTTATAGATTTATCCCAACATTGCATTTAGAATTGCATCTCATCATTAGCAATAAATCTTCACATCATTTACACAATAGTAATTTCATCCATCATTTAGCCTTTTATATCCAAAAAAACATAAGAACATGTTTTGTAGGCATTTAGTTTTGCATTTCATAAATCTTCTCATTTCCTACCTAGTTTTCATCTAATAAATTCATATGCAACACTTTTCCATAAAATGTTAAAAACAAGGGTCGTGCCCAACGGTGGGTGCTAATAAATGTGTGGCATTAAAATGGGGAATTAGTAATGTCAATCCAACACACATCAATGAAGCGTCTTACATGAAAGAGATTGAAATATCAAGACAAACTGCTATATCTACTCTCTAAAATTGTTTCATTGCTCTCTAATCTTAAGGACCCTCAAATTCATGCATGCTCTTAGATTTATTTATATGTTGCACATGAAATTATTATATGGCAACCTAAGAAATGAGAAGATTTATGAAATGCAAAGCTAAATGGCTACATTAACATGTTTTTTATATTTTTTGGATATAAAAGGCTAAATGATGGATGAAATTACTATTGTGTAAATGATGTGAAGATTTATTGCTAATGATAATATGCAATTCTAAATGCAATGTTGGGAAAAATCTATAAAACTAATACAATGCTATGATGCTACAAAATAAATTTTTCATTATAACAATAATACAATGTAAATACTAAATGTAAACTAAATATTCTAAGCCAATTCTCTCCAAATGCTAGTATGATTCTTGTAGAGTAAGCTTGCTCAAAAGATGTGTTATGAAAAGCTAGAGGATGATGTTGTATTTATAGTATTTCCAAGGCATATTGTGATGTGGCAAGATTCAACGGTCAAGATTGTGATCCAGAGAGATCGACGGTAGAGAAAGAAGAAGTTAGAGAGAATCATGGAGGTGGTTCCCTTTAATAGAACACTTTTCCAAGTGTTGAAGAGTACCAAAGAGAGGAAGAAGCCATGAGTCTCAAATCTTGTTAGGAGTTTGTTGATGGAAATTTCTATTTAGAAAATAGAAATATTTAAATTCATGTGACACATGTTGAGGTGGCAAATGAGGTGGAAGGAGGTTAGAAGAATATGTGGAAATGTGACAAAATTGAACTACAAATTGAATTTTAAATTGAGAGGGAATTAATCAAATAAAACAAATTAGTTAGATTTATTTATTTAATTAAATCAAGAAGAAAATGAACTATATAAATAAATTTTGCAATTTATTTATAAGTAGACGAATTAAAAGGAGTTTATTAATTAAATACCTTGTATTTAATTAATCAATTATCTTGACCGATTTTAGGTGTATACAGTGTCATTTGGGTATTAAAATAGATTACATATTTGGAAACTAGACTCTAAGTACTACATTTCATATTACTGATTTTTTAAAGATTCGGTCTTTAAGTGCTTCAAATTTTTAGGTCAATTTTGACAAATTCTAAAAATCAAGGAAAACACTTTCACCTTTTGACCAAAAAGTGGACTCAACTTCTTGCACCCACCCACCAAATTCTTTACTAATTCATACCTCATATATCTACTAGTTTCATAGGCCTCATTCTCAAGACTCAACAAGGTGGGCTCCTTTGAACAGGGTGAAGTCACCATCTAAAAAGATTACCCCTAGTTGGAGTTAGAGGCAAGTTTCTGCTAGTTTGGTGTTGTGAATGATAATTTTATTTATATGATAATCAAAGGATTAGAAGGAGACTTTTCTAGGAGGATCTTCCTCAAGGAAATAAAGGTAATTGGAGACATTGGGTATTGGTTTATCTAGTACAAAACATTCACTTATATTAGAGTGGCAGGCTTCCCCAAGATGCCATATAAATTGTCAAGGTATCCTCTAGACAAGCTGCTTCTATTGGAGGTCTACAAACAAATCATTGAAGTGCAAAAATATATTGTGGGGAAAGACAAACATGGTTATGGTTTCCCAATTCATATAGGAGTGTATTCTTGTGTCATTACACTAAATGCAAAGAGTGCAGAGACAAAAATGGCTAGGTATAAATTTAATTTTTACAATGATACTCAGGGAAGATTTGACCCCATTGGGACTATAAGAAAAGTAATGGGAGAATGTTTCATCCATGAGCCTAAATTGGAAGATCACTAGGTAAAATCCGAAGAATATTTTGAAGTAATATTGAAAGACTATTGTCAGTTGACAATATTTTTGATGAGACAATACTTGAAGGCTAGGATCCCCAAAGAACAAGTGGAGGATGAAAGGGTTTTGGACCTCGCTTATGTTGCCCAGAAGATATCAAACATCCCCATTTTTAATATAGATTGTTCAGTTAAATAAAATGACAACATAAAGTTCAAGTATCAATAGGTTCTTGCATGCTTTCAATATTGGCTAACTGCACCTTTTTCCATTTCCAAACCTCTAGAGAAGCCAAAAGTGGTTGAGGAAAAGGAAGGAGAGACTTTGGCCAAGGTAACTGCGAAGAAAGAGCATGAAAAACCTTCCTCTAGCACCCCTACAACTGAAAAGAAATACAAGAGTGATCTTTCTATGGAAGTAGGTAAGAAAAGGAAAGAAATGAGGCCTATTAACATTGATTCAGAGGAAGAAGATGAGCCATATGGATAAAATCTCTATAGAAGAAGGAGAATGAGAGTATAAACTAGGGAAAGAGTAGCCCAACATGAGGTTGAACCAACCTACTCCTCTTCTCCTCCTCATGATTCTCCATTGCCAAGTCCCCTTCCATCACCTAATAAAAGAGTACTTGCACCACCACCTTAGCCTCCATTTCCAAATCACCCCTTCCTACAAGTGGATTTCCCCTTGGAGGAGTCCTTTCTGAGATAATTGTTGAGGAAGCAGGAGTAGAAAGGGGGCCTCTTAGAGAAGAGGAAGTGTTTAAAGGTGCAGGTAATGTTTTTGATAATATTCAACTTGATATTTGAGGATTACCAAGAATTTTATATTTCAAACTATAGTTGATATTTTATATTGTATTTGATATTTGATATTGTATTCCTTGAAATTATGCATCAGGTTGAATAAATTAACATATTGTTAATAATTTTATATTTTAATTGTGTTAAACATGTACTCAGTGATTCATCACACAACTCAATTCTTAATAACATATTAATAATAGTAGCATATACAACAATGAACATCAACAATCAATTAATGTGTATCTAGTAGTTGAAACCAAAGTTTTTCTTCAAATGATAAAATAAATAATATGGATAATTTAACATTGACACATTACTAAATTTGAGTTTTTTATTGATTTTTAAATGAAGGAATATATAGAGACAATGCAAAATATTTCTCAAAGACAACTCTACACAAAGCTGAGTTGGAACTTGGAAACTCATATTATAATATCAAATCACTCTATCACCTTTTGTAGCAACTTCCACTGTTTAGCTGGTGGAATTGTCATTTGTTCTAATTGATGTTGTTTGAGTTGAAAATTTGTTAGCACTTCATGATTGAAATTGGAACCTGGCTTGAATTTTTCAGTCAAAATTACATTCAAGGTTATCAGTAGTTTGATGGAATCCAAATAGTTTGCCTCATCTAGGTTTTGAAGAAACTGGTTCAAATCAATCTTCCTTGCACCCTCCGTCTTCTTTCTAAAATCATCCTTTCTAATGAATCACTGATTTATGTCAAAAGCCTCTGGTAAACCAAGATTTTTCAAGTTCCTTACCTTTTCATCTAGCTTCTTCATCTTTTTTGTAGTCAAATGCACAAATTATGTTATATCACCCTATGCACAAGTGTGAATTTCTACTCTAAGATACAAAAAATAAACTAATGCAACAAAGGAAGATGCAAAAACAAACACTTGGATTAGGCCTAGTTGAATTTAAACATAATACAAGTTCAATTGAAACTTTTTACCTTTTTTAGATGATGGTCTTGGTTGGCCCTTTGATTTTTTGGTATGTGTGCTCCTTGATGGTAAAATGGCTAAAATCCTAGCTCTAAATTATCATGGAGTGATGAGGATTCTAATGATACGAATGGGCATTGTGATGGATGTAATATGAGAGCTCAAAAGTGGTTGCAACAATGGTGGATGGAAATCTTGGATGCAAAAGATGGATTGAATGCTAAGTGTGCTTGAGAGTATGATTGCTTGATTGTGAATAGATCAAAATGGGGAAATTTTCACCATTTTTAGGGGAAAGGCCTCTAAAGTAATGGAGGTCCAAGATTAATCCATGATGGCAAAGATCAAGGGCTAGGGTGAGTTGAGAACTCACAAGCCCTCACATCTTGACATGTGGCGAATGATGAGGAAAAGCAGGATGAAGTGGAGGTGACATGGAGGTAATTTTATGTACCTTGGGAAGGGACAAGATCTCCTTATAAAGGAGGTCCTTGTCCACATATGCATGAGAGGACATTTGAAGAATTAAAAATTCTTCAAAAATCCTCATGGGGATGGGATAAGGAATTTAAAATTCCTTAAAAATGCATTGGATAAATAAATGTGAATTAAAAATTCACATAGGGAAGGGGTGCCTTCTCCAAATAGAGAAAGCATTTAATGAAGTTGACTTAGGACATATGGCATAAATGGCATGGGGATTAGGTTGGGTTTATCAGGTGATTAAGGTTGTGCAAATGTGGGATTAGGGACAAGTGGGAGATTATGGAGGATGTGACCCTAATGATGATTAGGGGTGTGCACATCCTTGTCATATATTAATTAGATTAATCTAGATTAGAGATAATTATGGAGGATGTGACATGAAGAGAGAGGAAAATGAATTAAAAATTGATTTAATTCATAAAGGGTAAAGTGACTAAATTAAATAAATCGGGGCATTTATTTAATTTAAAGATAAAAGGGGTAAGGTATTTAATTGATTTATTAAATACCTTAGAGGAAATTAGAATAAAATGAAATATTAATCAAATAATAAATTATTTAATTAATATGGATTAGGGATGCAAGACAGAGGAATGCAAGGGTGAATTTGACCATATGGGGGTGATCAAATTCAGGTGCCTACACACTTCATTCTCAAAAACTTTTGAATGATAGATGAACATCATTGAGGTAGCAAGTTGATTATTAATCCCTTTTTATTTCAATTCATTTTCATTGACTTTGTAGACTATTTGTTGAACTTGATTTGTAGATTTCTCTAATGTCAACACATTTTTGTTGTCCATTAAATATTTGTTGAGCTTCTTATAATGTAGTTTGATCGCATCAATAAATTGAAACAATTCACAAAAATGATCAATCCTCTGCATTATTTCCTCCCAAATCTTTTGTTTCATATGCCTCATTGTTTCTCTACAAAATGTAGTTAACTTATTTTGACAAGAGTTTATTTTATTTTTTGCTTCCATTAGCTTTGCGGCCAATCTTTCATTTATTTTTCTCTCTTTCTCCAATTTTTGTTCCCATTGTTCATTTCCTTTCCCAATGCTTTGTCTTATTTTTTTTGAAGTGGATTTTCCCTCATCATATTTCATTTTTGTCTCATCTAACCTTTTCTTCAATTCATTCAATTCCACCTATGTTTGTTTATCCTCTTTGCTTGTTGATGTAGATGTAGTTTTTTTTTTCTTTTTTCTAATTCATTGCTCTTTTTATCTGTTGCTTTCCTCCTTGCTCTCTCATTTGCTAGGTCTACTTGTAAATTTTATATTTGAATCCTCAACCTTTTTCATCTCTCTCTTGCTTTAGCAAAGATGTGTACACCAATTCATTATTCTTATTTGATACATTAATTTTTTCAATAGTTTTGAACCCAAAAAAATACAATTGGAAACTACTCACTTGAAATAAAAATCGATCCATCTGATTTGTTGGTTTATTTTCTACCATGGGAACAATAAACGTGTACTCCATGTTTTTTTTTTAATTTATGTAAAATATGGGTAATACCATGGTTGTTTGCAGGATCTGAAGTTATAGAAGACACACGCTCCACAAGTTGCTTCTTTTCTTTTTTATACAATTCTAATTTATTTTTAAACTCTTCAATGTAATCAAAACTTGGGGACACGAGAATAATAGAATGCTTGAATGTCAAAGGACTAGAAGTACTTGCAATTTTTGTTGCACCCACACTAAGTAGGGGAGTTCCTAGAAAGAACTCTTTTGTGGTGGAAATGGTAGTTGGACCTAGACCTGTCAAAATCCTTGCCCTCTTCTATATGCCTTGATCACTTGGTGTTTGTGTGGTATCTTGTATTGTTGTCCTCTTGTGTGCAATTTTTTGTTGTAGCACATGTTGAACACTACTAGTACTACTACCCATACGATCACCACCAGTGGTAGTGCCAATTGCACTAGGTTCTCCACCATGGAAATGTCCTAGTTGTGATTGTATCTGACCATGAGGATTAGGATTTGAAGCTTTAACAAAATGAATTGTTTTAGTTGTACTTGTATACCCTTGGTCTACTTTATCAGCTCCAAGGCCTCATTTATCATCTAGTTTTCTATGATCTGCATCTTGTACCATCAAAGGGCCTTGTACTTGGGACCCTAAAGGACCACCTTCGTAACCCTTTTTTTTTTGGCTATGACTACTCCTTAAGTATATGCTTATTTTGTGGCCTCACTTAAAACAGCTTTGAAATATCTTTGTTCTTCCCTATCATCATTAGATTCATCATTAGTTTCTTGATTTTCACATTCATTGGGATGCTCTATATTCCAAAATTTTCTAAACTCACAATCTTCTTCGTTATCTCCAAAGTCTGCAAGAGTTCTTGGTTAACCTAGCTCCTTCATAGATGAAAAGAGTAATTTTTTATCGTGTCCAATTTTTATCTGTAACTTCCTTATCTAGAGAATCTGGCATGTTTACTCTACTAGATGGTTTATCACCTTTTTCATAAAAATTGTTGCACCTCCTAATTGTCTTTTGGTGCAATGCCAGAATTTATACTGACAATTGTTCAAAAGAAATACATTTATCAGTAGCACTTTTCTCAATTGGTATTTTGACCTCATCCCAAGAATCCTTGTTTCTCAAGTTTTCAAGCAAGTGTTTACTTTGATGTTGAATTCTTCTTGCAACATTCCTATTGGACACAATCATTTATTTAATGGTGTCACATGGATCATACTGCCAATGACATACAACATCAAAATTATTTTTTTTTTAAAGACCATGTACCACCTTAAATGTTTTTCTCTTCAATGTGAACCCTCCACATTAAAAAGGTAAAGAGGAAATAAGATCTTCTACTGATTGAAAAAGTGTAGTTCATCAATACTCTACATCTGCCTTACATATCCCAATACAAAAACTTTATGTCACATGCATTGGAATTTTGTATAGCTCTAATCCTGATCCATAAAATCTTAGCATACTATATTCTTCTATTAAGTACCAATCAGCCAATTCTATTTATTTTCCTAGTTAAATGCAATTTCTACATGACATAGGCAATCTAGGCATTAGAGTATTTGTAGTTTCTTGATACAATAGAGCCAAAAAGTAGACTACAAAATGATTGCAATTCCTTCGATAATAATGCATCCTTATCTTAGTGGTCCAATCATATACTGGAGCCAATTTATTTTCCTCAGCATTCATATAGGGTTGAATCTAAAGCTTGTTGGTCTGCAACATTCCACTAAATTTGAATAGAAGAAAATGGCACAAGTAGGTTGTGAACCTAAATGTAATAGTGGACTTTGAGTGTGGACCTCCTTTAATCATTAATTTTTTTTCATGCATGGATTCTACAATGTGATCAATAAAATTATATTTGACAGGTTGAGGTGGAACAACATAATGGATATTATATACCATTTCAAGGGGGCTTGCACTCACTTCCCAATCTCTATCCATTCTAAGGCAAAATTCTAGCATGGAAATAGTATCTTGAACCCATGGTCTAAAAATATAAAAAATCATAAGGAGGCTTATGATTACCTTTCAAATTTTTTCTAACTTCTTTGGTATCTTGAACTATTTTATTTAGGAAATAATTTTTCTCCCTTTCATCCATTGCTTCATAATCACTAGCAAGATTTTCTTGGTCAATGTGGAAATTTCCAAATTCTTCAGTTGTTTAACCCCAACACTTTTCCAAGTTCTTCTGCATTAATGGATAACAATTCTTCTTTTCTATCTTTATTAACAATTTCTCTTTTATTATCATCATAATTGTGGGCACATACCATGATAAATTTTGGGCAAGGCAAAACCTCATGTAACATCATGCACCCTAATCCACTTATCCACAGTGCACTTAAACTATTAACTTGCATTTGGTTTGTAGCTTTATTCTTAGATGAAAATCTAAGTTCTGAGGTAAGCCTACCATAGATTTTAGGATCATAAATATCATGGTATTGATTAGTGAAACTTGGGTTTTAAGCAATCCAACATAATGTAATTTATTATCTAATTTTTCTTCGCCTTTCCCAAAAACTTTCTTTGGTCTACTAGTGGTGCTAGACATGCTTATACAATGTGAAATTTTGAATTCCCTCTTAGTCGTCCTTAATTTTTCTTATTTCTCTCAATCCTAAACCCAAAATTCAAAGTTTGACAAAATAAAATTTTACGAAATGATGAAACATAGCCGTAGGAATTTCGTCTTTCACTTACCTAGATTTTGATTCTTGAAAAGATTAATATTGACAGGCATGGAATGGATTTTGATTGGATAAAACTATGGTTTCTGAATTACTCTTTAAATTGGATTTGATGTACTTTTTTGAAATGGCTTCCTCGATTCATCCTAAAGTGTCAATCCAGGAACGTAGGATTTTGAATTGTGTTGTGGTAATATGCCGAAGAGCTGCAATTAACAAACCAAGGGTTGATGGATGCAAACTAATATAATTTACTTATGGGAAAAATTCGGATTAACAGACTTTCTGTCACAAGTGTGACAGGAACCTGTGAAGAAATAGTTATGCACAGAAACAAATTACTAGTGCTTAACATAAGCTTAGTAAAGTAAAAAAATAGAAATCTATTTGAAAAATAACGTTTCACAAAGTTGAAGTTGAACTACTGAAAACAAACCTCCAATAATACTTAATGGAAATTTGGAACAATCCCATTAGCTTATTCAACTGCTCTTATTTTTAATTATCTTAATATACTAGCAAACAAATATTGAGTGAATACAGATTGTATTGGTAAGTATTTAACAACTCAATACCAATTAATACCTTCGTGGAAATGAATCACACAACAGAAGATTTAGACAACAATACAGTAATGAAATAATTAAACAACTTATAAATTCAAAGCATACATTACCACACACACAATCTAATGCAATAATCACCAATCAACTGAGGAAGTGGGCCCTACCTTTGCCGGTCTTTGGATGATAAAACTCGCGTTCACAAAATTATTCTACTATCGTTTTCATTCATCCAAACAATCATAGACAGAGTATATAGAAAATCACCACAGTTCTGCTTTTAATTATGTATATTGATATATAATTTCAGTGTACACGCATATATATACATATCAAATCTACCTAAATGTCTAACAGTCTTTTAGATGTAATTGATAAAATGTTTTGGTTGTTAGTGGCTTTCAACCAACAACCTTTAGAAGATAATCAAAAATAGTTTTTAAGTCTTTTGAAAGTTTTCCAAGAACAGTGTAACAACCTAAAACAGAATGACTAATCTTTGATGAGTAAAAACAAAAATGACAATATAACTTCAAAAATTCAGTTATCCTTCCACTGATATCCTTTATGTGCGTTGTTAGCCATTAAACACTTCTTGTCACCAGAATCAAAAAGATAGTTAACAATAGTCAGCAAAATCGGTATTTTCACTAGTTTTAACCTTTTCTTCTATTTCATAAAATATTGTTTGTTCATTAACAAAAAGTGATAGGAATGACATGAGACACTAGGAAAGATGACAAGGTTTGACACAAATGAGAGGTAAAAGGATGACACATTTTTCCCTCATCAGCTTTGTTGGAACCTAGAATCTCCCTAATGCACTACAATGAGCAATCTGAAATCTCCCTATGTGCCAAATCTCTCTCTTAAAAATAAAATCACTTAGAAATAGACAGTTCACTTATTTTTTCAAATATTAAAGTGAATGAAATGTCAATGTGTTGCCACTAGACTACACAATTAGTGCATTACATTTTCGTAATGACACTTCGAAATAAATTATCAAATAAATTCTCAACTGTTGATATTTTTAAATCAAATGATTATAGGGTGACTCTGGAGGTTTGAGTTTGCAAGCCTAGACCTTAGTGCATTTCATTCCAGAATGCAACTACAACCATCCATCAAATGTTTATCGAACGGTTGAGTAATTTATGATATAAACAATAAACATGTGTTTTAAATTTATTTTAAACTTTAGTGGTGCTAGGATACACAATCCTAATGAAGTCATTGAGATGAGTCCACGTTTCCATTCCATGGTTCCATGAGTAACATAGAGATCTACTTTTTTAAAGCATTAGGCTATAGACTCGTAGAATCCCTTTAAAATCAAGACATTGATTGACATCAAGGCCAAGGGACCAATAACTTGACGTTGCAAAGGACTTAATAAAATGACTAATGATATCGAGAACTGGGGGAGTAGGTCAATGAAAAATTAGAAATCAATAACATTTCGGCAAACCATAGCAAGAGTGACAAATTTTAGGTTTTTTAGTGTTTTTTGTCAATTTGATGGAAACTTTCTTTTTTCATTTGTATTACTTTATTTTTTAAATCTGCATGAAAATATTTCATAACTATAAACACATCTTTACTGTAAATGAATACCGAAGAAAAACACAACCATTTATTTTATTACCACTGATTTACAATGTTACATATATTTTTAAAGATGAGTAGATCATGCAAGCTCTTGTTTTGTATAAATCACACATGTCACTTTACATTAGAGACAATTGATTCCAACCTATTGGGCTACTAGTTGCTTCTGCTACTAGTTACAATAAAAACCATATTCTCAAACCACAGGGTTTGTTGACCATGGTTTGAATCTTGGTATCTAAAAATGGGTTTTGCTTTTATAATATGCTCAATTTGATGCACCAAAACAACCCAAAATGACATAATTGATTCCAAGCTGGTAGCAATGGCTATGGGATCTAGACCATATTATTAAACAGATGACTTTGAAAATCCATAGGGTTTTTTTACCATGCTAGCCCAATGGGAGCTCTGAAGATACAAAATGTGCCTATCCTATTTGAGAACCAGAGTCATGCACAAGATGAGGGGTAGTCAATCTACTACCACCTTCTACATGCAACATCCATGCATTTGGACAACACACAATGAGTCTGAAATTCCATAGTTCCTCTTTAAGGGCCTCTGTCAAAATGGATTATGAGAAGTTGTCATCTTTAAATGAAAATAAGAATAAAATAATTATGTGGGCGTACTCTCTGTGAAAGCACTTATCTCCATCAGAGCTCCTTATCTTGGTTCAAAACCTATCTCAGAAGCCAAGTGAACCAGATCAACTTCTTTCCAATTCCACCCATTTTGAACCTGGAGGAAATTGGTCTTTTACTCTCTAACTACATAATTAGAGGCAAGAGAATTTAGAGTATCCCCAATAATACCACATCATCTTCTTCCTTATTGACCCTGCAAAATGAAAACACATGATAATTCAGAACATTACACTCAATTGTAAAGACTTTAGCCTTCTACAAATAATTTCAATTGTGCTCACTATCCCTATTTATGGGCCACTAGTACCACTACCATCATGATCCTTGTTTATTCGTGAGTCATGTGATGTTGGGTATAATGGTAATCATGCAAACCAAAAAACCAACTTAATCGTGTAACTTAAGTCTTACATTTACAATATTTATTTTGATTGGTGTATGGCTACATGCAAACTGTACCTCAAGCTAACAAGCTATCAAAATTGTCACTCAAATGATATCAAATCATTACAAATCTTGTTTCAATTGATCATTGGATTAATGACATCATTCATCATCTACAATATGTTGTGCAGTTTTCAATATCAAGCTATCCAGTCAATCACTTCAGATGTACATATATGACATTAATCCATGGTACCACAACCACACTTTCTTCAAAGAAAGACAATCTAACAGATATGCATAAATTGATAAAAAAGACAAAAATCGGTAAAAATAAAGCATGTGCCATATGCCATACTTTCTGCCATTTTTAGTATCAAGTTAACAAATCAAATATTTCACTTGCTTTGGTTAGAAGAGAAACCTAATTTTGAATCTTTTAAAGATTTCCCAAGTAATATGGCATTAATCTATAGTACTGCAGCCATATTTTCTTCAATGAAAGACTATCTGGTGGATATGTAGAAATTGATAAAAAGATTGAGAATTAAATGAAAGGTAGAGTACTTCGAAGCATTGAAAAGAGAGAATTAAATGGCTTTATTGTAGCTTAATCATTATCAATGTCCTCTAATAAGTCACAATAAATTTCACTCACTTATGATCAAAAGTATATGATCAAATCAAACATTTTGTTTACTTCAGATGTACATATGGTGTTAATCCTTGGTACCGCAACCACATTTTCTTCAATGAAAGACAATCTGACGAATATGTGGAAATCGATAAAAATATTGAGAATTAAATGGAAAATAGAGTACTTCAAAGCATTAAAAAGAAAGAATTAAATGACTTGTTGTAGCTTAATCATTATCAATATCCATTAATAAGTCACAATAAATTTTTCTCACTTATGATCAAAACTATATGTTGATAATTACTATTATTTTGAAAAGCCACATTTTATATTGAAAACAGAAAAAGGATTTACAAGAATGGAGCCACAAAAAGTATTTTAATTTAAGTAGCTAAAGATTGAAGTATATACTACATAGCCGACCTGGCCAAAAAACCAGTAGCTATGACAAAAAACCAGTCACAAAATATATATTACAAGAGTTGTACAATAAAATATAGACACAATTCATTACTAAAAAATTATGTAACAATAGTAGAGGCCCTCAACCAGGTGTTTGAGCAAAAGGTGAATCAAATTTAACAAAGTAACAACAAAGAAGAAAAGGGAATCACCCAAATCCTTCCTTCAAAACTCCAAACTCTTTAATGATTTATTTTTTGTATCAACAACAAACCACACCTCATATTAACTAGGGCAAGAGCATTCATTGTAAAAGCATGCAATTCCACTTTGCAGAAGTTTCCACCAATAGGTGCTAACCCACTTTCAAAATTGTAATGCTCCAAAGTCATCTCCAATGAAGAAATAGAGTAAATGAAAGGCTACATTAAATCTATTGCCAAAATATTCACCAAATCTTTATCGATAAAAATGCCCATGCAATTGGATAAGAAAGTCGAAGCTACCTCAGAAAATAGAGCCTGGGGGTAGTTCTGAAGTCATCCCTACCCACAATTATTCTTGTAGCATCCTCAAACTACACACAAGGAATTGTGAAAACAATACCCAACTTTTTTTTGTCGTATGCATTGTTGCTTCTTTTCTCCCAAAAACATTTGGTAGCATGACATGCCATGAAGACTTCATATCACAGTTAAATTGAGAATAGAGAAGAAAAAATAAAAGCCAAATATATTATATATGATATGAAGAACATCAAGTTGGTGAAGTATATATAGAATGAAGACATCAAATACTCAACACTTGAACATTTAACTCACCACTTGATGTGACAATATTCTTTACAAATTTTGATTCATGACTTTAAGTGATTTAAAAATAATAAAACATCAACCATTGATATTTTAACATCTAACAGTTCTGGCATTATTTGGAGGTTTGAATTCACAAGTCTAGTGCTTCAAAAATTTGTTTCTGGAATGCAACTATAATTGTCCATCTTGCAATAACCATTGATCTTTGATGAACTTAGCATTGATCATTGACTCCTTTTAGACCATTAATCATGAGTTGAAGCTCGATCCCACCGAGGAAAGATGTCACAATCCCACATTACTATGGAAAAATGATGACATCACCTTCTCAGAAGTGCGAGCGCACAGGATTCGCTAGATTGTTAATCATCGATCTCAACCATTGATTTTTGTGAGAAAATATTTGTGACCTGACTTTGATACTTCACGAAACTGGTAATCACCTTGGTCGAGGGGTTGGTCACCATGATGACTCCAAAGGCTTAAGTCATAACTTAAGCAACCTTCAACTGTCGGTAGTCAGTCAACGATAAAATATTATTTTGGGTCTCATGAATTTATGTGATTTAATAAGTAATAAATGTCAACCATTGATTTTTGGAAATCTAATGGTTCTAATGTTATTCCAGAGGTTTAAATTTACAAGTCTAGTGCTTCAAACATTTTCTTTTGGAATGCAACTACAAACTTCCATCGAAAATTCATGAACGGTCATGGGTTATATTGATTTACTTTAACATCTAGATTCAAACATAATGAATATGTTGACACTTGTCCCCATTCCAGGCACTTTATGAAGGAATTTGGATGTGTGAAAAATTTGTCCTGAAATAGCACAATATGTAGCATTTGATATTTTCGTCACCCACACTATGATTTATCATTGACATACCAGTGTATTTCGCTAATGAATTTTTTTATTGGTTTGACATTATGTTTAATTCGCCAATTTTTTTTTAGTTCATTTGAAAATAGGTTTAATTTTCCAATAGAAATATATTTTTTGGTTTGAAAACATTTTTGAAGCGCAACAAAAATATTTTATTTGTTTTAGTACAGGTTTAATTCGCCAATAGAGATATTTTGTTGGTTTAAAAACATTTTTAATTCACCAATAGAACTATTTTATTGGTTTGAAAATAGGTTTTAATTGCCAATGTTTATTGGTTTTAAAAAATTGCAATTCGCCAAGATTTTCCACAGACTTCTAGCGAGTACCAAATATTCTCCAATTAATTTTTTTTTCCTGAAAAATGAAAAAATGCACCAATAAAATTAATATCTTTTTCGAGATGTATACAAGATTTACCAAGATTTCACACCTTCTCCAAGGGAAGGTTCTTAAAGTTATCCCTGCAAATTATGTTGAAGATCAATTCCATATACCAAGTTCATATCCAACAACCAAACCAACCATAATAAATATTGAAAATCAATTCCACATGCCAATCTCATATTTACCAACTAGAATGATTGAATAATTACACAAGTTTATTACCAAATGAAGTTTAAAATCCACCCATTTAGAGGTACAAAGTTATTAGACCTAAACAAGTAAATTTAAAACAACAAAAAAGAAAAAAACTAGATTTAAATGTCTAATATCAATTCTAAATTTAAATAAAAAATAAATATAGATTAGAATAAATGTTCGAATATCAATTCCATATGCCAAACCTCATATCTACAATGAATAAATGATTATAGTAAAATTTAAGAAATTAATTAATCAAATTTAATTT
This sequence comes from Sequoiadendron giganteum, assembly GCA_007115665.2. Classification (NCBI taxonomy): domain Eukaryota; kingdom Viridiplantae; phylum Streptophyta; class Pinopsida; order Cupressales; family Cupressaceae; genus Sequoiadendron; species Sequoiadendron giganteum. Next base: position 193,426,159 of record CM021108.1, read on the forward strand.
TAAGAAAATAAAAAATTAAGCAACAATAAAACAACATAAATTAATAAAATGTTGAAATTTGAATTTAAAATAAAAACAACATATATTGTATTTAATTTTGAAGATCATAAGACCATTTCTCCAAATGCCTAATTCATATCAAATACCAGTGAATAATTCTAAGTTTAAACAACCAAAATCAACACAAATTTAATTTAACTTTTTATAAAATTTAAGAAAAAAATAACATTAATCAAATTTAAATCAATCTTATTTTTAAAAAATCATATATTTGATTTAAATGTTGAAGTAGAATTCTAAATTCCTAGCTCATATTCAATATAAATGAATAATTTTAAATTTAAACAACAAAAACAACAAATATTGGAGTGATGCTACAAGTGTGAAGATCAATCCCATGTGCTAGATTCAAATCTACTAGTTCATATCCAATACAAATGAATAATTTTTTGAATTTAAACAACAAAAACAAAAAATATAGGAGTGATGCTGCAAGTGTGAAGATAAATCTCATGTGCCACATTCAAATCTACCATGAATAAACAATCTTGAATTTACACAATAAAATACAATAAATATTAGAAAAATTTAAGAAATGGAAGATCAATTTCAAATTTAAGCAAAAATAATAATAACATAGATTAGATTTAAATGTTGAAGGTCAAATTACAAATTTAATTAAGAAAATATATCATGATGATAAAAAGATATACATTTTTTCAAAGAAGAATTTGATAATTTCGATGAATTTATGATCAAATAAAAATCTGCAATGCATTTTTTTCAAATTTGATTGGAACCATAACTATGTGTTCCAATTGTTTGTGTTTGCATTAATTACAATTTCAATTTTACTAGTGATTGGTGTACTTGTCACACTTTCCTCTCCTAATGATTGGTCAAATAATAAAAATGTATAGTGTACTTATCACACTTGCCTCTCCTAATGGTTGGTCAAATAATAAAAATGTACTATTTTCAAATGTATCATTATGAATGTACTATTTCCAAATGTATCATTATGAGTTGAATCAGTCTTTTTAGTAGGTATTTTAAATTCTTTTGTATCTTAAGATTTTAAAATAGATTTAAATGTTAAATATCAACTTGAAATTTTAAAAAAATATCTAAGAGATCAATAAAAATAAATAAAAAATTAAATGTTAAGATAATTTCAAATGCCTATTTCACATCAAGGAATTTTTTAAAATTTAAACAACAAAAGAAACATGTTAATAACCATAGATTTATAATATGTTAGAAACCCAATTCCAAAAAAAAATTTAAAAAAAAAAAAAACACACAACTAATATATCAAGAAAATATATTCCAAATTTTAAATTTAATTGAATATTTCTATTTATAATTGAAAAATTAGAAACCTATTTCTTATTAATGAAATTTAACTTAAATATCAGATTTATTTATAACTAAAAAAATAAAAAACCATTGATCAATTTAATGAAATACCATTTATTTATTTATAGTTAATTATTTTATCTGTTTATAGTTGAAAATTTAGAAATTAATTTTTATTAATAAAATTTAATTAAATGCCATTCATGAACTAGCTCGTCAATTGAAAAACTAGAAACCTATTTTCTATTTTTTATTACATTTATTTATTTATACTAAAAAAATAAAATTCATTAATTAAATTTAATGAAATACCATTATTTATTTATAGTTAAAAAATTTGAATTTTTTTTATTGATAACATTGAGATTTTTAACTTGGATTGAATTAGGTGAGGTCACAATGAACATACTATATTGATAGTAATAGTTCAAACTCACGACACAAAACATATATATTCAACAAAATAGAAATTGCAAGACGTCATCTCTGAGATGGAACCTCTATGTTGTATAAAAAAGTAAATTATATTAATATAAATAGTTCAAATTGTAATGCCCCACAACGCAAACCCCATAGGACACAAAAACTAACAATAAATAAAATCATTTTTTTTTAGGAAACATCAATTACACTAACCATAATAAAATAATTAATCAACATTAAGATAATCCATATGACATCAATCTAGTCCCATGGGGTTACATGGTTGCGCTACTTGAAAATGAACCCAACCAACAACGTCGTTATACAAAACCAAATTAAATAAATAATAGAAGCGTGAATATGAAATGAAATAAATATAACATACATCCAAACATAAATAAAATAGATGAAGAAATACATAAATATCATATTATTACAATACAACTTCCAAGTTCAATATTACATTCGTGGAGCATATTTCTATAGATAGAACACATTAAGAAACTAGTAAAACATTACAAAGATTCTTCCCTTATAATAATGGGAAGTGTACATCATAATCCGGAATAATACAACAATGAAGAATTGAATACATAATGTGGTACAATCTTCCTCCATGTGAAGCTCTGAGATCACTACATCTGCTCCTGCATCATGATCACTACTTGGGAACCCAATGGGTGTGTAGAACGTTCCACCCAACCTTGTGGACCCTAAGGCCCACCCCCCATGCAAGGATTAGACAAGAAAGGACCCACATCCAACAAGGTCAAAATAGAAAAGACTAACTCCACCCAAAACAAAACCACATAAAACTTAGACAACAACAAAAACAACACTCCTAGAGGCAACAAGAGAAAGGGAAGACAAACAGCTATAGTAGGAGAGTGTCATCGCATGGCCTTACATGGATTAACCAAACTACCTAACACTAGGAGTCGCCTCCATCTATGGTTAACCTAGCAACCTATCTCAAGGTGCCACCCCATAGGGTGACTCATGCAGAGCCACTTACCTTTCGCGAAGACAAGGCAGTGACCTTACCAACCAGGTCTTCCCATCCCATCCCATCCTTGACCTTTGAAATCACTAACAACATGGGTGAGGCACATGTTTAGTCTTGTTATGAGTTAACTAATCCAACCCACAAGTTCTTTAATTAGGTTATCACTTATTAAGGGAGCTCTTCCATGGGTTATCCCGATAGCCTCTTTGTATGTCGGCTCCCATGAAGAGACACTCTCCCTACGATTACCCAAAACCAAAATCAAGAAAAGGGGTGTAACTCATCACTCAAAACATAAAGGACATACACATGAGGTATGACCATCTCATGAATACATAACATATCAATAACCAAGAATCAAGGAGGTACCACCCATGCACACATCCTCAAGATAGATAGATAAATACAACAATAAAATGCACAAACGCACAATTTACCCTAGCCTATGGAAGTAAGTAAACATCTACCCAAGGACAGAGATGACACATGATTCCCCAAAATCTCAAAGTCATCACAAAAAAAACCAAACCAAAATTCCAAACGTAACAACATATAACTCTTCCTTAAACAAATAGATCATCAACATATATTCTCATTTATAAACATAGCACATGCAAACGATACATCATTCCAATTAAAATAATGACAAAGTTTAACAAACGATACATCATTCCAATTAAAATAATGACAAATTTTAACAAACGATACATACCCTACTAACAAATTCCAACAACTACCTGCCTATGTACATGTTAGGTATGCCATTTAAAATAATCAAACACACAATGAATTTATCTCACTATTGAATGTGTAAAGTATATTAATGTTTCCAATCAATATATATCTTAACACGAATAAACATATTGCATATCAAATAATAATTCCATCATTTCAAAATTAGTTAATACAGATAATCTACAATTTATACAATTCATTCTAACTCTCAAATACATTACGAAAATTAAGTATTTTAACTTAAACTATGAAAATAAATATATATTAAATTGTGTATATTTTAAGAAAACTCACTCTACCCAAATATTTATTATCTCATCTTATTTCTTTTACCAAATTAGAATAATTCCTAAATCTAAATTTACATAATCATTCCTAAATAAGATTTTTATAGATCATTTCTCTAAATCTGAGTTTTTATCAAAATATATTTCTTTTCATTTAGTTTCAGCAATAAATACCACATTCACACAACTACAACTATATATATATATATATATATATATATGTACTCTCATTACAAATAAATGATTTTAACTATGTTGGAGCTACTCGAGTATACCATTAAATAGTAGATTTAATAAACCATTCTCTATAGACAGGAACAACATATATATATATATATATATATAATTTTTTAATAATTAAAAACTCAATTAAAATACACACTGAAACATCACTGAGATCATAAAAGTAGAGCAATAAGCAATTCACAGAGTATAAGGGCGTGACCCTCTAATGGTTGCACACAGTAGCCCCTTGTTGTTGTGCCACCATACAAAAAGAGAATGGGAGGGACGCCAAAGGTGTTATAAACACAACCACCTCCAAAAATAAATGGCCCATCAACACAAGAAACACGGGTACAACCCAACATACAATACCACCCCAGAGTACAAAAGCCAGAAATCGAAATGCAACCAAGATAAAATAAGGAAGATCTCTGATAAAAATAAATTACAATGTAACTGGCTCAGAAATATGAATGAATGAAAGGGAACTAGGGCGAAGACAAGCATTAAAGAATGCAATGTGTTTCAGATGTTTTTTCCAGCCAAAATCATAAGGCTAAAATAATAAATGTAATGATGATGGACAGTAACAAAGAGGTAGATGAAACAAAAAGAATACATACGACATTTGAGCAACAAATAAGACAAACTGGTTCACAATATCAACAATTCAAGACAGACCTTGAAGATCATAGAGATATTATTATCCTTTGCACAAAAAAATCGATAGGCAAATAATATGATTTTGTAATTTCATTTCTCTTTTAACAGAAAATAAATAGAATAGAATATTTTTTGTGGCTACCTGGAGTCCTTCGCCTAATAAATAATCAAAGATGATTTACTATGTCGAGCACTTCCAGCTAGGTACGTTCTTCCACAAATTTATGAGATCCACAGCTAACGAATCCAATTTCGAAGAACCCAAATTTCCAGATCCCAAAACTATTATTCTTACTATTATTATTTAAAAACCGAGTTACAATTTTTTCCAAAAACTCAAAAATGAATTGTAGAGAAAATTTCTTTCCTCTCTCTCCTTTTCTGAAAAACCACCAAAATAGATATAAAATCTAGAAAAAGTAAAAATAAAAAAGTTGCCAACAATTTTCATAATTCACTCCACATGAAAATATCCACTTGCAATAATTTCATTTTTCCCAATTTCAAATAAGCATTTTCACCCAATTTCCATCTCTTGCTAACTCTTCAACAATTACACAATATAATTACATGCTATAATATAATTAACACTATGACAATAAATATTATCCAAAATAATTCAATAAACAATTAAAACCACACAACATTTAAATTTACAATTAATATTAAATCAAATACACAATAATAATAATTCCAAATGTTTTAATTAAATCTTAAAAAACAAATTATTAATTTACATATATTTAAATGAGATGGTATCCCCATAAATAATTTAAAATATGTAATATTAATAAGACAATTAATGTCCACTTAAAATAAATAACATTAATTATATTATCTGGCTAATTTTATTTTCTAAAAGAATTAATGACATTCACGACAAATCCAGTTTAATTACTTAACTATCCTCTTCAAAGAATATCGTTTAACTGAAGCAATTTATTTAACAAATTTAACAATCATTACTAAAACCATGGAAATAAATAACTTGAAATAAAATGATACCCACAAGAACAAACAAGGTACGAATAGATGACTAACTCGAAATAAAACGATACCCACAAGAACAAACGATGTACGAATAGATGACATTGACAAATAATGACGAAACAACAGACACAAATGGGGATTCTTTCTTGTCAACTCCCTAACCACATCAAAATCATTGGGTATGTAGGGCGCGCTCAAACCCGACAATGCGGGTGGATTCGGTGCCCGATACCTGCAATGCTGCATAAAACCCAATGTTGAAACAACATATACATATAAACTCATAATCAAACTCACCGTAAAAGAGAATTGCAGTGAGGCAAGGTGCTCACGGATGAGCGATGCAACACCATCCCTCTCCCGAATCACAAACATCAACCAAAATCTAAACAACATCATCATAAAGCAAATAGTAACAACATAAGCATAAATATCCAACACATGTGTCCACATATCATAAGTAAAAGAAGAAAAATTGTCCAACCAAACAACATGACAAAACAAATGTCTATCAAAATATAAGTATGCATCAAAACGTAACCAGTAACCAAATAGTATCAAAACACACACAAAACACTATCATAAATGTATCAGTAACACGAGAGGCACTACACAAAATCACAAATTTAATAGTTTAACAAAGGCACAAAACTTGTAAACACGTATATTCAACAAATTTTTGTGACATAAAATCACTGAAATGACACAAACTTCAAACTTCAACAAAGATGTTATGAAACCTCATCTCCTATAAAAGATTATTGTATTAATATGAATAGTTCAAACTCAACAAACTTAAAATTTTAACAAGAGCACAAAAACTTATCACTAATATAAGAAAAACTTCAAACTTCAGCGAAAATGTTGGATCGTCAAACCCATGAAGAGTCTCTAACACAATGGAAACCCATGAAGAGAGTCTCTAACACAATAGAAACCCAACTCTTATAAAAGATGTATTGTATTAATATGAATAATTCTAACCCATCAAATTAAGTAAATTAAATATTATATTAATATGAATAGTTCAAACACAATGGAAACCCAACTCTTATAAAAGATGTATTGTATTAATATGAATAATTCAAACCCATCAAATTAAGTAAATTAAGTATTATATTAATATGAATAGTTCAAAATTTACAAATTTAATAGTAACAAAAAACAAACATATATATTCAACAAAATTTTATATATTCTAAAAAAATAAAATTAGAAGAAAAACTTCAAACTTCAGCGAAAATATTCATGGTTTTGATTCATAATTTGGAAATTTTATAGTCTAACAAAAAACATAAACATATATATTCAACAAAATTTTATATATTCTAAAAAAATAAAATTAGAAGAAAAACTTCAAACTTTAGCGAAGATATTCATGGTTTTGATTCATAATTTGGAAATTTTATAGTCTAACAAAAAACATAAACATATATATTCAACAAAATTACAAGAAAAACTTCAAAACTTCAAACAAAAACAATCAATTAACAAAGACAGTCCATAATAATAACCTAATAAATTTTAAACCTTGATAACACCAATAATGTCATAATTTAAAATCACACATTCATGGAACAAAGACAATGCATGGAACAAAGACAATGAAACACAATGAATTAACAAAGACAGCCCATAATAATAACCTAATAAATTTTAAACCTTGATAACACACTATCCCATGAACGACTCCTACCATTTATTTAAATTTGTTTATTTAAATAAAACCCAAATTCCAACTAAATATCATTTATTTATCATTTATTTATTTAAATTTTATAAGCAAGTAAATAGATTACTTCACATAACATAATGACTAATTCTTTGATTGATTATTCTATTCAATGTTTTATCATATAGTGAGCCATAAACTTTTGTGAGGGGTACGTGTTCCCTTTACAGTGATGTTTTTTGGTTTGTTGAAGACCAAACTTTTAAAATTATAAAATCTTTTAAACTAAAATCTATCCCAATGGGAACCAAAGTTGTAAAAGCTAGGAAACCTTAAAATTAAATTCCCACAAATGCATTGGGAACCAAAGCGAGAGTCTCATGTCAATCTTGTCAAGAGAGGATTCCACCTCTGGATGGAGAAAGAAGTATATTTAAAAATACTTTTATTTTTAGCAAGGACAAAACAAAGTCAGACAATGAGGGAAACATCCTTACAATTGTTTAAGGAAAGCCAAATATATAATACACACAGCCCATATATATATTTTATATAGAGTCACATACTAAATCTAGATATTGAACTTCATACAATGGACTAATAAATTTTAAACCTTGATAACACCAATAATGTCATAATTTAAAATCACACATTCATGGAACAAAGACAATGCATGGAACAAAGACAATGAAACACAATGAATTAACAAAGACAGCCCATAATAATAACCTAATAAATTTTAAACCTTGATAACACACTATCCCATGAACGACTCCTACCATTTATTTAAATTTGTTTATTTAAATAAAACCCAAATTCCAACTAAATATCATTTATTTATCATTTATTTATTTAAATTTTATAAGCAAGTAAATAGATTACTTCACATAACATAATGACTAATTCTTTGATTGATTATTCTATTCAATGTTTTATCATATAGTGAGCCATAAACTTTTGTGAGGGGTACGTGTTCCCTTTACAGTGATGTTTTTTGGTTTGTTGAAGACCAAACTTTTAAAATTATAAAATCTTTTAAACTAAAATCTATCCCAATGGGAACCAAAGTTGTAAAAGCTAGGAAACCTTAAAATTAAATTCCCACAAATGCATTGGGAACCAAAGCGAGAGTCTCATGTCAATCTTGTCAAGAGAGGATTCCACCTCTGGATGGAGAAAGAAGTATATTTAAAAATACTTTTATTTTTAGCAAGGACAAAACAAAGTCAGACAATGAGGGAAACATCCTTACAATTGTTTAAGGAAAGCCAAATATATAATACACACAGCCCATATATATATTTTATATAAAGACAAAGCAGAGTCACATTATGATACGATATACACAGTGCACAATGACATGATATACACAGTGCATATATACATAAGTGGGCCTCAAACCATCTTGAGTATTGATGGGGCACTATTCTAGTCATTGTCATCGCCCCTCATCTGCTCCCTCAAAGATTGTCCACAATGACATGATATACACAGTGCACATTGATACGATTTACACAGTGCACATATACATAAGTGGGACTCAAACCATCCCGGGTATTGATGGGGCACCATTCTAGACATTGTCATAATTGCCCCTCACCTGCTCCCTCAGAGATTGTCCACAATGACATGATATACACAGTGCACATTGATACTATATACACAGTGTGCATTGATATGATATACACAGTGCATATATACATAAGGGGGACTCAAACCATCCTGAGTTTTGATGGGGCACTATTCTAATCATTGTCATCGCCCTTCATCTGCTCCCTCAGAGATTGTCCACCTCTGTGACCCAGTTCTTGATAACCTTCATGCCCCAACTGCTCCTTTCGAGTTTGCCCACCTTTGCTTCGACCTGCAAAACAAGATCAGACCCATTCATGCCATGATCACAGATCACTATTCACAATCTTCATATACTGATAGAATATCCAGTGATAAAAGATAAAGGATTATCATAGATCATACCCTCTGCAAGGCGTTCCTGGGCTTCCAAGCTCTTTCCACCAGTGCCACCTGGTACAACAGTCTCTCCAGCCTTGGCTTTTTCATCCATCTGCTTTCTATCCTGTTGAGACGCCATTGTTTCTCCCAAACTACAACCCTAATTCTTTCTTTTCCTCTGCTATTCTGATCATATCATCCCATGTGGGTATTTATATCTGTAACAAAAGAGTGAAGCTTAGATTGCTAGTGTCTTGATAGGCCAGCAGGTGTAGCCTACGTGGGAAATGGGAATGGACTGTTAATCCTGGGAAGCCAACACAACCGTATACTCGACATGATCTCTTCTTTCGAGGACAGTTCATTTTTCTGTTCGTATCTACGTTGTCCTTCTCTCTGTTCCTTACCCTATTAATACGTGTGCATGCTGTATAAATTCTTTTGTTTTGCCTTTCAATTTCTTTTGACAGTTGTATGTGGAAATAATAAATTGACTAGATGTGTGTACGTTCTTAGTTTTTGGTGTTTTGGTGTTTATTCAAATTCACATGATTTTAATTTTAAGTTAGTTTTCTTTGTTTATATTCAAATACTTCAATGACATCCTATCAACTTTAAGAATGACTTATTTTATGTTATTTTATTTATCATTTGGTGTAGATTCAAATTTTTGATATGATATCACTTCTAAGAATAGAACTTATTTTATGATCTTTTATTTGATTATTTGATGTGGATTCAAATCGACACATATTAAGTTTTCTACTCAAATTTTCTCATCTCATAAGTTATTGTTTTCATAAAATCTAATAAGATTCATCTGGTGACCTCATGGAAGTTGTTCCCTCTACAAATCAAGCATTTCTTAAAAATAAGATTCCCCGTGTAGTCTCATCAAAATTGTCCCCTTTGATAATGAATCATATCTTACAAGACTTTATAATTCAATGACGTGGTATCAACTTTAAGAATAAGATTTTTTAATGATTTTTTATTTGACTGTTTGATATGGATTCAAATTGACAAAGACCCACCTCGTGGTCTTTTGAAAGTTGTTCCTTCTACAAATAAACCTTACCTTAAGAATAAGACTCATCATGTAGTCTTGTCAAAATTGTCTCCTTTATGAATGAATCAAATCTTATAAGTCTCTATTTTTCACCTATCTCACATTCGGTGATTTAAGTTTTGAGAATGAGACTTACCTTGTAGTCTAATAGAGACATCACACTAGTCTTTTAAAGTGAAATTAATGATATTTCTATAAAGTTAGTCATATATCTACTTTTAACATTTTATATTAATTATTCTAACTGCAAATTATGAAACCTTATGAGGAATTACACTAATTAAAATGTGCTAAACACATTGAACTATGTTGCAACAACCATTTAGTTAAATAAATAAAAAACATGTGTCTCAATGCTTTAACCATTCATTTCACAACTATGTGAATGTTTCATGTGTCAAATCCTAGTTGTAACATCTTTTTCAAGGTTAAAATTATCATTCTTTCTTGTACAATAAACATTAGAAGTAATTATCCCCTCCATAAGACCCCACCCTTTACTTTAAGCTTGATAAAAATGTCATTTAAATGTTTAAATGAATTTTATTGATGTATTAATATTATTCAAAAAGAAATTACGAAAGTAATTGGTCTTGATTTTCTAACTTATTTATTCATCTTTGAAGACATCAATTTGATCTGTTGGAGATGACATTGCTTAAAAAAATTTAAAGTTGATGATAATTATACATACTAGAGAGAAAAATATTTTCTTTCTCCTATATTAAACATATTTTTAAAATTCTAGAAGTCAAATTAATACAAGTTGATGTCATTAAAGTTATAAATCATAAGTACCTTAGCACATAGGATAAAACATTCCTAGAATATTATTATGGTTAATTCAAACTTCCTCAACAATAGTTAAATTTTATCTTGCTAAAAATTATCTCTAATTTTTTAGGTTTATATTCTAAAAAATTATAATTCTTTGATATTTTTTAATTGCATGAGGCCATGAAAAATCATAAGAATTGGAGCAAAACCCCTTACATGGGACTTTATTGTTACATAATTATGGATTTTTAGTATATGCATAAGATATAAAACATAGTACACAATGGGTCCTACTACAAATACAAAAAAATATCTTAAATAAAGTTCTTTTCTAGTTGAACTTAATATCAATATGTATAAAATTATATTATTAAAAACATTAAATATTTAGATCTACAAGCCAAAATTAAATTGAATTCAATAAATAATCACACAAGATTTTTTGAGATAGCATCCAACCAACAATTCATTAATGGTATTGTAGACACCTAGAATTGACCACGCTTGGTCAATTTATCTCTAATTTGATGAATTTCCTATCCTCTATATTAATTAAATAATATCTTATTATTTAATTAATATTGACTTATAGATCAATCTTCATCCTAATCCATTTCTTCAATTATCCCTAAATCCGAGAACCTAAATTAAATAATTACCTTTAATTATTTACCCCCATCCCTTATCCCTTTCCTCAAAAAATTAAATAAGCAATCTATTTATATAATTTCCCTCTACATGTCCCATCCTCCAACCTCTTTCCATTAAATCTTAATCCAATTCCTAATCTCCGCATAAGTGGTTGCACACACTTAATCCATGATTAAGTGGGTCAACCCTCACCATCACATCATGCACGTGACCCTTTGTACATGTGACATGGACTTGGTACCATGTGCACATTGTCCTTGTCCCCTTCAAGGTACAATCTTCTTCACATCACACCTCATGGTGCCACTTGGCACCATCTTATGAGGTGATATATCTCAACCTTCCTTCAACCTTAAGCATCAACTTGAAATCTTGACCCTCCATCCAAAATTTCAAAACCTATGTATCTCACACTTAACCATTTTATCAAGAATCTCACTCATTTTCACTTGAAGTGTCATTATGCTGCCAAAATTCTATGAGAACACAATCAATTGATGATCTTGGGCCAATATACTCAGCATGCAACTCAATTCTATGTTGGTTTGAGCTTCTTATGTCTAACTTGAGTGTTTGTTTGATTTTGTGTTTTATTTTTATCTTATTCCAATTTCATTTGCACATTGAGAATATTTTCATGCACATATTTCTTGCATGCTCAATGGGACCCACATCATAGGTCAACTATTTAAAATTTAGGTGTTTGTAGCTATTTTTATGTTCATAGGTTCCAAATGAGAAAATTCACCTCTATTTGGGAAAATATATTTTGCAATTAGGTAAACCCACTCTTAGTTGGGTGATTATGTAATCTCTTGGGTGGCTTCGTAGTCAACCCTCTCACACTTGGACAAGGGTGGTTCCATAAAACTAGGGAGATTGTGCTATTTCTTCGGTGGTTCCTCAAACCTCTTCACACAAAGTCGATCCTACAATATTTTGGGTACATATACGATATTTATTGTAGTTTTAGAAAATTTTAGTTAGTTCTAAATACCTATTCACATAGAGACCTAGATATGCAATCTTTTGGGTAGATACACGATCTTTTGGGTGAACAAAAACTTTTGGGTAGCTTCGTAGATGATTCTAGTTAGGAAAATCAATTCTTCTCAAGTGGGAAATTCCACTCTTGATCAAATCATTTCCTAGTTGGGTGAATCTACGCTATTATTAGGTGATTTCACTATTGGGAAAATTTGTGACTATTTGGGTAAATCCACTCTATGCATCAACAACTATGTGAAGTATAAACAACCTGCTTCAAGTGAAAAAAACTCTAGGGGATTCGCCCTTGGACCCCTATACGTAGGGGATTACATTTGTCCTCCCATAGCCCCCTATTATTAGGGTGGGTATCCCAGACCCCTCTGGTCTAACAACTATTTTCTTTTGATCAATTTGGTATATAATTATTCATTGTGCAACTTGATATCATTTGTTGAATACAAAGATCATAAACTGCTAACATATCTTGTGCAGGGTCACAACTAAAGACTATTTTCATCACTAACATAGGAACACCTTCATTTTTAAAGGGGATTCAATCTATAATGTGATTTTTTCTAGGATCATTTGTTGGCATATGCTATCCTCTTACACTATTTGGTGATCCTATGAATTAGAAGTCACAAATTGATCCAAGTCTTGTGGTGTGTTATCCTAGGTGTGCTAGCTTGCACATATTCTCTCTCCTTATGCTTCATGCGATCTTGGAGATTACATTTATGCTTAAAATTTTATTCCCTTTAGGAGCCCTACTTGGGGATTTCATCACCCCAAGAAGTGATCTCAACCACGTGAACTGATAGGGTATATAAAGGGGGGAGAATGAAAGTTTTAACCCAATCTAGTCACGTCATGTTTAAAAAATCTCATGTACTCAAGTTATATTGAGATACTTGAGTGTAGGGTTAGTCTAAATGGCTTAGCTAGAATTATCGACCCACACTTGTGATGGGCTAGTGTTCATGGATGTGCCTCACATAGCCCCTAGTATTTAGAGGATGCACTAGATCACCTATTTCAGCCTAGTATAAGACCATTCAACCGTCAATTAGTGTGGTGTAGGTGATGCATATTGTACCTTGAAGTTACATTATACTTCAATGCACTAAGATATAGATTGCCAAGGTATATCACATTTTGGCGACCATAAGTAAGAGATCCTCCATCCTTTTGAGTCATGATCTCTAGGCAAGTGCAAAAAGATGGGGGGCCAAAAAGTGGCTAATTTACTTTTCATCTCGAAATAGAGAAAATATGAGCACGTTATAGTAAAACACGCTTGTGTTATGGGTTGGTAGTGACCAAGCCTAGGCTCGGTCATTACCAAGCCATAACATGAGCACATTATAATGTGAGCACGTTATAACATGCTCGCATTATGGTTTAAATTTCAAAAAATGCATGTATTTTGAACTCAAAAAATGCACGTATTTTGAACTCAAAAAATGTGCATTTTTTGAAAAAAAAAAAACATTTCCAAAATGTGAGCACACTATAACACCTCGTGTTTTTGTCTACATTGAAATTTTTTTCTTCTCTTTTTCTTGTCTCTTTCTTCTTGTTAACTTTTAGGGAAATTATATACATGAAATAAAAATTTAAGTATAAGTTGACATTTACATATGTACATTTACTTTCATATACTTTAAGTTATATTTCATATAAATAGTTTCAGGATGTTTGAGAGTGGTTTCGGATCTCTAAGATTTATAATTCAAATTCTAGTTTTTAGAAGATCTTACAAAATTTTAGACAACCAAATTTCAGTAATCAACATATCAAATATCAGTAATTAGGAGGTCAAATTTTAGTAATCAGCAAGTTGTATCATCTTTCTCTCGCTTTATCTCACTTATTGTTTATCCATTATGCTCTAGACCTCTCTCTCACAGTCTCTCCTTCCCTCTATACTTCTATCTATCTCACCTCTCTCTCTCTCTCCCTCCATTTCTCCTTCGCTCTTTACCTCTCCAATTTTCTCTATCTCCCCCCTCTCTCTTCCTTCCTCCCACCCACCTTCCCTCTCTACTTCACTCTATCTAACCTATCGATCTACATCTCTCCCCCTCACTCCTCTCTCTCTCTCAATCTCTCCACCTTCCTCCTTCCCTCTCTCTTGCTTCCTTCATCCCATCCACCTTACATCTCTACTTTTCTCTATCTAACCTATCCCTCTTTTCATATCTCTCACCCTCCCTCCTCTCTCTCTCAATCTCTCCTCCTTCCTCCTTCCCCCTCTCTCTCATTCTCTCTATCACACTTATCTCCCCCTCTATCCCTTCCTCCTTCCCTTTCTACTTCTCTTTATCTCTCTCCATCCATCTCTCTCTATCTACCTCTCTCCCTCCCTACTCTCCCTCTCTCTCTGCTCCTCCCTCCCTCCTCCCCATCTCTATCTCTCCTTCCCTATATACTTCTCTCTATATCTCTCTCCATCTCTACCTCTCCCTCCCACTTTCCCCCCTCTCTCTCCCTCTCTCCCTCTCTCTCAATCTCCCAACCTCCCCCCTTCACTTTGTGTTTCTCTCTCTCACACACACTCTCCCTCCCCCATCTTTATATCTAACTCTCCCCTTCCCTCTCTACTCTCTATCTCATCATTCTCTCTCTCTCCATCTCTCTCTACTTGTTTATCTCTTATTCCCTATATACTTCTCTATCTCTCTCACTCCATCTCTCCCTCGTCATCCCTCCTTCCATCTCTCTATCTCCCTCTCTCTCAATCTCCCCACCTTCCTCCTCTCTCTATCCTTCCCTATATACTTTTATCTATCTCACCAATATCTCTCCCTCCCTCCCTCCTTACCTCTTTAATTCTCTCTCTCTCTATGTATATATCACCTCTCTCTTCCTTCCTCCCACCCACCTTCCCTCTCTACTTCTCTCTATCTAACCTATCCCTCTCTACCTCACACTCTCTCCCTCCCTCCTCTCTCAACATCTCCACCTTCATCCTTCCTCCCTCTCTCCATATCTCATTCTCTATATCTCACTTCCCTCCCTCTCTCTCTATTATTACCAAAATTTCACTTACAACTCAATTAGGTAGATCTGAGACAATTAATTGCTTTAAAAAAGGTGAAATGTATAAAAATAAATTTCTGATATGCTTAAACCATTTCACAAAGGAGCTTACAAATGAAATTCAGATTCATTATGCAAATGTTCTTTAAAACACAAAAGATTCACATAAGTTTACATTTAAAAATTTGTTGTTTTATTCACTGCACAAGAAAGAATGTGTGAATGTCACACACAATCCATGGGGATAATTGATTTAATACAACATAAAGGAAAGCTATATATTCGAAGATATGAAATAAAGGAAAACACATGGAAAGAAAATATGACCATCATTGCCTGTGGCACAATCTAGTGTTGATCTTCTTTGTCTTTGGCTCTTCCTTGTTCTTGATCTTCAAATGTACCTGCATCATGATGGAAAGTTTTGGTTAGAGCTCCAGATATAAACTCTGACCATATTTCCTACCATAAAAAATATAACCTTCATTCAAGATGCATTAAATCAATTATTAATTATCATATTATTTGTAGAGAGCCTGTAGGTCAAATCATCAGGAGGAGAATTGAGCTTCATTGTTTTATCTAACTCATTTTTTCACTATGTAGGTATAGGTTCATTTATCATTTCATAATTCATCTTGTTTGACATCAGAACATGTGGAGGAAAATGGGCTCCCACAAGGGTTGAGCCCAACATGTTAAGGGCTACTGACACTAATTCCCTATCACAATATATCATAGCCTAGATAATGACAATCACTACTTATGTAGAAGTAGTTATCAACATGTTGATAAGACCAATCACCTCAAATGATAAAGAACAATCAAATACAATGTAAGTTTACAATGCATAGTGGAAGGATAACATACAATACAAGGACATGTTGCTATCTACAAAGAATCATTATTTAGTCATATTGAGCAAGAGGAGTGGTAATCAAAGGCTTTCATTATAAAAAGGTCAATCTTGATTAGGGACAAATCTTATAAAAAATGAAGAAAAATTCCATTCCAAAGGTCAACCATGCATTGCATCAATAGTTGTAAATTTTTTTTAATAGAAAATGCATTAAGTTCTTTGATCACCTTATCGAACAATACATACAAGAATGTATCAAAATAGATGGTGGATTGCATCTAGTAGAACAAAGTTAAGAAAGTCTCTTATTGACTTATGAAGTAGTAAAAATATGAAACTTCAGTTGTTATCACAACCATAGAAGAGGAAGATTTGCTACACATGTATGCTAAGGACAGTAACAGTGAGTATTTCTTCAAAGGCAATCAAAAGATCAAATCTATCAACAATGGGAGAAACTCACAGCCAAAAAACTTGAAGACTTGTGTAAGATCTGCTTGCATAGGGTTGAAAGTTACATTTACAATATGGAAAAGCTTGAACACAAAAGAGGAAAATAATCTTGATATAGTGGGGAAAAAATCTAGAAAGGCCGAGAATTTTGGTCACAATGAAGAGCTTTCTACAACAAATTCAAGGAATAGTACAAAGAACTCAAGGATTGAGAAAACATTAGTAAAGAAAATTTCCTTACTGTTGGCATATGGCTTCTAGTGTTGTCATTGATGGCAACCTAAAGTCATTCATCTAATCCACAATTTAGTATTGGTTCATACTGGTAGAACAAAATGAAGAACATGGTATCTGGTTAAAGGTAAAGATGTCGATCTATGTAATTCCACGGACTATTATTTTGAGTTGTGGATCTCAGAGGAAGGTATGTTGATATTCAAGCTGCCTTATTCAAGAAGTATCGAGGTGTGCATTCACTGGTGTACAATCTAGGAAATCCGGTGCATCGATTTTTTGGTTATCTGTGCTAGAAGGCCAACTTGGCGGATATAGCCGTTGTGGATGTTTAAGGAGTAATTTTTTAAATGTTTTTATGTTCGAACATGTTTATTTGGGTCCTCACTATGTTTTTACTGACTATGGGTGGTGCACATAAATAATTAGCTATGGATTTAGCTGACAATTGGAAAGTATTTAATGTTTTATGAAAGTCAGCATATGAATGATCAAATCTTTGATTGTGGATATATATATGAGATCGGTTGTTTCATTTTGTAGAAGCGAATGCATTATATACAAAGTATATTAGTGTGTGGTGTGAAATTTAGAAGGAAAGTGGTGTGAATTCATCTATACATGGATTTATGATGCAAATTATAGAACATAACAGATCAGAGAAGAGCGAAGTGCAAAATCAGACAAAAGATCCATAATCTTATCTATGAGCCTAATCGGAACTATAACCTGGAATAAGTAGATGCTATCACTTCAGCTCAATCCTTTAGATGGTTTTAATCTGAACATTTTGTAAGGCAGTGAGTTCTAGGCAGTGAGCCTGAATGCATGTGCATTCCCTCTTGTAAAACTTATATTTGAGTACTCAAATTGTGGATTGAAATCCACTGTGGTTTTCCCCTAACAGGGTTTCCACGTAAAATCCTTCTGTTATGATGTTTTGGATGATTACTTTGTGTGTCTGCATCTTTCCTTTAGTTTAATATTGTAATGGTTTAAATATCAA
This sequence comes from Sequoiadendron giganteum, assembly GCA_007115665.2. Lineage (NCBI taxonomy): Eukaryota > Viridiplantae > Streptophyta > Pinopsida > Cupressales > Cupressaceae > Sequoiadendron > Sequoiadendron giganteum. The sequence continues at coordinate 193,444,553 of CM021108.1, forward strand.
ATTAATAAAGTTCAGATCTATAGAACACTGAGTCACCCCTCCCCCTCTCAGTGTTCCCTTGAGTCCAAAACTTACATCTATCAGAAAATCAATTCAAAAACCTACCTCAGATATATATAGTGTCAAAAAGTTGATGGAAGTTGTGTTTATTTATTTGCAAAACTTTACACAATGTTCACAAGAGAATAACCTATAGCAACAAGGAAAACCAGATACAAACCATGACCTACAAATATCATCAGAGTATAAATTATGTGAAGAAATGTCTGTACACAGATAGAAAATAACAATGAAGGCTGTGGGTTTACAACCCTCATATTTGCACAGAAAATCAACTAAGGACCACAGGCCTTCAAAACCCTACCTCATTTTTTGCATAGAGAAGGAAAAATCAAGAGCTTTCTACTGTGGATTCAAGGAATGACAACCAATTGAGTCAGGGCTTCCAAAAGAATAGAGTGAACCCACAATAATTATAATGTAGCCACAAGACTATGTGATGCAGGAGCATCCAGTGGTGCAAGGGCAATCCTACATCACCCAAAAATATCTTTACTTTCATTTAGATTTTTGTAGATCTTTTTGCATTTCTGGATACCCTTTTCGTCGAAGTTGAATTCCCAACTTTCAAAACCGCTTTTCTACTTTTTCTGCTCAATTGCTATTTTTAGCATGTGTGAATTTGAAGGTGTGCAAAGGTATAAATTTTAGGGAAGCTTCAGGACAGAAAAATAAGCACTTTGGTGAAAGAATCGGGTCAAGATCATTCTGGGTTTGAAAGTTATTTGAGTTCCAGTTTCTGCTTTTTGCCCTGAAAACTCTTTCGAGCCTTGTTTGAGGCACTAAACAATCCTGTATGGCCCTAGAAATCGTCAAAACTAGCGAGGCTCGTTCTTAACGCATTCTTCACCTCGAGACCTTTCCAATGGTTAAAACGGTTTGAAAAATGGAGTCCCGGATCAAAAGTTATGGCTTCCGGAAGTTGGTCAATTTTTAAAAAATTGCCAATTTTCGAATTATGACTCAATTTTTTGAATTTCAAATTGTAACTTTGGGTGCCAAACTGCCAAAACTCATTATTCAAAGGTGGTTTTTGGCTCCAATGAGTGGGGGTTTTTTATTTTGGGGGTTTCTGATTTGTTTTGGTAGCTTTTTGGGGAAAGAGCACACAGTGAGAGAAGGGGGGATTTTGGTAGTCTTTGTAATTTTGCATGTATTGCATAACTTGAGGATTTGAGATCCTCTGCATGTAAGGTTTTCACACTCAGAATATTAATATTAATCTCAGGTTGTGTGTGTGATTTTCTGTGTCTCAGGTTGCACCCTCATCAAGTGGTATCAGAGCAGGTTTTCTTGAGCGTGTGGACAAATCGCCGATCGTGAGGCAGTTTACACCAGGACCATGGTTTTGGGTTCGAGATATTCAAGATGCCTCCAAGAGTGGTGCGTGGTAGGCGAGGTGGTACAGGAGGTGCCAGAAATGCTGGTGGAATAGATCCATTGGCGGCCGAGGGTTTTAGAGCCCTCCAGAGACAAATTGATGCGTTGCAGGGAGAGTTGAGAAGAGGGGTAAACCTGAGAAGGAGAGAAGAGAGCGAGGATGAAGAAGAGGTGGAAGATTCAGATGTAGAAGAGGAAGAAGAAGTGATTGATCAAGATCAAATGCACCTGATAAGGGCCATTTCGAAGATCGAAAAAAGACCCAGAGTAGAAGTTCCCAATTTTTCTGGAAGTCTGAACCGAGAAGAGTTGATTGACTGGATCAATGAGTTGGAAGAGTATTTCGAGTATGAAGAAGTAGAGGACCCGGATCGGGTTAAGTTTGCAAAAACAAAGCTGAAGGGCCATGCTAATATCTGGTGGAAAGAGGTCCAACTAGAAAGAAATAAGAGAGGAAAAGGAAAGATCACCAGATGGGATCGCATGGTGGAGAAACTGAAGAAGCAGTTCATAGCAATGGACTATGAATTAGATCTATTGAAGAAATTGCAAGGGTTGAAGCAAGGAAGTAGATCTGTGAAAGAATACACAGAAGATTTTCACAAGATGATCATCAGAACGGGATATGCAGAGGCCAACAAGGAGAAGGTAGCCCGTTATCTTAATGGGTAACGGTCGAGCATTCAAGAGGAGCTAAGCCTGGTCAGAATGACCACCATTGAGGATGCGTACCAATTTTCTCTGAGAGTTAAGGAGAAGCTGAACATAAGATTTGACAGCAAGCAAAAAGGATGAGGAGGTCAAAGTGGAAGGAGTAGTGGAAGATATTCTGGAAGCCAAAATGAGGATGAGAAGAAAAATGAAGATGTGGGTACTAGTCGAAGTTAGAGGAATGATAACTTCTACCGCCCTCATGATCAAAACAGTGGTGATCAAAGAGGTAGAGGATGAGGAAGATTTGGGCAAGGACCTGGAAGGGGTGGTTTTAGAGGAACTTGTTTCTAGTGTGGTGAAGAAGGGAATCGAGCCTATGAATCTCCACAACACCAAGGAAGGACAGACAAAAGGCCAGAAGGTCGTGCAAGGGTTGCGCATGTAGATGAGGAGGCTCAATCCGAGCATTCAGATGATACTAAAAGGGGAGAAGCCCTAGTGGTTAGAAGAGCTTTGGTGGCTGAAGAGAAGGAGCCAGAACAGAGGAAGAATCTATTTCGTACAAGGTGCAAGTGTGAAGGAAAATGTTGTCATGTCATTATTGACGGTGGGAGCACCAATAATCTAGTGTCAGAAGAGATGGTTACGAAGTTGAAGCTGAAGAGGGAAAGGCATCCACATCCATATCGGATTGCCTGGTTGCAGAAAGACCATAAAGTTTTGGTCAATGAACAGTGCTTGGTGAAGTTCAAGATTGGAAGCTATCTTGATGAGGTACTCTGTGATATCATCCCTATGGATGCATGTCACATGTTGTTGGGGAGGCCGTGGCAGTTCGACAGGCGAGCTATACATGATGGCCATGCAAACACCTATTCCTTGATGAAGGATGGAGTCCGCCATAAGTTGAAACCCTTGAAGAAGGCCGAAGAAAAGGTATGCAGTAGTGCTAGAATTTTCTATGTTGATAGAAGGAAATTTTTAGAAGGCATGAAACATGAGCATGTGTGTTATGCATTGATTCCTAGAATGGATAAGGAGGATAGTGTGAAGGTGCCAGTAGAAATTTCTGGGTTATTGAATGAGTTTCAAGATATCGTTTCTGATAATGTACCTGAGGGTTTACCACCAGTGAGGAAGATCAGTCATCAGATTGACTTGATCCCAAGAGCTAGTTTTTCGAATAAGGCAGCTCACAGAATGACTCCTACAGAAAATGAGGAGTTGAACAGACAAGTTGAGGAGTTGTTGAGAAAGGGTTTGATTCGAGAGAGTCTCAGTCCATGTGTAGTACCTGCAGTACTAGCACCAAAGAAGGATGGGGAGTGGAGGATGTGTACAGACTCCCGGGCCATAAACAAGATAACGATCAAGTATAGATTTCCCCTGCCAAGGATGGATGACCTGATGGACTATTTGAGTGGAGCCCAGTACTTCACAAAGATTGATCTGAAGAGCGGATATCACCAGATCTAGATTCGAGAGGGAGATGAATGGAAGACCACCTTCAAGACCAAAGAGGGCCTGTACGAGTGGTTAGTCATGCCTTTTGGACTAACCAATGCATCGAGCACATTCATGCAGCTCATGAACGAGGTACTGAAAGAGTTCCTAGGAAGTTTTGTTATTGTGTATTTAGATGATATTTTGATATTCAGTAAGTCACTGGATGAGCATATAATGCATATTGGTAGAGTGTTTGAGAAGTTAAGAGAAGAGAAATTGTTGATTAATCTGAAGAAGTGTAGTTTTGTGAAGAAGGAGTTAGTGTACTTGGGGTTTGTCATCTCGATAGAAGGTCTCAAGATGGACCCAGAGAAGGTGAAGGCTATTCTGGAATGGCCTACCCCAAGAACTACTACTGAGGTGAGATCTTTTCATGGTTTGGCCAGTTTTTACAGAAAGTTTATTAGGAACTTCAGTAGTATTTGTGCACCCCTGACTAAAACAATGAGAGGGGATAGAAAAGAGTTCAAGTGGAGCACTGGAGCAACAAAGAGTTTTGATCTATTGAAGTAGAAGGTGACAGAACAACCTGTTTTAGCCCTCCCAGATTTCAATAAGGTTTTTCAGGTGGATTGTGATGCCAGTGGTTGTGCTATTGGAGTAGTGTTAAGCCAAGAAGGTAAGCCCATTGCCTATTTCAGTGAAAAGTTAAATGATGCAAAGAGAAAGTACTTTGTATATGATCAGGAATTTTACACAATAGTTCAAGCATTAAAGAAATGGAGACATTATTTGTTAGCGAAGGAATTTGTTCTATATACTGATCATCAAGCATTACAGTACCTAAGTAGTCAAGGAAAATTAAATCAAAGGCATATGAAATGGGTAGAATTTTTGCAAAGTTATACCTTTGTTTTAAAGCATAGGAGTGGGAAGTAAAATCGGGTTGCAGATGCCTTAAGTACGAGGCATACATTGTTGAAAAAAATGCAGATTGAGGTAGTTGGGTTCGGTGAACTCAAGACATTGTATTCAGAAGATCCTGATTTTGGAGAGGTTTGGAAAGCTTACAAGGAGCCTATTACAGTTGATAGGACAAAGTGGCTGGATTTCATAATTTAGGAAGGCATGTTGTTTAAGGGAAGTCAATTGTGTATTCTAAGGAGTTCCATGAGGGAGAACCTGATAAAGGAGAAGCACAGTGGAGGAATGGTAGGAAATTTTGGTCGGGATAAGACCATTGCCATTATCAGTGAGCATTATTATTAGCCTCAGTTATCACAGGATGTGAAGAAGTTTGTGCAGAGTTGTAGGGTATGTCAAATGGCTAAAGGAGTGAGCCAGAATACAGGGTTGTATCAACCCTTACCAATACCAGAGAGGCCATGGGAGGATATAAGTATGGACTTTGTTCTTGGTTTGCCAAGGATGCAGAGAAGGAATGATTCAATATTTGTGGTAGTTAACAGGTTTTCAAAGATGACACATTTCATCCCATGCCAGAAGACCCATGATGCAGTCCACATTGCTGACTTGTTCTTCAGAGAGGTGGTGAGGCTACATGGTCTGCCAAAGAGTATAGTCTCAGATCGTGACACCAAATTCATTGTATACTTTTGGAGGACCTTGTGGAAGAAGTTGAAAACAAAGTTGAAGTTCAGTTCTGCACACCATCTGCAGACTGATGGGCAAACTGAGGTTGTGAACAGAAGTTTGGGTAACCTACTTAGATGCTTGGTAGGAGATAAACCCAAGGGATGGGACTTGATCTTACCCCAGGCATAATTTTCTTACAACAATTCTGTCAATAGAAGCACTGGTAGATCACCATTCCAGATTGTGTATGGAGGTAGTCCCAGGACTACTCCAAAATTGAGAAAGATGGACCAAGAGAAGAAGACAAGTGTTGAAGCCGAAGATTTTGCAGAGCACATCAAGAATATGCATGAGAAGGTAAAAGAACATATTAACAAGATGAATATGCAGTATAAGGCTAAGGCAGATCAGAAGAGGGGGTATAAGGAGTTTTAAATTGGTGATGAAGTGATGGTCCACTTGAGGAAAGAAAGATTTCCAGTGGGAACCTATAACAAGTTGAAGATGAAGAAGTTCGGTCCTTGTAAAATTTTGAAGAGGCATGATTCAGGAAACGCATATGAGGTAGAGTTGCTAGATGGATTCAACATTTCCCCTGTGTTCAACATTGCAGATTTGACAGAGTATCATGATGGTGGTGCAGAGGAAGTATCAGCAATAGAATAGTGTGGCATTCTAGCACCTACTTCAGAGAAGGAGGAGATTGAAGAAATTTTGGATAGTCATGTGGGAAGGAGTACCAGAAACAGGTAGTATGAAGAATATATGGTGAAGTGGAGAGGAAGGCCTATGAAAGATTCATCCTAGTTGTCTAAGGCAGAGGTTGACCGTTTGGGTTTTCCTCAACCATTTGAGACGTGACGGGGTCACTTCTCAAATTACCCTGGGTGTCTGATGCAGGAGCATCCAGTGGTGCAAGGGAAATCCTACATCACCCAAAAATATCTTTACTTTCATTTAGATTTTTGTAGATGTTTTTGCATTTCTGGATACCCTTTTCGTCGAAGTTGAATTCCCAACTTTCAAAACTGCTTTTTTGCTTTTTTTGCTCAATTGCTATTTTTAGCAGGTGTGAATTTGAAGGCGTGCGAAGGTATAAATTTTAGGGAAGCTTCAGGACAGAAAAATAAGCGCTTTGGCAAAAGAATCGGGTCAAGATCATTCTTGGTTTGAAAGTTATTTGAGTTCCAGTTTCTGCTTTTTGCCTTGAAAACTCTTCCGAGCCCTGTTTGAGGCACTAAATGGTCTCGTACGGGCCCTGAAATCGTTGAAACTAGTGGGGCTGGTTCTTAACGCGTTCTTCACCTCGAGACCTTTCCAACAGTTAAAATGGTTCAAAAAACGGAGTCCCAGATCAAAAGTTATGGCTTCCGGAACTTGGTCAATTTTTGGAAAATTGCCAATTTTTGAATTATGACTCAATTTTTTGAATTTCAAATTGTAACTTTGGGCGCCAAACCACCAAAACTCATTATTCAAAGGTGGTTTTTGGCTCCAATGAGCGGGGGTTTTTTATTTTGGGGGGTTTCTGATTTGTTTTGGTAGCTTTTTGGGGAAAGAGCGCACAGTGAGAGAAGGGCGGATTTTGGTAGTCTTTGTAATTTTGCATGTATTGCAGAACTTGAGGATTTGAGATCCTCTGCATGTAAGGTTTTCACACTCAAAATATTAATATTAATCTCTGGTTGTGTGTGTGATTTTTTTTGTCTCGGGTTGCACCCTCATCACTATGCCATTAAAAACCACAAAGAAGAATCATTGTATCTCTTTGAAATGAAAATACCCAGAATGCAAAGCCACAACCAAGTCAGAAAAGAATAAAGGATAAAGAGTTATTTATTTTATCACAAGAATACACCGGTTGAATACCACAACTTGTGGTATTTTATCAAGGAATAAATAGTTAAATAATGGTGTAACTGCCTCTTCAAAAGGGGGGAAGATTCTTCAGGAAATTGTAGATTTTACCTTCAAAATAGAGCAAAGGGATTTCTAATCTTTTGTTTTCAGAAAAATAAGAAAAACATTTTATAAAGGCTGAACTTATCAAATAAATAGAGAAATGGAAAGATTCTTTTAGCATATTTTATGCAAAAACAAAGAGAAATTATTTCTCTTTCACAAAAGAAACAAACAGAGACATAACAACCATGACTTTAACATAAGCTTGCATGAGTTTCTCCATAAGGCTTGAGTTAGCTTCAAAAATATCCATCAAAGCTCCATGAATGCTTCAGCGAAGCCCAAGTATGGCAGCACCCTCAATAGAGTATGTGAAGTGGAAAAGAAAAGTGAGGAAAGTGTGGTGGTGGTTTTTGAGTTTAGGGTTTTAACCCTAATTTTAGCCGACTTCCCAAAAGGCATTTTCACCTTTGATTTTAACTTTTGCATATAAATTAATTCCCCTTTTTTGCATTGAAATAGATTTGAAATGTAAAACATTTATTAAATTGGTGTGCTATAAACCACTTTATTAAGTGTTATGTAAATTCAAGATAAACATGCATTGCCTTCAAGATGTAGTCAAAAGAGATATTTGAGGATTGATTGATGAGTTATGCCAAAATAAAAAGGAGGTGGAACTGAAAGTGTTTCATGCATTTGGAGTAAAATTGAGGTGTTTGTCCTTCAATTATGGTTGAATTGAGGTGCCTTTGGAGTTCTTTGGGTCATGCAGTTTGAGAGTGACAATTTCAAGCTATTTTAGCTCAAATTGGATCACTTGTGGGCCCCCCTGGCTTTTCTCTTTTGCTCGTGAGAGACATTTGAAAAGATATTTTTGAGGTTTAGTTAGACTTCAGTGTTTCTCATGCACTTTGGAGTTGGTTTTTGTATACAGAGGAAAAGACTTAGTCTTTTTTCTCAATTCTTGCTTCTTCACTTTTGCATTCTGCAAAGAGAGATTGGTCTTGTAACTCAATTTTACAGTTATTAGTATAGAGCAGTAGGTTTTATAGGTTATATATTTGTCATTTTGGTAGCATTTTCCTTTCATTACTTAAAATATCTATTATTAACCTTCCCATATCTATGTATATGCCTTAATGAATGATTTTGATAAAATTTAAATGTGGTTTAAACAATCAAAACCTTTAATCTTGTCTCATTCATCGTTGCAATCACACAGATGCAATTTAAATTTCAAGTCTTAAGCAATGCAAAAATTTATCTTTCCTTTCAAGTTGTGAAACATAACTTTCCTACTAAGAGACAAATCACTTAGCCTCCCTTTGAAATATTTATGTGATAAAATTTCCATTCATTGAGTTATGTGAAGAAATCTTTAAAGTAGTAATTGAGAATCAACCTGCCCGTTTAATATCATTTTTGGTGCAATCACCTCCTAGAGTTATTTTTCATTTTCAAGTCAGTCATCTTTCTTACCTTTTTCCTTCAAAATTCATTAGTCTCTAGGATAATTAAAATGGGGACCAACCCATAATCTAGAGATTCATCTTCACTATGAGCATACCTTGAAGGTGTTTCCATGTTTCATGAGATTGCTGAGTATTTAAACTTAGCATCCGGGTGCAATTTATGTGACAATAGTTTTTGGCATGCCCGATGGGACCCTGAAGTTCACTTCAGAGAAATAGTTCAAGTTTCAAGTTGTTGTTCTAGTATATACAACAATTTTTTACCTTTCAGAGGTTAAAATTTATACTTGGTGACTCCATTTTCTTGTTTTATATGCAGATCTAGTCAAAACAACACATGAGAAGAATCTAGACAAGAAGAAGTGTTGACCCTTTCAAATAATTGCAGCTATCATCACCCAAGACAAGAGGTAGAACAAGAAGAAGAAGATCTAGATCATGTTCAACACTTAGATCTCATTCCACACCTCCTAGTCTCAGGCCTGCAAGTTTTGTATCAGTATTTCTAGTACGTCTTGTGCTAATAATTCAAGTTCCAAATCCTAGAGTTCCAACAACTCCAATGACTAGAGCTCATGCATTTGTACATTCAATGGGGGCAGACCATTAAATTTAAAACAACATGATGATATACCAATGGTTGCACTCAGAATTTTACCCATTTTCACTGGTGAAGATCATACTACACCAATAGAGCATATAAAAGATGTAGCTTCACTATATAGAGTTCATCATGTTACAAAAGATAATGTGGCATTAAGACTTACAGCAGGTTCATTCAAAGGCAAAGCACTCTAGTGGTTCAGAGGTTTACCTATGAACACTATTGCAACATGGGATGATTTGGGAGATAGGTTGAATAGGAAATTTTTAGACAAATTAGATCATCTATCCCTTGTTGAGTAGATGATGACCATTAAAAGAGCTCCATTGGAGTAGATGATAGATTTCAATTTCTAGTTTCAAATAACTTGGAATAACATTCCAGGAATAGTAAGACCTTCACTTGATAATGCATTTTTATATTACCTTAGAGTATTAAACAATGATATTAATGTAATGGTTCAATCAATGGGTGGAGTTACATTACCAAGGCCACCTATGCATATTTTCCTTGATATTCAACCTCTAATGCCTATCCAAATACCTCTTATTTCTCCATTACCTAATGTTCCAACCTTAGGTTATCAGGCATCCACTCAAAATAGTGTTGTTCCAACCCAATCTCAAGAGTTGCAGGAGATAAAAATATATATTGAAAAACTTTGGTAATGTTATAGTGAATGTCAAGAAGAAGGTTGGTCAAGAGTCCAAACCTTACCAAGCCCCATATCAAGCAAATAGGCCATCTTATTAGGCTGATTTCCAAGGACAGAAAATAAATTAAAATCCTAGGCCTTTTCAACCATATAATCCCAATGTTGTCAACTCTTCAAAAGACCTTATACCTATGCAAAAAAATTTAGCACAAGACTATGTGTGGTGATATCCATGTAATCAACCTCATAACTAGGCTATATGCATTAATGGAGTGATCAATTAGGCTCTTATGGTACAGAGCAACTATGTTGCTTCTGAAAATGTGAGAAAAGAAAATCATGAACAACAAGGTTCACAAAATGAGAAAAATGATCTTGATGTTTCCCTAATGAATTGGCAAGGTAATGATTTTTGTGGAGTAAATCTTCCCCAAGGAAAAAATCAGTTAGATACATCTATTGCATCCAACACTAGATCAAAGAAAAGGATTTTTGATCTGGGATAGCAAGATACTTCAAAGGGAGAACAAGAAAATAAAGGCCAACATCAAGCTGGTAAAGATAAAAGTCAGACTTCTATAGCTCAACAAGGTCAAGCTGGGCCTTCAACTTCATAGAACATTCATATTTTTCCAAGGGGACAAGTTGTGATTGGTAAAGAGCAGCCTAAGGTTCAATCACAACCTTTACCAACACAAAAATATGTTGTTTCTAAGGGACATCAAAAGGTTAGTACTCTTGTATTTAATATTGTTGATCATATGAAAAAGGCCACTGTTAGCTTGTCTATGTTGGATGCATTACACATTTGTGGGAAAAAATATTTATTGCAAGAGGCTTTGGCTAGGATTTTAATTTTTGATGAGTCTAGTAGAGAGAAGCCTAAAGCTGTGCTTGCAAATTGTCCTGAAACCAAGAGTGAGAAGCTAGCTCAAGAGGTTAAACCACCTCCATTTTATGTTAGCTTGATCATTGGTGAAAATATAGTGCACAACTGCATGATTGATTCAGGAGCAAGCAACTTTGTTATGCCTAAAAAACTATTGGATAAACTAGGATTGACTTATGAGCCATTGTCAAAGGGGGTAGTTCAATTAGATGGTACAACCATTAAATCTATTGGAGTGATTAAAATTCAGCCCCTTACCTTACATGCTTGTCCAAACTTCTCAATCCCATAGGATATTTATGTCATTGATTTGCCACCTTTCTTTTCCATTTTCCTTTATAGGGACTTTACAACAAAGTTGGGTGGGTATTTATCCTTAGATTGGTCACATATGTTTTTTAGAACTAGATATACCACTAGAGTGACCATCAAATCGGAACCACAAGCTAAAGTTCATATTGAACCATATGTGCCAAGTGTTGTAAATATAAACCTAGCCATCCATGAGGAGGAGGATCAATCCATGACCGCCAAAACTGATGTGTGCTATGAGGTTATGGGGCTAGATGATCTCATATTCACCGAGGGTCAGATCGACCTTGAGTAATACAAAGGTCGAGTGTCTACCTTCTGACTAATTGTGGCCGTTATTATTTCAAGACTAGTAGCTCCAGATCGACGAGGCCGATATTTCAATCTGGGATGGGGTCTAGCTTGGGAGAAAATTATCTTCAGGAGGACTCTATATGCTTGGGGACCAGTGATATTCGCCTCACTATACCATGATTTTCATGAGTTATCCTATTGTGACAACTAGGAAATTGGCACGGGGTCACATTGTTACACATCTAGGCCTAGGAGCACATTGTCGTGCTCTGAACGATTGTTATAGTTGTAAATGTGGAGCCTGATGATCCAACCATCTGGAGGTATCGAGGTGGAATTACTTTGAGACACACAAGATGGGTGGGTATTCCCCATTGGCAAAGGGTTATTGGATGAGATGACTATTTTTACTGGGAGCCCTTGGCTACAGATGTCGGTTTGGTTTGATGATTTGCAACAATTGTTCTTTTCCCAACATGATAGGTTGATGCAGGGGTGGGAGCACACCATGATAGATAATTTCCTACCATATAGGGTAGCTTGAAAATTTAGAGATGTTCAAGATAGGCTAGATGATCATTATGTGGCCATCTTTGCATGGTCCACCCGAGAGGCTACATGTGGCCAGATGATCCCCATGGTAGAGGCAGTGGACAACTTCAGGTAGCTAGTGGCCAGGCCATGGGCCTATGCATCGGGAATAGAAGATCTAGGCACCACCCATGCCTATGATGATTGGTTTAGGCCTACCCTTCATTTGATAGCTCCAGGTGCAGCACCCCTACAGTGGATGCCTTGAGGCTAGATAACAGGTCATGGATAGGGAGGGTAGATTTCGGGGGGATAGGGAGAAGGAGGCAGAGGAGGAGGAGGAGGACCACATCCTCGCCAACTAGATCAAGGTGAGCATCAGAGAGATCAACAACCACTACCCAGGGATCAGCAGAGAGACCAACAACTGCTACCACGAGACCAACAACCACCACTGCCACCATAGCCAGACCCACAAGATGCCTAGATATAGTTGTTGTAGGGGTAGATATAGGGGCTACAAGAAAAAGTACATACCTTGACAACAAAGAGGGACCAGGCCAGGGAAAAGTGAGATTGGGAGAGGTAGTAGAGATAGGCCTCTGATTTACATTTGGCACATGAGGTGGGCCACAAGAATCAACTAGAGAGCATGGTTGTTATATCCCAAGGTAGGACAGTCTCGACGTGGATGTATCGCGAGGCTATGTGAGAGGCCGAGTACTACCGGCTGCATTATCGACAGATCGTACCAGCAATAACTTAGGTACCAAATTACTCTCAGTAGACTAGGTTGAGGCAGGCTGAGGAGCAGCCTGCGAGGCAGGCAGGTGAGGGGAGCAGCCACCAGGGCTAGCTAAAACAACATTTTTGATTGGCATCATTTTTTTTGAGATCCATAGGCTCCATTTTTTATTGCCCTATGGGCATTGTATACTTGATTGATACATATACATTTGATCTTGATTTTGTACCATGACAGTTACATTTTGATATATATATGATGTGATTGATTCATTATGAGATGTGTCCTATTTTATTTATGCATTATGGATGTATGTATCTGATGTTCTATATGCAATTCAATTCTATATGATGTGATGCATGATTATGATATGCAGATGTTTATGGATGTAAATGGTGATGGATGCATTTATTTTCATAATTTTTCTATGTAGTCTTATGATGATGTATGGATGAAAAAATGGTTTTGTTATGCAAATGACTTTAACATGCTTAGATCGATGTATGATATGTATGAGACGATATGCTATGATATGCAATATTTTTTTGGTATCTTTTTCGTGTATGATATAATGATGCATATATGGATGGTATGATGATGTAGCTATATGGTTTATGAGATGATTAGAATAAAAAATCTATATGATGTTCTAGATGTGAAATAGATTGATTACGTGTTTATCAGAAGACACTATGATATGCTTTTCTATATCCTTTCCTTATGCGTTTATGATGATAATATATGGATATGAGTGATATGATACACAAATGCGATAATGATTTATCTGACATGATTTATGATATGGAATGATGTGAATGTAATAATTTCTAAGAGACCTAGAATAACAAATCTCTATTATCCTTTGTAAAAAAATTATTATGGAAAATGTGATGATGTGATATGCAATATTCATGATATGCGGTAATATGAATGTAATGACGTAAATGTAGTGATATGATAAGCCTATGTGATGATTTATATTTTGCAATGCAAAATGATGTGATATGAAATAATAATGATATTTAATGATTTGTAATGATACATGATATGCACATGATGTGAAATAACTATGATATGATTTATGTTATGCAATGATTATGATTAATGATGTGGATGTAATGATTATGATACGATTTATGCAATGATATGCAATGACTATTATTTAATGTCTTTGTGGATGCAAGATGGATGCATTAGTGATGTTTTTTGGTTAATTGTCATGAAACCATGTTAGCGCGAAGAGAAGAAGGAAGAAATAAGAAGAGGAAGATCCAAAAAGTCCATGATCTACGAGAATTTATTAGAAATAATGATATGATGATGATGCTTGACTTATCAGGAATTGGGATTTTAAAAGGGCTTACTTACCTTATGTTTGATAACATGCATAGGTACGATGCATCAAGGTATAAAGAACTAGGACGACGCACCTAGTGTGATGAAATTTGACTCAAAAATCAAATAGGAGTATTCATGTTCACACCTGGAATACGAAACCTAATTTAAAATGTAGTTCATATGTTTTAAATATCTCAGATTAAAACATAGAAAGGAAAGTCTTTCTATGTGGTCAACAAGATACCTCAAAACACCTTCCCTATAACCCAAACAAAGTACGCATGGCCAAGGTTATATTACAAGAACATCCAAAAAGCATAGTAGATAAAAAGATAATGATCATTGCCCCATTCCTTTCTCTCTAAATCCCTTTGTTTGGACACCATCGAGAGTTCATTTGAATGAGCGAAAAAAGATAAGTCAAAAAGACAAAGATCAAGTAAAAAAAAAAGCTAATGTTCTTCATACCACTAGCCAAGACTAAACTACGGTGATGCCTGATGTTAATGTCCATTGTAGGAAGTATACATCCTAGGACATGATGTTATCAGATGATTTGGGATTGACCAGATGATAGCTATTGATACTCCGAGTTGACTAACTTTCTTACCTATTGACCTAGACTTAAAACCTCGGCATTTGAGAATACACTTTTGACTACTAGACTTGCTTCTGATTGTTTTTCCAAAGGATGGAGGCGGTGATTGATTTATTATGACTTAATGTTTATTGCGGGTGAATGCGAAGATGATTTTTAAAAATATTTGGATTTTTTTGATGTTTTACAATGTTTTGAGGCTATTTTGGGAATTTTGAGATGTTTTACAAATGTTTTGATTTTCAAATTTTCCAATGTTTTTGGTGTTTTATGAGATTTGGACCAAGAACCTAACCTAAAGACCTAGCTTAGAGGCCTCGAAGGCTGATATGAGGTTAACCTTCCCTATGTTATACACATAGACCACGTAGTTTGACTAATGACTTGACCAATTTACAAGATGAATATATAAACAAATGATGAATTGCCAGCTTATTATGAAGGATTCCTAAAGGAATGACCTAGGTTGTCTCGAGGGGTGATCAAAGATCAACCTTTCCTATGTCCAAGCTCAGAGACAATGTAGTTCAACAAGACAACTCTATTTTTGATTTTTTTGATTTTTGACTTATTTTTGGATTTTGACCTATTTTGGATGTTTTTGAATTTTTTGATTTTATGAATGTTTTTATATTTTTTTGAAGGATGTTATAATTTTTTTTGGATTTTCTGATTTTAAGAAGGATTTTAAGAATATACACGAATATGATCCGATGCAAGTATGAGAACATGCCCCCAACGTGGTGTGATAAACTACTCTGATATAGGTAGGACATACCAACCTTAGGAATGTGCCAAGTAGTACTAGGGGAGATCATGATACGAACATGGAATCAAGCTATGATGCAGAAATGGATGAGTGATGGAAGGATTGATGGAATGTGATGGGTGATAGGGAAGGTGAGGGTAGGTGGTACAAAGTGAATCGTAGAGATCCTAGTGGATGGAGAGTGCTTTATTTACACAAGGCACCTATTTTTCAAGTTTTCACCAAGGTACTTGCCCAAAATGCCACCATAGTGGTTTTCACTAGAGGATGATTTTTATCTTTACTGTTTCCAATCCTTTTTTTGATTTTATTTTTTTGGATTTTTATATATATATTTTTTGGATTTTTTTTGGATTTATACCTTAAAAGTTTAGGCATAATTTTTTATAAGATGGGAGCTATTGATGGGTTCTTGTAGAGGCTCCCATTCAGGAATTGATAGCTAATATGCCCCTAACTTGTAGCTCATTGTAATGATGAAAGGCCCCAAAAAGTTGGATTCAAACTTGCCCTTATTGTTTGGATTCA
Organism: Sequoiadendron giganteum; assembly: GCA_007115665.2. Taxonomy (NCBI): domain Eukaryota; kingdom Viridiplantae; phylum Streptophyta; class Pinopsida; order Cupressales; family Cupressaceae; genus Sequoiadendron; species Sequoiadendron giganteum. The sequence continues at coordinate 193,460,329 of CM021108.1, forward strand.
ATACATTTTTCTGATCCTCCTTTAATACCAGCTCTCTGACTTGGAAGGTCCGACTCCTGATCTTGTTGTAGCTCTGCTTGAGACAATTTTGGTAGACTTGCAAATGATTTAAGGAATCCATGCATTGCTCATCCAGTAGTTCTATCTCATTCAATCATGAAACCTGATACGCTTCATCTGTTATGAGATTCTACAATGATATTCTTAGGGATGGGAGGTCGATATCAATGGGGAGGATGGCTTATGATCTACAAACTGGGGAGAAATGGGTGACACCTATTGGTTTGCGAATACTTTTTTGGTAGGCCCATAGGGCAGGAGTCAACTGCAAGTGCAAGTCACAACCAACTTCACTGACTGTCTTTTTGAGGATCCTGAGGATGCTTTTATTTGTAGCCTCAACTTGGTTTTTTCCCTAGGGGTAGTATGGAGTGGAAAAGTGATGTTGGATGTTGAATTTATGGCATAGGTCTTGTACATCCTAGTTTTGGAAAGGTGTCTCGTTATATGAGATAATGGCTTTTGGGACATCGTAGTGGAAAATGAGGTAATTCAAGATGAACTTGGAAATTTTCTTCCCTATAATATAGGTCATTAGGATGGCCTCTAGCCACTTTGTGAAGTATTCCATGGTGGTGATAATGAACTTGTTTCCATTATATGAGGTGGGGGTGATTTTTCCAATGAGATCAAGCCCCCACTACAAGAAGGGCCAAAGTGTAAGAATCGGGTGGAGCTCTTGAGCTGGTGCATGAATGAGATCCCCACGTTGTTGACATTGCAAGCACCTCTTGACATATTCATGGGCTTCCTTCTCCATTTTCAGCCAATAGTACCACATTCTCAGTAGCTTCTTGGTCAAAGTCATACCAATCGAATGTGAACCACAAATGCCATTATGTACCTCTGTTAAAGTAGTCAAAGCTTTCTTAGCATTTAAGCATCGTAAAATGCTTTCCTCAACACTCCTACGGTATAAGGTTTTTCCTAAGATAAAAAAGCGGGACGACTTCTTTACAAAGGTTCTCTTAAGGTTTGGGGTGATATTGGCAGGGAAGAATCCTATTCTAAGATAAGTGCTATGTCATGATACCACGGGTTACCAGGTCCAACGATTTCATAAGCAAATTCAAACTTTGGTACCTCAAAAGCTAGTATGAGAAGCTTCTCTACAAGGAATTCTTTCTTTAGGACGTTGCATGGGACATCTAGTAGCGATGCAATTATTTCCCTAGCATTCGTTGCTTTGTTATTCACTCTTGGTATCTACTTGAATGTGATATCAATGAAGGAATCTTTGAGGCTTTCCACAAATTTCTTGTATGGAGTCAACTTGTCATTCTTTGTTTGGTATTCATCCTTGACCTGGTTGATGATAAGTTGTGAATCTCCATAGACCTTGAGTGTCATGATCTGCCATTTTACCACAATTCTTAGCCCTATGACAAGAGCCTCATATTCTGCAATGTTGTTTATGCAAGAAGAGAATAGCTTATATGACTTGGGTATGCAATCTCCTTGTGATGTAATGAAGAAGACTCTAGCTCTTGACTCGTGTTGTGTGCAGGATCCATAAAAGTATATTTTCCATTGATCTACTATGCTTATGTTAAATATGGACTCATCAAGGAATTCTGATACAAATGGGTTCTTTGAGTATATTGGTGCTTCTTCCAACTAATTTTCAATCACTTGTCCTTTAATGGCCTTTCTTTCCACATACTCAATGTTGTCAGGATCATAACCCATTTAGTTGTTCACCCTGTGAGCATTGCTTTAGAAAGTAGATACTTGAGAGTGTCTATCTTGGCAATGAATTTTATCTGATGTGCCAACATATAGTGTCTGAATTTCTATGCTATGAACACCACTGCTAAGAAGGCCTTCTCAATGGATGTGTAATTCAGCTTTTGTCCCACCATGGTTCTACTGATATAGTAAATATCTCTCTCCTTCCCTTTTTCATCATGTTGTGCTAAGAGAGTGCCAAGGGCTACTACTGTTGCTAATATGTATAGGATCAAAGGTTTTCCTAGAATAGGTGGCATAAGAACTGGTGGTGTGAGAAAGTACTCCTTGATCTTGTTGAAGGCCTGATCAAATTTCTCATCCCATTTGTATGCTATCCCCTTGTGGAGTAGATTAGAATATGGTATTGCCTTATCTACTAATTGTGCTCTGAATCAATGGATGGACTGGAGTCTCCCTTGTAAACCCCTTAATTTTTTCAATGTCTTTAGTGCTTCCATCTGAAGAATTGATTTGAACTTGGTAGGATCTATCTTGATCCCTCTCATTGACACAATGTACCCTAGGAGTTTTCCTGATTGTACCCTGAAGACACACTTCTTAGGGTTGAGCCTTACCTTGTATTCTTCTAGCCTATTGAAAATGGAACTTAGTGTCTCTATGTGATCCCATCACTTTCTTGACTTAGTCAGTATGTCATCCACATATTCCTCTACAGACTTGCGAATCATGTCATGAAAGATGAGAGTCATGGCCCTCTGATAAGTAGCTCTAGTGTTCTTCAATCCGAACAACATCATGTTCCAACAATATGTTCTCCATGGACAAGTAAAATCCATCTTATGCTAATCTTCTTTGGCTATCATGATCTGATTGTACCTTGAAAACCCATCCATTAGTGAAATCATTTCATGTCATGTCATCATATCCACAATCATGTCTATGTTTTGGAGAGGGAAATCATCCTTGGGAAATGATTTTTTTATATCTCTGAATTCAGTGCAAATCCAGATGCCCCCAGTGGGCTTAGTGACTGGTACCAAGTTATAGACCCACTCAAGATAATCAATTGGTCTTATGAATCCAGTATCTAGGAGTTTCTATTATTCCAATTCGACCAATAATGCTATTTGAGGATGCATCTTTGTCAACTTTTGTCTTACTAGCTTCACCTTTGGATATGTGGCTAGATTGTGTACAACTTCTGGATCGAGACTAGGCATGTCGGCATAGATCAATGCAAATTTCACCTTTCTTTCCCTTAGGAACGCAACTAGGAGTTCTTTTTCTTCTATCAAAAGTGTTTCTACATAGAAGGTTATGTGTGGTGTTTCTTCTGTCCCCAAGTTGACCGGATTGCACTTCTCTGCTAAGACTGTTGATTTCTCCTGATGAATAACACTAAGAGTATGATTGAATCCACCATCCTCTAGCACCTCAGAGGGGTTTTCACCATTGAATGTGTCCTTTGTTTTTACTATTTTTGGTTTTGAAAGTGCCAGAGTGTGGTTTTCACTTAAAGACCTAGAGATTATTCTCAAATTTTTGCTTTTGTGACTGAGGGATTCAATCGTTTCCCCATAATAAGCATGTATGTCTAGTTCAATGTCAAATGCAAATTTGTGATCGCCATAAGGTACATTATCCTATAGTCCCATGAAATATGAGAGAACCTCATTATTTTTGGATGTGTCCAAAATTGGTAGTCCTCATTGGTCGTAGTCTATTAGCTGGGGATACACTAGTTTTAACTTGTGGGGATACACTAGTTTTAACTTGTGGGTTTGGTTATTCGACTCAAAAGACATAGTGGAAATCATGAATAAGGAGTCTTCAAATAACATAGGTAGGTCAGTAATGGTATCCTCTTCATTTTCATTCCCACATACCTCAGTTATGTCAAAGGTATAGTTATCTAAAGGAAGACCTATAGATACTGATAACTGAAGAGGAGCTTTGACTATTTTAATGAGGGGACTTCTGCCACATATAGTTATTCTCAAAGGAGTACATCCAAGGCCAAGATTTTTTATGCACTTCTAAGAAATGATGGGTTTTCATCGGCCATTTTTGTTCTTCCCAAGGATTTCATTCTTATTATAGCCCATACCCAACATCAATTTTAGTCCTCTGTTAGCATCATCCATATGAAGGGTTGGTACAGGTCTTTTGTCTTGATATAGGAGACTGGATATATATTTTTTGTCCACCACTTCTCGGCCTAGATCCCCCCAACTTCTAAATCTGGAGGGGTCTGCTCTGAATATTTGAAATATTGTTTTGGCTGGTTGTGGCTATCCATGGGTCATATTAGATTGAGGTAAGTCTCCTACCACAAAGGCACCCTTCTTCATTTTTTAATCTCCACATCCATTGTCTTGGATAATGACTTTGATATAAAAAATGGTGGGAATGGAGGGTATCTATGTCTCAAAAGTGGATGGTAAGGTGGATGGGTCCACATATGGAGTTGAATGGCCTTCATCATTTTCAGAAAATTTTAGGATTTTGTAGTATTTGGCTTTAAAATTCTTGCAATAAGCAAAGGGCTCGGGAACACCATGGATGGTAACCTCTTGATTTTCGAAGGGGAATTTAACACATTGGTGAAATGTGGATGTAATTGCTTTCATCCCATGAATCCATGGGAACCCTAGGAGAATTTTATAAGGGAGGTCAAGATCAATAACTTGGCAAGTAGTATCCATGATGGTTGATCCTACTTGGATAGGAAGTGAAATGGTGCCTTGAGACACTCTTTCCTGATCATCATAAGCCCGAATTGTGATACCTTTTCCCTTTTCAATCATATCTTCTGAAAATCCTAGGTTCTTTATTAGCTTGAGGGAACAAATATTCAACCTTGCACCTTCATCCACCAAGACCCATTTGAATTTATTTTTATGGACAAAGACCTCAAGATGAAGTGCATGATTGTGAGATGGTTGGGTCGGGAGGTTTTTCTTGGATAATTAAAGGAGATGTGGCATGTTGATGTTTCCAACCATAGCTTGGAACTGAACCGCATCAAGTTTCATGGGTAAAAAAGACTCAACAAGGGATTTTTCTAAAATCTCCCTATGTGCAGGTGAAATTTTCAGTAACTCCATGATGGAGATCTGGGCAAGGGTCTTCTTTAGCTATTCCAATACATTGTAGCCATTGATGATTGATTTTGAGCTTGTGGGGGGTGCTTTGGCTTGCATAGATGGTTTGGGGATAGTGATTTTTCTGCCTCGTGTGGTGACTCCACACTCAACCTTGGACCCTGGGATATAGACAACACTTACCCATTCATCTAGGGATGCAACCACATGGTCATAAACATGGTTGACACTGCTGTATTTCTTGCCTTTGTCATTGTTGTTTGATTGATTATGATCCAACATCAAATTCATGTATATCTTAATGTCTTGATTTCCAATCAGTTTCTCAACAAATATAGTCTTGTTTTCGATGAGATCTTGGATCAATTTTTTGAGCCTCATGCAATTGGTTTTTGTGTGTTCCTTTATTTTATGAAAATCACAAAGGTGGTTTTTTTTATACCAAGGTGGCTTAATTTGAGGCTCCTGGTAATTTTTTATCACTGGGAGTGTGATGATTTTGGTGTTAATGAGTAGCTTCATGATAGAATTGACTAATTATCCAAGAGGTGTGTACTTTCTCTTTGGGGGATATCGATATTTGGTGGATGGTCCACTTTGATCATTTACATTATTGACTGTTTGTGTGTTGTTTTGTTGATGAGATGGGTTGGATCGAGGGGTGTTTTGGGAATTATTTTGAGGTTTTTGATATGTATTTTTTTGTGTGTTTGGATTTGGAGCACTGATTACCACTTTGGCATCAACAACATCATCATTGGTAACATTTTTATTTTTTACCCATGTTCATGGTTTATCGTTATAGCTTGTTGTTGGGCCATTATCTTGATAAGTGGGTGTCCCCCTTTGTGAAATGATGGCTCTTTCGATGTTGAGAGCCTTGGGAATGAGTTTATCATAGGAGGTAATGCATTGGAATTTGAGATGGAAGGCCAAGGTCCCTTCAAGGTTTGCAATGATAGTTTTGACTTATTCTTCTAGCATGGCCCATTTGCTTCTGTTGGCCTTGGACCACCATCATTGCAAGAAGGACACGAATGATTCTCCCTTGTTTTGCTTAAGGTTAGATAATTCCTCCAAGCTTACATACATTCCCATGTTGAATGAGTAATTTTTAATGAATGCATCCATAATTTCTTGGAACTTTTTGATTCTAGGAGGAAGATGGGAGAACCATTCCATGTCTAGGCCAACCAGACTTCGAGGGAAGAGCCTCACTAGATAGGAGTCATCATAGGTTACTTCCATACAATGTACATGGAATTCCCTAATTTGATCTTCAAGATTTCTAGTTCCATGGTATTTCAAAGCCTTGTGGGAATGGCTTCATCACAATACTCCTATCAAACGGATAAGGGCATATATTCCCTTGCAATTTAGGGGTATTCCTAGATTGTATTTCTGACACTTGTTGTGAGTCTTTTTATTTGGGCGAACAAGTCATTTTGCGAGTTAGGTGGTGTAATGAATGTGTCTTGGGTTGGTGTGGTAATTTGGATGATGGGTGGGGTGACTTGCGGACTTGGTCGTGCATTCACGGGAGTTTGTTGCATAGCTAATGCTTGATGATATGCTTTTAGTTGTTGTTGTGAGAACAAAGCCTGTTGTTGGTCTTGTTGTTGTTGTTGCACCAACAAATCTTGTTGTTGGGATTGTTGTAATTGTTGTCCCAACAATACTTGTTGTTGGGCTGGTGACAAGCTTGTTGCTATAACAAGGATTGAGTGTGAGATTTTTGTGCTTGGTGTTGTGCTTGTGCCTATGCTTGTGCTCGTACAACTTGGGAATCTTGGGCGGCTTGCATGGATTTTTTTTGTTGTAATAAAGCTTATGCTTGTGCATGAGCTTGTTGTTGTTGCAACAATGCTTGTGCTTGCACTAGGGAAGCTTGTTGGGATTTTTTTACATCTTGTTGTGTTTGGAATTGCTGGAGTGCCTTGTGGTAGGCTTGCTGGGCTACTTGCAACAAGATGTTGTATTGGTTAGCCATGCTTGGATTTGGTGGTAGAGGTGGAGGATTTGGAATGGCGTGGCATGGTGTGATGATAATTTTTTGAGGTGGTTGTTGAGGCATTTGATTGATGTCAATGGTTTGTGAAATGGAGGGTATGATTGATGCACTAGGTCCTTGGGAGACCACATTTTGGGATATTTGAGGTGTCATGGATGGTGTAATGGTTTATTGAGGTATTTTGATTGTTGTCACCTGGTGTTATGATATTGGTGGCATACTTGGAGGATTTGGTATGCTTGATGTGTTGATTTGATTCGGTTGACTTTGGATAAGTGAAGGGGGCTGCCCTAAAACAAGGATTGGTGTGGATGCTGATGTAAGTGGGGGAAGTGGTGGGAGGATAGGCAATATGTTCATTTGATAAAATGATGATGATAAGGGGTCAAAGATTCCCCCTTGTATAAATATTCCACCTTCTCCTTGTGAGGTCATGGGGAGAGGGACTTGTGTGTTAAGAGGATATGTTGGTATTGTAGTGAAATTGGATGGATTATTGGTGTCATGAAAGATGAGTGGAACGTATGGGTGTTTTGGATCTTGGGGGGTGGATTGACCCAAGGTTGTGTTTGCATCCATGTATTGGTTTTTGGCGAGGGGATGTGTTTGAAGAGCATGGAGTAATCAACTCCCCTTGTTGACAATTAGTTGAGTTGGAGTAAGAGATGATGTGGGTTGGGGAATGGGTTGAATGATGTTTTGAAAAGATGGCATGGATGAGACCAGTGGCCCAATCCCAAGATATTTCTCCACAATAGTATTTATGTCAAAATCATAAGGGAGTTTAGCCCCTTATTTTTCCAACTCTAGCATGTATTGTGAAGGATTAAGTCTCATCATGGAATTGACAATTTTGTGATTTTTGGGATTTTGGACCATTTCTATGATTTCATCTTGAGTCATCCCCAAGACATTAATGGTGATTTCTTCAACTTGACCTTCCTTTTGAGGATCTTGTGTTAATAGAGGAAGATTTGGTGGGGTATTTCTAGATCCAATGGGATTGATTTCAAGAGCATTTTGACTCAAGTCACCTGAAGTAGATGTTTCTTTGTTGGCTTCCATGCTTTTCTTGTGTTGAGATCGAGTTTGCACCATAAAAGAAGGATCAAATTTTTTAGGTACAAAGAAGAAATCTAAGTGTTCTTAAGGATCAAAGGATGGTGATGAGATAATCGACAGGTGGATGGTGTGAAAGATTAAAATCTTAAGAATCTTGAAGGGACACTAGAGTTTAGGACTTTTGGATTTTTTATTTTTTGATTTGATTTGGGATTTGGTTTAGATTTGGATGATGAACTGATAAGCCTCAAGATGTTGGATGTTATCTCAGGATAAATTCGTCCACAAGTTGATAATTTAACTAAGAATATGAAGAAGGATTCATCTACACATACTTAGTCAAACAAGATGATTTTTATTTGATTTAAAGGATTTTCCAAGAGTCTATCATGAGGGATTTTTCCAAGATTCCAAGAATTGTTGGTGAGATGAGATTTGATTAATGTTTGAGGGATGGATGAGAATGTTGATTTTGATCCTAAATTGGACTTAGAGAGACTTCCTTTATACAAGACGTCGATATTGAAGAACATACTTGTACTTCCTATGTGAGAAATTCAAATCTTTGAAAGAGACTTGGGTTTTATCTATAATAAAATGAGTAAAACTTGGGATTGTTCTTTGAAGCTTGTTTGTAAAAATTATAGACCAACCTTTCTCTAACTTCGTGAAGTCTTGAAAGACGCTCCTCACGAGCTTTAGGACTAAGGTGCTTATGACGATTTGACTTGAAAATTTTGAATTTTTGAGAAATCATGGGATCAAGCACATGTGAGGTTCAATTATCTTTAATCTTGCTTAGATTGAATCTTTTTACCACAAACACTTTCTTGATTAGGTTTTCAAACTGAATGTCTAATGTCTTAATTTCTTTTCATCCCACAAGGTCCATTATCTAGAAATCAAGGAAATGCAGGTAATAGTTCCCTAATGCTAACTTTAGTAAGAAAATTGAGATGTAAATCCAAATACTTAGATTCCTTTAAGGATGAAATCCCTAGGGACAAGCAATAGCACTTGGATTTTTTCAATAGTATTTTCTCCTCCTAAAGGGTTTGAAATTTTGATAATTTGAGTGCTTTCTTCCCAATGTCTTAGATCCAAGCAAAGTGTTTTTATTCCAAAATCATGCAAAATCCTAGGATAAAAAGAGAATATTTGTTGAATTCCCACTTCGATAAATCCAGCTGTGGTTATGAAAAGTGGATGACTAGAAGCTTGACCACACTAGCTCCCCTCCATGACACACACTTCTCTGGTCAACCAAGCTTCAGTTCTCATGAATCTCTCATGACGAAATTTTTATCTCTACATTGAACCACAAGTACGTTGGACGGCTTTAGAACGACCATTTTTGCACCAACAAATAGATAGGGATCTAGGCCTCTATAAAAAAGGGTTCTAGTATAGGAATTCCATTCGTGGGGGATCATCCATATGGAAAGAGACCATTTTTTCCCTCCTTGTCAGAACAATCCTCGTGATACTTGAACTTTCCTCAAGTACCCACACTTATATATCAGGTGGAAGTCGCTTGGATTTAGTGTGTTCTCGGTTGGGTCGTTCCCTGGGGTGATTAATTTTTCCCACCAGGCAGGCCCTCTAAAGGTAAACAATAGCGAGCAAGAACATCTGTAGTTTGATCAATCTTTTTTTGTGTGAATAAAGAGAGAACACACACAATATACCTAACTCACACTAATAAGATTTGTTCAATTTTAAGAAATCCAAATTGAAGTGTGGAGGAAATCTTTTATACAACTTAATATCACCAAAAGACTTTTGATTCTCAAGATCATCGTGAAGCACGAGAGAAGTTCATATGTCTTTTAAATGATATTAATTTGTAAAAGAGATTACAAAACACAAAAGGAAAACGTTCATTTTAAAATTCAAAGCAGTAATGGATTCTTTTTAAGCACCAAGATGAAGTGCGAAGTTTGCTTCAAATTTTTAAATCCAAAACCAACTCTAGTAAGTTCCTAAGGTTCTTTTTAACGCTTTGCTTGTTCTTTTTAAAACCCAAATGAAAATTATTTGAGTCCTAAAAACTTGAAGATAAAAAAAGTCCTTAATATGGGATTATAATTGCTCCCAAAGTGTTTAAAAACACTTTTTACAAGAATGTGATAATTCCATATTAAAACTTTTCCTCGCTTCCTCCTTCTTGTCTTGATCACTTCAACCTATAACAACTAGTCAATCTGCAAAAAATAGAGCCACAAGAGAGGTTAAAAGTTCAAAGTGATCAAAATAAAAGAGGACATGTTAGAATAATCTAAAAATTTGACCTTTTACACCACCCCAGCATCGCAATCTGTAAAAGCGTCACTATTTGGAGAAGTCCAGCATTGCTTTGGTGAAGTCAACATCGCTCTGTGGAGAAACAAAAACTGCAATTGCATTGCTATTTCACCCAGTGTCACTCTTTGGAATTTGAATGGTCGACCCAGGTGGAAAATGATAAGAGCATCATCCTTTAGAGAAAATGCAACGTCGCTATATAGCTATGCTGGACTGATAGAATCATTGTTTGTCTTTTTTAGTGTCGCTCCTTCCTATAGACACATAAAATTTAAAAAAAACAACAAAATTTTAACCAAAAAATGTATTAATTTCTCAAGATCTTCCCTCCTTCTAGTGCCAAAATGTGAATGCTTGGTCTAGACCTGCTCCAAAATCATCGAACAACACAATGTTAGTTCATAAACACATCTAAAAAAAACATTCCCCATGCAATTCATTCAAATTCAAAGAACAAGAAATGAAGATGAAAATCAAATAAAGCTATGAAATCTTGCTCAAGAACACTCAAAATGGCATTCCATGGGGAATTGGTGCTTCTTTGATGTGGAAAGAAGCCCTTTCCCAATTCCTTGCAAATATTTGATGAAGATTGTTGATGATTGTGCTCCTTCAGTGGAAATTTGACCATAACCTAGCTAAGATTGATAAAATATCATGAAAATCTTGATGAACAATGGATGAACTTGCCTAAAATTTATAGATAGTGACTTTTCCTAAAATTCGGGATCCAAAACCAATAGAGAAGTCCTCTATTTATAAGAAAGGATGGAGGAATGAGAGGCATGGAGGATGTGGGACTAAACATTGAACCAATGACAATGTGCCACTTGTCAACATGCCATTGAAGAGTGATTGTGCACATTTTGGTCAATGTGCAAATAAATGCAATTAGGTGGAAATTTGAAATTTGAAAGATTGCTTGTGGAAAAGGATGTGGAAGAGGAGTTAATGCCACTTGGCTCAAGAAAAATGACTTGTAAGAGGAGTTAATGCCATGTTGGAGGACAAATCCTTTTGCAGGGATATTTCAAATTGGAAGAATATTCCATCAAGATGCCTTTTTGAAAGAAAATAGGAGAATTTATAAATCAATTAAATTGATTTACTTGTGCAAGTTGCAAAATATAGAGGATTTGATGGACTAGAGTTAGAGTTAATTATGAATTAATTAACTTAGATAGGGATTAGTTTAATTTGACATTTTGACTTAGATTTTTGGATTTTATTTAAATCAAAATGAGAGGAATTAGATTTAATTAAATAAAGTTTGATTTATTTAATCAAAAGGGGTGATATTAGATTTAATCAAATAAAGGTGGTTTATTTAATCAAAAGAGGGAATATGATTAAATAAATAAAATTATTTATTTAATTAAATGAAGATAATGATTTAATCAAATGAAATGATTTATTTATTTAAAAGAGGAATAATAGGATTAATTAAATAAAATGATTTATTTAACTAAACAAAGATAATGATTTAATCAAATAAAATAATCTATTTAATTACAAGAGGAATTATGATGAGTTAATTAAATAAGGATTATTTAATTAATTGGTTAGTAAAGAAGTGATTTAGGAAGAAATGATGTTAGTGGATCAGGATCGAGTGCACGATATCAATCAAGATAATTTAATCGTCTACAAAAGTATAATAAGCTTCCTAAAGATTTGGTAACCATAGAGTCAATTTTTAACATTGATGATCAAGTTAGAAAGGATAAAGCCAACATGTCAATGAAATAGGAGAACTAGGAACCCATTGAGATATTCAGAGATAAGCTCCTCAAGCTTGGTAAGATTTGTACCAAAGAGGAACATCAAGATTTTATCTTTCTTTGCCAATAATTTAGTGATATTTTTTCTTCGGAGTATGGATATTTAAAGGGTTTTAACCCTGAGCTAGCTCAACACACCATTGCATTGGAGCCCAAAGAAAAACCAATGAGGTAGAAGCAAATGCCTCTAAATCCTAAGCTGGAGCATCTCATGAAAAGAGAGTTAAACAAACTGATTAAAGGTAACATTATCTTTTCGATAAAGCATACATCTTGGGTTTCTAACTAGGTACCTGTTAGAAAAATGAATGGTGATATTAGGTTGTGTGTTGATTTTCATGATTTAAATAGATCCTATCTTAAATACCATTATCCACTACCTTCAATGGAGCATATTTTACAAGTGGTTTCAGGTTCTGACAGGTTTTCCTTATTAGATGGATATTCAAAATATAATCAGATTTTAGTAAAAGAGGAAGACTAGTTCAAAACTACCTTTATTACCATGTGGGGTACCATGGCTTACTGAAAAATTCCCTTTGGATTGTCTAATGCAGGGGCAACCTTTCAGAGATAAATGGACATGGCTTTCCAAGGCCTCATTAACAAGTTTTTACTTGTTAATTTAGATGATGTTATTGTATTTTCAAAGAAAGCTAACAAACATTTTGATCATCTAAGGTAGATCTTTGAGAGATGTAGAGAATATGGGGTTTCACTTAACCCAAATAAGAGAATTATTTTTGTCCATAAAGGAAAGCTTCTTGGACATATAGTTTCCAAGGATGGAATATCCATAGATCTAGAAATAATCACTACTATTCTAGTTGTACCCCTACTTGCACCTAAGAAAGGCTTACAAAGCTTTCTAGGTAGGATAATTTTTTTGAGGAGGTTCATACCCAACATTGTAGCATTATTGCAGCCCCTTACAACTATTCTTAAAAGAAAATTTCTTTTAGCTGGACCAATGAAGGTAGGAAGAGTTTTGAAGAAATCAAGGAGTCCCTCGCAATAACCCCAACACTTATTAACCCAAATTTTGATAAAGATTTTATATTATATGCATTTGGGAGTTTTGACACAATTTCAACTATGCTTTGTCAATAGAATGAAGAAGGACTAGAGTAAACCATGGCTTTCTTTAGCCAATATCTCCATGATTATGAATTAAAATATTCATTTTTAGAAAAACATGTGTTGGCTATAGTAAGAAGCCTTAAGAAATTTAGGCATATGCTCTCAAACAATAAAATCTAGTTGTTGGTTGCCCATCCAATAGTTAAGGATTTCTTGCTTAGTAAAGATATCAATGATAAAAGAGAAGGATCGATTACAAAAGTAATAGAATATGAAATTAATATCAAGGTCACCAAACTTGTTAGAGGCAAAGGCCTATGTGAAAAACTTGATTGGAATGAAGAAAAAAACAAAGCAATTGATGAGAAAGCTTCAATAGTGCTCAATAACGAGGAAAAAGTTGTTCCAGCTCCTTCCACAAATTGGATTCAAAAAATGATCCATTATTTATAGACTGGTGATTGTCCTGAAGGTATGGAAAAGTCAAAGAGAAGGTATTATAGGCTTCAAGCCATCCCTTATGCTATAATTGATGGAATTTTATATAAAACGAATTTTCACGATATTTTACTTAGATGCATTAAACCAGATCGGTTGATAAACTTCTGGAGGAATTTCATGATGGGCCTTCTAGAGGCCATTTTGCACCAAGAACCACAACTCTGAAGATTATGAGAGTTGGATATTATTGGCTAGATTTATTTAAGGATGCACATACTTGGGTTAGAAAATGCAATAAATGTTCAGTATTTGTAGGAAAGCAGAACCTTGCAGCCATGCCTCTGCATCCAATTAAAGTGGAGAAGCCTTTTGGAAAGTGGGGACTTGATTTCATTGGTCCCATTAACCCACCCTCAAGTGAAAATCATAGGTGGATATTAATAGCAACATACTACTTTACAAATTAAATAAAAGTTGCTACATTGAAGAAGGAAAATGAGATTTTTGTTTTGAATTTCTATTAGGACTTGGTTTCCAGGTTTGGTACTCTTGATTTTATCATATCTGATAATGCATGAGAATTCATAGGTTTAAAAATTTCAGATTGGTCAGTTAAGAATTCGGGGGTTGACCCGCTTCACCATGAAGTTGGGTCACTTTGTCACGAGCACCCTGTTTAATGCTATAAAGGAGGAGCTGGAGGGGAACAACAACTAGGAAAACAAAGAATGGGTGGGTGATAAGGCGGTGGACCTCCTGATTAAAAACAGGGACAATGCCAGTTAGCTACTCCCGGTGCTTGTCTATCGGTTGTTTCTCTGCAGTTGTTGTGCTGCCTTTGGGCTATTTCTATGTTTTTTTCCTTTAATGTTTGTTGTTTAGTCTAGTTCTTTTTTGGCCCTTATGGCTCATTGTAATGGGTATAGCACCCAGTAAATGCTGCTTAACTTTTCAAAAACATATATCTAAATACTTCTTGAAATTATTACCCTCAGGGTAATGGACAAGGAAATTCCACTAACAAGAACTTAATCAATATCATCAAGAAGACAATCCAAGAAAACTAGAGGACCTGGCATGATAAAACAAACTTAGTTTTAGAGTGAAAAGACAATGAGAGGGGGGGGGGGGGTGAATCAGTGTTATTAACTTCTTTGCCAAATTTAACTGAAACTGAAATAAACTAGATATATGCTCTCATTTATCAATGATAGAATCATTCATGTATTGAATGCAATCACATAAACTGAAATGAGAATAGTGAAACATAGAATTTTAAAGCAATAAAGCACTGAACCAAATGAATCACAAAAACTCAAATAGACACAAGATATGCCGAGTGGAAAACCCTCCTGGGGTAGAAAAACCACTCCTAAACCTGCTGCCTTTTTCAAGATTTCATTTCAATAATTATTTTGACAATGCCTCATTGGCTGATTTCTGAGCACTAACTCAAGGAGCACCAACCCCTCTGTTTAGAGACACCAATCTTAAGGATCACCAACCCATTTTTTGTTTTTCAATGGAACATACAATGATACAGAGGATCTCTCTATTTCTCTGATTTCTGTCAAGTGCCTCTTGATAGACAATGCATGGAATTCTCAAGAGTCAAGAATGACTCTTCAAATTTCATTATCAAGCCTTAAGAAAACTTGAGGAAAATATAGTTACAGTGTTAATACAACTACACATCAAACTGTATTACAGTGATATGATTATTTATTTCTTTTTCTCACACTCTGAATTTCAATCTTTCATGATACAAAATACATAATGAATAACACACTATGTTTTACAAATTTTCAGCATCGACAAATGAATACCCTATATCCTCTCTTAATAGAACTGCCCTTTTTAATTTTTAGGTTTTTAAGAGATGATTAAGCCCTAATCACTCTATTTTCAACAATTTACAAATTACATCATAATTTACAGCTTTTGGTTACAACTGAAATTGTTATTTTCAAACAAATGAAATAGTGACCTTTTTTATTGTTTTTACTTCTTTGACAAGTTATAGTTCAGGTAATATAGAGGTCAGTTTTTGTAGAATATTTTCTTCAAGCATGACAAGAAAAATAACATGTAAAAAATAGAAGTGACAAAACCCTATCCTATTGAGCAGATTGCAAGGGTAGAGCTTGACCAAAAATAGTATCAAGACATGCATGAGTGCATGCATAACAACCACTGAAAAAGTAACAACAAGAAGTAACTAGAAGTTTATTTTTAGCAATTGAAACCTTAAAAAGGAATGTTCCCAAAGAGTAGTTGCCCATGAACCAGGTTAAGCTGAGAAGATATTCAAAGAATAATACCCATTATAATAGCTGCAAATCTTAAGTAACTGAACCAATAATACTCAAAAAGCTGAGATCATTATGATGTGAAACTGAAACAATAAACTGAAGAATTTAAGAATGGTTACCAACGAATCCAAGTGTGAAACTGAGAAGATTCTTTAGGTTTCAAAAATACCCACTACTGAAGAATTTCATTCCTTAAATCTGATATAGTAACTCTATTGAAATATGATTCTAGGCATGCAAAATTCATAATAGTTCTGACTGAGAGAGGAATAAACCAAATTTCCAAATTTCAAGCAAAATAAAATACTTATCCCTTATTAACCTTGACTATGAGGGTAATGGTTCTAGAAGGATAAATAAATGAGTACATATGAAGACCAAAAATGCATTTCCCATGAGATATTTACCAGGTCTGCGAAGAGACAAAGCAACTCAAGCTCTTTCCCCATTCAAGCTTCCATCTGATGGCAAGATACCGACAAGTGAAATGACCATTGCCATGGTCTTCCTATCTTCGTTATACACTGTCAAAGTTCAGTAACCCTACAAATTTTTCAATGAAATGACTGAAAGAAAACTATCATGATGGTGTCCAGAGTAGGGTTCTAAACCCTTCGAGCAACAAAAATAATGTTTTGACCTAAACTTCAAAACAAACAAATCGTAATCCTTTGAAAAGAATGATAGTCATTTGGAGTTTGAGAGGACAATCATGAATTAATAAAAAACTCATAATAGTCTTTGAAATCCGTGGGTTGTACAAAGATAATCATGCCAAAAAAAATCAAACTCATAATGCCTTTTCAAAATCGTGAGAAAACAATGACTTGCATGCCGACGGGTATTATATCAATTGACTGATTTAGACAGTGAAAAAACATCGACCACATTTCCCATCAAATTCCGATTAGATAGATGCCTAGAATTATTGCATGTAAGGAGTCAAATTTCTTAGGAAATAATGTTTCCAAGAGATCAAGGCTAAGTCACTTCCAAAGTGACAAGTAAAAGTAATCAAAACCAAACACCTATTTTCGGCCTTGAGGCCTAGAGATTTATCCATCTTTAGGCTTGAATCATATGCATAGACAATTATCAATTTGTTTACCTTTGACCAAAACCAAGTTTCCACCTCATTGATATCTAGTGCTATATAATATGTCCAATGGTATCCAAAAATTTGTGAAGAGATAAAGACTTTGACAAATATCAAGAACATGTTTCAATTTCAAGATGCTTGTAACTGATCAAGCCATAATTAATCAACCTGTAGAAGAACTGAACATGCCAAACACATGTAATCAAGTGAAAAATTGAAGCACAAATTATCAAAATAGAAACATATCACTTGAACAATGGAACATAGAACCTGTAACTAGAATGCCTCAACTGAGATCTACACATGGAGTTAAATTATCAGTACCACCATATATAGTAACAATTATGAAGTAAATATGCCAATCGAGAAAGTAGATCAACTGAGTGAGTAACCATAAAAATGCCAGAGTAACATATATTGTCATCAAGGATAAATTTGCACAAGAGAGATTCAACAGTTAGCTCTTTGGGTTGATAGGATTACACCTAAGAGAGCTAAAGGAAATTCACCTTATGTTCTTACATATGGAAAAGAGGCCAAAATTCCTATCTTAGTTGAATTGCCAACCTTGAACATGATCAAGGAACTAGAGTTGTTAGAAGAATAACCTATGTAAATTAGGCTTGCATAGCTAATGGAGCTAGAAGAAATATGAAAAGAAGCATCAAGAAATTTGGAGATTCACCAAGTTCAGATGAAAAGAACATTTAATAAGAAATAAGTCCCAAGAGCCTTCAAAGAAGGTGATCGGGTGATTAAATGTGATGAAATTAAGAGAAAACCTAGTAAGCACACCAAGTTTGATTCCATGTGGGATGGCCCACACATTATCACAAAATACAAACAACATAATTCATTTCATCTCTCAAAGTTGGATGGAGAGGTGTTGCCTATCCCTGTCAAGGAGATTCACCTAAAATAGTGCAACTAAAGATCAAATTTTGCAAATGTACATAGTTAAATAGTGGTTTTTAGTTAATAAGTGCTCTGAGCACATTCCATTTTAGTTTAGTTTTATTTTCCAATAAGTGCAGATGCACTATTTTTTGGCCATGTCTTAAACAATGCCATGATTGTTTGTTTTCTATTTTGTTTTGTTTTTGTTAAGTTCCTAACAACTGAGTTACAATGGTTTTCTAAGTTTGACGGGGTAGAATTTGAATCCATGCCCTATGGATTACTTAGGAAACTATTTTGGCATGCTTAGCAAGAAAGCATTCAGTATAAATCAATAGAAATGTCACCAAAATTTCACTTACAGCTCAAATAGGTAGATCTGAGATAGTTAATTGCTTTAAAAAAGGTGAAAGGTATACAACAAATTTTTCTATGCTTAAAACATTTCACAAAGGAGCTTACAAATGAAACTCAGATTCATTATGTAAATGTTCTTTACAACACAAAAGATTCACATAAGTTTGCATAAATTTTTTATATTTTATTCACTGTACAAGAAAGAATGTGTGAATGTCCCACACAAGCCATGGGCATAACTGTTTTAATACAACATAAAGGAAATATATATATCTAAATATATGAAATAAAGAAAAACACATGGAAACAAAATATGTCCATCATTTCCTGTGGCACAATATGGTATTGATCTCCTTTGTCTTCATCTCTTCCTTGTTTATGATCTTTAGATGTACCTACATCATGCTAGAAATTTTTGGTTGGAGCTCTAGATATAAACTCCAACCATATGTCCTACCATAAAAAATATAACCTTCATTCAAGATGCATTAAATCAATTATTAATTGTCATATTATTTGCAAAGATCTTGTAGGTCAAATCATTAGGAGGAGCATTGAGCTTCATTGTTTTATCTAACTTGTTTGTTCACTGTGTAGGTACATGTTCATTTATCATTTCATAGTTCATCTTGTTTGACATCACAACATGTGGAGGAAAATGGGCTCCCACAAGGTTCGAGCCCAACATGTTGAGGGCTACTGAAATTAATGCCCTATCATAATATACCATAGCCCAGATAATGAAAATCACTACTTATGTAGAAGAAGTTATCAGCATGTTGATAAGAACATTCACCTCAAAGGATAAAGAACAATCAAATACAATGCAAGTTTACCATGCATAGTGGAAGGATAGAATTCAATACAAGGATAGGTTGATATCTACAGAGAATCATTATTTAGTCATATTGAGCAAGAGGAATGGTAATCAAAGGATTTCCTTATACAAGGTCAATATTTATTAGGGATAGATCTTATACAAAATGAAGAAAAATTCCATTCCAAAGGTCAACAATGCATAGTTATTTTATCATCAATTATAACAATTTTTGAAGGAAATGCATTGAGTTCTTTGATCACCTTATTGAACAATACATAGAAGAATGTATCAAAATAGATGGAAGATTGCATGGTGGAACAAAGTTAAGAAAGTCTCTTATTGAATTATGAAGCAGCAAAAACATGAAACTTTAGTTGTTATCACAACCATAGAAGAGGTAAAGTTGCTATAGGTGTATGCTAAGGATGGTAACAGTGACTATTTCTTCAAAGGCAGACAAAAGATCAAATCTATCAATAATGGAAGAAGCTCACATTCAATAGGCTTGGAGACTTTTGTAAGATCTTATTGCATAGGGTGTAAAGTTACATTTACAATATGGAAAATCTTGAACACAAAATGGGAAAAAAATCTTGATGCAATGAGGAAAAATCCTAGAAAGGCCGAGAGTTTTAATCACAGTGAAGAGCTTTCTACATAAAATGCAAGGAACAGTACAAAGAACTCAAGGATTGATAAAACCTTAGTAAAGAACATTTTCTTACATCTATTAGAGAATCATTTCAAAAACCTACCTTAGATATACACAATGTCAAAAATTTGATCGAAGTTGTGTTTATTTATTTGCAAAATTTTGCATAGTGTTCACAAGAGAATAACCTATAGCAACAAGGAAAACCAAATACAAACCACGACCTACAAATATCATCAAAGAGTAAAAATTATGTGAAAAAATTCTCTACATAGAGAGAAAAGAAAAATGAAGGTTGTGGGTATACAACCATCATATTTGCATAGAAAATTAACTGAGGGCCACGAGCCTTGAAAACCCTACCTCATTTTTTTGCATAGAGAAGGAAAAATCAAGAGATTTCTACTGTGGATTCAAGGAATGAAAAACAATTGAGTCATAGGTTACAAAAGAATAGAGTGAACCCACATTAATTAAAATGGAGTCATAAGACTATGCTATTAAAAACTATAGAGAAGAATCATTGTATCTCTTTGAAAAGAAAATACCCAGAATGCAAAGCTGTGACCAAGTCAAAAAAGAATAAAGGATAAAGAGATATTTATTTTATCACAAGAATAAATTGGTTGAATGCCACAACTTGTGGTATTTTATCAAGGAATAAATAGTTAAAGAAGGTTGTAACAGCCTCTTCAAAAGGGGGAAGATTCTTCAGGAAATTGTAGATTTTACCTTCAAAACAAAGCAAAGGGATTTCTAATCTTTTGTTCTCATAAAAAAAGGTTTTTTTTTTACAAAGGCCAAACTTATAAAATAAATAGAGAAACTCCAAGCTTCTTTCAACATCTTCTATGCAAGAAAAAATAAAAATTATTTCTCTTTCACAAAGGAAACAAAAGGAAACATACCAACCACAACTTTAACATGAGATTGCACGAGTTTCTCCCTAAGGCTCGAGTTAGCTTCAAAAATCTCCTTCAAAGATCCATGAATGCTTTAGTGAAACCAAAGTATGGAAAAACCCTCAAAAGAGTATGCGAAGTGCAAAATAAAAGTGAGGAAAGTGTGGCGGTGGTTTGTGAGTTTAGGGTTTCAACCCTAATTTTAGCTGACTTACCAAAAGGCATTTTTGCCTTTGATTTTAACTTTTACATATAAACTAATTCCCCTTTTTTGCATTGAAATAGATTTGAAATGTAATTTTTTTATTAAAGTGGTGTGTTATAAACCAGTTTATTGAGTGTTATGTAAATGCAAGATAAACATGTGTTGCCTTCAATATGTAGTCAAAAGAGATAGTTGAAGATTGATTGATGAGTTATGCCAAAATTAGAAGGAGGTGGAACTGAAATTGTTTCATTCATTTGGAGTAAAACAAAGGTCTTTGTCCTTGAATTATGGTTGAACTGAGGTGCCTTTGCAGTTCTTTGGGTCATGCAATTTGAGAGGGACATTTTGGAGATATTTTAGCTCAAATTGGATCAATTTTGGGCCCCCTTTTCGTGGATTTTATCTTTTGCTCATGAGAGGCATTTGAGAAGATATTTTTGAGGTTCAGTTAGACTTCAGTGTTTCTCATGCACTTTGGAGTCGGTTTTTGTATATAGAGGAAAATACTTAGTGTTTTTTCTCATTTCTTGCTTCTTCGCCTTTGCATTCTGCAAAGAGAGATTGGTCTTGTAACTTAGTTTTTATAGTTATTAATATAGAGCAGTAGGTTTTACAAGTTATATCTTTGTCAATTTGGTAGAATTTTCATTTCATTACTTAAAATATCTATATTTTACCTTCCCATATCTATGTAAATGTCTTAATGAATGATTTGGATGAAATTTAAATGTGTTTTAAACAATAAAAACCTTTAATCTTGTCTCATTCATCACTGCAATCACATAGATGTAATTGAAATTTCAGGTCTTAGGCTATGCAAAAAGTTATCTTTCCTTTCAGGTTGTGAAACATAGCTTCCTACTAAGAGACAAATCATTGAACCTCCCTTTGAAATATTTATGTGATAAAATTTTCATTCATTGAGTTGTGTGAAGAAATCTTTAAAGTAGTAATTGTGAATCAGTCTACCCTTTTAATATCATTTTTGGTGCAATCACCTCCTAGAGTTAGTTTTCATTTTTAAATTAGTCATCTTTCTTACCTTTTTTCCTTCAAAATTTATTAGTCTCTAGCTTAATCAAAAGGGGAACCAACCCATAATCTAGAGATTCATCTTTGCTATGAGCATACCCACAAGCTTGAAGGTTTTTGCATATTTCATGAGATTTTTGAGCATTTAAACTTAGCATCCAGGTGCAATCTCCATGAAAACACCTATATCACCTCTCCCTCCCTCCTTGTCTCTCCATGTCTCTCTATCTATCTCTCTACTTATCCCTCCCTCCTCGCCCTTCTATATCTCTCCTTCCCTATATATACTTATTTCTATCTATTTTTCAAAATATCTACATCTCCCTCCCTCCATCCCTCTCTCACCCTCTCTCTCCCAGTCTCTCCATCTCTCTTAATCTCGCAACTATCCTTGTCTCTCACTCCATCTTTCTCTTACTCTCTTATTTCCTCTCTACTCTATATCTCACCATTCTTTCTTTGTCTACTTCTCCCTCACTATCTATCCTTCCCTATATAATTCTCTCTATATCCCTCTCTCCATCTCTACCTCTCCCTCCATCCTTCCCTCTTCCATATCTCCCTCTCTCTCAATCTCCCCACATTCCTCCTCTCTCTCTTCTCCAATATTTCTCTCTCACTCTCTCCTTCCCTCTCTACTCTCTATCAAGAACTATTCTCTCTCCCTCCCTCCCTCCTCTTTCTATCTCACCTCTGTCTCCCTCCCTAACTCCCTCACTCCCTCCTTCCCTCTCTAATATTATCTATCTCCCCATTTCCCTCTCTTCCTTCCTCCCACCCACCTTCCCAATCTAATTCTCTCTATCTAACCTATCCCTATCTACATCTCTCCTTCCCTATCTCATCTCTCTCAAAATCTCCACCTTCCTCCTTCGCTCTCTACTTCTTTCTCTATCACCTCTCTCTCTCCCTCTCACCCTCTCTCTCAATCTCCAAAACCCTATATTGAATATCATAAATCATAATCCCTATACCATAAATCCTACACCAGCAACCCTCATACCTATACCCTCAACCTTATAACCTATACCTTGAACATTATCCCTTAACCATAAGAATAAAACATTAACCCTACATTCAATCTTGTACCCTAAACCCTCACTGTATAAAAAAATGCCTCAAAGAAATGGGGTATCACTGTGAGACCCCATTTATTTAAGGCATTTTTTCATACAATGAACACTACCTTGTTAATACATCAATGCGATAGCATTGGCAAGGTAGTGCTCGTTGTATGAAAAATTCCTCAAATAAATGGGGTCTCACGGTGATGTATCACCGTGAGACCCCATTTCTTTGAGGAATTTTTCATACAATGAGCACTACCTTGTCAATGTGTTAATGTAGTAGCATTGACAAGGTATTTCTCATTGTATGAAAAAACATCACTGAGAGACCACATTTATTTGAGCCATTTTTCATACAATGAGATCATGTGGTATGAAAAATGCTTCAAAGAAATGGGGTATCATGGTGATGTAATATGGTAGCATTGACAATGTAACGCTTGTTGTATGAAAAATGCCTCAAAGAAATGGAGTCTCATGGTGATGTACACCCCATTTATTTGAGGCATTTTTTCATACAACAAGCACTACCTTGTCAATGTGTCAATGCAGATGCATTGAAAAGGTAGTTCTAATTATATGAAGAATGCCTCAAATAAATGGGGTCTAAGGGTGATGTACATCATCGTGAGACCCCATTTCTTTGAGGTATTTTTTCATACAATGACCAATACCTTGTCAATGCATCAATGTGAACACATTGGCAAGGTAGTGCTCATTGTATAAAAAAATGACTCAAAGAAATGGGGTCTCAAGGTAACGCTCATTGTATGAAAAAATTCCTTAAATAAATGGGGTCTCACATTGATGTACATCACCATGGAACTCAATTTATTTGAGGAGTTTTTTTATACAACGAGCACTACCTTGTCAATGCGTTGATGCAGATGCATTGACAAGGTAGTGCTCATTGTCTGAAAAAACATCACTGTGAGACCCCATTTCTTTGAGGCATTTTTTCATACAACGAGCACTACCTTGTCAATGCATCATCGTGAGACCCCATTTCTTTGAGGCATTTTTTCATACAATGAGCACTACCTTTTCAATACTTCAATGTGGTAGCATTGACAAGGTAGTGCTCATTGTATGAAAAATGCCTCAAAGAAATGGGGTCTCATGGTGATTTCTCGTTTTAAGAAAAAATGCCTCAAAGAATTGGGGTCTCATGGTGATGTACATCAAATAATTTGGGTTCACGGTGATGTAAATCACCATGAGACCCCATTTATTTGAGGCATTTTTTCATACAATGAGCACTATGTTGTCAATACATCAATGCGGTACCATTGAAAAGGTAGTGCTCATTGTATGAAGAAACATCACTGTGAGACCCCATTTCTTTGAGGCACTTTTCATACAATGAGAACTACTTGGTCAATGCATCAATGTAGTAGCATTGACAAGGTAGTGCTTCTTTTATAGAAAAATGCCTCAAAGAAATGGGGTCTCATAGTGATGTACATCACCATGAGACCCCATTTCTTTGAGTAATTTTTTCGTACAATGAGCACTACCTTGTCAATGCATCAATACAGTAGCACTAACAAGGTAGTGATCGTTATATGAAAAAAATCTTCAAAGAAATGGGGTCTCACAGTGATGCACATCACCATGAGACCCCATTTATTTGAGGCATTTTTCATACAATGAGCACTAAGCTCACTACCTTGTCAATGCGGTAGCATTGACAAGGTAGTGCTTGTTGTATAAAAAAAAAATCACTGTGAGACCCCATTTCTTAGAGTAATGTTTTCATACAACAAGCACTACCTTGTCAATGCATTAATGTGGTAGCATTGACAAGGTAGTGCTCGTTGTATGAAAAAAATTCTCAAAGAAATGGGGTCTCATAGTGATGTACATCACCATGAGACCCCATTTCTTTGAGTCATTTTTTCATACA
Organism: Sequoiadendron giganteum; assembly: GCA_007115665.2. Classification (NCBI taxonomy): domain Eukaryota; kingdom Viridiplantae; phylum Streptophyta; class Pinopsida; order Cupressales; family Cupressaceae; genus Sequoiadendron; species Sequoiadendron giganteum. The sequence goes on from CM021108.1 coordinate 193,485,116, forward strand.
ATGAGCACTACCTTGTTAATGTGTCAATGCCCTAAAGAAATGAGGTCTCACTGTTGGCCTTTCTGTTGCACCAAAATATTGACCTGTCAATGCTCGATAAAAGCATCAGTGAAGATCCACAGAAGGTGGTTAAACCATGTATCAAACCTGAAGGGAGATGTTGGTGGTTAGTCCAACAATCCCCCCCTCAACGTCACCTAAGGGGTTCAAACCCATGACCGACTTTGATACAAATTATTGGTCTTACCATTGTAAAAAATGATTGACTTATAAATGCCCAATACAAGCATCAATTAAGATCCACGGGAGGTGGTTAAACCACGTCACGAACCTGAAGGGAGATGCTAGAGGTTAGTCCAACACTCACCTCTCTCTCTCTCTCCCTCGCTCCTTCACTCTCTAATATTCTCTATCTCCCCTTTCTCTCTCTTCCTTCCTCCCACCCACCATCCCTCTATACTTCTCTCTATCTAACCTATCCATCTCTACCTCTCTCTCCCTCCCTCCTCTCTCTCAATCTCTCCACCTTCCTCCTTTTCTCAATACTTCTCTCTATTACCTCTCTCTCCTTCCCTCTCTACTTCTCCCTCTCTTTCTCTCTCCCTTTCAACCTCTCTCAATATTCAAAACCCTATACAAAATATCATACATGATAATCCATATACCCTAAACTCTAGACCCTCAACCCTCATTCCTATACCCTATACCCTCAACCTTATAAGATAAACCATAAATATTATCCCTCAACCATAAACTTAAACCCTAAACCCTACATTCAATCTTGAATCCTAAACCCTAAATCCTAAACTCAATACCCTCAACCCTAAACACTTAACCTTGTACCCTCTGTTGGATGTTGTTGTTGTGATTCTGATATGTGGTTGTCATTGATGTCAACACTATTAGCATTGATGATTCTGAAGGCTGTATATGTCGAGGATATTGAGAAAATTAGAATAAATATGTTGTAGGTAGTTTGTGAAGCTGTGTTGATCAGAATGGTGGAAAGCTATGTAAGTTGGTAATCATAAGTCATGCTTCAAAGGGTTTTTTTTTTCTAAGCCTATCTAGTAAGTTGTCTGGAAGTTTTAGTGGTACGCAACAAGATTGGAGTGAGTTATGAATTTTTGAGTTCCTAGAGTTATTTTGTTATTGTAGCAGGTGTTTCTAGAAGAAGAGAATGCATTTCTGGTGAATTAAGTTGTTACATATGCTCCTGAGATGTTTGGTGATGTTTCTAGATCATTCTCTATCATTTTGGTACGTCTGCGTTGATCGGTGTGCTTGTGATTGAAGATTTTCCTTTGTGTGTTCAAAAATTTTCATGTTCTTATCTGACTTGATGGTGGTAGTGTTTTGCGGATCCTTATGAATTAATTTATTATTTTTTGGCATGTTCGAGGATTTTTATTTAGTTCTTCATTATGTTATGACTGACTTAGGTTGGTACACATTGAGATTTATTCATGAATTGAGCCGACAGATTGTAATTCATTTATTATTTATTTGTGGCCCACAAAGTTGTTGATGTAAATTCATGTAGCAGATATATAAGAGTGATTGTTTCTTCATTTTTAATTGTGGTGTATGCTCAGTGAATGTATGCAGAGTGTATGTGTGAATAAAGATCAGATCATTCGATTTCAGAGTAGAGTGTGAAGAAGTGTTTTTGAGCCTAACCGAAACTGTCATCAAGCTTTTGAAGAAGCTAATTTCTCAATTCAATTTCATCAAATGGATTTAATCTGATTGTTTTATGTAACGTAGTGAGCCTTCCCTTATGAGTAGTGAGCTCTAGGTACTGTGTCTGAATGCATGTGCATTCCTTATTCATTTTTCATTATACTTCTAACATGGTATAATCGTGTGGACTAACATCCACCATGGTTTTTCCCCTTAAAGGGTTTTCACGTATAAAATCTTGGTGTTCATGTGTATTTGATGTGTTGTTGATTTATGCTTTCATTGTTAATTATCAAATCTAAGATTAAAGGTTGATTAAGGTTGAATAAGTTTAAATTTTGTAACAACTGATTCACCCCCCCTCTCAGTTGTCTATCCTTATTTTCCAACAATTGGTATCATAGAAGGTTCCTCTGAAGAATTTTAACAGCTTGAGGTGATCCAAGATGGCATCATACAAGAAGGATAGTCCTAGATTCGATGGTACAAATTACTCTCTATGGAAGGTCAGAATGGAGTGTCATTTGAAGTGTATTGGTGAAACCTTCATGAAGATTACAAAGAACAAATATAATATTCCTTAAAATGGTCCCTCTACTTCTGATGAGATCAAAGAAGCTGAAACTAATATCAGGGCTATAGTAGCATTGATAAGTGGTTTGACAGATTCAGAGATGAAAAATGTGATAGGTCTGAAGACAACACATGAGATCTGGAATAAATTGGAAAAATTGTATGAAGGAGATGCACAAGTGAAGATTTCTAAGCTAACCAGTCTGAAAGGCAAGTGGGATAACTTGAAGATGACTAAAGATGAAAACATTGTTGCTTTCATGTAGAAGGTAAATGAAGTAGTGATGGATAGTAGATGTGTTGGTGGAGTCATGGAAGAAGATGAAATTATGGCTAAAGTGCTTAGATCAGTGCCTACTTCTTACAAAACAAAATTCCATGCTATTGAAGAACTCAGGACAATAAAAAATGTAACAAGAGACATGTTGATTGGTAAACTTGTTGCCTTTGAGTTAAGTGAGTTTGGTGAGTCTACTCCTAAGACAAAATCTACATTTAAAGCTACTATATCCAGAAAAAGCCAACAAAGATATGATCTAGGAGAAAGTTCCAAAAGTACATTCAAGTATGAAGATGAGATGAGATAGATTGAAGATGAAGAAAGAGAGCTATAAGAGTTGGAAGCATTGATTATGATAAAAAAATCCACAGGACATGGTAAGTACAAAGGAAAGATACCTATTAAATGTTTCTCTTGCAGTAAGATAGGTCATTTTGCATCAAGGTGTCTTGAAAAAAATTGTAAGTGTAAACCTGACAAGTCTAGATTTCAAAATAAATGTTATTATGCCAAAGAAGGTGTTACTGATGATGAATCTGATAAAGAAATTGGAAATGAAGATGGATGGGTATCCATTTCTATCAAGGAAAATGGTATGGTTTCCAATGAATCTGCTAACAATTAGAATATTGAGAAAGCTCATGCAACCAAAATTGATGAAAAAGATGAGTGGGTGATTGACAACGGATGTTCACATCATATGACTGGTGACAAAATCAAGTTTCTAATCTTGGAAAATTATGATGGTGGTGTTGTAAGATTTGGAGATAACAATGTTGGTGTGATTTGTGGCAGAGGCACTATTGATCTTGGTGGTAAATACAATACTAATAATGTCCTCTATGTTGAAGGTTTGAAGCATAACTTATTGAGTGTTGGAAAAATGGAAGACAAGGGATACAATCTTTAGTTCAAATATGGAAAGTGCAAGATATTGGGAAGCTCTGGAAATATAATTGCTTCAGGTAAAAAGACAAGAGGTAATATTTTTCACCTAAGTGTTGTTAGTGAAAGTTTCTTAATTTCTCAAGTTGATGTAAGTTGGATATGGCATAGGAAGTTGTGTCATGTGAATTTTGATAACATTGTCAAAGTAAGCTCCACTCAAGCATTCAAATATCTACCTAAGTTAGTGAAGCCTACTAACATTATATGCAAGGAATGTCAGATGGGAAAGCAAACAATGATTTATTTTTACAGCAAACATCATCATTCAAATGGATTACTGGATTTGGTTCATACCGATCTATGTGGTCCATCCAAAATTAGAAGTCTACAAGGAGGAAGGTACTTTATGTTGATAATTGATGATTACTCTAAGATGATATGGGTTGCTTTCTTGGGAGAAAAACATGAAGCTCTAGAAAAATTCAAATGTTTCAAAGCTATGGTAGAAAGTGAGACATGTTTGAAGGTCAAATGCTTAAGATCAGATAGAGGTGGTGAATTCACTTCCCAGGAGTTCAATTCATTTTTTGAAGAGCATGGAATCAAAATACAATTATCTACTCCCTGGACCCCTCAACAGAATGGAGTTGTTGAAAGGAAGAAGATAACAATTCTAGATGCTTCTATAACTATGATGTTGTAAGGTAATTTTCCTCATATCTACTGGAGAGAAGTTGTAAGCACTGTTGTATACACTATCAACTGGGTAAATGTTAATGGTAATTCTAGTAAGACTCCTTTTGAGTTGTGGTTTGGTTATAAGCCTACTGTTAAGTATTTCAAAATCTTTGGAAATAGATGTTATATTAAGAGGGATGAAGATATTGGAAATTTTGATGCTAGAAGTGATGAAGGAATATTTTTGGATTACTCTACTAAGAGAAAATCTTATCGGTGCTACAATAGAAGATTGAAGAAAATGGTTGAAAGTGAAAATGTCAGAGTTGATGAAGACATTGTTAGATCATCCATATATTGTGGATATGACTTAGATGATCAACAAGATAGTAAAGATAAAGGAAAGACTACTCAAACACAAAATCAAGTTCAAATTGTTCCAGTGAATCAAGAGAATTATGAAGGAGAAGCTAGTGGAAGTGCAGAAGAGAGAACAAAAGAACTAGAAGTCAAAGAGAATCCCAAAGTCCTAAGGTATGTAAAGCTAAATCAATCTGAGAATCAGATTATAGGAGACAAGAACAAAGGTGTGTAGACTAGAAGAATAATTGTAGAAGAATATTGCTTGATTTCCAAAACTAAGCCTAGCAATGTCAATGAAGCATGTAAAGATGAATATTGGATGGAAGAAATGAAGGAAGAACTGATACAGATAGAGAAAAATGATACATGGATTCTTGTTCCCATATCTCAAGATACAAAGGTGATTGGAACCAAATGGGTCTTTCGAAATAAGTTGAATGAACAAGGTGAAGTGGTCAGAAATAAAGGTAGATTGGTATGTAAAGGATACTCATAGATAAAAGGTATTGATTTTGAAAAAAACATTTGCCCCTGTTACTAGAATTAAATCCATAAGATTATTTCTTGCTTATGCTACTTTCAAGAATTACAAAGTCTATCAAATAGATGTAAAGTCAGCATTCATGAATGGTGAGTTAGAAGAATTTTATGTTGTTCAACCAGATGGATTTCAATTGACTGATGAAAAAGACGTGGTTTGTTGATTGATGAAAGAACTATATGGACTCAAACAAGCCCCTAGAGCCTAGTATGCAAGACTAGATAAATATTTGATGAAGCTTGGATTCAATAAAGGTACTACTGACAACAATTTGTATTTCAATATGGATCTGGATAAAGAGTTGATTATTGAAGTCTTTGTTGATGACATTATTTTTGAAGGTGATGATGAATTATACATGAAGTTTTCTGATGAAATGAAAAATGAATTTGATATGTCAATGATAGGAGAGCTGAAATTATTTCTAGGATTGCAAATAACTCAGTTAGATGATGGAATTTTTATACCTCAGTCCAAATATGTAAGAGAGTTACTGAAATTTTTTGGCATGGAAGACTCAAAACCAGTTGGTACACCCATGGTAACCAAATGCAAGTTAACATAGAATGTTGATTCTCCTAAATCTAATCAAACAAGGTATAGGTCAATGATTGGTGGATTCCTATATTTGAATCAGGTTGGACCATACATTATGAATGTTGTATATATGGTTGCTAGATATCAAGTTGATCCAAAGGAATCACATGTGACTACAATAAAGAGAATTTTCAGATATTTGAAAGGAACAACTGATTTTGGACTACGGTATCCTAAAGATGATGATCTTACTTTGAATGACTTTACATATGCAGATTGGGTAGGAGATATAGATGACATGAAAAGTACAAGTGGTGGTGAATTCTTCTTAGGGAAGAAGTTGGTGTCTTGGCTAAGTAAAAAGAAGAATTCCATTTCCTTATCTACTACTGAGGCAGAATATATTGTTGTTGCAAATAATTGCACTCAAGTATTATGGATGAAACAGATGTTGAGAGATAGTAGAATTGAGTATAATGAGTCTATTTCTATATTTTGTGATAACTCAAGTGCCATAAACATTTCCAAGAATCTAGTGTTACATTCAAAGAAAAAACATATATCTATCAAGTATCACTTTTTGAGAGACAAAGTGAGTGATAAAGAAGTCAGATTGGAATATGTGCCCACTAAGGAACAAATTTCATATATATTTACTAAACCATTTCCTAAGGATACTTTTGAGTATCTTAGAGACAAGGGGTGATTTCCCCTCCTAATTTGAACTAAGATGCAAGTCTTTGCATCAATCCATGCATTTAATGTGAGATATTGTTTCAAATTGATGTTGTGGTGGCTGCTACTCAAGGGGAGTAGTCAGATGATTCAGATGATATGTGGTTCACAACTTGTGTACCTTTTCCATTGATGTCAAAGGGGGAGAAGTGTAATGTGAAAAACACTGTAAAATCTAAGGGGGAGGAGTATTATGTGAAAAATTAGTTGTAATGATGGTATTTTTCACATCATGTTTTGCCATCAATGCCAAAGGGGGAGATTGTTGGATGATGTGGGTGTGTTTCTGATATATGGTTGTCATTGATGTCAACACTATTAGCATTGATGATTTTGAAGGTTGTATATGTTGAGGATATTGAGAAAATTAGAATAAATATGTTTTAGGTAGTTTGTGAAGTTGTGTTGATTAGAATGGTGGAAATTTATGTAAGTTGGTAATCAAAATTCGTGCTTCAAAGGGTTTGTTGTTGAAACTATCTAGTATGTTTTCTGGAAGTTTCAATCGTATGCATCAAGATTGGAGTGAGTTATGAATTTTTGAGTTCCTATAGTTACTCTGTTACTGTAGCAGGTGTTTCTAGAAGAAGAGAATGCATTTATGGTAAATTAAGTTGTTGTGTATTATCTTGAGACATTCAATGATGTTTCTAGATCATGCTCTATCATTTTGGTACGTTCACGTTGATCAATGTTCTCATGAGTGAACATTTTCCTTTGTGTGTTCAAATTTTTTCATGTTCTTGGTCGACATGATGGTGGTAGCGTGTTGCTAATCCTTATGAATTAATTTCTTATTTTTTGGTGTGTTCGAGGATGTTGATTTAGGCCTTCATTATATTGTGACCAACTCGGGTTGGTGCACATTGAGATTTATTCATGAATTGAGCTGATAATTTTTAATTCATTTATTATTTATTTGTGGCCGACAGATTTGTTGATGTAAATTCATGTAGCGGATATATAAGAGAGATTGTTTCTTCATTTTGAAGTGTGGTGTATGGTCGGTGAATGTATGCGAAGTGTATGTGTGAAAAAAATTAGATCATTCAATTTCATAATAGAGTGTGTAGAAGATTGAGTGAAGTGTGAAGAAGTGTTTTTGAGCCTAACTGAAACTATCATCAGGCTTTTGAAGAAGCTAATTTCTTAGTTCAATCTCATCAGATGGATTTAATCTAATATTTTTATGTAAGATAGTGAGACTTCCCTTCTGAGCAGTGAGCTCTAGGCAGTGTGCCTCAATGTATGTGCATTCCTTATTCATATTTCATTATACTTTTAACAGGGTATAATCTTGTGGAGTAACATCCACCTTGGTTTTCCCCTAATAGGGTTTCCACGTATTAAATATTGGTGTTCATGTGTATCTGATGTGTTGCTGATTTATGCTTTCGCTATTAATTATCAAATTTGAGATTAAAGTTTGATTAAGGTTGAATAAATTTAAGTTCTATAACAACTAATTAACCCCCCCCTCTCAGTTGTCTATCCTTTTTTTTCCAACACCCTCAACCTTAAACACTATCCCTCAACCCTCAACCCTATACATTAAACCCTAAATCCTACACCCACAACCCTCATCCCTATACCCTATATCCTCAACCTTATAACCTAAACCTTAAACATTATCCCTAAACTCTATACCCTCAACCCTATACTTGAACAATAAACTCTACATTCTCAACCTTAACCCTATACCTTATACCCTCAACCCTCAACCCTCAATCCTCAACCCTATAACCTATACCCAATATCCTAAACCCTAATCCCTATACCCTATACACTTAACCTTGACCCTCAACCTTGAACATTATCCCTCAACTGAAAACCCACAAGCCTAAACTCTGTACTTTAACCCTACACCCTAAATTCAACCTTATGCCCTCAACCCTAAACCCTCAACCCTCATCCCTCAACCCAATAACCTCAACCGTATACCCAATATACTAAACCATAACCCTATACCCTATACACTTTACCCAATATCCTCCCACCCACCTTCTCTCTCCACCACTCTCTATCTAACTTATCCCTCTCTACCTCACTCTCTTTCTCCCATACCTCCTCTCTCTCAATATCTCCACCCTCATTCCCCCCTCTATCCCCCTCTCTCTCATTCTCTATATCTCACTTCTCTCCTTTCTTCCCTCCCTCATCCTCTCTTTATATATATCACCTCTCTCTAATTCTCCCTCCCTTGTCCCCTCTCTATCTCCCCTTCCCTATATACTTCTCTCTATATCTCTCCATCTCTACCTCTACCTCCCACCTTCTCTCTCTCTCTCTCTCTCTCCCCATAGTTATCTTCCTCTCTCCCTCTCTCCCTCTATCTCAATCTCCCAAACCCTATACCAAATATTTGAAACCTTATACCATCAACCTTGAACACTATCCCTCAACCCTTGAACCTATACCCTGAAATATCAACCCTCATCCCCCATCCCTATAACATATGCCATCAACCTTATACCATAAACCATTATCCCTCAAGCCTATAATTAAACCCTAAACCCTACTTTAAACCTTATAACCACACCCTAAACCCTAAATCCAATACCCTCAACCCTATAACTAATATCCTAAACCCTAATACCTATACCCTAGATGCACTTAACCATATACCCTTGAAACCCTAAAAAATATCCCCCAACCCTCAACCCTATACCTTAAACCCTAAACACTAATCCCTCAAACCTCATCCCTATACCCTATAGCTCAAACTTATACCCTAAACCCTGAACATTATCCCTCAACCCTGAAAATTATCCCTCACCCATCAACTCTAAACCCAATACCCTCAACCCTATACCCTAATTCCTTTACCTATACATTTAGCCCTATACCCTCAACCCTAAACACTATCCCTCAACCCTCAACCCTATACTTGAAACCTTAAAGCCTACACCCTCAACCCCCATCCCTATACCCTATACCCTCAATCGTATAACCTAAACCCTAAAAATTATCCCACAACCCTATACTTAAAATCTAAACTCTACATTCAACCTTTTATCCTAAACCTAATATCCTCAACCATATACCTAATATTCTAAACCATAATCCTTATACCCTATAAACTTAACCCTATACCATCAACCTTGAACATAATCCCTCAACCCTCAATCCTATACCTTAAACCCTAAATTTACCCTATACCCTCAACCTTATACTCTAAACCCTAAAAATTATCCCTCAACTCTATACCCTCAACCCTATACTTAAACCCTAAACTCTACACTTTCAACCCTTAACCCTATACCCTCAACCTTGAACACTATCCCTCAATACTCAACCCTATACCTTAAAACCTAAATCATGTACCCTCAACCTTATACTCTAAACCCTAAAAATTATCCCTCAACTATATACCCTCAACCCTATACTTAAACCCTGAACCCTACACTTTTCAACCCTTAACCCTATACCTTATAATCTCAACCCTATACCCTAAACCCTATACCTAATATCCTGAACCCTAATCCCTATACCCTATACACTTAAATCTATAAGCTCGGTCAAGTTAGGCTACGTAAAGATTCTAGCTCCAAAAGCAATCTGGATAGAGCCTCACTGCCAGTCAGGTGTCCATAGCCCCGACGAGGTTATCATTGTGACTCTCTTGAACATAGCTCTACTGCCACTCAGGTGTCCATAGCCCCAATAGAGACATTTAGATCCTCCTGATAAGTTGAATTCATTCTTTTGACTTTCAATATTTTCTCTTTTTCCCTCTTTTGATATTTCTTTTCTTTTCAAATTTTCATTTCAACCTGTGAACAATGAAGTTCACACTCAGGGCTAAGAACCATAGTGGAACTGAAGCAGAAATATGATTTTTCACTTAACAAGACCTCACAAGGGCCCTACTGCAACCTCGAGATTCTTAAGATGTCTGAAAGATATAATATTTCAATATACTTCAGGTTCAAATCAAACCAATAACCCATCCTCTTTAAATAAAACATTTGGACCGCTTGACACTAACAAAAGATCTCAACCATCAATTCGAGACAAATGATTAAATTGCATCAATGAAATACTCAGAATAGCCCCACATAATGAATAATTATTGTGCAAGAAAGACACTTCCTCAACCATAAAATAGAGAAACCCAAGCCGGAGAAGCGAAGCAACAACCAAACCGAAACAAACCTAAACTAACTTAAGAAGAAGAAAACCAAAAGCAAGGCAATGCAACCTAAACTAACCAAAGCGAACTACTCTAACAAAAAAAAATAGACTTAAAGCAAAAGAATAGCAAGGCAAGCTGCATTTATTCAAATGAAACCATGTACAAAGAGACTCAAAATGGCTCATGATTAGACAAGGTAGACTAAGACCCATCCCCAAACGGTTCGTCAATGCAAAAACAAGTAGTAATGTGATGGTAACAATCCTCAATTCATCCTTATATTCAAAAAAGTAAAGCTCAACAATGCAACATTCAAAATCAACATCCTCAACATGAATAACAAACAACTAAGGCAACTCACTAAACCCATGATCGATCCAGATGTAAGTTGTCTTCCCTAAACCTCCATAATCCAAATGATAAGCTTCAGAATTCATAGTAAGGAAAGAAACAACCTGGGGTGATACTTCTATAGACTGAATATTATATTTATTGTCCTACAATTGTGGAGTGTTGAAATCCATGAGGTCAAGAGGTCTCCATTGATGGTGCAACATTCGGGTTTGTGTTTCTTCATGAAGTATTAATGATGAAAATGCAACAGCTTCGTCATGCACAACGAATTCCTCAACAAGATGTTCATTAAGAGGCATCGCAGGCTGGTCTTTAAGAATTGTGATCCAACTCATCAATAATGATCACAACATTACTGTTTTCAACATCATTCATGTTTTCCTGCATATTAGTATGAACCACATTAGCCACCTCACCCTTAATACATAAAATATGTGAATTTTCAGTGCTTAATTCATCAATAAATAGAGAAAAAATAGAATTAGATGAATAAGAGGACTCCCTAAATTCTTCCTCTATTGGCATTGGTTCAAACTCTTGATCACATCCATCAGGAATTTTGACTCATCCATTAAGTGCTTCCTCATTTTATTCAAGACATCCATCAGCCACTTGCTGGCATTTCCCTGTCAAAGACTTGTTTGATGGATCTTTTTGTGTATCCCTTGTATGTTGTAGCAACTATACTAGTTCTTTCACCTCCTTTATGGTTGTCTGGCACACAAACTCATCATATCTAGTCTGTATTGAATCTTCCTCATGAAAAAATGAAATCTGACCTAGCTCTTTTTCCTATTGTTTTTCATCCTCAACTACACTCCTCATTTCAGACACTTGGTTAGGCTCTGTAGAACCAACATCCTTTGCATTTGTAGATTTTTCTCCACTTGAATGTTCATCAACTACCTCCATTGCCTCAAATATTTGAAACTCTTCCTTCTGGTAGGCTGCTTGATCTATAGATAGATCAACAATTGTTACACGTCCTTCAGATCCAGAATTTGTCCCCTCTATAGCACATTCCTTGATTGACTGCTCTTCTAGTCCATTCTCATCACTCCTTGGAAATGGGGCATGATCCACCACCAACAATGATATGTCATAAGGATTGAATGGTATTATCCTTTGCGCACTTAAATTTCTATTGGTATGTTGGAATTTCTATTGGAAAATAGATACAATAGTTTGAAATTTGTGACAACCCAAATCAGAGTGTTGATCGGTGTTATGAAGCCTACACCATCTAGATAGAGCTTCTTCTGCTAAACATACATTAGCTGAGGGTTGTTCTCGATTATTTGGCTGCTCCAAAGATGTTAGGATTCCTTCCTTTTCAGGTCTTATATCCCAAGTCTTATTTTGATGTGGTAGTTGCCCCCTATCAAATGTCATCCCTGAGTGTTGATCTTTAAAATATTGTTCCCTATCGAGATTCTGCCATTGATCTTGATCATAATTGGACTAAGCTCCCCTTTGGATGGCCCGAGGTTGATTGTTTTAGTTCATTAGGTAGGTGACTTTGGTAGCCAGCTTCTTTACTAGCTTTGTGAGTTCATCCAACTTCTCCTTGTCTGCATTGTTAGATGGGGGAAAAACATAATCTGAATCCCTCATGTAAATAGAATGGAACCCGTGGTTCAAGGATTAGTTAAATATCTCATATTTTGGCAAGTAACTGGGTATATTAGCTTGTTGGTGAGAGAATCCAAGCTGATTCATATTTGGATGATAGTTTGACATGAGTAGGGCTTGATCCAAGGGCTGACCTGGGTGCACAAACAAAGGTGATTAAGGGGTCAAACTCAACATAATTGTTTTATTAGCTAATGGAAAGGGTCCAGACAAGTGTTGCCTCAAATATGTACTTACTTTAACAACCACATCATAAGCTTTAAGCAAGCTGACATGAGGGTTCGCTCTCCATTTCATAAAGGTAGATGTTAAAATATCCAAAGCCTCATAATAAACCTCCCTGGCAAAGGCATCATCTATCACATAAGGGGGTTGTATTCTAGCATAATCCCTATGGAACCTATTATTGAAAGCCCCTATTGGTTCATTAGCCTCCCTCTTGAATCTAGTAAACTACAAAAATAACTCATTGGCACTGATTGGGATCTGAAATCTCTATAAAAATGAAGCCTCCAATTGAAGCCAAGCATTGATAGACCCAATGGGAAGATGGTTATACCAATAAAATTACTCATCCCCAAGGGAATATGGGAAAAGTCTACATGTAACATCATCATGATTAATTCCCCTATCCTTGAGGGTAATTTTAAAAATCATAATGTTCTCTTCAATTGTCCTTTTGGGATCATTAATGTGAAACTTGGAGTAGAAAAGCTCGGGGTTCTTTGGCATAGCATTGTAGTTATTGAAGGATAAAGGTGATGGGTTGTTTTCCAAGAAAGCCATTGGTGGAGGTGGTAAAAGGTAATTTATGACTGGTTGGGGTCAGTGAATGGGGATGGCCTCATAATCAAATGGTGATGGGTTTGATGAGGATGAGGATGGTGGAAATGATGGATTGGATGATGAATCTTCCCCTCTTCTGGTCCTTCTTGACCTGGAAGAAGCTTGTAATTCTTGCAACTCTTCTTCTCCTAGTGTAGATCTAGTTCTTCTTTTGAGTCTTGTAGGAGAAATGACAGAAATAATTGATCCAGCTTGTTGTTCATGCATTAGAGATCTATCATATCTTAGATTTTCAATATGAATGCTCACCCAACTTCTAGCAATGTCACTTATGATCGCCCTCCTTCTAGCGCCAATCTATTGATGGGTTTTAGGAGGAGAAGGGCATGAAATAAATGGAGAAATATCTTTGTTCGAACCTCCTTCTAGTGCCAATGTCGTCGCTCCTTGGAAATGGTATTTTCTACATAGAAACAACTCAGATAGAATATGATATACTATCTCTCTTGAAAGGTAAATCTCTATCATTAAGCCTCAAGAGATAACCCCAAGGTCTCTAATGTCAGGTCTTGTCACAAAGAGACCTTAAAAATGAACAATGTTGGAAGTGTACTTTCATTAGATGTAGCAATATGGTGATTCTTTTAATCCTAAAACTAACCCAAATTCAAAATAAACAGAAAAAGAGAAGGGTTGAGAAAGATTCTAAGATTAAAATTACTCCTAAAATCAATCACAACAATGATGAATGCTACAAACGGACAAATCTCCAACAAAACCAATCTCTTCCTAATCAAGAGCAAGCCTACAACTCTACATAAATGGTGCAATCTTTTGAGGAAACTAAAGATTTTAAGACTGTGAACATTCATCCACATACCCAGTAAATGGAGCAATGTAAACAAGCATCCACAGTTGAACTTAGCACAAAATAGGGCCCAGGCTAACTTTACACAACAACTTACAATCAGAAATTTTCTAAAATTATGGACCAGAGATCAATCAACATCATTAACATTTCACCATTGACATGAAGGAACTGAAAAACTAACATCTAACATGTAACTTGCATTCAATATTTCAAAAGCAATTTGGAAAGATAGAATAACAAGAACCATGCAAGATAAATCAATCGAAGAGAGGCCACTAGAGCAAAATGTCTTCAATTGTATTGAATTCATCCAAAAATAGCAACAATTCCAATATCTTGTATTACAACACTTGCTTTGAAATAAAACAACTTTTAATTCTAACTTTCTACTCTATTGCCTAAATTCACTTCAAAATCAAATCATCTAGTCCTATCTCTCTTGAAAATAAGGCAAGATTCCATACTTATAGATATTACATCATGGGTCGGCACAAGTTAGGGCCACAAAGAGGGTCAGCCCCAAAAACAGGTCAACCAAGAAAAGAAAACCTTAAAATGAAATGTGATATTGCATTAATGTTTGAAGCTCCTTCCCAGGTCAGCCCCAAAAATAGGCCGGCCAAAGGTGAAACATTTAATATTTTGAATCTTTATTTTAATATTTAATCTCTTCCCTTGATTTCCTGATGACCTTATTCCATTCCACCCTTAGGGTTTGACACTTCTCCATGACTGCGACAACCCTTCAATGGATTCCCTATATGTTGTCCTTTGTTTATAAATCTTCCTTAAAATATTTTGATTAACTTGCAGTAATTCATACCATCCCCAGGGCTCTGAAAATTTTGAAGAAGGTGGGATCTCATCATTCACCGGCTTTTCTCTATATACTTCATGATTATCTTCAACCTTTTTCAGGAGGAGGCCTGTTTCAGCCTTATCTTGACCCATTACCACAAAGGGCTCAAAATCTACATTATGCTCCGGAGGGACTTCTTCACCCTTATTTTCTTCTTCATTCCCCCTTCTTCTGACTTTCTTCCTAATCTAGTGTTTCTGCCATAACTTGAATTGGAGAGGGAATTCTTTCGTGTGCCATCCCTTTTCTGTAGGTATTCTTTCTTCATCTTTGACTAGTGAATAATCATAAGACACCAAGGAGGAGTGAAAAGTCTTGCCAATCTCCACCTCTGCATTATAGAGGTCTCCATCATGAATTTATTCTGCTTCCTCATCTGGGTGATCACCAACCTCTGCCTAAATAACTTTGCTTGATTCAGCCTGTATTCAAGAGACCATAATCAATACCTATCATAGCATAAAAATCCAAGTTAATTCATCATAAATGCATGCCAATCACCAAAGAAATCCAAAAAATCAAATTAGAATCCCCTAAAAAAAAAGATTAAACATACTTTCCCAAAGTTTAGGCTTTTCACCCCTTCGTGATAGGGTAGGGTTGGATGGAACAATCAATGTTCCATGCTCTGGGTCTCACTTGGAAGATACTTATGGTGTCACACTCCACCATCTTAACCTATAGGACCTGATGCTCATCTAGGTTCCCCTGGTTCACCTTGCCAACCCCACTACTATCACAATTTAATCTACCAAGTCAAACTTGGTGCAATGCCTCTAACTCTTCCTTAGCCCTTAATCTTCCCTAAAGGCTAACCTAATCTCAACACTCAATTTGATCTTTGCAGGGGTGTGGGGTAGCTTCCAACTGGTTCACACCATCATTACTTGGTTCTATAGAAACCACCTTGCTCCCTTTGTCCATCACTTTCACCAAACCCTCATCTAGGGTTTTAGACCACTAGTTCTAGGCTTTCCAATTAGGTCTTCTCCTCCGAGGAAATAGGTTAGCTCTCCTAAATTCTCCAAAGAACACATAAGTTTTTCTTTGGCTTCTTGATCCTCAAGCCGATCCCTCAAAGATTCTATAGGTCTTCATCCTCATCTGACCGTACACAGCCATAACCCTCCATTTAGCAATTTAGGCCTTTTTTAAGCCATTTCCTAACCACACAAAAAAATCTGTCAGTTTATTCTCCCTCCATATGGACTGGTGAAGCCTTCTCCTTCATGCCAAGTCTTTGCAAGGCCTCTGTCTACCCTCTCCACACCATGACTTGACAGGGAAAGGTCACCCCTACAAACCAAGTGCTTTGCACTTCCTGTCTTTCCTAGCCGGGCACTGTCAAGCTCGCTTAGGAGAAGACTTTCTCCATGATTCCCTGACTCCTAGCCACTCCTAACCCTAACCTATTTATAGACATGGAGCCTAGTCACAGTTCCCAAGGGCCTGTACACAAAGTATAGTGGGAATGTAACTAAACCTCCATTATTTATAGTCTGCCAGTCAGAACAACAACTTCGAAGAATCAAACTAACTACAAAGCACACCTGAAAATTGAACACACTCACTAAATACTACCACACAAAGCTTTAAGCACAACTACACTACATTCTACATCTACTCACAGTGCCATGATCGCTCCTGACCACACAAATTCAAAACAAAACACAGAAAATTATACAACTTTATCACTATGCTCACTGGTATTCATGAATTCTTACCAATACAAAAGCTTCCAACCCTCCTTTTAGGTCGAGACACACCTTATAAATGTTTCTAAATTAGTTAAGCTCGATCCTAACTACTCCATGGCTACTTGTGTGATTTCCAACAGGCCTTATTTACAACATTTAAGCAAAACTAACACCTAGGAAGGTCTACCAAGGTCTTAAACCATCCTTGTAGCCAAACCTCAATCTAACAAATGGTCAACATGACCTTTACTAACACATTACATATTCTCAAATGCCTCTAAGGCACAAACTCAAGAATTAGAAAGAGAATGCTACATTTGGCCTAAACAAATTGCCAATTAATAACCTTCTAGACAACCTTCCTAGATGAGCTATGGGGTGCTCCTGCACCATTCTCCCCCTCCACACAGACATTAAGGAATGTGGGGAGAGATTAGAGATGGTTCAATTCCCTACTTCTTGAACTGAGCTTCATCCACCCATGTAGCCTCAGATTCATGTTTGTTCTTCCACTTGATAAGATGCTCCATGTACACCTTATGCCTTGTAGATTTCTTTACTCTAGACTCCAAGATCCTCTCTGCTTGTAGCTTGTCTTTAGGAGGTAAAATTATGTTACTTACATCCTTGAAGATATCATTGCTGTTCTGATCCATGTCATTGATTGATCCCTTGTACCTTATCAAATCAGCTACATTGAACACTGGTGAAATCCCTAAATCTGTAGGTAACTCCACCTTGTATGCATTCTTCCCATATATGGCTAACACCTTGCATGGTCCCACTCTTTGCATTTGCAATTTTGTTGATGTACCCTTCTGTAACCTGGATTTGTTAAGGTGGACCATGACATAGTCTCCTATTGCAAATTGCAAATCTTTTCTTGACAAATCTACCTTATCCTTCAACTTTTGAGTAACCTCGGTGACTGTCTTCTTTACCTGCTCCCGAATCTCCTTCATGGTCTGAGTGAAGTCCTCTACATATCCACTCCTATGTTCCATAGCTCCTAGATCCTTGAGCTCACATATACCTCTTGGGTGCATTCCATACACAATTTCAAAAGGACTCTTCCCTGTGTTCCGGTTCACATTGTCATTATAAGCATACTCAGCCTATGAGATAACCATGTCCCATGTCTATCCATACTCTTTGGTTAGGCACCTTAGAAGTTTACCTAACACCCTGTTAACCACCTCTATTTGACCATCAGTCTGAGGATGGTAAGTTGATCCAAAAGACAGGTTGGTACCTAATCTACTCCATAGAGTCTTCCAAAAGTGACTCATGAACTTCACATCCCTGTCTAAAACAATGCTCAAAGGAAATCCATGGATCCTTACAATTTCCTTGAAGAAAAGATGAGCAATGTAGCTAGCATCATGAGTGGTTTTGCAAGGGATAAAGTGACTCATCTTACTAAATCTATCTACCACTACATAGACACTATCAAATCCTATCTTGGTCTTAGGGAGTCCTACCACAAAGTCCATGCTAACACACTCCCATGGTCTATTAGGAATGGGTAGGGGTTGATATAGACCAGCATTACTAGCTCTTCCCTTAGCTTTCATACACACTACACATTGCTCCACATACCTCTTGACATCCCTTGACAACTTAGGCCAATAGTAAAATGTTTGCACTAGTGCCAATGTTTTGTTGATGCCAAAATGTCCACTAAGACTACCATTATGCTTTTCCTGGATGAGGTTTTCTCTCATTGATCCTTTTGGAACACATAACTGATTCCCTTTAAATAACAATCCACTTTGCAATGTATATTCTGAGTATTGGCTATGAAAATGATTCTCAAAGTTAGAACATACCTTGTAGGCCTCCGAAAAGTCTTCATCTTCCCCATAGAGATCTTTGAAACTCTCTATTCCAATGCTCTTGATCTGTATCTCTTGCACTATCAACAATCTTCTACTCAGTGCATCTGCTACCTTGTTCAATTGTCCCTTCTTGTGCTTGATGGTGAAAGTAAAAGCTTGGATGTACTCCATCCATTTCAAATGTCTATTGCTCAACTTCTCTTGGGTGTTGATATAACTAAGTGGCTGATTGTCAGTAAAAACCACAAACTCCTTGGGTAGAAGGTAATGCCTCCACTTCCTAAGTGACTGAACTAAAGCATAAAGTTCTAGGTCATAGGTAGAATACTTCTTCTTAGCTTCATTGAGCTTTTCACTGAAGAAAGCTATGGGCCTGCCTTCTTGACTTAGCACTCCTCCTACTGCAATTCCACTAGCATCACATTCCACAGTAAACAACTTGTTAAAGCTATGTAATAAGAGAATAGGTTGAGTTGCCACTTCTTGTTTCAGTTTCTCAAAACCTTTCTCAGCTTCTTGAGTCCACTTAAACTTAGTTTTTAAACCGCCTTTGATTGTATCTAGGACTGTTGCACATATGCCACTAAAGTTCCTTATGAATTTTCTATAAGATTGAGCCAATCCATGGAAACTTCTTACCTCTGTCCCTGTGGTTGGTGTAGGCCAGTTTAGGATAGCTTTCACCTTGCTTGGATCCATCTTCAATGATCCTTGGGACACTACAAAACCCAAATATACAAGCTCTTGTTTAAAGAACTCACACTTCTCTAGGTTGATGGCTAACTTCTCTTCTTGCAATCTTTTAAGAGCCAACTCCACATGCTTTAGGTGTTCTTCTACTGTCTTGCTAAAGATGAGTATATCATCAAGATATACCACCACAAATATCCCTATAAAGTCTTTGAGCACTTCATTCATGAGCCTCATGAATGTGCTAGGGCCATTAGAGAGGCCAAATAGGATAACTCTCCACTCATACAACCCATTTGTTATCTTAAATACAGTCTTCCACTCTTGAGATCCAACATGGTGAAGTACTGAGCTCCTCCAAGACAATCCATCAAGTCCTCAATCCTAGGAATAGGGAGCCTATACCTGATTGTGATTCTATTTATTGCTCTAGAATCAGTGCATAATCTCCACTTGCCTCCTTTCTTGGTTGCTAAGACCACTGGTACTGCACATGGGCTGATACTCTTCCTAATCAATCCTTGATCCAATAACTCTTGTACTTGTCTAGCTACCTCTAGATTCTGATCCGGTGTAAGCTTATAAGCTACTTTATTTTGCAATGAAGCTCCTGGTATGAAGTCAATCTGATGACTAATGGCTCTCTTTGGAGGTAAAGTTGTAGGTGCACCATCACTCACTATGTCTTTATACTTCTCAAGCAACTTCTGGACTGCTCTGGGTATGACTGTTTTCTCAATCTTGTCCTCTTCTTGAGGTTGCAACATGACCACATATCCTTCACCCCCTTAATGTAGGTTGTTAAGGAACTCCTTCCCACTACTTAACAAGACACTAGGTGTCTTTGACTATCCTTCTTCCTCTTCTGACAATGACTATAATTTAAATGTCTTCCCATCCTTTTTGAAAGTAATGGTGTTCTCTTTCCCATCATACATGGCACTTCTGTCATACTACCATGGTCTGCCCAATATTAGATGGCATGCATCCATGGGTAACACATCACAAATAAATTTATCCTTATACCCTCCAATGGAAAACTCCACCGTTACTTGCTCATTGACAAGAACACTTTGCCCTTTGTTTATCCATGTTACTTTGTAGGGGTTAGTGTGGGGTACCTTCTCCAATTTCAACTTCCTTATTGCATCTTCTGAGATGATGTTATCTTTTGAACCTGAATCCACAATAACCTTACATACTTTCCCAATAATTTGCATCTCACTCTAAATAAAGATCTTCTTTGTTTTGGCTCTTCCTTGACTGGTTGTCTGATCAAAACTCTCCTAAACATCAGATTCTCCCCCATTTCAGATTCAATGTGACTGACCTCTTCTGATTTAGTACTCATGGTGTCCTCCTGAGCATATGCCACTCTCTTCCCAATATTTGATGAAGATGCTTTCTCCAGGCACCTATAAGCTGGATGTCCTACCTGACCACAATGATAACACTTCATATTAGCAAAGTATGAATTTCTCCTGCCTGCTCCTCTTCCTCTATTTGATCCTCC
This sequence comes from Sequoiadendron giganteum, assembly GCA_007115665.2. Taxonomy (NCBI): domain Eukaryota; kingdom Viridiplantae; phylum Streptophyta; class Pinopsida; order Cupressales; family Cupressaceae; genus Sequoiadendron; species Sequoiadendron giganteum. The sequence continues at coordinate 193,505,769 of CM021108.1, forward strand.
TTGATATCCTCTACCTCTTACATAACCTCCTCTAGCAGGTTTTTCACTTCCATGCTCAGTGAGTTTAGACTCTCCTTGGTTTCTTTGCTCAGTTCCTCTACCTTGGTAGCCACCTCTATGTCCTCTTTGATCTCTACCTTTGCCTCTACTCTTAGAAGCCTGATCATGCTTCCTCTTGCTTCTTTCCTCAATATTAATAGCTAATTGGTAGCATTGGTTTACTATCTTAGGACTTAGAAGAGTCATCTCCTCTTGAATGTTCCACTTCAAGCCGTTAAGATACCTACCCACCTTGAGACTTTCATCTTCTGAAACATTAGACCTCATACAAAGTTTTTGAAACTCCTCAGTGTAAGTGTTCACATCTTGGTCTCTTTGCCTCAAGCTTTGTCTCTTCTTGTGTAATTGAATCTCATAATCATCTGGTATGTATGGTTCTCTCACTTTTGCCACCATACCCTTCCAAGTTGAAATAGGCTTCTTGCCTTCCTTTTCCCTCTATGTCTGAATAAATTTCCACCATGTCAAGGTAGATCCTCTCAATCTAGACTTGGCCACCTTCACCTTCTGTGCTTCAGTGACTCCATCACATTCAAAATGGTTCTCCATGCCTTCTATCCAATCCATGACTAGATCAGCTTCCAATTTGCCACTGAACAGTGGTATGCCTTCAAGGGATTTCCCACTCAAAGCTTTCAATGCCTTCAAGAAAGGCTCCTCTTGTAGAACAGGGTCAGGTTCAGGGGTCTTGTCTTCCTCTGCAACCTCTTCACTCTTTGGTACCCTGCCCTCCAATCTATCACTGACCTCATCGGCCTTGATTTGCACGTTGCTCAATGCTTGCTCAAGTTGAGCTAGTCTTTCTCTCAACCTCCTATTATCTTCCTCCTGATCTTCAACCTTCTTTGCCAACTCAATTTTTGTCACCATGGTTGTGGAACCACTGGATTCAAGGTCTGACATACAATATTCTATCACAAATCTTTAGCTTGCTCTGATACCAAACTGATAGGGTAGGGTTGGATGGAATAATCACTGTTCCATGCTCTGGGTCTCACTTGGAATATCCTTATGGTGTCACACTCTACCACCTTAACCTATAGGACCTAATGCTCATCTAGGTTCCCCTGGTTCACCTTGCCAACCCCACTACTATGACAATTCAATCTACCAAGTCAAACTTGGTGCAATGCCTCTAACTCTTCCTTAGACCTTAATCTTCCCTAAAGTCTAACCTAATCTCAACACTCAATTTGATCTTTGTAGGGGTGTGGGGTAGCTTCCAACTGGTTCAAACCATCACTACTTGGTTCTAGAGAAACCACCTTTCTTCCTTTGTCCATCGCTTTCACCAAACCCTCATCTAGGGTTTTAGACCACTAGTTCTAGGCTTTCCAATTAGGTCTTCTTCTCTAAGGAAATAGGTTAGCTCTCCTAAATTATCCAAAGAACAAAAAATTTTTTCTTTGGCTTCTTGATCATCATGCCCATCCCTCAAAGATTCTAGAGGTCTTCATCCTCATTTGATCGTACACAGCCATAATCCTCCATTTAGCAATTTAGGCCTTTTTTAAGCCATTTCCTAACCACACAACAATCTGTCAGTTTATTCTCCCTCCATATGGACTGGTGAAGCCTTCTCCTTCATGCCAAGTCTTTGCAAGGCCTCTGTCTACCCTCTCCACACCATGACTTGACAGGGAAAGGTCACCCCTACAAACCAAGTGCTTTGCACTTCCTGTCTTTCCTAGCCGGGCACTGTCAAGCTCGCTTAGGAGAAGACTTTCTCCATGATTCCCTGACTCCTAGCCACTCCTAACCCTAACCTATTTATAGACATGGAGCCTAGTCACAGTTCCTAAGGGCCTGTACACAAAGTATAGTGGGAATGTAACTAAACCTCCATTATTTACAGTCTGCCAGTCAGAACAACAACTTAAAAGAATCAAACTAACTACAAAGCACGCCTGAAAATTGAACACACTCACTAAATACTACCACACAAAGCTTTAAGCACAACTATAATACATTCTACATCTACTCACAGTGCCATGATCGCTCCTAACCACACAAATTCAAAACAAAACACAGAAAATTATACAACTTTATCACTATCCTCACTGATATTCATGAATTCTTACCAATACAAAAGCTTCCAACCCTCCTTTCAGGTTGATACACACCTTATAAAGGTTTCTAAATTAGTTAAGCTCGATCCTAACTACTCCATGGCCACTTGTGTGATTTCCAACAGGCCTTATTTGCAACATTTAAGTGAAACTAACACCTAGGAAGGTCTACCAAGGTCTTAAACCATCCTTGTAGCCAAACCTCAATCTAACAAATGGTCAACATGACCTTTACTAACACATTACATATTCTCAAATGCCTCTAAGGCACAAACTCAAGAATTAGAAAGAGAATGCTACATTTGGCCTAAACAAATTGCCAATTAATAACCTTCTAGACAACCTTCCTAGATGAGCTATGGGGTGCTCCTGCACCACTTCATGAAATTGAAACTAGAAAGGAATTTTGGGGAATCCTAAGACAAACGGATTTTTCCAACGAAACCCAAAATATCATTCACAGTCATCTTAATCATCACACAAAACTTAAGAAACATTTGCACATATCTTCTAATTATCCCAAATCATTCATGGAATGCAAATTCATTAACCGTTAATTCTTGCATTCCGTTTATTCTTCATTTCTAACAAATTTCCAGGGAATTTTGTTGGGGACAAAAATCCACGAAGTGAGCAAGAGTTAGCACTTTTCAAAGAAATGAAGAAGTAACGAAAACTTAGGAAAATCTGAAGGAAGTGGAAATCTGTGAACTTGCCAAATTTCTAGACCTCATGAACCTCTCAATGAAGCGGCCACAGGAGGGAAACCTAGAGAAATCTGAGGGCGAAGGAAATCCGTAGGGACATAGAAAACCCGAAATTGCAACTCAGTCAGGATTTTGCCCAAATTGATCGAATGATCATAGATTTGGGGACCTAAGCTCAGAAATGACCTACCTCAAATCATTCACCGATGTAACCAACCTTCAAACTATCTCAAAGGCTGACCTAACAACAACGAATAATAAACTCGAGATCAAACCCTAGGGCCACAAGATGAACACATGACCACAATTTTGATCCACTCGCTCACAAAACCAAATTTGAAGGGCAACAAAATAGGGAACGAAAGGTGCAATCGATCACAGGATAAATAAAGGAGACAAATTCGACATCAAAAGGGGAAGTCGAAATGTAAAAGAAAAAAAAAACCCCAGCCAAATTGCAAACCCCCCTCAAAATACCGAAATCAAACCTAAGCACACTCAACAAGCCAAAGATGAATTCACATTCATCAATCGAAAGCAGGGTAATGGGTACATACCATTGATGAAACAAACATGTGATAATCAATGCCCGAGAGTAAGCCCTGATGCGTGCGAGCTAGAAACAACATAAAAAATGCCAAGAAAATCGTGACCAAGCCCAAAAATATGCAATGCCAAACACCAACCATGCCAAGCAATCACAACTGATCTCCCTCAAATTCAATTAGGGAAAAATGAAATCGACTCACAACATAAAAACTAGCTCAAACCTCATTAAACACAACTGCAGAGTCCATACGCGAGCCGTTAATGCGATGACAAGAAAATTCAAGACGGGTTCAGGGATCCGAGATAGAAAAGGAATTTTGGGAAAATCCGATTGACACAGAATTCTGCGAAGGACCGAAATCCGCAAAAATAGTGCGAAAACAACCTCCGTAGGGTTTTGAAGGCAACTAGGGAAATCCGCCCAGAGGGAATTTTCTTGAAAATGCAGAAAAACTCGAAATGAATCCGAAAACACCAGATTTTCAAAATATCTCTTAAAAAGGGGCATTTGCACGAGTAAGATAACCATTTGGGAACATGCCAAGGAAACCAAATCCTCAAAAAAAAAAGGTCCAAAACACCAAGAATGAAAGAAAAATAGCAAGAAAGAGGGTCCCTTCTTTTAGTGGGGTGTGTGTTTGAAAAGTACACAACATACCCTATACACTCAACCTTATACCCCAAACCCTAAACATTATCCCTTAAACCTATATGTAAAACCTAAAACCCACACTCTCAACCCTTAGCCCTATACCTTATAGCCTAAACCCTACACCCTCAACCCTATACCCAATATCCTAAACCTTAATGGCTATACCCTATAAACTTAACCTTATACTCTCAACCATGTAACCTAAACTCTCAACCATCAACCATATATCAAATATCCTAAACCCTAGTCCCTATACCCTATAACCTATATCATTAACCCTAAACACTATCACTCAACCCTCAAACCTATACCTTAAACCCTAAACCCTTCACCCTCAACCATCATCCCTATACCATATATCCTCAACCTAATACCCTAAACCTTGAACATTATCCCTTAACCCTATACTTAAACCGTAAAACCTACACTCTCAACCCTTACACTCTCAACCCTTAATCGTATACCTTATACCCTAAATTCTACACCCAAAATATTATACCCAATATCCTAATCCCTTATCCCTATACCTTATACACTTAATCTTATTCCCTAAACCATCAAAAATAAACCCTATATTGAAACCCTCAACCCTAAATTAAACCGTGTAACCTAAATCCTCAACCCTAAACCCTAATCCATATACCCTATACAATTAAGCCTATACTCTCAACCTTGAACCCTATCCCTCAACCCTCAACCATCAACCCTATACCTTGAAAACTCAACCCTGAACCCTCATCCCTCATCCCTCATCCCTATAACCTATACCCTCAACCCTAAATATTATCCCTCAATTCTATACTGAAACCCTAAACCATACATTCAACTTTCTACCCGACACCCTAATCCCTAAATCTAATATCCTCAACCCTATCACCAATATCCTAAACCATTATCCCTATACCTTATGCACTTAATATTATAACCTTAAAACCATAAACACTATCCCTCAACCCTCAACCCTATACCTTAAACCATAAACCCTACACCCTTATACCTCAAGCTTATACCATAAACCCTAAAAATTATCCCTCAAACCTCAACCCTTAACCCTATAATTAAACCCTAAACCCTACATTCAACCTTTAACCTTAAACCCTAAACCCTCAACCCTCAACCCTAAACCCATACCCTCAACCCTATACCCAATATCATAAACCCTAATCCCTATGCCCTATACACTTAACCATATACCCTCAACCCTATACCTTAAAACCTAAACTCTACACCTTCAACCCTAATCCCTATACCCTCAACCTTATAACCTAAACCCTAAAAATTATCCCTCAACCCTATACTAAAACCCTAAATCATACATTCAACCTTGTACCATAAACCCTAAACCCTCAATCCTAAGCCCAATATCCTCAACTCTATACCCTATATTCTAAACCCTAATCCCTATACACTATACACTTATCCCTATATCATCAACCTTTAACACTATCCCTCAACCCTCAACCCTATACATTAAACTCTAAACCTTACACCCTCAACCTTATACCCTAAACCTTGAACATTATCCCTAAACCCTATACTTAAACGATAAAACCTAAACTCTCAACCCTTAACCCTATACCTTATACCCTAAAACCTACACCCTAAACCCTATACATAATATCCTAAACCCTAATCTCTATGCCATATAAACTTAACCTTATACCCTCAACCCTGAACATTATACCTCAATCCTCAACCTTATACTTAAACCCCAAACCCTAAATTCAATCTTGTACCCTAAAACCTAAACCCTTAACCTAATACCCTCAAAAAAATACCCTCAACCATATACAAAATATCCTAAACCCTAATCCATATACCCTATACACTTAAAATTATACCCTCAACCCTAAACAATATCCCTCAACCCTCAACCCTATACCTTAAACCCTAAACCATCATACCTTATCCCTATACCCTCAACTTTATACCTAATATCCTAAACACTAATCCCTATACCTTAAACACAAAAACCTTACACCCACAACCCTCATAGGGGGAGAGATAAAGAGGGGGAGAGATGGATTGGGGAGAGAGAGAGAGAGAGAGATGGAGGGAGGGAAAGGGGAGATAAAGATAACTAGAGAGGGAAGGATAGGTAGAGAAATAGGAGAGATAAAGAGTAGATAAGGATTGAGAGAGGGAGGTGAGAGAGAGGTGAGATAGAGAGAAATAGAGAGAGTGTGGTAGGGAGTGATGGAGGGAGAGATGGGTAGAGATGGATAGGTGAGATAGATAGAAGTGGAGAGAGATAGAGATAGATGGACATATGGATGGTGGGAGAGAGAGGGGAGGAAGGGAGAGATAAATAGGGATAGGTGATATAAAGATAAGTAGAGAGATAATAGTGTGATACAGAGAAGGAGAGAGTTACATAGGGGAAAAGAGAGAATGGTGAGATAGAGAGGAGAGAGTGAGAAAGAAAGAGGGTGAGGGAGGAGGGAGAGAGAGAGAGGTAGAGGGAGGAAGAGGATAGATATAGAGAGAGGGTGGGAGAGAGGGAGAGAGGGAGAGAGAGGGAGAGAGAGGGAGAGAGAGAGAGGGAGAGAGAGGGAGAGAGAGTGGGAGAGAGAGAGATGGAGGGAGAGGTATATAGAGAATGGGTGAGGGGATATAAAGATAATTAGAGGGAAGGAGAGGTATAGAGAGAGAAGTAGAGATGGAACTAGGGAGGGAGGGAGGGAGATAAGTGAGATAGAGAGGTGTAGAGAGAGTGGTAGGGAGTGATCTATGGAGAAGCAGGTAGAGAGGGAAGGAGAGGGAGAATTATAGATGGAGAGAGTGGGAGGTGAGATAGAGCAATAGAGAGAGAGTGGTAGGTAGAGAGGGAGGGAGGGAGAGAGGGAGGGAGGTGCAGTGAGGGAGAGAGAGAGGTGAATATAGATAAATAGAGAGTGATGGATGGAGAGGTAGGTAGAGAGAGGGAGAGAGGAGATAAATATAAGTAGAGAGGGAAGGAGAGGTAGAGAAAGGAGAGATAGAGAGAAGTAGAGAGGGAATGAGGGATGGATGGAGAGGTAAGGAGGGAGAGAAATATGAGATAGAGATGTGTAGATAGAGTGGTAGGGTGTGATGGGTGGATAGGTAGGTAGAGAGAGGTATTGGGAGATGGAGAGTAGATATGGAAGTATGGAGGGAGAGAGGGAGGTGAGAGAAGTGATATGGAGAGAAATATAGATTGGTGGGGAATGATGGAGGGAGAGGTAGGTAGAGAGAGGGAGAGGGGAGATAGGGAGAAGTAGAGAGGGAAGGATGGAGAGAGGGAGGGAGGGAGAGAGAGAGAAAGGAGAGGGGAGATAAATATAATTAGAGAGGGAAGTAGATGTAGAGTGATAGAGATAAGTAGAGAGGGGTGAGGGAGGGAGGGAGATAAGTGAGACATAGAGGTGTAGAGAGAGTGGTAGGGAGTGATGGATGGAGAGGTAGGTAGAGTGGGAGAGCTATGGATGCAGAGAGTGGGAGATGAGGGAATGGTGAGATAGAGATCAATAGAGAGAGAGTGGTAGGTAGTGATAGATGGAGAGGTAGGTAGAGAGGGATAGGGGAGATATAGATAAGTAGAGAGGGAGGGAGAGGTAGTGAGGGAGAGAGAGGCGAGATAGAGATAAACATAGAGAGTGATGGAGGGAGAGGTAGGTAGAAAGAGGGAGAGAGGAGATAAAGATAAGTAGATAGTGAAGAAGAGGTAGAGAGAGAGGAGAGATAGAGACAAGTAGAGAGGGAATGAGGGAGAGGTAGGGAGGGAGAGAAAGGTGAGATACAAAGGTGTAGAGAGAGAGTGGTAGGGTGCGATGGATGTAGAGGTAGCTAGAGAGGTATTGGGAGATAAAGAGTAGATAGGGAAGAAGAGAGGGAGAGAGAAGTATGGAGGGAGAGAGGGGGGTGAGATAGAGAGAAATAGAGAGAGTGGTAGGGAATGATGTAGGGAGAGGTAGTAGAGAGAGGGAGCAGGGAGATAGAGAGAGTAGTAGGGAGTGATGGAGGGAGAGGTAGTAGAGAGGGGGAGAGGGAAGGAGGGAGGGATGGAGAGAGAGAGAGAGATGGATAGGTAGAGAGGTAGTCCTTGAGCTCATGGGAGAGAGTTAGATAAAGGAATGGAGATAGTGAGAGAGAGGTCTAGAGTGTAAGGGATAAAAAATGATAGAGAGAGAAATAATACAACCTTGTCGATTAATGGAATTTAACCTCTTGATTACTGAAATTTGACATGTTGATTACTAAAATTTGACTAAGTCTGAAAATTTATAAGATCTTCTAAAATCTATAATTTTCATTATAACTCCTAGAGATTTGAAACCAATCTCAAACATCCTGAAACGATATACATGAAATATAACTTAAAGTATAAGAAAGTAAACATCCATATGTAAATGTCAACTTAAATATGTATTTCATGTATATAGTTTCCCTCAAAGATAACAAGATGTAAGAGGGAAAAAAAGATAAGAAAAATAAATTCAATGTAGACAAAAACATGAGTGTGTTATAACACTCTCTCGTTTTGTCATTGTATTCACAAAATGTGAGTGTGCTATAACACACTCGTGTTTTGTCAATACGTTTAAATAACATGAGCGTGTTAGAACACACTCGCATTTTGTTTTTCTTTGGGAATCCACAAGTATTTGGCTTATATTTTCTTTGGATTTCCAACCCAAAGGCTTGGAGGACCTTCCCATTATCCAAATATGTGCTTTTGTATATTTTACGAAATTTCACATAATCTTGTTTGTGCTAACCATTAGGTTTGTACATGTTTCAAGTTCAAACAAATCAAACACCTGGGTAATGTTAGGCTCTCTCTTATCTATCTAATGATTTAATATTTTTCATATTTTAGCAATGTGAATCCTATCATCATTAATTTCTTTTGTTTGTGTGTCTATTTTTTTGCAAAAAAATAGTATTTGGTATTTTTTTCTTTATAAATTAACCATTCATCAAAATTTAAAATAAATTACATTTTTATAAACTAGACTCCATTCTACACATTAAAAAAAGAAAAAAATAATTTCCAATTAGTTTTCAAAATTTATAGGGGTAGCATGACCAAAATTTTGTTTTTCACGAAGTGTCCACTTTGAAATTTAGTAAAAAATCATATATTCATTAAAATATTATTAGAAAAATTGGTCATAAACTACATGTTGTTAGCTAATTTCCTAGTGAAGTGATTTTAAAAATATAGAAAAAAAGTTAAACTTTTGAGGGAGCCACAAAAATTGCTATGTTATGTTTTTTTGACAAAAACAACACCAATTTTTCTAGCTTCCTCTTTTGAACTCCTTAATCTCAACCATTTAAAAAAAAAAAAACGTATTTTAAAAAGTAGACTCAGAGCACTACAATCCTTTTTTTGGTTGCATTTAATTTTTTTGAGTGTAACTATCCTCAATTTTACATCCAAGGTCAACATTTTCCGATTTTAGGAAAAAAAAAATGACCACTTAAGACCCCTCATCTTTTTGCACTTACCCATCTAGCTATCCATATGCAATTAGATATTATTAGTGCTTGTGCTATGATCCTACACTAATTTTAATACCTACTTGATTAATCTAGGCTTGTTCTTTTTGGTGTGTCTTCTTGTTATTACATGTGCATATATTTGGTCCATCCCATCATTGTCTCTCTTATGTCTTTCCTTTTGTAATCTTTGGTGAATTTTCCATCTCTATACAATCACTCATGGGAAAATATGCTCTATAATTGGGTGAATACTCTCTATTCTTGGGTGGATCCACTTAGGTAGTCACATCCCCAATCCAATCATAGTCTTCCTTGGGTGTATCTACCCTAAAGTTGGGTAGATTCATTCTCCATTAGGAAAATATTGTCTACTCTTGGGAAAAAAAATTCTCTTTTGGATGAATCCACTCTATTGTAGGGAGATTTCATTCTTGGTTGGCTTTGTGACCTTTGTGGGTGAATCCACTCTAGTTTGGGTGAATCCATTTTTCATAAAAAATCCATAAATAAAATCCTTCCTATCATGGATAGCTAGTGTCCTCTTGAGTCCAAAACTATAGGCCAATAATTTTTTGCTCAATGTGTAGCCCAAAATGATCACTTTGATCTCATAAACATCCATTGAATTATCCAAAAAAATCATCTCCTTTGAATAAGGAGTGATTTGAACATACAAAATTGACATCTAACACACCTAACATCACATATCCAACCTCATATACTTAATTGAGATCATAAATCCTAAAAAAATCATCCATCGTAATGATTGATTAGTAAATTAGCTTATCCAAAGTTAGTAATCCCTCATTCAAGCTATTTTTACCTCAAGCTAGAGGTATATTTTACATCGATATCTCTTCTTTCTTGAGAACTTAGCCTATGTGAAATAGGAAATCCATCCAATCAAACTTTGAATGTATAAGATCTCAACCATAGTTGAGAGTATACTATCAACAATCCATCCCAATAATCACCCCATTAGTTTAACTATATCATTGAACATTAGGATACGCTCCCACCATATTATCCAAGGGTGAAAGCACGAAGTTGAATCCACTTAAGATGGAAGTTTCAGACTTAGAAAAAAACCCGAAATCGGGAAAAAAAAAATGGGATCCTGTTTCATAAATTTTTTTTTTTTTATGCTTTTATGAAATGGGATCCTGCTTTAAAAATGGGATCATATTTCATAAAAGCATAAAAACATATCTTTTTATCAAACGGGATCTCGTTTTGGAAAATTTGAATTTTTGGTTGGGTTTTTGCCTTGTTTTTGGGTTTAGGAGAAGGCTTGGGGACCCAGAACTAAGCTCTACACCTGGTTTGACCTACAACTTGAAGGTCATGTCAATGTTACAAGAACACAGTGACTTTGGACATATGTCCTTTTTTGTAGAATTTTTTGACAAAATTAAAACCCATTATAGATAAGACAGTGTAGATTCCAAATATGTAATATTTTTACAATTGGATTATTTTTTCTATTTTTCAATTAATTTCTAATGAAATTGGTCCATAAACTTGAAATATTAGGGTTTTTTTTACTATTTTAATAACTTTATTAAAATAGTTTTTTGAAAATTAAATTGTAAGAAAATGTACTTCAGACAATTTTTTCAATTTGAATTTTTTTTTGAAAAAAGATAAGTTTAGGTCATCTTATGCATGACGTACATGATGATGAATATGGCTAATAAAAAATTAACAAAAAAAATCAATAAAAAATTACAAAAAATTATTGAAAACATGCTTCAGTGAGTTAAAAATATTTTCCCAAAATTATTTAGAAAAATATGATTATTTAGGTCAAAATATGGATGGCATACACATGCATGGTATGGTAAAAGAACAAGTCTTTTAAATAGTATTTTTTAGAAACACCTATTGAAAATCAATTTGTATCATTTGGATATTAAAATAAATTACATATTTGGAAACTAGACTCCGACTAATAAATTTGATGATTTGTGACTTTTTTAAAGATTCCATCTGTAAGTGCTTCAAATTTTAAGTTCAAATGCGACAAATTCTGAAAATAAGGGAAAACACTTCCACTTTTTTGCCAAAAAGTGGACTCAACTTCTTGCACACACCCCCAATTTAACCTAATATGAACCTACTCTGAATCCCAACCCAATATTTAATAAATCCACATCCAATATCTTCTAATATTGAAACAAACTTTAATATCCCTCCTTCCATGTTATTCTAATTCATTCTATTTACCCTCTAATCATCTATTCCCATCTCCTTTGTTTATTCCCATCCAATCCAATATCATGAATCCTTATCCTCCCCAACATGACCAAAAATAGTAATAAATGAATATACCAATTATATTAATGATGATGATAAAATTCTTGTTGATCAAGATGAGTACAAAATAGACCCCTTTAATGTTATCATTTCTAGCAAGCTTTCCACAAGTTTCTTTAAAAATCCAACCACTCATCCAAGTTCTCCCATCATACCTTCATATACACCCATTATCAATATTTATACTACCTTTAACAAGGGAAATCTATTAGCTCCCCCATTCACATCTCCCTCTTAGATCTATCACTCACATATCCCACTCATCTAATATCCATACCTCCATTTTCTCTCCTATTCATCTCTAAACCTCCATATTTGCACAATAACACTATCACCTTCATCCTTAGTCTAAGTTAGCCATACCATTATCCCCCAAACCATCTCCCAATCCATAATCTTAATCCTCCAATCCATGATCCCAATCCTCCATCTACTCCTATCTCCATCCACCACCCATGTCCTTTTCTATCAATCCACTATCCACTTCCTTCTACCTCAATCCATAATCCATGTCCTCCTATCTCACTCCAGCTTCCAATCCCTCATACCTTAATCCTCCCTCTAATCAATCATACTTCCATCCTCCATATAATCTTGATCCCCCCACAAATCCTAATCCTCCACCTACTCTTAGTCTAACATTCATACCCAACCCAACATATAATTCTAAATCTCCAATCCATAATACTAATCATCCTCCTACTCCCCCTCTTTCATCTACCCCTAATTCTTCATCTATTCTCAAACCTCAACCTAGGCCTAAAATAGACAAGTATCTCATTACATATGTCATCCAAGGAATCCTAGAAAATAATTCATAAAAAAATCCATATCCTAAAGTTGTGGAGTCATTTCACCTTGTTGAATGAGAAAGACAACTGAGAGGAGGGTGAATGAGTTGTACATTAAAACATAAAAACCCTCTTTAACTTTCAGATCTACATTAGTTCTTAAACCCTTAACAACCACTTAAATCCACAATCATGCATTAGTAGAATGTAAACATTAGAAAAAATAATGTAAACACATCCAAACACATGAGAACAATAGATTTACGTGGAAAACCCAAGACGAGAAAACCACAGTGAGGATTAGCTCACAATATAAATTAATTGCAACACCAGATACAATAGGCTCATTGCAAGAGGGCTCATTTCCAAAAAGAAAAGAAGGGCTCATTACCAGATTATAGAAAAGAAGAAAGAAGAATCTTACAAAGAGAAATCCATCTCAAACAAACAAAAATATCCACCACAACATCACCAGTACATTCATAGCCTCTTTAAAGAATGTAGACACCTTTTTCTCACTACTTCGATGGTTTAACACATTAAAGATCACACTTCATTTCACAATTTCGTAATTCACAACTCTGCACTTTGCATAATACAAACCATTACTCAATTATCCATCAACTCAACACTTATTTATACCATCCTCAACCATGAAAACACTAGAAAAGTTTGGCTATGCACCTCAACTATGAAAAATCAAATTAGGCCGACACTAGGAATGCCTGCAGTGGAAAGGAATGAAAGTGGACTACACCACATATTAACTCAAACTCGAATATACACATACACGATATACCACTCTTCCACAAACACCAAAGGATATATGAAATTAGTGAAAACAACCAAGGTCAATCGAACCTGTGTAAACACCATTAAAAAATTTAAGTACACACTTAATTAGATCCAAAGAAGGCTTGCAAACAACATACATCACTTGAAAAAAATTTGACATATTCCATAAACCTTGAAATAAAAAAATCCTTCACAACAACTTTTACCTAAAGAACATACTCATCTTGTACACCTAGTTAACTTCCCTCATGTCGTTAAGACATTAACCCATCCTTGCAAAGAACCAAACTTTGAACAACTCAAAATGAAGATCGATATGATCAATATAAGTACACTCCTAGATATGCAAGACCAAAAACCATACTATGAAGAAATGCAGAGCAAAAATATTTCTCTAAGACAACACTACTTTCATAGTTCACACACTGGTGAACTCAAATTTCTATACACAACTATCCAACACCTAAAATTCTGGATATAACATCTCTAAACACATTTTATCAACATATCTAAACCACTCAATTATATCTTCAACCATGAAGAAATGCAGAGAAAAACCAAAACACTACTCTACTATACTAGACACCTCTCGAACACTACAAACACATTCTCATTACCACAAACACTTCCTTATCACAACCATACACATGCTTATCGAAAAAACACTAGAGGTTGACACCAGTGATACTACTAATGACAACATAATGTGACTAATCAAAGCATCACCAAGGTTGACATTAAAGCAACAACATAAATCCATTGACATCAATGAAAAAAAAAACTACACATACTTTCAACAATCTCCCCTTTTGTCATTGATGGAAACACATGATGTGAAAATAAAACAACAAGAAACATAACAAATTTGATCACCAACACACTGCTCCATACCAACTCTTTCTCTTGCAGCTTTAACCTTACTCGCTCCCCCTTTTTAGCTTATTTTCTCATTTTTCACATTACATTTTCTCACCCTTTGACATCAATGGAAAAGGGCGATACACTTTCTCCCCCTTTAATATCAATCACACATACTCTTTCTCTTCCCCAAAGGCAACACTTATAAGGGACAACAAGTCCTTGGCAACTACATTTCCTTTTTACTGCACTTGATTTTCTTCACACCTTTTCTGCATACACCCTATTAGGTAGAACATACTGCACCAATCAACAACTATTGCACATATCCTTTGACACAACTAACAAAGGAAAGATACTTGCATACCATACAGTGAAAAAACTTACTCCTCCTGACTGCAATGACAAACAATGCCACTATCTCCTCCCCTTGAGAGGTAGCCCCCAACATCAGTCAAGAACAAGGAATAAATATTGAGATCCACTAGACTGATGCATTATGCATCTAGTTCAGGGAAGGAGGGGGAAATAACCCCTAAATTATCTTTCAGATACTCAAAATTATCCTTAGGAAGAGCCTTAGTGAAGATATCTTCAACTTGATCCTTACTAGGCATATACTCCAACCTTACCTCATTCTCTACAACCTTCTCTCTCAAAAAGTGATACTAGATTAAATATTATTTGTCCTTGAATGCATTACTAGATTCTTTGAAATATTGATTGCGCTTGTATTATCACAAAATATATAAATAGTTTCATCACATACCACTCTAATATCCTTCAAGGTTTGCTTCATCCATAACACTTGTGTGAAGCATAATGCTACAATAGTGTATTCTATCTTTGCAGTAGATAATGACATTGAATCCTACTTCTTTCTTAGGTAAGACACCAACCTATTTCCAAGAAATGATACACCACCACTTGTACTTTCCCTATCCTCCACACAACCTCCCCAATCTGCATCTGTATAATCACTCAGAGAGAAATCAGTATCCTTTCAATACCACAAGCCATGTTCCAGAGTGCCTTTCAAGTATCTAAATGTTCTCTTCATTTTTGCCACATGTAACTCTTTGGTATCTTCTTGAAATCTATCCACAAGACAAATGACATGCATTATTTTTGGTCTAGTAGTAGTTACATATAGTAGTCCTCCAATCATTGATTTATACTTTCTCTGATCATCCTTAGGAGATTCATCATTCTTACTCAACTTACAACCAATAACCATAGGGGTACATACCACTTTAGAGTCTTCCATCCCAAACTTATTCAACACCTCCTTAACACTCTTAGATTGTGAAATAAATATCTCTTTCTTTGTTTGATTGATTTAAAGTCTAAGGAAGCAATTCATCTCCCCAAACATGGACATCTCAAACTCTTTTAGCATATCTTCTATAAATCTCTTGCACATACTTTTATTACCTCCAAATATTATGTCATCAACATACACAACCCCAATTAAGAATCGATCTTTTTCAACTTTGAAATAAAGATTACTATCTCAGGTACCTTTATTGAATCCTTCCTGCAACAAGTACCTATCCAATATTGCATATGAAGCTCTAGGAACTTTCTTGAGTCCATAAAATTTCCTCTTCAACCTGCAAACCATATAAGGATCATCTGATAACTTAAAGACTTTCGGTTGTTCAATATAAACATCTTCTAATTCACCATTCAAGAATACAAAATTCACATCTGTAGTCACTCCAAATATGACATCACTTCCTCTTAATTAAGTAAATAGTCTTATTTAATTAATTTACCCATTCTTCAACTTTTGATTAATTAAATAAATTTATTTATTTAATTAACCTATTTTCCTCTTATAATTAATTAAATATTTTATTTAATTAATTATATCACCTTATAAAACTATAGTTCTTCTAATCAATTAAATAATTCTTATTATTTAATTGATCCCATTAAAATCCCCTAAACTTCTAATCCTAATTTTGATAGTTAATCCTTGATTAATTAATCTCACTAACCCTCATTATACCATTCTCCAACTATCAACTCCACCTAAGTTAATAAACCCATAGTTTATTAACTCTATCCATCCTATTAAGTTAATTAAGTATTAATTATCCACCCTAACCCCCATCATTATCATTATTTTCTAATTTTAAATTCACCCTCAACCCCCTAATCTTATCTCATTAATGCAACCAATCCCACCTACCTCCACTATCTTACACCTAGCCTCCAAACTCAAATGACCTGTCATCCCAATGTGTGCTCACACATGTGTGAGCACACCTCACTCTTCTCCATACACCTAATTGTGACACTTGTCACAATGCTAATTAGCTACATATCTTGATCCATGAATCACCCTCACATTCAATCCTAGCCCTCCATCAAATTTCAATCTTAGCCCTCCATTTTACCCTCGAATTTCCTATAAATTGGGCCTTCATCCCCTCATTTCTTCATATTGAATTGTGCTAATATTATGTTGGTGCAATTGTGAGAAATCCACATTCCAACTTATAGAAAATCCAACAATATTAGGGTGCAATCTTCTAGCTCAATCAAGGAGGGAAATCAAAGGTATAATTGTGTTTTGTGCTTTTATGTCCATTTCTTCATTTTTTTATTCTTTTGATATTAATTTTTGGTGCACTCGGTGGGATCTATGTCCCTTCTAACATTTTGGTCAAAATTGTGTGATTTTGAATATTTTCAGGTTCAAAATTTGTTAAACTGTGCCTCCATCGCGACTTTTGACACTTCCATTGCAACCTATGGCGCCTCTGCTTCCACTTGCTATGCCCGTGACCAATCCTACGAAAACTATGCAATGACTCTTGGTGCCCGCATCCTCAACTCTTTTCGTAGCCATGTTTCTAATAATTTTTCGATTGTTGTAGGGATTCTTTAGCATTTAGGGTTGTGTTTGACTCTTTATTAGATTTCTAAGTTTACTTTAGTTGTTACCATTAATTACTTCTTAAATTTCCCTTTTTGTTTTTGCTACAATCACAACTATCACATTAAAACATAAAGATAAAAATAATCACAACGTAAAATCAATCTAAAATCTATCTAGGCTAAGAAAGATCTCTATATATCACCTCACACTTCATTTTAGGTTTTTAAGAATTCACATAAAGGTCAAAGAACTCACATCTTTTTCCATTTTTCTACTTGCTAGGTCGTGCCTAGTTTTTGGTGCCTATGTAGAAATATATTGTGCTTGCATCATGACACACAATGCCTACATAGCTATGCCTCTACAACGACTTTCTATGCATCTGTCCCAGGAAGCAAAGCCTCCATTTTTATCTCGATTAAGATAGTTTAAGTAGCATTAAATTGGTTTCTATTTTTGTAGCATCATTTTCTACTAAAAAAATATATTGATAATTTACATATTCTAGTTAGATTAGAGTAGTGTTCTTGTCGTTTTTGCATAAATTTGAATTAACTAGGTTTTTGAGCACAGGTGTAGTTTTTCACACAGTTCAATGCCTCTATTTAGAATAGTTAATTTAATTCTTTTTGTGATATCTTGGAATATTTTGTTGTTGTTGTTAATTAATCATTTGGGAATATATCAGTAATTAGCATAAATTCCATCACCTATAGCTAGCATCATCAGTAGCTGATTTTGAAGTGCATTATTTCACTTAATGTGACACAAGCACAATTTCATCATATTATGATGCTCCTATTTTCTGTTTTGAATTTGGTGATTCCGGTTTTCGGCTCCTATGTTTTTGTTTTTTGTAAAACTATGCTTTCATTTTGTCTTGCATTGTTTGAGATAACACTTGGACTAATGAGTGGTTCAATTGTTCGATTGTCAAAGGAAAATACAATAAACTACTAAACTGTGGTTTTGCAGGACGTTTGACCAAGACTTTTTGTTTTCCACTAATCTAGGCACTAAATTAGAGTAGTGGGTTAATTAATTTTGTTTGTCATGCTTGGAATGGTGTAGTAGATGTATGCTCTCCCTTCACACCTAGTGTGATCTTGGGGATTATAAATCTTTGCATCTCTTCATTTTGTTTAGATCAATGTTTTAGGTAAACATAAGGTTGCTAGATTATGTGTATGCTCTCCCCTCATGCTTCGTGCGATCTTGGGGTTCAAAAACACCTAGTATACCTTTCCCTTTAGGAGACCTTCCTAGGGATTTCATCACCCCAGGGGATGATCTCAACCACGCGTACTAATGGGGTATATATAGTGGGGATAATCAAAGTTGTACCCCAATCTAGTTGCATTGGAATTGGTGAAGCTTCAATTTCTTAAGGTAATTCCAAGCTAGGAGTGAAATTTTATTTCAAGCTCTTAGTACATCGATAAATCTCCTGATCCACACTTGTGATGGACTAGTGTTCACGATTTGATCCTCACATACCTTGCATTTATCGAGGAGTCCCTAAAAAGACATCATAAGCCTAGAAAGGCATTTGAATGTAGGTTGGTGTGGTGCAAGGGATGTATATCGTACCCTAAAGTTACTCACCACATACTCCCTTAGGTTGAGATAGAAATCCTTGGGGTGAATTTTGATAGTTCCCAAGGAGAGAGAAAAGGTAAGCCTGTGGCATCTGTTGATGACCTTGTGCCATTAGATCTCTAGCTATTTGCCTTTGTGAGAAAGGGTGCTCCAATGAACCACCCAAGTATCAAGGAGTATTAACCCAAGATTTCATGGGTGGTTGGCCCACATTAATCTATAAACGTATTTGAGCTTAGGGTTTTAAATAAAGTGCTTGAAGTGTATTTTTATGTGAAACCCGTGAAGATGAATTAGTGACCAAAGGGCTAAGGATTTGTCTATACACTTTGAAAGCATCAAAATCTAGCCAATCTGTTTTATTGTTTTCTATATCTCTTGCCAAAAAAACCTAGGACTATAGAACTATGCCTACAATCAAACCTGCTATGCCTCCATAAAAAATTATTGTGTATGTGATTCTACGCCTTTGTCAAAACCTACCACACTTGTGTTTTCCTAAAACTACGGTTGTGTCTTGTCACAGAATACAAGTCTTTAACTTTGACCTCTTAGCGCTCCCTAGTTAGCCTGACATAATATGCAACTCTATCATATTGTGATCATCAACCACACATCTTCATACCCAAAATTTTCCATTATCAATCCCCCACCCACCCCACCATTCAAATATTCCCATTTGGACTTAGGGAAACCTTAGAAAACCTCATCATTTTTTATACCTTGGACTTGGTATCATCCCCTCTTTTTCACCACATCATCATCTTGTCCATCCCATTAATCAAAATCATCCAAATCCAACCTTAGAATACCTCCTCTAAATATTCAAAAATCATCATCTATCATCATCCTTTTTAAACCAAATTTGTCATTAATCTAGATCCTCCATCATATTTTCTAATCTAACGGTAGCTTAAGAACTTTCCTATCTTAAGTTGCATCTTTGGTTAGACCATCTTTTTGGATAATTTAGTTTAAGGAGTGGCTCCCTTTAGTCATTTTTTTCAGAATCATCCCCATCTACCCTTGCTTAGGAACTTGTCTATCCTAAGTAATCCAATCCTAAATCATCCATCCTTAAGACCTAGGTTACAACTTTTGATCAAAACCTTTGTTTATCTACCATCACATTAATCCAATCATCCTAAAATAATCTCATCACAAAAATCAAATCAAATCATCCCTAATCGTATCATCAAACCAAATATCCTAAACCAATACTTTCCTAAGGACATCCTAATCCATAATCTTTACCATAAATTTAAGTGCAAACCTATTCCAAAATTCACACCCTTAACTCTTAAAGAGTCTTTTTCTTTGCATTCCAATCACTAGATTACAAGTAACAAAACTTAATCGATTCTCAAGGAGAAGCCTTTTTCAACACCACTTCATCCCAACCACCAACCTCTCATGAAGACATGGTAGATGCTTCAGAAGAGTCCCCTAAACTAAGGGAATTCACCAATAACCCCTATAACCAAGAAATTATGGAGAGAATCATCCTCCTTGACAAAGACCACCTTGTCCTTATCCTCTTAGCACAAGGGGCTCAAATACCTTTCACCACAAAAATATTAGAAGCAAGAGGTAATGAACCTTCAATCAATCCCTCATCATCCAATAATTTTTTCGGTTATCTCATGGGACTACAACCTAAAAACAACATCCCCTCTTCCACAAATATGAATCAATCTAATATACCTCCATTAATAAACACAACCTCTTCCATAAACACAATCTCATATAAAACCTACCCGCCACCTTCCTCAAATACTACAACACCTCTCATCACAAACACAAATGTTCCTCTCTCCACAAATGTAACAAAACCCATCAATAATATACCCCCACTTACATGACACGTAAGGGTCACTATTCCCCCTAGTTCTAATGTCACATATGCCCCTTCCAACCTAACCATAACCACACAACCCCTTCTTACTTCATCTATCCATTCCAATTACATCACTTCAAACAAAATATCCCAACCTCCTAACAATAACATACCTCCCGAAACCCCCAACAACCAATCAAATCCTAATCCTCAACAACAAATCATCCATCACCAACCTCCACATAATACATTCACCTCTAATCCTCAAATTAACGCTACCAACATTTATACCCAACATAATAATCCTCGATCACACCTCCTCAAAATCCATCACATATCAACAATCAAATCGCAACCCCTAACCATAAAAAATACAACCTCAACATAAATAATCCACCATTAACACCCTTCTATCAATACACGTATAACCAACCACCCCAAAACCCCCCATGAGATCACTACCTTCCCCAAGAGTTGTTGAAAATGAAATACATTATCCAAGGAATTAAAAGTGGTCAAACTAAGAGGACCTTTAGGTATGAGGACAAATTTCCTTATCCCTTTGACCAATCTATATTAGAAATACCCTTCCTTGAAGATTATGAGATCCCAAAGTTGGACAAGTACAAAGGGAAGAGCAACACCATCGAACACTTAAAATATTTTAGATTCCAATGCCAAGAAGTGGCCTATAACGACATATAACTGATGAGGTTATTCCCTAAGAGACATAGTGGTATTGCCTTGGAATGGCTTACACAATTACCTCATGGATCCATTAAGTCCTTTACAGACTTGGTTGAACATTTTGTAACACACTTTTCATACAACATTGACCAAGAAATAACTTTGGATAAGTTACGTATAACAAAAAAAAATAACGGAGAAAGTTTTGTCGCATTCCTTCAAAGATGGAAACATCTTGCAAGAAAATTCTCGTTAGAAGTACCAGAAAAAAAATGGTTAACATCTTCATTGAAAATATACACCCTAAAATTTCTCTAGATTTAAGACTACAACGTGTCACAACATTTGATGATGTCATTGGAAAAGGGTTAATCATTGAAAAACCTTAATTTTAGAAGGGGTAATTAAAATATATAAGGATCAAAAAGACAATAACCAAACCTCCAATGACAAACCCAAATATTGGTCCAAAAATAAAAAATATTGTAAACGATGGTGTAACTGATAGTAAGCATGTTCAAAAAATACAAAGGACATCATCTCACAGCACACAACAACAACAAGGTGTCTACAAGACCATAACCATTCCCTAAGGAAAACAAAATAAAAATAATAGTCAATCCAAACACAAATGCACTCCTCTAGGAGAGCCTCTTCATGTCATATTTAATTGATTGGCACAAGCAAACATGATCAAATTCCCTATCACTACACCACTAGATGAAAGAAAACTAGAACCCAAATGGTACAAGGAAGATAAATATTGTGAATACCACTGCATTAAAGTACATAAAACCATCAAACATATGATATTAAAGAATTACATTCAATATCTCATCGATAAGGAAGAAATCAAAATTCAAAATCAAAACTCCCCCAATGAGAAACTAGGAAATTTATGCACAACCCTTCCCACAACATAATGATGGTAAATCATCATATAATAATATTTCATATCAACCCATCCGTACATGACACAATCATCAACCAAATTGAACATTGCAACACCATAACCATAAAACCACCCGATTGCATTGTTACCACCCATTGTGGCCAAGTGATAATACAAGGAGCATCCTCCTCCTCATCCACTTCATCCAAAAATAATAAATATAATATCATTGAACACCTTGGCAAAAACCCATCACAAATTTTCATCTTGTAACTCCTTCATACCTCACCTATCCATAAAGAAGCACTTGAGAAATCTCTCCAAGAATCCTGAGTACCAAGTGATATCAATGTTAACCAATTTCAATCTATAATTGGACACCTCTCATCCTCACACCAACTATCATTTACTAATAAAGACCTTCATATTGAAACACATCACAATAAACCATTACACATTCAATCCATTGTCCACAATAATAACATCAAAAGGATCCTAATAGTTGGTGGATCCAATTTAAATATATGTACATTAAAATTAATGAAACAATTGGGCTATTCAGATGATGTCATTGATCCCCATAAAAATATCTATCAAGGTATATGACGATGTTGAGAGAGAAATAGAAGGAACTATCAAACTACCTATTCAAGCTGGACTATCTATTATGGAAATAATATGCCACATACTTGATCTGGACCTACCATATAACATTCTCCTCGGAAGACCCCAGATACATTCCATGCAAGTCGTCCCTTCCACCTATCACCAATCCTTGAAATTCTCTCATAATGAAAAGGAAATCACCATTCTTCTTGATTCACAACCCTTCCAATATTGTAAAGCTTTGGAAGGAAAGTATAAAATTTATCACCATTGCCCCATAAATGATGAAGCATCCACCTCATTCACCTACATTCATCCATATGCACTACAACCATCACCAACACCACCCTCCATTTCTAAGAACAAGGTCAAGATAACCGATAAAGGATGTGGAGAATATAAAATTCAAAAATCCTTCTCCATAGGGAAACTCCCTACATCTCCACATTCATATGGCCGAACACTCAACTTGAAACCAAAAGAAAATTTCAAAAACTTCAATAAATGGGGATTATTGGATAAAGAGTGTTAGAAACCAAGATGAAACATGCAAGCCATAATACCTTCCACAAAAGAGAAAATAAGAAAAAAACAATGTATGCAACCCTAATGTTGACCTAAAAGGAAACCCTAGTGTGCACACTTAATAATTGATGAATTATTAATGTGCCTAAGTTTAGCTTAAGTAACTAAAGGAATTAGTGACTAAATTAATTAACCAGTATGATATAATTAGTTAAGTGTAATAACTTATTACTCTAACACCCCCCCTTAAGATGAACTTAGGGATAAGCTAAAACACTAGAAAAAGATGCATGAAAGTGAAGATGGGTCCTGACAACTAAGCCTCATCAGGTACCCATTTAAAAATGCAAGAATGAGGTAGAGAAGGAAAACCCAGTGGGACAAAAACCCCCCTACAATGAGATGAAATGTTGCAAAGAAGCACTAGAAGAACATTGTAGAGTAACACTGGAACCACAATCTGGAAAGTAAGGAAATATACTTTTGTCTACAAGAAACCATATTGGAATCATAATGATGCAATAGCAGATGCAATGCCATAGAACACTCGAAAACTCCAAACGGGAACAACCCTAGAATCTATGAAGCAACAATCGATTATTGAAATGAAAGTGATATTGAAATGAAGTGCAAAGATGCAAGGTGCACTCTCCCAACTACCAAAACATCCAAGTAATCTCCAAAACACCCATCGGGTCAAATCTGGATTAATGATAAACCTAGGATAGATATATAAAAAATTGCATGGATAGCAAGATAGAGCTCCTCAATACCTTTCCAATACCACAAAGATAGCGAAAATCAGAGATCGTGGCAAAAAGTTATGAGCTCGGAAGCATAAACTAAACATATGACTTCAAACACCAATAAATTCAGCTAAAGAAAAAAATACTAAAAAATAAACAACACCACAGGAAAGTGCACAGAACCAAGTTTTCGGCAATATCTCGTTTACCCAATTTTGATACCGTATGCCCAAGTTATGCCAAAAACAAAACAACTACTCCTTGAAGGCAAATCAAGGCTAGGAGGGGGCAAAGAGGGCCATACGGATGATGACATCAGCACTTCACTGCAAAAAAATTGATGGCCATCTGGTCGTTGCCGCAAAAATTTGGTATCTTGCAAAAAAAATTGGTGGAGCACTTGGTCGCCAATATGACCAGGGGCAGATTCTGAGTGGTCGGCTGGGGGCTAGGCACATGGCCCTTGGTCCCCCATGTGACCGACATAGATGCCAACTGAGCTCGTGGGGGTCGGAAGAAGGTTGATGCACTTGAAGGGGGAGCCACTGGCGGCGGTTTTAGACTGATGGCCACCTAGTGGCCGCTCGGTGGCGAGTTCCATTAACATTGGTAGTGCAAAAACCAATGCACATTTTAAATTTTTTTTTTTTAAATCATGCCTCTGAGTGCATGCTGGGGAGGCTGTACGACCTCCTTGGAATTTTTTTTTTGCCTTCTAGATCAAGTGCTCAGAAATCGACCAAATGAGAGGCGTCCTTAGGGTTTTTGGCCACTGCGAATGTGATGGTGACCTCTGTTCATGCTCAAAATGCTCCAAAAAATCAGCTACCTCCAGAGCTTGCAAAAAATCACCGAGCTTGAAACCCTCACAAATTTCTTCAAACATGACCAAAATCAGAAAAATAAAAGTCAATCCTAACTTTTTCCAGTGCTCTGAATCCAATGGTGAAGCCCAATCTGATCCAAGACGCCACATAGATTAACTCAAGGCATGATACCCTCGAGGACCCTTGAACGAACTTTGCAATGATTTTCTCTAGAATTTGAGAAGGGGTTGCATGTCAAGGATCTGATACCATGTTAGAAACCAAGATCAGACATGCAAGCCAGAATACCTTCCACAAAAGAGAAAATCAGAAAAAAGAAAAGCTTTGCATGAAATGTGCAAATTGATATTATTTAGGATTTCTGATATTCCAAAAGATGATTTTCTTTATAAAAGCAATGTATGCAACCCTAATGTTGACCTAAAAGGAAACCCTAGTGTGCACACTTAATAATTAATCAATTATTAATGTGCCTAAGTTTAGCTTAAGTAACTAAAGGAATAAGTGACTTAATTAATTAACCAGTATGATATAATTAATTAAGTGTAATAACTTATTACTCTAACAAAGAGGACTTGGGCCTATAAATGGATGTGTCATCTTGGTTGTACAAAGAAGAAAACAAGCTTCCTACCTTGGAGATCCATACGTATCCTAAAAGAAATGACTTATTTAAAAACTGGGGCTACAAAGGCAAAGGATTGGGGGCACAAGCAAAAGGAATCATGGAGCCCATTCAACTTCGAGAATATAAATATCATCAAGGAATTGGCTTCTTGGCCACTGATTTGGTAACCATAAAACCTCGATGTTCTCATAATAAAGGTGGGAAGACT
The DNA here is from genome assembly GCA_007115665.2 of Sequoiadendron giganteum. Classification (NCBI taxonomy): domain Eukaryota; kingdom Viridiplantae; phylum Streptophyta; class Pinopsida; order Cupressales; family Cupressaceae; genus Sequoiadendron; species Sequoiadendron giganteum. The sequence continues at coordinate 193,531,480 of CM021108.1, forward strand.
TCTACTAATATGAACTCTCAAGAGGAATCCATTGTGGAATGATTTCGCACCATCACTGAAATTTTTGACACTGATCACATGTTCACCATCTCATCCTCCCTTGACCTTCTACACATATATCCTAAATTAATTGATTGGAACCAACAAGGACCTCCAACCTTGGACACATTTCAAAATGATGAAGCAATTGCATAAATTATGGGAGTCTAAGGAAATCTCCCCTTAAGTGATCACAAGAAGGGCATTCAAATCACAGTACACAAATATTCCTACTTTGGATAACAAAATCATGTGCCTAAGTCACAAAAATAAGAAAGAAAGATCCCTTAGTGAAAACCTCGATGAGGCACTTTTGGATCGTGAAAAAGTAAAAATAAAAGACACATCCTTTGATAAAATACTTTCTGAGGCATTGGAGGATGGGACACATGATTCAATCCCCAACCATGATGACACATGATTAAGGACATCATGGACATAAATTTGGGAACAAATGAGGAACCAAAAATTAACTACATTGTCAAAGAGCTAAAAGAGACATTTAGTGAAAAACATGGATATTTCCTTAAAATATGATCTATTAACTTTGTTTTGACATACAAAGACATGCTAGGATTGGATCGATCTCTTTTAGTACATCATTTGGCAGTCTATCCAGATGCAAAACCTGTCAAGCAAAAGTTACGAAAAATACATCCACAAATAGCTCTCTTGGTAAAAGAAGAGTTACAAAAACTCTTGGAAGCTAGATTTATCAAACCTATTGATTATCCTAAATGGATGTCCAACATTTTACCAATTGAAAAACATACTGGGGGCATCCGCATATGCACAGATTTTAGAGATCTCAATAAAGAATTTCCAAAAGATGAATTTCCATTACCCAATATTGATTTGATTGTGGATCTCATTGCTAGACATGAAATGTTATCCCTCATGGATGGATTTTAAGGCTATAACCAAATCTTCATTGCCAAAGAAGACCATCATAAAATAGCTTTCATAACTTCATGGGGAACCATTTGTTAGCAAGTCATGTCGTTTGTACTTAAAAATGTAGGAGCAACATATCAAAGAGAAATGACTATCATCTTCCATGACATGTTGCATGATTTCATGGAAGATTATGTGGATGATCTCCTAGGAAAATCAAAAACAAAAGAAGGAAACATTGAAGTACTGGAAATAATATTTGATTGACTGGAAAAGTATCAACTACGTCTTAATCCTAAGAAATGTGTATTTAGAGTTTCATTCAGAAAACTATTGTGATTTATTGTTTCCCGATGAGGAATTGAAGTAGATACAACAAAAATAAAAGAAATAAGAGAAATTCCTCCAGCAAAGAACATCAAACAACTTAGAATTTTGCAAGGAAAGCTATAAGAACTCTCAATATTCATTCCTCAATTGGCTGATAAATGTTAACCATTTTCCCACCTACTTCACAAAAAGATCACATTCAAATGGGATGACAATTATCAGCAAGCATTCCTACAACTAAAATAATACCTTGAAACACCACCAGTTCTAGTACCTCGACAAGTAGAAAAGCCACTCCTCTTTTATATATCAGCTACCCAAGTAGCATTGCGGGCATTGTTAGCTCAACATGATGACAAGGGGAAAGAAAGATCAATATACTACATATCTCACACATTATCTGATAGCGAGTTGAACTAAAATAAATAGAAAGATCATGTTTAGCTATGGTCCTTTGTGCTAAGAAACTATGACATTATATTCTCAATCATAAGACTCAACTCATCTCAAAAATTAAACCACTAAAATACCTACTTTCAAAAGAAACACTCCAAGGATGAGTAGCTAAATGGATCATGATTCTCAGTAAATTTGACATAGAGTATGTAGATAGAAAAGCTATTAAAGGAAAGGTAGTTGATGATCAGCTTGCTAAAGCTCCCTTACCAGATAGTCACCAATTTTTGTCAAAATTCTTAAATGAACATATATTGACTACAAAAGAAGGAACATGGTGGAATCTATACTTTGATGGATCTTTCATACAACATGGCTTAGAGGCAGCAATACATTTTGTTACACCTCAAGGAGATTTCATCCCTAAGTCATACCAAATAAAATTTCCTTGCACAAACAACATACTAGAATATGAGGCATTGATAACATGACTTAAGCTTGCCATTCAATGGAAAATTATAAAATTACAGGTATATAGTGACTCTCAATTATTCATCAAATAGGTGAATGATGAATACCAAATAATTGATGTTTTTTTTTTCCCTGCATGTGCATGGTGGATAGCTTCAAGGAGTTTTTTTCACAAATCCAGTTTGATCAAATTCCAAGGTTAAACAATAAAGTAGAAGATCTCATGGCTACCATTGGTTCCCTCATTGATGTCCCTCAAAATAGCCAGCAATATGAGTTCCTCATAGAATAAATTTTGGTCCCTGTTTATGATATCCCTGAATCTGAAATGGTGTATGAAATTTTTGGTCTTGATTCACCATAAGACATATACGAGTACCTATGCAAGAACACCATACCACCTCACCTCTCAACCTCACAATGACAATCCTTCATTTCAAAAACATCTCACTTCACCATCCTTGGAGACATTCTTTACCTCTACTCCTTTGATGGCACCCTACTAAGATGTTTAGAATCAGAAGAATCTTAGACCACCCTAAATGAGGTACATCAATGTATCTATGGGGAAAATTCTAGTGGAGCAATGTTAGCTAATAATTTTCTATGCACATGATATTATTAGCCTACAATGGAAAAGGACACTATCAATTTGGTAAAGGTGTGCAAATTTGTCAACAACATGGTGACTTAATTCATGCACCATCACAAGAATTTTAACCTATTTCTACTACATGGCCTTTCTCATAATGGGGGTTAGAACTTGTTGGCAAGATACATCCCACATCCTTAAACAATCATAAATTCATAATCACTGCCATTGGATACTTTACCAAGTTACTCAAAGCCATAACTATGACTTACGTCATAGGGAAACATATTTCTAAATTCATACTCCATTATATCATTTATCGCTTTGGCATTCTTGCTTTCATAATTACAGACAACGAACATCCTTTCAAAAACTAGGAAGTTCGTAATTTGTGTCAATAATTCCACATCTAGCATCATTTTTCCACTCCATATTACCCACAAGGAAATGGCCAAGATGAGGCCACAAACAAAACCATCTTAAGAATTCTAAAGAAAACAGTCAATAAAACTAGTCATGATTGGAGCTCAAAGCTAAATCCCACCCTATGGGTATATTGTACTAGCATCCACACACCTACTGGAGTCACTCCCTATTCCATGGTATATGGTGTTGAAGCTATGTTGCAAATAGACGTTGAGCTCCCATCATTAAGAATCTCTTTAAAATATCTCATTGATGACAAATAACACCATGTAGCATGCCTTCAATAGCTAGAAATTCTAGACAAAAAATGTGTAAATTCCCTCAATCATCTTAGAGCATATCAAAATAGGCTCCACAAAGCATACAACAAGAATATCAAGCCTAGATAATTTACCATTGGAGATTTGGTCCTTAAGGAAAATCAACAAAAGTTACAAGAACGAGAAAAGAAGGGCAAGTTCAAACCTAACTGGCTAGGCCTTTACATTATTACCACAAAGTATGGATCAAGGTCATATCAGTTAGCTACTATGGAAGGATAGCCCCTTGAACAACCCTTGAATATCATTCATCTCAAAAAAATTATTTGCATGAGAAGAAATAAACAAAAAAATCCAAAAAGAAAAATAGAAAAAAAGAAAAAAAAGTAAAGAGAAATAATCTATCCAATGGTGAAAACCACTCTATGAAACCTTGGGAAAGTACCATGGTGAAAACATATAAAATAGGCACCATGTGTAGAGACATATCCACCATCTATTAGGTTACTCTTTCCTAGGCTCATAATAAATCCATCCACCTGTAACAAATTCATCCATAATAAACTCACCCACCTTGTCAGCTATGGCCTAGAATACATCATTTTATTCTGAAAACATTTTAATAGTGCATACCATTCACCCCTTGTATGTCACCTAGCCCATCCACCAACTCACATGGTTATTTTTTTGTTGGATAAATTTTGGCTGAAAATCAAGCACCCTAGTACCGTTGGTACGAAGGATTTGCACTGCTAAACCCACCATACACCCACCCATCCACCCCCATGTTTAATAATAGGAGAAAATTTTCTACCATGATCCCAAACCCATCATACATCCAATCATCCTCCTTTATGTCACTCAGTCCACCCATCCATAGTAAATAAGATAGCTTGCATCATCATACACCACCTGTGCCTACTATAAATCCCACATTATTTTTTTGTTGGATAACTTTTGGCTGAAAATTGACTGCCCTAACACCACACAATCGACACAACATATGAATTTATAGTTGGAACAAAGTTATTTTAACTCCTAGGTACAACATACACATAACCAACCATGCCTATGAATTTAATAAGATCGTGTTTATAGAGGTCATGAATTGACCTCAAATACTTCTGTTCCCTTTCTCCTCTAGTTCACTCCATCACCCCACCCTATCATGTGTAGTGGGAAGCGGTCTTCAATAAGCCTAGTTTCTAATTCATCAAGCTCACAATAATACTCCATCCCATTATAAAATCTCACCCATAGTAAAAACCCCTCATTTTGGGGGTACCATCCATATCATCCCAAGATAAACAACATAGAGGAAAACAAAATTCATGTCTACATAGAGCCCTAACACTAAACTACCATCATAATCCTAAAAAATCATCTCATTTCTTTGTTTTCCTCCCATCATAATCCACCCCATATTTGCCCGATAGGATGCATCCTTCCTTGGTCTAGCAACCTCTATCAGTCCTACCTTTTGGAAAGAGATTTGGATTTTCTTTATTGGATTTATTGTTGTGACCTACGAAATCGCCAAGTTGCGGCCACCTAGATCTTTTCATATCTTGGTGTTTTGATAACAAGGTACAAAGTAGATATGGGTAATCTTGTATGACATGTCTCTGATTGACCTAATTTACTAATGATTTCTTACACCTTAGCTAGAGGGGTTCAAAATTCTAGTTCGCTATATAATCCCCTCTATGATCCACTATGGTGCTTGGAATCATTTAGTAATTAATTATAATATTTTATTTGTATATGTCTATGAGTCTCAAATTCCATGCAAGAAAAATGATCATGCCTTTGGTCATTTATACCATTGGGGCATAATGTCTCTTGCTATATCAAATTAAGGATTGCTCACCATATTTTCCAATCATTATCAATCCTTCACCCATCCACTTTTTCTTGGCACTAACCATTCCCCACCATCCCCTCCTACAAACGTAGACTAGAATACATGTTGTGTCATGACACAAAAACCAACACACTTGCATTGCACATGATTTTAATAAGGTAATTTTGAGTACAAAATTGACAAAAGCCATTGAAACAATGTCAGATTCATGGATGCACTAATGACTAAGAGAGGAAAAACTATCACCATATACCTATTACAATCAACAAATACGGTTAAGGAACCTCTTGATCCCTCCTAATTATTTTTCCGTGATGCAAATTATCCATTACCAATTATCTGCAAAAACAACTATAAAAGACAAAGTAAATGTAAACAGGCTAACATTTTCAATGACATGACATTTATACACATCCCATCAAAACATCATATAGGCAATATGCATAAGAAAAAATTCTCACAACATTAGCATGACATGGGTACAGAAACATTAACATATCCATACAAATTCATTTCCACATAGGAATTTACCATGAATTTTATAACATTTCTGACTCCATAGTCTACAATTAAAACCATTTACCCATCACATAAAGGTGCACTTTATCCTGTGGAACTATTTTGATTAGAGGTAAAAAAATGGGTTTCGAAGGGGCCCAAAACCCTTTACAAAATAAAGTAGCTAATAATAAAAGAAAAAAAAATTACACATCAATCAACCCAATGACAACAAACCAATAACCAAAAAAAAACAAAAAAGAAGGAAGCCAACCAACAACATTACATATTCTTCAAAATCTCTACAACTTCCATATCAATAGTGACCATCTTCTACGCATTGTCCACAGTATCAGACACCTTTGTACCAAAGGCCCCGACCTGAGCTTTGATTTTGTTTCTAGTTCTGACCCCTGACCCACCAGTTTTTACCTCATCACTCAAAAAACTACCTTTAACAACATCCTTCTCACTAGCACAACCCACATCTAGCAACTTACCCCCATCAGTAGTATCATCATCAGAAACAGTCTATTTTCTCTTCTTCTAATATTAAGAGACTCCATTAGATTATCAATTTGGATTTGGATAGCAGGGTCCTCAACCTTACTAGAAACACCTCTAACTCTAGCATTAATCCTATTAGTCTCATGAAATAACCACTTAAAAAGTTTAAAATACACATTAACACTCTCACGAGCCAAGCCCAACACATCAAAAAACTCCTCCCTATCAAATTTCTCAACCCAATTCCCCACAGCTACATCCTCATCAGAAGAACTAACCTAAATATATCAGCATAAATATCCTTACCTTTTCCAGCAAAGACAAGAGACTTCATCTTTCAAATGGAGCAAACAATTTCCTTTGCAATAGTCTTCCTTTTCAATATCCTATCCCCATTTGCTTTTCTATTTCCAAAAAAATTTCCACCGTCCACAACCCTTTCCTTCCTTGCTTCATCCCAATGTCAACACTCGAAGAGGCCTCACCATAGATACCTCCAGCCAAGGAAAGAGGGAAACCCTTCTCCAAGATTTGGCTAGAAGTTCTCAACTCCCTTCTCTTCCATCTCCCCTCCTTAGTCTCTTGCACATGTATAATCATTGGGGGAGGAGAGGAAGCTTCCCCATAAATTTACTTTTCTCCTTAGCCCCCTTAGGATGAGACTTTGCAACCATATCATCACTCCAAGTACTATAACCCTCTTTATCATCTGGCTTTCTATTCCTAGTTTTACCCGGAACAGGGGAAGAGGGTCCCTCCTCAAAAGAGGCATAGGAGTCTGGAACATAGTTAGCATCATCATCCCTATCAGACTCATAATCTTTTCTCAAAATAATCCTCCTCTTCTTGGATTTTTACTAACCCTTTCCTCACCCGAATCTGTCTCATAACCCTCCTAGGGTTTAGCAACATTTTCCTTCAAAGACAAAAGAGTTTTATGCACCTCATGCACTTTGACATGTTCATAGATTAGGAGAATTAACCCCACATGCAAGACAAGGTTCTTGCGGTTTTTCATATGTTCCTTAATCCCCGTGTCAAGCGATATCAAAAAATAGTAAGGAAAGGAAACCCATTTCTTATGCCGAAAATGGTTTAGCAAATGGAAATGGTAATTGTTAATCACCGTATACCTTCCTTCCAAGGTGAAATACCTCATAATCTCTTCCAAGACATCACACCATAGCGCTTTGAAAGAGCTCCTCTGATAACCACCACTCTTCACCTTTTTTAAAACAACAACCTCATTCCCTTTGAATAAAATAGACATCGCATCCTATGAATATTTTTTGTCTCTAAACACCTTCATACCCTGCATAGCCAAAATAATAATTTGGGCTATAAATTATTCATCAACCACAACTTCCTTTCCACCCAAACTTAGGGTTCTCTCATTCCACCCTTGAGAAACCATATCGGTAACCTAAGTATTGTAGCCATGCAATTTATCCATATACATAGTTACGCCACCCTTCTCCAAAATCTCCCACACCTCCTTCCTCTGCTTAGGAGAAACACAAGACTTAGGCTCGACATGATTTCTATCCCCACCCATCACAAACTAAAGTGAATCAAATAGCTGAAACCAAATGAAACTGATAGAAACACCACCCAGAGAGAGAATAATCAATAGTAGACTCCATAAACTAATGCAAATATCACCCAAAATTTATGTGAAGCCAGCCAAAGGACAAATATGCAATAATGAATAATAACTTTAATCCTTGTGAAAGATGTCCCCCATACTCATAACTTTAACATCCTCATTCAAACCATTCAACCATGTGACTAAGGACATGCACCCCTCAAAGCCAAAAAAGATTGGCATAAGATTAGCATTCATTAATAATAATAGCCATTGCTTCAAAAGGAATAGGATAATTTAAATCCCATTCCTTTTTTTTCTCTAACACCAAAGTTAGCGAAGAAATCAACTAACATATTTACCTCTCTCAAAATATGAGAGATATAAAAGTTATCCAAGGAATCAATAATTTGAATAGAGTCCCTGACCAAGGCCTCAATAGTCCAAGAGGAAGGTGAGGCCTTCTTCAAATTGTTTATAATATTTAGAGAGTCACCTTCCACCTAGACCTTCCTATACCCTTTACTTTGAGCCAATCTCAGCTTGTGGAACTATTGTTCTCCTAACTTCTTTTATTAATTTTTGTATTTGAAATCACTGTAGTAAAGAACCATTATCAAGTCTTTCACACTTATTTATATAATCAAGAGGTATGAAGATGAAATTTGAAAGAAAATAGGGCACAAGGTCCATTGGTTGAAGTGTCACCTTTATGTAAAAGTCATATCACATGCATATCATAATAACTATCAAAATATCCACATAAAGAACAATAACTAACATCTATTATCAACATCATCATATAGGATCCATAGACATAAAATACATCGCTTGCATAATTAATCGACATCACATAATAAAAATCCATCTACATAAACCATATAGAACCAAATCTATCATATCATATATATATCAAAATATAATGCCATGATACAAAATTTATGATAGTCTCTCATGTGTACAAAAAGTTGAACCCATCCTAGGGAAAAATCCAAAAAGTCATTATTAAACAAGCACTACCCTGTGCTCCCTACATCTAAATGCCTATCAAGTGGTCTCACTAAAGGATCCCTAAGTGGTAGTGGTGATCGACCCATGGTAACTAATGACCCTGATTGAGCTATCTTATGTGATCTAGTACTAATAGACACTAATGAATTTGACCCCAATTTTCGATGGATGTTCATCAGACTTTCGACGATCTATTGTCGGCTGACCGACGAATCGCAGAAATCAGCGTCGTCGCTCACTTTTCGTCTATATCCCGATGGACTGTAAAATGTCAAACTCATGACACAAGATCATCGGAACCGCGATGCCGACTTCGTCGATCGCGCTACGAGCAGTGGCTGGAACACGAGCGATATACCATCGCTAAAGCGTTGGATCAATGACATACATTCTTTGGAACCGAGACGACAGTTTCATCACTCTAGTGAAGAATAGTACCCAGAGCATCGGTGACATACCGTTGATGAGGCATCAGAGCAGCGACATACATTCGTCGGAACCAAGATGATAGTTGTGTCACTCTAGCGATGAACAGTACATGGAGGATGGGTAGCATATCGTCGATGAAGTGTCGAAGCAGTGACATACATTCATCGGAACCGAGATGATAGTTTTGTCGCTGTAGCGATGAACAGTACGTGGAGCACGGGCGACATACCTTTGCCAAACTGTCAGATTAACAACATAACTTAGTCAAACGCGCTAAAAAATGGGCAAGTCATTATAGCGAAAGTTCATTGGATACATTGCAGATTCATTAGACGCTTTTTCTGGTTCGTCGCGATTTTGACGAAACAATGCAATTTTAAAAAAAAAAAAAATTGTTGAAATGTAGGCATATCGGTGAAAGATCAAGAATATTATAGCAATCAAGCAACATGTCAGTTTTTGTGTTTAATTAGGCTTACAGAGGCAGGAATTTATCATTTTTTGCATACATCTGCAGTCCAAGCTCTAGGCCTGCATTATTTGGTTACTATGTATGAGAAATGAGCAATGAATAATTGTAGAATATGGAGGCTATGGATGATATTATGATGGCCACATTTGATGTTGATCAACAATTGGGTCAAAATATAAAACCTATGATGAGTCATGAGATCAAGGGGGTTGTCATGGGCAACAAGCACAACCTATGAACTGGATTCTAATTTTTCTAAAAAAGAAAAAATCCAACTACTGAATATTAAACTACACACTAGAATCTAAATTTGTGGAAAATGAGCAATTTTGTAAGAAAAATTACCTACAGTGCATCTTGGATACTTAGCTAGTGTACTAAAAAATAGGATTGCAAACCCAAAATTATTCACTCTGGAAATTAAATAGAAAAATACATAATGTTATCCTGGATACTTAGCTCTTAGATAGTCAATAAAACAATATGAGCATTAATATTAATGGTTTTACCTGGTCCCACTCCTGATCTCCATGTTTGAGAGCCTTCTCTTTAAGACCCCATGAATCCACTATGATCCATTGCTGCCAAAAGAGATATTAATGTGTAAACAAGGAGCAACATTTAGACAAACTGGTTGTTGATTTCTTCTAAGAAATTTAGAGACTACAAAAAGAAGATACCTGATGGGGATCATGTGGGCTTCCTAGAGAAAGCACTGCAATAAGGCCTCGAGCAACAATGAAAAACTTTGGATTAGCTTCATGGTAAATCCTAACAGCATGACATTGAAAGTTGCTCAGGTACGAGGTCCTCTCCCCTAGATTAAATTAAGGAAAACATTATTGTAAACATAATATGTATAGAAGAATATGAATGTAAAGGAAAATGGATATTAGCAAAACATAAATGTAAATAAAAGTAGTGTGAGCAGAAAATGAATCGAAATTGGTCTTGAACAAATAAAATCATACCCAATTAGCATTAAGTTATACTGACCTTGTACTCATTACCATTTTCAATATTGAAGGTTACTTTGATGCCTTCTGTAGAAAGATATGTAATGCCATTTTTGAAATTATGTAGATTATTTTTTTAATTCTTCTCCATTTTGATATTGTCTTTCAAAAATCCATAGAAAGATATGTAATGCCATATTTGAAATTTACATATTTTAATTTTACTACTTCTATAATTATAGGATATGATTCCAACAATTGTGAAACGCATTGGCCATATGCTATATGAATGAAGTAAACTATGCAATTGGCAAGTGTAAAGGAAAATTAATTAACCCTTGCCAGCATCCTTCTTGCTTGTTGTAAAACATGTGCTTTGGAACAGGGCATGAAAATCCATCTAAGTATAATGAAAAGGAGATTTTTGTTAGATATTATATTATAGTAAGTTGGATGAATGTAAGTAGAGATATTTTAGCATACCTACAGATGGTACAAAATTTCATGGTTAAGTGGAAGCCTCCCATCAACAACAAGATCCAAATATCCATGTATCTATCTCAATCGAGCCTCTAAACCCTTCAGAGCTGTCAAATTTTCCACTAACCTGTTATGCACAAAAGTCAAATTTTAGAGACCACTAAAATAAAAATTAAAAACAGAGCTTTGAAACCAAATCCACACACAACACAATTTTCATAGTGAAAATTTAGCACTTTCATTCATCTTTTTATATTGGTTTGATGCTTCAAACGATGCATTTCTTATATTGAAAAGTGCATTAATGACCTTATTGAGCTTCTCTTTGTTTTGAGAATAGTTTAATATTCTCTACTTAACAGGGCCAACCACGTGAAGGTGGAAGCTCATTTTTCTCCTCCCCCCCCCTCACATCACTCTCAATTCCCCATACTCGATCATATAACATTAATCATTCATTCATCCATTAATAACATATAACATTCATTAATTAACATATTAACATTCATTCATTCATCCATTAATAACATATAACATTCATTCATTCATCTATTAATAACATATAACATTTATTCATTAACATATTCACATTCATTAATTAACATATTTCATTTTTTCAATTTGTACATATTATAAAAAATATGGCTGTCATAATATGATTACAATCACTTTTTTTTTGTTTCTTTTTTGCAGCTAAAAAAAGCTGAAGTGGAGTATCATTTTCAAAATCATTTGTCCCCCCTTGAGTTGTTCTGAGCTCTGCTTGTGATCTTAATGTATGCGTAGTCGTGTACTCACAATGTGGACGCGGCTGCAAGGGGGGTCTACTGCAATAGCACAGAAATGTTAAATTGATATGTTTTATTATTATTGTTACACGTATTTAATTAATTAAAAGAACATCAGAGTGGTACTCCTTACTTGATTGGGCCACATCATGTTCCTGATGTTTTCTTATAGCCTCATGCTAAACACCCTCTAAATCCTGATCTGGAGTTGAAACACGAAAGATTACATTAATTAATACACCAATTGCAATTAAATATGTTTAAAAGAACATTAGAGTGGTCCTCTTTACCTGATGGAGCCACATCATGTTCCTGATCTTGTCTACCCTAATCATGCTCTACATGCTCTAAAGTTGAAACATGAAAGGTTACATTGATTAAAACACCAAATGCAATTAAAGATGTTTAATTGTATTAATCCATACTGCATTTTGTATAGCACATGAATACATCTAGTACTAGGATGCACACCATGGCCTTCATCTATAGGTTGTACTCCACCCTCACCAGGCTGCATTCCAATGTCATGTGCAGTATTATCATTGCTTATCTGTGTAAAACAAATAGGCACATTATTATGGTGGAAATTAATATTGAATAGATTGCACAAGTATTCAATTTGAAATAAAATTTATTGAGTTTATTTACCTGTGTGTTGGATGTAGTGGAAGATTGTGTTTCCCTAGTCAAGACTCTTATTTGTTCAGTCAGGGCTCCATAGCATTGGTGGAAGGCAATATTTAGGTCCTCTTCTGTGGGCACTCTGTTGAAATCACAACCCTGCATTTTTGCATGCGATCATGAATTTTGCTTCTATGGTGTGATAAAACCAAAATTATCTGCAATTTATTTGGATGCAATATTTCATTTATTGATACTTACAAATTGTGTGGCTATTTTCATATAACCAACAGAGCCAAGTTTGTGTTGCCTGTTTTTTTCTAGTCTTGCCTTTGTTTCCTTCGATGTATCAGGTAGCCTATGAAATTTTTGAAATACATTAGATTATGTAAAAAGAAAGAGTAATCAGTATATAATTAAATTGTTGATAGTATCACATACCTTCCTTGGCCTGGTGGTGTCTTTCCTTTTTTCTTTTCAGCCTTCTCCTTTCCATCCGACACTAAGTCCTTCCACTCCCTCTCTGAAATCATGGGGGGATGCTCGTACTTGATGTTCTTCTATAAATGTGACCTATATTGGTCCCTCACATACTTTAGATAGGTACCAGCTTTCTTAAGGACCTTGGTTCGGTTGAATGTTTTATCACCGAACAACACAACTAAATGGTTAATGAGCTCATCTTTTAAATCTTGATTTTGGGCATTCCACCGTGTACGTATGGTGGGCCCGAAGAGCTCCAATGTAAGATCACTTAGATGTTTATAAAAAACATCATTTCTTGCAAAATGAACATGGAATCATTAGTCTATAAAGAGTGATCAATAAGTAAATTTCAATTGGATTACATATAATAATAATTAAAACATTTTAAAGTACCTGGGACCTTCTCTATCTTTATGGGAAGGAAATCCTCGATCACCACAAATGTGATCGATAATTTTTCCGTACTAGTAATACGGGAAGATCCAGGAAATGCTGCTAAAACATCACTAGTACTAGCAGCCTCTGTATCCACAGGTACTGACACATGTAGTGGCATGTGTTCATTGTCAGATGGTGCACTACCGAATTCCTGCATGGTATGTGTTGCCGACATTTCAGTTGACAATATAGGCACAGATGATGGGGTCAGATGATGTGTTGTATGTGTAGGAAGATCAAGATTGACACTTGTATTGACCCCTACTTCCCTGGCAACACTTGCAGTACCTTGATCATGGCCAACAACATGATGAGGATGCAAATAATCTTGTAAAAATAACACATATTTTAGTTCATGACATAAAAGAGTACAAAATATAAAAACATGAATGAAATTATGTTATAATTAAAGATCTCATGATAGCTTACTTGCAATTTTTGTGCTCTCTCAGACAATATTTTAACCCTTTCTCTTATCTCATCTATTTGAGGCACTATGAATACCAACTTAAGGATTTCTTCATTGTATTTTTTTGGGCCTTCCTCATCATATCCATAGGGTTTGCAGAAAATGTGATGTCATCATCGCATAATAGTGACTACACCTCCATATGGATGCTCTCCTGTACTGCTGGTGCCTTTCCCCGATCATCCGACTGAAACAAGAATATTAAAACATTATCGAAATTAACCCAATAAACTCATGAAAAAAACATAATAATAAAACATTTTGCTCATATCTAATTTGTACAATTACAAAGAGGTAAACCTATCGGATATAAGTGCCTGAAGATGGATCGCGATTTGCGCTCTAGGCTAGAGCCTTCCTCGTATGATCAATGTCCCACTGTGCCAAAAAATAAATATAAAAAACATTACCGAAATGAAACCAATAGACTTACGAAAAAAAAATAATAATAAAATGCTATATTGGAGTCATTAATTGGAGGTTGGGTAAAATGGTATATAGTACATACCACCCACATAGTAATTGTGTTTGTATTTAAGCAATTCAAATTGTAATCGATTAGCAACTCTTCCCCTGTAGTTATTGATTTAATCACACATACGAATACACAGTTTCCCTGTCGTGCCTCAAATATACAATTGGGTTGCTTATTTTTTGACCCAGGTCATGTACTATTTATAAGCCCTGCAATATTCCCTACTATTTTTGGCCTCCCATCAATGTACCTAGACACTCCTTTATTTTGATCCTTTTCTTTTAGTTGTATATAATTTTTTGATAGTGCATACCTACGCATACTTCATGTATATCGAACCAGCTGCATCCAATATTTGTAACTATAATAGGGTCCAACATACTCCATTAACTCAGTAGCTTTTTCATAATAGACCTTTATGCCATCCATGCAAAATAGGCCCAAAACATGTAATGATGATGGTGCTATGTGATATATCCTCTCGTTGACACAAAGATCAGTGTTTATTGGAGGAAGTTCCTTGGGTACCCATTGTTTCCGTAGATGTTTTTACCTCAAGGGTACCTCAATGTTGCCTATGCTCTCATCATCATAAGAACATGACCCCCCTTCAGCAAGAAAAAATTCCATGCGTTTACGGAATTTTCTTCTAATCTTTTGACTTCTAGTTGATCTCCCTATTTTAGACCTACTAAATGTCTCACTTTCCTCTTCTCTTTCTGAATTTCCCTCGCTCGAGGAAGATAAATCTGACAAATACCTATTTGGTGGTACCTACACTCATAAGGATGTTGGATGAATTTCTTTCATGGTAATGTGATCCGATGGTGACATTATGATTAATCTATCATTTCATCGCTAGAATTTGACAGGTTATAAGGTAATCAAGTCTTGATAGATTGCAAGTTATTGTTACTACCGTCCAAATGTGTCCATCACAAATAAGATCTACTTAACGTTTTAACTCCCAAACTTTGTAACAAGTGTTAAATGTGACTATGGTCCACCAGTTACACAACCAAGGCATCAAATCTATTCTCTAATTGTAATCAAACGACTTTTTCTCTTAATTCAAGTAAATAAACTTGAAGGGAAACACCACCAAGTGGTTTATTGGACACCTACATGACTAAAAATAGCAGAAAATTTACATTTAATTTCCATATTTCTAAGTGGTTAATGGGGAGGGAGTGTGTACTAGGCCAGGAAAAGTCATCATAAGTTTATGCTTTGGCAATAAAAAATATTTAAGTCATCTTAAATCTTCCTATGTCTAATTTCTAGGAGACTTTTGGTATGTTTTAAGGTAGGAGGAGTGGTCGCATCAATGTTCTAATTCTCTATGACAAAGTTTCAACATCTTCAAATAGTGAAATTTACTACTCATAGTCATTTGAAACAAAAACATTCTGATTATGTATGATGGTAAGATTTGATAACTTAAAAGAATTGGCTACCCAACAAACTTAGAGTTAAAAGAATTTTTTTTAGTTTAAGGGGTTAGCACTTTCTTTCATCTTTGCATATTGGTTTGATGCTTCAAAAGATGCATTTTTTATCCCACTTCTATCATATTGTATTCCCATCCCATTGCAATTGTTGGAGGAGTTGATACCAAAATTTCATATCAGATACCATGTTCTTGAAGCAATTTTCTATGTTTTTACAATTTTTCTAAAGTTCTTTTGTGTTGTATCGATCCATACAAGCTTGAAATGCTCTGAGATGATTGGTGTAAATAAATGTATGTGTTCCCTTTCATTTCAATTTGTTTTGAAGTTCTCAATCACTATTTTGTGGGATTAAACAATCAAATACAAGGACTGCCCTATTGTACCTGTGTAAGGGTTTGAGGGCTAAATAGAAATGACATCCACCAATCCACCCACTATCTTGGAACTGTAACTCGGTGGATTGGTGTGCATTATGGTGGATTTGATGGAGTTTCAAATCTTGTTCTTTGAATTCCATTTATTTTTTGCCCTTGTCTTGGCTTGTTACATTGTTTGGGAGGAACCTAAGGTTGGGTTTTACCTTGGCTTTCATATAAATCCTAATTTTCCATGTAAAACCTTGGGTGAGATATATTCGGTCATTACCTTTTTGGAGTGGGTATTAAAATGAGTTATGTCTCATTGTTTCGTCTAGGTCGGGCCCCTTTTTATAAATTGAGTTAAATATTTTGCGTAACTTTATTACTTCCTAAGTTTAGGTTGGCCCATGCCCTATGTTACTGATATTATCCCAAACCTAAGGGGAGGGTTAATAATCAAAATAGCTTCTTAAACTTCAACTACAGAAGCTACAAACTTGACTGTAAATGTGGCCAAATTGGCCCAAAATACAACTAAAAGAGAAGAAGCTGAGAAGAAAAGTTTGATCAAGAAGTATAACACCATTATAGGAGAGTATAGTAGAATGCAGCAAAGGAATGTTGATTTGCAAACTGAGGTAGACAAGTTGAAGTACAAACATGTGGGGGAGTCTTCTAGTGCTCTTGGTACCCTGCCCATACCTTCTACATCAAGATCAGTACCTCCAACTTCTCCAATTATTTCTACTCCTGGGTCCCCCATCCAGACTCCTACTCCTAGTCCTTCATTAGAGTAAGTTGAAGAGGAGGTTGAGTACTCTATAGATCCCACCAAAAATAATATGCTTAATAATATTAGAGAGCTACAGGCAGCTCTAAAATCAAGTGAGAAGGGATCAGTTGCCAAGTAAAATGAAGTTGTAGACACAGTTTTTAGGCATTTGAATTAGGGAATTGAGGGTAGATTACAATCAGTTTATTCTTTATATTCTTTATTCTTAGATTCAATAAGAAACATTACTAGGGATCAGGAATTAGTTTTTCCTTTAGTTGAGAAGTGGATCCCTAGGGCCAATGACCTAGATGTTATGTATAAGGCCTCTAGATTCGATGCAGACAACAGGGCCCAATCATTAAGGCCTACTCAATTTTTTGTAAAATCACTGCAAGGTTTTGAAGACCTACCTGATGATTTGAGTAGGAAGATTAAGGAATTGGTAAAGAATTTGATGACTGGAGTGGCACGTCTTTACCAGATTTACAGGGACTACCCTGTTTTTCCTATGTAAGGGTTTGAGGGCTAAATAGAAATGACATACACCAATCCACCCACTTTCTTGGAAGCGTAACTCGATGGATTGGTGTGCATCATGGTATGATAGAGGTTCATTGCATTTAGGGGTCTTTTAAAGCAAGAAAATTTGCATTGAATTGATGCCCTAGGGCTGATAGGGGCAATTTTCTTGTGAATTTGTGGTTGTTAAGTCAGGGTTTATCAATTTGATGGATATCTTGGTAGAGTCATGGTGACACTGTTTGATGGTCCAATCTCTACTTCGAAACAAAAATATCTCTAACAACTCTAAGAGCTATAATGGGATGGCATTAAAGGAACCTTCATATGAAGGATCTTCTAATGAGGGACCTTTGAATTAAGGTCTTCATTTGAAGGTCCTTCATGCCAAGGTTCCTTTTATAAATCATTTTGGACATGAAATATTTAAAATAAAAAATACCTTCATTTGAAAGTCTTGACATGGCATCATTTTTGAATAAGGTTCTTCATTCAAAGGTCATGACGACATCACCTTCAAATGAAGGTTCTTCATTAACTGGTATTTTGTAATTTTGAATGTGTGATAATAATTTAGGGTTGAAAATAAATCCATTTGAGCCTTTTATAAATGAAAGGACATTTGATGCAATCATATGCCTTGTCAAACTTTTAACTTAATAGTAAGGGCATCATGAGTAGTTTGTTGGGCCCATTCAACAATCTCCGATGCAAGGATTGAATTGTCTAGAATGTATCTACTATCAAGAAAGCCAATTTTTTTACCTCTATGACTATATCTCAAGCAATAGGTTTAATTGT
The DNA here is from genome assembly GCA_007115665.2 of Sequoiadendron giganteum. Taxonomy (NCBI): domain Eukaryota; kingdom Viridiplantae; phylum Streptophyta; class Pinopsida; order Cupressales; family Cupressaceae; genus Sequoiadendron; species Sequoiadendron giganteum. Next base: position 193,549,875 of record CM021108.1, read on the forward strand.
GATGGCAATGATATTGACAAGGATTTTGTAATCTAGGTGTTGAGAAGCATAATTGGCCACCATCCTAGGAAAGATTCTTCATTCTCACTTTTAGGTGTTAAAATTTAACAATACGTAGATTGATGAAAGAGCCCAAAGAGCCTTTCTCCATGTTATCCAAGTACACATAGCAGTGGTCTTCTCTTATACGATTGGACATGATTTCAAGAACTTAGCTAGGAATTATTCATTTAACCTAAGGTTTTCTCATAATGCCATCATTGGAAAAGTATGATCAAATTCTTCTATTATGAAGAATTGGTCTATGTGCCTCTAGTAATCACTATAAAAATGTGAAAGACTAAGTTATTTTATTTTTTCTGTCTTATCTTATACCATTTTACGAGAATGGGGGGTGTTGTGCAGTTTTTGCATACATGCCCCACTGAAAGTGGGGACCCTCTTTTTTTCTCTTTGGTGTCTCGGCCCCTCTTTTCTAGGGGCTTCTTGCTTACTTTTGGCTCATGCTTTAATATCTATTTTTCCGGTTGAAGTGGTGAACTTATGAATTTTATTGAACACCTTGGGTTCTGACTACATTTTGGGATTTTCACGGCTAGATACTCCTGGTTCTCTTCTGATGTCTGGAGCTTACTGTTTTTGGCCCCATTTTTGAGAAAGTTTATATGGTCTAAGTTTCTACTAAATCCGTTACCTTGTCGAATCCCGGATTTTGTGGTTGTGATTGTCTTGTTGACTGTATTAAGGGCGCTTGTGTGGATGTTTGTCACTTTGATATATTGGATTTTGGGAAGTAATTGATCATTTGATTTTGTTCATTTTTCTTATCATTTGAGCTTGAGTCTTGGAGCTTTTGGTGTCTTGCTAGATTGTGATTTTCAAAGGCATTTCAACTATTGTATTGGAATTTTGTGTGCTTGGATTGTACCCTGCTTGCATTCGACGGTTATCTATTGGCGTCACCAGTTCCAGTCTACAAACGATCATGGTATGTAGAGACGCCCTTTTACTCTATTGATTTCAAATTGCTTTGCTTCATTTGCCTTCTGGTCCTTCATGATTTCTTGACTTCCTTGGGTATGCGCGTCATCAGTGGGCATTTTGGGGGTTTTCATTGCTATACCAGTCTACTTGGTTGGTCAATGATGTTTATTCTTGGTCTGGTATTTCTTCTTGTTTGGGCGTTTGCTTGCATTGGTCTTAAACTCTCCATTTTTGTGTATGAGAAAGTCATGCCTTGTTCTCTATGCTTTCATGCCTGAAATTTTTAGGGTTCTTCACTTAGGGCCTGACCATCCTCCTCAAATTGCTGAGAGGAGTGTTCTAAGTTCATGTTTCATCCATTGGAGGTCTAGGTTAGTTGTTTTCAGAGTTTAGGCTTTAGATCCAAAGTTGTTTGAATCATTTTGGTAAAGTAAAGAACATGTGGACGGGTTCAAGATTTTGAAGTTCTCGTGGAATTCCACTTTCCCCATATTTCCCTGACTTATCCCTTTCTTTCCTTTTCACCACTTTTTCTCGGATTTCGTTTGTCTCACCAAAATCTACTTCCTCCGGATTTTCTTGGTGTCTGCGGTTGGTTTGTTTTGCCGATTTGATGCTTTAATAATGTTATATCTGGTTCTCACCAAAATTCGCTTCCTCCAGATGTTCCATGTCTCCATTTTCTCGGGTTAGTTATAATTGTTGTTGTTTTCGCCAAAATCCGTCTCTAGCAGATTCTTTCAGGTTTTTCTAGGGAAAATGTTGAATTTAATGATTACGAGGGACTTGTTTATGGATGATGAAAGTGATAGATCAAATGAACTTATGCTAAGTGTTTCTAATGTTATTCCTTGGTTAATTGATGGATTAAAGTGGTGTTATGGGATTTTGCATGCTTGGTTCGCTGGAATCCGCCTGGTCTCGATTTTCCCAAAAGTTCTAACTAGTGTGGAATCTGCAAGGGGGGCTAAATCCCAAACTTTAGGATTTTATTTCCCTGTACTTCTTATTTCTTGTCAATTTGATTGTGGTCATCTTTATGTGTTTGCAGGCAAGATCAGGATAGGATGTTGCTGGCCGAGGCAAAGGGAAGGCATCAGATCCAGGTGTAGAGACTTCTACCATCTCAGATGCAGAGAAAGTGAAATTGGACATAAAAAGATGGATTCTTGAGAGCAAGGTGACCTCAATTTGGTCAGGAATCACATATACAAATATAGGAATGTGGGATTATGAGGAATTTAAGGCTGAGATGTCTACACCGAGTTCTCATTTGATGGCTGCAGAGGTAAGTAAACAGAGGAAACCTGTTGCTAAGAAGAGGAGACATGCCTCGAGGAAATAAGTTGAAAAGAATAAGGAAGAGGTGGAGGAGGCATAAATTGTTCCTCCATTAACAAAGAGAAGGAGAATTACAAAGTTATCAAAGAAGATGGAGGAGGCTCCTAAAACTAACATGAAGATCGAGCCACCAGTGGTAGAGGTGGAAAGCTTAGGGGAAAAGACACAAGTATACATGAGGAGGTCAAGGACTTCGTCCCCAAGGGATACTGCAGCAAAGGAGGATGTTTCAGTAAGTGTTCCTGTTGTTGAGCAGGTGGATATCTCCATTCCTTAGGATGCTGGTAGCACACAGGAGGAACCAAGGAAGGATGAAGATCCTAAGGATTTGGGCGGAGAGGAATTTTAAGAGGGAGACCTCTATAATGCAGAGGCAGAAATTGACAAGGTAATACAGTCCCCTTTGGTGGCATATGCAAATTCACCTATGAAAGAGCAATCGAACAAGTGTCCGTGAAAGGAGGAAATACCAGCTAGGGCACCTTCACCAGTACAGGTTGTTGTGGAAGAACAACAGCAGGAGAAGGAGAATCTAGTCATGGATTCCCCTAAAGTATCAAGTGTTGGAAAAGATGCAACTGAGGATCAGCAGGAACAAGAGCAAGATGGGAAAAATAAAGTGCCTATTGGGTCTACTATTCTAGATTGGTTTGAGAAGGGATTGAAGAGAAAAATGGTGATAGTGGAGGATGCTCCTCCTATTTGGGATGTCCTTATTGCTAATGTAGAAAAAGAAAAAACCAAGAAGAAAGCTAGGGTTATGTATCAAATTGAAAGAGATGGGTCAGGAAACAGGGTGACCCATATTGTTATCCCTGCTCCAAATAAGGATAGAGACAATGTGACTTCCCAAGATTACCATGCACAAACTGTTGACTTGGGGCATGCTATTGTGGAGTAGGATATTGAAGAATATAAAAGGTTCTAGTGTTGTGATTGTGGGTAGGTTGAAGAAGGATGTGCAGACGAGGCATGAGTTAGAGAGGGAGAATGAGAAATTGAAGAAATACTTGCAAGATTTGATGAAACCTTTAGAAGCTATTAGCTCTTCCTCCTCTTCTACAGGTTTCTTGCCTTAAGAAATAATCTCTGAGCTTGAAAAGATGAAGGGCACCACACATGTTGCACTTGCTTGGTTGCAGGGTGTCCAAACCAAAGGAGATTATGCTATTAAGGACATTTTTCAACCGGTGGTGATGCTATGAGGTTGATTGATTGCTTGAAGGATGTATTGGCTCAAGATAAGGAGGATATTGATCTCCTACTTCAGAAAACCACAACAATCATGGGATTCACAGAGGATAAACTGGTAAAGTTTTGGATTCTTCCTTTTCCAAGGGTTTCCAAACCTTGGGAATGGTTTGAAATCCTACAAATGAGGTAGAAGGCCTTAAGGAAGATTCATAAACAGGCTAGGCAGATTGAGGAAAATTTGACTGGTATTCATGATAAGTGTATCTCATTCTTTAAGGTCATGACTGGAAGGAAGAAGTTTGCCCCAAAACATCTCAATCTGGAGCAGCATAAGAAATGGTGGAGAGATGTTTATTCTCCAGTCAGTGAAGGACTGATTACTCGATATCAGCTAGATGATGCTGCAACTTATATTGCAGTCATGGATAGATACTTGACTAATAAGGTTGATTGGGATGGTACAGTTAGGTGGGCAAGAGATGACATCAAGTCTCTTGAGAGAAAGATTAGGGTTTTTCCTATACCACCTATTGCTGAGTTGGATAGGGTCCTGTTGGCCATACATGGTGAGGAAGATCAAGCTAAAGACAAGGATGGGGAGTAGCTATATAAGGGTTACATCGATATTTGTGTTTCCCATTATTCACATGTATTGGGCCGAACTTTTGGGTATAATGGTCATTTTTGATGAAATTGGTGCCAATGGCACATTCATATTATGTTCGGATATCTTTGGGCCGACCTCTTGTAGGTTATTAGGGATTCTCTATAAAAATAGGCATGTCGCCTCATTTGAAATATAGATAGATACGAACATAGAAGAATAGAGATAGGGAGGAAATAGATAAGTGAAATTAGAGCGACTTAGGGTTTATTCTCAAGCAAGTGTTGTAACAGAAAATTGGAGTTGCTATTTTGGATGATTTAATATAAGAGAGATATTGTGTTTGGTATCTATCTTGTGGAGTTTCATCTAGCATGGTTCTTGTTATTCTATCTTTCAAATTGCTTATAAGTCTATGGTTAAATGGTTTGGTATTGCTTAGGGTTTCATGTTTGAAATGTTTGTAGCGATCTCTAGTCCATACTTTTTGTAGTTAGTTGATTGTTAGCTGCTTTGCACAATTAGCCTAGACTTAAAATTGTGCTTAGTTTAGTTATAAGGGTTTGTTCATCTTAATTGCAATAGAATTGACTGAATGAATGTTTGTGATTTGAATATCTTTAAATACCTTAGAAGATTGCACTATTTATGTGAAATTGCAGATTTATCTGGGTCAAGTAGAAAGTAGTTTATGGGAGATTGGTCCATTTTGAGCATTTTAGCTTTTGGAATTTTCAATCTTAGCGTTAGGAGTAGTCTTAGAATCATCTCTAAAACCTTTATCTTTTGTTGTTTCTTTATTATCAGGGTTTAAATCAAGTTTCAAAGTATCAATTTATTGTTTTGATCTGGTGAATTCAAAGTCTAGTGTTTGCTCGTAGTAAGGTCCAATTGTGATTACTAGCATTTTCAAATTTATCACTAAGTTGTTTTTTTGCATTGTCAAGACCTGATATTAGAGACCTTGGGGTTATCTCTTTTACCATAGAGATTTAACTTTCAAGAGAGATAAGATATCATAGTTTGTCTGAGTTGCTGCTGTGCAGAAAACACCATCAACAGATTGGCGCTAGAAGGAGGGCCATTGAACAATCAAACTGGAGTGTTTCTTAAACTCCATCTCTCCTAAGAGGCTTAGAATTAGAACTAGATATACTCTAGGAGGAGAATAATTTCAAGAGTTACAAGCCCCTACTAGGTCAAGAAGGACTAGAGGAGGGGAAGAATCATCATCAGCTCATACACCCTCATCATCTCCATCATCTTCATCTTAATCTGACTCTGAGGTAATTCCTATTCCACAGCCACAACTAGTCATAAATCACCCATTACCACCCGCACCTCCACCAATGGATTTTATTGCTAATAATCCATCCCCATTGATGTTTAATAATTACAATGTTATGCCCAAGAATCCTGAGCACTTTTGCTCTGAGTTTCATACCCATGACCCCAGCAGGACAACAAAAGAACACATTAGGATTTTTTAGACTTGCCTAAGGGATAGAGGAATTAACCATGAGGATGTTGCATATAGGATTTTCCCTTATTCTCTAAGAGAAGAGGCCTTTTATTGGTACAATCACTTACCCGCTGCTTCCTTTCATAATTGGACTAAATTAGAAACTGTATTTCTGTAGAAGTTCAAGATTCCCATTAGTGCCAATGAGTTGTACTTACAATTTACTAGGGTAAAAAGAGAAATTAATGAGCCCATAGGATCATTCAATGATAGGTTCCATCGAGCATATACCAGATTTCAGGCACCTTATGCTGGAAATGAAAATACTGCTTTAGAGGTTTACCTTAAAGCCTTGGATAGCCTTACGACCACCTTCCTTAAACAAAGGACTAACCCTTAGAATACCTTGCTCACTGCGTATGGAGAAGTAGTAAAGGTCAATACAGACTTGAGGCAACATTTATAAGGACCTTTGCCTTCTCTGGGACCTGCAGCTCACCCTGGAAAAATTCAAGCCCTTAACCAAGCTTTAACCAGTCATACTCCAATCATGAATCCAGTACCCTGTTACCTTTGGTTCCTCATCCAGGACCCCTTTGAATCAAACTCAAACTATGACTTCATATCCATAGCAAAGAGCTAATCAACCTCTTCATCAACAGCAAGCTAGTTTTCCTACATACTTGCAAAATTCAGAAGTCTTGAATCAGGCTGTTGGTTCTGGAAACATACCTGGATATCCTTCTGGTGGAAATTCAGCACCACCTAATAATCTGGATAAGGATAGGTTGGATGAATTATCTGAACAAGTGAAGAGGTTGAATACAGAGGTAACTTATTTGATAAATCAGAATAGCCAGCTTCAAGCTGCTCAAAAAAATATAGAATCCAATTATGGTAGGGAAAACAGGAACTTTGAAAGAAGTCAATACTTTGACATAAATAAAAATTATGACAAAGGGCAAGGTTTTGGTCATAATTTCGATAGGAGACAAGGTCTTGGTCAGAATTTTGATAGAAATAAACAAGGTGGACAAGGATTGGACAAAGGACAACAGCCTAGGCAGAATAGGTGTTGAAATACTGGACCAAATAATGGAGGGATTCCTACTCCCTTGGATCAACCTACTACTCAGGAGAAGCCTCCAAATGGTGTATACTTAGCAAAAGCAGCTTTGTCTAGTTGGTGCAGGCTCCATAAAACAAGTCAACACTCTGAACTAGATTGTGCTGAATTTCAGACTGTAGCTTCTATCTTTCAATATGAAGTGGAGAATAATTCTACTGGACAAGAAATTGTACCTTCAAATCCATATGAGTCTCCATTATTGGTACTAAATCATGCCCCATTCCTCAGAGGTGAGGAAAATGAACCAGAAGAAGTATCTATTACAGAGGATGAGGCGGAGCAAGTGTTAAATGAAGATGAGATTTCCCAGTTGTTTAATGAGGAAAATGAGAATGATAATGGCCCTTTAGATGAGGAAGAAGTTCAGATGTTTCAACAACCAGTGAAGAAATATGATTTAAGAAATAGGCCTAATAGGGGTCCACAGACTGGAGGTCCTTTCACTACTTTGATCCCTCCTAACAATTTTAACGCTCCACCAGATCCACAAGCGAGTAATAATCCACCCTATCCTCATGTTCCAAAACAGTACCTATCTAAGGGAAACAATGTTGAAGTATCTAAGGATAAGCAGGCCAATGGCTATAAGGAAGTCCATATTGATCTGAATGTGGAGAAATTGGGTGAATATGTGAATAAAGAATTCAACAAAGTAAAGTTAAGTCTTTTTTCTTTTGAGTTATTAATAATTCATGCTATTAGGAATGTAGTTTTTGGATCATTTAGTTCAAATATAAAACCACAAGGGATAGCCACCAATGAGGCTGCTACTAGGTCTTCTAATTCTCAAACACCCAAAAGTCAGGTCCCACTTGCAGATAGGAGGGGAGATAAGGATAAAGGTCAAGTTGCACAAGCCGATACTCATCTGAATTTGTTTCAAGGAAAGATGGAAACTCCTCCTTTCCTGATTTCTATTCGTATCTTTGGAAAGAATCTGCATAATTGCCTTCTAGATTCAGAAGCCTCTACAAATGTGATGCCTTTTGTTGTTTGCAAATCGTTAGGTATTACCCCTATAGCCTCACAAAAGAAGGTTACTCAATTGGACAAAACAAAAGTGAGTGTAGTTGGAGAATTGAACATGATTCCTACACAACTTGCACCAGACCCTAGGGTGCAACAAATGATCAATATCCAAGTTACTGACATCCCTGATACTTATGGTTTGATCTTAGGCAGAGATTTCACTAAGGCACTAAATGGATATACATCCACAGACCATTCCCATACTTGGTTACCATGGAAAGAAGTCCCAAACCAGATAAGAATTGAAAGAGAACCCCGAATGAATTATGTAATCACGGAATATCAGAATGTTTCAAATGAAGTATTGGTGTCTGAGGTTGGTATGGGAAACTATGTATTGGTTGCATCAGTTATAGAAAATGAAGAAGTTTTCATGTTACATGATTCTCTAGATGAACACATTCCAGAGAGTAGTGGTCCTGGGACATTGATTGAACAAGAGGATCAAACAAGTGACTAGGAAGACAGGTAGCTTAGTATGTTGGATAACTTTCAGGAGTTCATACAAAAGTGTATGGAAGATCAGATACAACTGAAAGGAAGCATGACATTTGAAGAATTATTGCTTCCAAATTGGTGCAGGGTCCATGATGCTCCTCATTCAGAGTTGGGATGTGACTTGTGTCAGACTATTGTCGGACAAATACAGAAGTGCATTAACCCAGTTCCACCTAGTGGACTTAAAATACAAAAAGAATTAAACAAAGATAAAGGTAAGAATCAAATACTTCCTGAAGAGCCCCCTATTCCCAGCAAAGAACAAGGTAAATTGAAACCAAAGGAACCTGATGGCTATTGGACATTGAGATTTGATGGATCTAAATCTAAGCAGGGTGCTGGTGCATGATTTGAATTGATTAGTCCTAAAGGTAAGAATTACTTTGCTACCCACAGACTCTAGTTCCAATGCACTAATAATGTTGCTAAATATGAAGCTCTGATCCATGGCTTATTAATGGCATCAAGGAAGAAATTTAAGATATTACAAGTGTTCGAAGATTCAGAGTTAGTAATTAAACAAGTAATAAAATAGTATTCATAATGTGAGAGAAGAATGACCAATTATAGGCATAGAGTGTGGGATCTCATTGAGGAATTCAATTCTTTTAACATCCAGTTGATCCCTAAAAACAAAAATCAAGTTGTTGATTCTCTAGCACAGGTTGCTAGCACCTTGCAGCCTCTGTCACTTTTGGGATTGAAGAAATTTACAGTTGAGATCACTCCAGTGCCTTCAATGCCTAACAACGTTACTAATTTCTAGGTATTTGAGGATGATAAGCATATTCTAGACTTCATTACGAGTTGTGATTTGTTTGCTTCCGAAGTCATTAATGAGGTAGAGCCTTAGGAAGCAAAAATTGACTTTGGAGGAATCATCAATCTGAAGAATAATACCATTCCAAGGGGCATGGTGTAGCTTGAACAAATTTTTGATTTAGATAAGATAAGAGATCAGGGGCAACAAACTAAAAGGGAGTCTCTCAGTAGCCAGTGTAAAACTTATAATATGGGGACACCAGATGACTTAAAGAATGTTTTCATTGGCAAGGTATCCAGTCTAGAAGAAAGAAAGGTAATTATAGATACCTTACATACATATCATGATGTGATAGCTTGGAGTTACAAAGATTTGAAAACATATAATACTTCAATTATTACACACACCATCTTGTTGAAGTCAGACGTCAAAGCATTCAGACAGAGACAAAGGCCAATCAATGATTTGTTAGAGCCCATTATTTAGAAGGAGGTGCAGAAATTGCTTTCAGCACACATTATATTTCTGGTAATACACTCTACCTAGGTGGAAAATTTGGTTCCAGTAAGGAAAAAGAATGGGGAAATTAGATTATGTGTAGACTTTAGAAATCTGAATAGAGCATTAGAAAAGGATAATTATCTAGTTCCTTCACTGGATGAGGTGCTTCAAATTGTTAATGGATCTCAAATGATGTCCTTTTTGGATGGGTATTATGGATACAACCAAGTTATGGTGCAGTATGAAGATAGGCACAAGACTGCCTCCACTACTAAATGGGGAACCTTTTCTTATAGAAGTATGTCATTCGGGTTAATCAATGTTGGAGCTACATTCCAGAGAGCTATGGACATTTCTTTTAGGGGTATAATTGGTAAGTGCATCATTATTTATATGGATGATTTGACTATTTTTTCCAAGAAATGAGGTGATCACATAATGGACTTATGCAAAGTGTTTCAAAGATGTAGAGAGTTGGTATTTCACTTAATCCAACGAACTGCATTTTTGGAGTCATAGAAGGAAAGTTGTTAGGACATATCATCTCAGAATAGGGTATTGCTATTGATCCTAAGAGAATACAGGCTATACTGAAGATTCAGCCTCCTGCAAGTAAGAAAGAGATGAAGTCATTTTTTGGTAAGATTAACTTTGTTAGGAAATTTATTACTGGATTTGTAGAAATAGTCAAGCCATTAAATGCTATGTTGAAACAAGAAGCAAAAATAGAATGGAATGCAGAAGCTAAGGAAGCATTTGCAGAAATCAAGAGAGCTATTGTTGAGGCCCCTGTACTGGTGAGTCCTAACTATACTAAGCCTTTTTACATATATTCATTCATTTTTGATCACTCTTATGCCACAATATTGACCCAGAAGTCTGATCAAAGTGATGAAAACCCTATAGCCTTCATGAGTACTCCCTTGAAAGATGTGGAATTAAGATATCATAATGTAGAAAATCAGGCTTATGCTTTGGTCAGAGTAGTGAAGAAGTTTCGACACTATATCTTGAGGAATAAAGTTTTTGCCATAGTACCCGATCCCACAGTAAAGCTATTGTTGATGCAGAATGAGTTAGGTGAACGAAGGGCCAAATGGGTGACCATGTTGTAGGAATATGATAGGGAAATCCAGCCCATGAAATTAGTAAGGGGACAAGGACTTACAAAGACAATGGCTGAGATTGGTCTTGATCTCACAACTCAACATTATTACCTTCAAGAGGTATCTTTGGGTGATTGGTATGATGAAATCATTTCCTATTTGTTGAATCAGCAGTGTCCTGATCACCTTAATACGGTTTAGAGGTGGGCCTTACACCTGAAGATTGGAAGTTTTATGATGAAAGGAGCTATTTTGTATAAAAGGAATCATGAGGGTGTATACTTAAGATGTTTGGGAAAAGAAGAAGTTGTCAGAGTGATGATTGAATTTCATGAAAATTATGGCACAGGCCATGGTTCTGCATCCTCCACTGCACACCAGATCTTGAGGATGGGCTAGTACTGGCCTACTTTGTTTAGAGATGCACACCAACATGTGAGGACTTGTCACATATGTCAAACTACAACAAGGAAGAACATGTAGCTCTTCCACTCCAGCCTGCCATAGAGGTAAAACCATTTGCCCAATGGGGTATGGACTTCATAGGTCCAATTAATCCTCCATCTTTTTTGACCCATAGGTATATTCTTACGATAACTGATTATTTTACTAGATGGATAGAGGCTCTTGCTTGTAAGAACTGTACTTCAGATGTGGTAATCAATTTTCTTGAATCAGGAGTTATAAATCGTTTTGGTTGTCCACTATCTTTGGTCTATAATAATGGTCCTACATTTGCTTGATTGGAGTTTTCTAATTGGGCATTTGATAATGGGATTGTTATTAAGTTTTCATCCAATTACTACCCTCAGGGTAATGGTTTAGTTGAGTCTTCCAATAAGAACTTACTGACACTTATCCGCAAGTTGTTTGAACAAAATCCTAAGGACTAGCACACCTAGCTCTGATTTGCTCTATGGGCTGACCGTACTAGACAGAAGGCATCCATAGGAAATTCTCCTTATCACTTGGTGTATGGTTTGGAACTTTTGTTTCCTATCTAGTTGAAAATTCCTACGCTGCAATTTATTAACGAGTACTATAATGAAGAAGATAAACGTGAAGCCTATTTGGTTGAATTGTTGCACTTAGAAGAGAAAAGGGATGAAGCCCTAGAGAACTTTTCCAAACATCAGGGTGTAGTAAAGAGATGGTTTGATAGGAGAGCTAAGGTGAAAGCCTTCAGAATTTCTGAGTTGGTTCTCTATTGGGATAAAGCCCATGATCGTAAGGGAGAGTATGGTAAATTTGATAAACTTTGCCTTGGTCCTTACCAGATTTCAGAAATTCTGGGAGATAATGCTTTTCGTTTGAAAACCCTCACTGGTGAGGATATCCCACTACCTGTTAATGGGTAGTATCTAAAGCACTATTTTCAACCTTGAACTATTTGTAGTTCATCATGTACATAGTTAGAATAGCTTTGTTTTCTGCTTTGCCTTTGTTGCTGGTTTTGCTTTGGTAGTTTAGGTTTGCTTTGCTTTGTTTTTCTTTTCACTTTTGTTTTTTCTTTGGGTTCCTTGTTTCCTTGGGGCTGTTGCATCTGTACAACGGGCTATCTTGCTTGGGATTATTCTGGAAATTTCTTTTATCTGATGTCCATTGTACTTGGAATTAGAATCACCTATTTTGGATACACTTTGGCATATATTTGTGTCCCACATTTTCACACTAAAATTAAAGATTTTGAAGTTGCATAGGGTTCTTGGGTGATTTGGCCTGGTGAAAAATCTTATATTCTACTTCAGTGCCACTGTGTTCCTCATCCCTGAGTGTGAGTTTCATTACTTACAAAGGTGAAGAAGAAAGTTCTATAAAACATAAAAGAGAAATGGAAGCTTTTAAAAATTTAAAATAAACTTCACCTTATCAGGAGTATCCTAGTATCTCTATCGGGGCTATAGATGCCCGACTAGTAGTAGAGCTATGCTTGGGAGGGTCACAATGATAACCTCGTCGGGGCTATGGATGCTTTACTGGCAGTGAGGCTCTACCCAGGTTGCTTTTGAAATTTGAACTTTAATGTAGCTTGGCCAGATTTGCTTTGATTCCCATTGTACTTATAGAATATAAATGAATGCATAACACACACACTTGGACCTTGGTATAGGAAAAGTCTTCTTGCCTATGGTTTTTGAAACTTTGTTCATAGGAGTCTTGATGAGAGGATTGAAACTAGAGATTTTGGGTTCTTGATTTTAGTTTATTCTTGAAATGCTCTGGAGCATTTCCCCAGCGGAGTCGCCATTTGTTGTGCAGTTTTTGCACACACAACCCACTGAAAGTGGGGACCCTCTTTTTTTTTGCTTTGGTGTCTTAGCTCCTCTTTTCTAGGGGTTTCTTGCTTGCTTTTGGCTCATGCTTTAATATCTATTTTTCCAGTTGAAGCGGTGCACTTATGAGTTTTATTGAACACCTTAGGTTCTGAATGCATTTTAGGATTTTCACTGCTTTCAGGAAAATCTGCTTGGGCCGGATTCTCCCAGTTCTCTTCCAATGTCCCGAGCTTACTGTTTTTGGCCCTATTTTTGGGAAATTTCGTATGGTTAGGATTTCTCTGAAATCCGGTACCTTGTCGAATCCCCAGATTTTGTGGTCGTGGTTGTCTTTTCAACCGTATTAATGGTGCTTGTACAGATGTTTGGGGCTTTGATATATTGGATTTTTGGAAGTAATTTATCATTTGAGTTTTTTCATTTATCTTTTGGTGTCTTGCTGGATTGTGATTTTCAAAGCCATTTCAACTGTTGTATTGGAATTTCGTGTGCTTGGATTTTACCTTGCTTGCATTTGATGGTTATCTATTGGTGTCACTAGTTCCGGTCTACTCACGATCATGGTATGTAGAGACACCCTTTTACTCTGTTGATTTTGAATTCCTTCTCTTCATTTGCCTTCTGGTCCTTCATGATTTCTTGACTTCCTTGGGTATGCGTGTCATCACTAGGAATTTTGGGGGTTTTTGTTGCTATACCAGTCTACTTGGTTGGTCAATGATGTTTATTCTTGGTCTGATATTGCTTCTTGTTTGGGTGTTTGCTTGCATTGGTCTTAAACTCTCCATTTGTCTGTATGAGAAAGTCATGCCTTGTTCTCTATGCTTTCATGGTGGAAATTTTTAGGGTTCTTAACTTAGGGCCTGGCCATTCTCATCAAATTGCTGAGAGGAGTGTTCTAAGTTCATATTTCATCCATTGGAGGTCTAGGTTAGTTGTTTTCAGAGTTCAGGCTTTAGATCTAGAGTTGTTTGAATCGTTTTGGTAAAGTAAAGAAGATGTGGATGGGTTCAGGTTTTCGATGTTCTCATGGAAATCCGCTTTCCCCGGATTTCCCTGACTTATCCCTTTCTTTCCTTTTCACCACTTTTTCCCGGATTTCGTTTGTCTCGCCAAAATCCACTTCCTCCAAATTTTCTCAGTGTCCACGGTTGGTTCATTTTGCCGGTTTGATGCTTTAATAATTTTATATCTGGTTCTTGCCAAAATTTGCTTCCTTCGGATTTTCCTGGATGTTCCGTGTCTCCTCCATTTTCCCAGGTTAGTTATAATTGTTGTTATTTTAGCCAAAATCTGTCTCTAGCGGATTTTTTCAGGTTTTTCTTGGAAAATGTTGAATTTAATGATTACGAGGGACTTGTTTATTGATGATGAAAGTGATAGATTAAATGAACTTATGCTAAGTGTTTCTAATGTTATTCCTCGATTAATTAATGGATTAAAGTGGTGTTATGGGATTTTGCATGCTAGGTTCACTGGAATCTTCCTGGTCAAGATTTTCCCAAAATTTCTCACCAGAGTGGAATCCACGAGGGGGGCTAAATCCCAAACTTTAGAATTTTGATTCCCTATACTTCTTGTTTCTTTTGGATTTGATTATGGTCATCTTTATGTGTTTGCAGGTAGGATCAAAATAGGATATTTTTGGCTGAGGCAAAGGGAAGGCATCAAATCCAGGTGTAGAGACTTCTACCATCTCAGAAGCCGAGAAAGTGAAATTGGGCATAAAAAGCCGGATTCCTGAGAGCAAGGTGACCTCAATTTGGGAAGGAATCGGAGATACAAATGTAGGTATGTGGGATTATGAGGAATTTGATGCTGAGATGTCTGCACCGAGTCCTCCTTTGTTGGCTAGGAGAATGGTCAACTCTGGATTGGCTCATGTAGCGGGTTTCCCTTCCACGATGCAATGTTATGAATTCGTGTTTGAGTGTGCCAGGAACTATGATAGGGGGACATAGAGGATAATTGGTCCCTAGGGAAGGGTTCTAGCAGGCTTCAGTCCTGTATCCATTGTTGCAACCTTTGACATGCCCGATAGGTCACATGTGGTGGCTTTTGATATGGATGGTACCATAAATTATTATGAAGAGAATATAGTTAAGTCCCAACAAGTGATCAACTATTGGTTGGAGAAGCCTAAGTCCCATTTCTCCAAGTTGCCTAAGCAACTATTCAGGCTCAAGTTCAGGAGAGAGTACTACAATGTCATCACTCTTCTCAGCAGGTTGGTGGGATTGAAGAGTGTAGGTGTGTTTGAGACTTGGATGTTCAATATAATTGCTAGAATGGAGCAGGGAATTGACTATCACTAGGCAGGTGTCATCAGTGTTGTGATTCATGAGTAGTTGTGCAATGTCTTTCAAACCAAGACTTTTACTATGACTTCCTACCTAATGTATTCATTGGCCAGACTTTACCCATACAAGGGGTACCTTTCGGTAGGATGCCATATATGAGGTATATCCATAGTTGCACCTAACTGGAGGGAGCTACAAGAGATCCAATGATGCGTTCACAATGTACATCACTAGATTGCTCCAAGGTGCAGAGCATATGAGAATCTCTGACAATGTGAAGGAATTGATAAAGAGATATGGGGCATGGTTTATCTAGTACCCCAATTTTTCTTACATTAGAATTGATGTTTTTCAAAGCGCTCCCTATAGAATCCCTAGATACCCTACTGATCATTTCATATTGTTAGAAGTCACTAGACAGATTTATGACTTCGACAATGTTGTGAAGGGAGAAATGCACAAGACGGGTTTTGGGAATGACTTTCCCTTAAAGATAGGAATGGGCGAGGTATGTCCTTCTATTCAGTCTGCTCATGCTTCTAAGGAGGAGATGAGTACTTTGGGTCTTTCTTTCCATTCCAAGAGAGCAAGGTTTGACATCACTTGTGTAGCACAGAAGAAGGCTAGCAACGAATATAGCTATAAGGTCAATATTGAAGATTATTGGATCAACCTTGCTGATGAGTTTGAGGTAAGAAAGAAGAAAATCTCCAGATTGCTAGTGGATTTGATAAGGTTGTACAATGTGAGGGTAATCCCTAATCAGTTGGAAGAGGACATAAACCTAATCTAGGGTCATGTTTATGAGGCAGTGAAGGATGGGCCGGTTGGAGAGGTTGATTGGTTAGAGGAAGAAAAAACAGAGTTGGATCAAGTCATGACCCCGGTGATTAAGTACACCAAGATGTGGTTGAAAAACAAGATCCTAAAATTGGAGAGTGAGGGTATTCCATGTACCTATGATCTGATGGGAGACTTAGAGACTCACTTGACTTCTGAAGAGTCACTTGAACCAGATCCTAAGGGAAAGGAAAAGGTGGATTCTCCTTTCAGAATCCAAGTTAGAGATGTTCAAGTTGAGAAGGCTACAAAGGTAAGTAAATACGAAACCTATTTCTAATAAGAGGAGACATGCTGTTGGCACTCTCAAATTTTGCAAAATTTGAGGTGCCCATTTCAAGAAAATTGCCTCTGCACTTTCAGAAGTGCACTTGAAGGGTCAGTTTGAGTGACCCACTTTGGAGAATCAGAACTTGAGGCATGTTGATTTCCAAGAAAAACCCATTTGCAGACGTGTTTGATTGACATATTTGAGCAGGTGTGTCGATTTTTAGCTTCCCATGATCAGTTTAGTCAGGGTTTTGAAAAGTGAAGTTGGAGGGTTTTTGCACTGTTCTGCTGTTTGTAGATTTGTCAGTTTACAAAATAGCCTCCTGTTTGAGCTTGGATTTCGCAACCAGTTGACTGTTATGTCAAAATGAATGTTGTTCTATGTTCTCCATACCTAAATGATCGCGGGTGTCAGTTTTCAGAGCCTAATGATTTGATTTTCTATTTTTAGCAAATTGAAACCAAATGTTGTTTGCTCAGTTTTGCAGTTGCATTCCTAATAGCCCTTCTGACTGGTCAACTTTGGTCATTAATATCTTTTGATCAAGGATGTTTCATGGTTTTTCCTTTTGTACATGTGCTCAGGGTATCTTAATGTTTCACTATGTCTGATGGCAGCTTGTCAGGAGTTGATTTGTTACGTTTACAAATTAGTAGTTGGATTAGTTTCAATTGGTGCAGAACAGTTGTTTCAAAAAGGTTTAATTGGGAAACTTTTTCGATTAATATCTGGTTCCCCGAGATCTTTTTCTTTGAGCCATCTTTTGCACTATACTTTTGGATCAAATAAATATATGCTTGCAAGTTTTTAAGGTCTCACGAGGTTGTTTGCCCAATTTTCAAGGTCGATTCCTGAAGCAACTTGACCTGTTTTACCCATTTTGCAAATGTGCCAGAAAGCAGTTTCTGATGGCGACCCATTTCATTTTTAACTTCAGAGGTATTCAAAAGGCAGTATCAGATCAATTTGGATCTGAAACTTGTTTGAAAACGAAATTTTTTTAGTCGGGTCCACATGGGACCCGACATGTTCTGCACTTTTGTAATTTTGTGAATGTTGTTTTGTGGCAATCACTTCATGTAAACTGTTTTGAATGGGCCGGTGAGTATTGTTTCCTTCAAAGGTTTGAGTATTGAGCAGGGTTCATTTCCTTTTTCAACAAGAGGAAGGAATACTTAACAATTGCAAATGAAAACACTGCTCCACTTAAGCTTACCATGTGATATGGTCACACCTCTTTTTAATCTTGTTGGGTATTGAATTGGAACACCACTTACAATTCATGAACAAAATGTATCTATGGAGAACACTCCAGAATGTTTTCAAGCCAATGTAATTGACAGAGAGGATGTCATTGTTTGGAGGGCAGACAACAAAGACAGAGCCCACAAATTAGATGGGGGGCTCCTGCAGCAAATTGAAAAGAGGTGAGACATGTAGCATAGTGGGTAGACCAGGGGGGCACAATCAATATGTGAATCACCATCATGTGGCGTTAAATAAATCATTCTAGAGTATCCAAGGACACTCAGGAAAAGTGGGAAATCTAACATAGTGAACTGTATTAAAATTGGTGGGGGAGATTTCTTTTGGCGCAGTTCTTAGATGAGGATGTATTGAGTGATATGAATGCCATCGAAGAGCATCGAAGCCACACCATGGGTGGGACACATTGTATTTATCCTCAGTACTAAGGCCATTGCTTATTTTGAATGCAAATGGAGTGGGAATCCATGCTGCATGATGAAATATTTAGTGAGGAGCCCGCAACCAACAAGGACACGCAGGGAGAGGCATAGGCATCATGAACAGAGGGACTCACCGATGGGAGAGGCCTATGCACAGCTGTAGGGTGAGGAAGAGGGCGCTAGTGGAGGAGGATCACATGCCAATAGTGAAGATGGGTGTGCGTGCATTGCAGTGTGGAGGGTGCAGTGAATGCAAATCTTGGAACAACTAGCAATGCGTGGGAGAGAGGTGGGTGGAGCCCGCGCTGCAGGAGGAGGTAAGTTTGGAGATCACCAAGTGCATGGAGAGTATGGCAGGGAGTAGCAAAGGATGAAGAGTAGTAGGTGGTAGGAAATCCCATGCCAACAGATGGAGAAGACCCATGGCTCACGCGACCAGGTGAAGGAAAGGCACTGCCAGCAGTAGGCATAGCCTATGGTAGAGGGAGCCCGTGCATACTGCAGAAGTAAAGGTAACCCGCGGCCAGTGTGTAGACCACCATGCCAAGCAAGAGGACCCCACGCCAGGTGAAGGGCAACACACAGCAGGAAAGCCCACTGCCAAGCACAATGGATGGCATCCAGCAGAGAGAGGAGGCATGGCCTGCAGGTGTGGAGGAAGCTAAATGATGTGGGTGCGACCAGTAGCCAGCATGTGAGAGGAGATCTGTAACATGTAAAGACTAGCTTGTGTAAAGTAAGTGGAGCTCACGCAGTAGGAAGGAAATGGGAATGGGCGCGGCCAACAGAGGATGGACGCAACCAGTATGATGGGAGACCACCACGGGAAGCATGGCCGGAGCAGGAGAAGACCAGGGCATGGCTAGCAAAGGGAGTAGATGGGTAGAAGGCATAGGCCGATGGAAATTCAAGGAGCCCACGACTGGCAGAAGAGAAGGAACGTAATGGAGTTGGCCGCCATGCGAGGAGTTGTAGAGGGCTCGAGCACAAGCAAGCAAAAATTAGGGCAAAAACAAGCTGAAGCAAGGTCAACGGTCAGCAAACAACGTTGGCTCCAGCCAAATCTCCACCATCGCCCGTGATATCATGATCGGGAGATGTCCACAAGATAATCATTGTGTGATCGTAGGGAGAGGAAGGAAGAGCATAAAACATTTAATAAATTGGCTAAGGTTTTAGTGAATTTTAAATGAAGTGGTGGGGCCGGTGCAACTTCATCCAAACCATTGCCTGCAATATCATGATCAGGAGATGCCAGGCTATTGCTGATTGCGAGATGGCAGGGAGGAGGGGGCAAATAAAACTTTTAAGTTTCTTTGTTTTCCTAAGTGTTGGCGGAAATTTATGTGGAAGCCTCCAGGTTTATTTTTTAAATTGTCTTTCCACGAGAAGGAAATGGGGGATGGGGCCTGATTTTCTTCGGGTAATGATATTTTAAATGAAATGTAAAGTGATAAAAGCACAAGTAAAATTTGAGGTTGCCCAAATAAAACTAAAATGGTGAAATATTAAAATGGGCTTTCTTAAATTTTTATGTATGCTGAGTTGAGTGTGGGGTTTAAATATTTTAAGACTTGGCAGTGCTTAAATATTTGAATGGAAAATGTAAGGGAGGATGAATAAAATTAAATATTTTATTCTCTATTTTGCTGGGTAAAAAAGGAAAAGCTAAATATTTTATGCTACTGGGTAAGCTATTTTTAATACTTTGCATACAAATTGTTATATTTTATTTACTGGTCAGTGAATGAAATAAAAAAAGTAGTAAGTAAATACAGCCACAGTAAAATGCAGCAAAGAGGTGAAAACAGAAAACAGAGCAGAAAATGGTTTTTCACGGGAAGAGAGTTTTCTTTCTGCTCTAGATAATAAGTGAAGAGTGAAGAGTGGACACATGGCATATTTTTGTTGAGGAACGAATTGAGTACATGTTGTTTTTGCAACATAGTCAAGTTTGTTGCAGGGAAATGGAGAGGATATTCTGCAGATCACTGTTCAACGGTGGAGATGTTTCTAGTTGGCTGTTCCATTTCGGATTTAGGGTTTCTTCTAGAGTCTCTTCTCCTCTTCTTATTCTCTTCTCTTCTCATTGTAAAAAGTTGGCAAGTTAGCAAGGTTAGCAAGTAATCTAGCAAAAGTCTAGTGTGGACCTGCATTTCAAATTGTAAAATCTGTAGTTACAAAGGCAATGCAAGTGGGTTTTGTGTCATTCTGTTGTAAGATTTGAGTTTATTGGGTTTAGTGTTTCATAACAGTACTAGCATTTGAGTTTACCTGATAAATCCAGGCTCATGTCTCTTCTTTGTGCAAGTGTATTCGAATTTTGAATAAAATAATCAAGGGTTATTCTGTTCATCTCACTATTGTGGTGTGTGCAATTTCGGTTTTAACTTTGATTCAAGGAATTAGTTAAACTACTTAAATGAGATTGCAGATTGATATGTTCTGTACAAGGATTGGGTAAGAAGTATTGAGCTGAGGTACAAATTGGTGATACTCTAAGGCAGTATAATCAGAGATATAATATGCTATGTGTTGAAATCTAATATGAACCATTAGGTGTTGGTGAATTTGACTCCTCCAATGGATATGGCACTGGTTTGATTTGCATCTGTTCTTTGTGATGCAGTGTTTTGTTTGTCTTCACCTAGGGCTTGCTACCACCAAATTTTAAACATAATGATTTATACTTCACCATGAAACAACTGTGTTGTAACATATCTCACACTCCAAGTGGTTGATATTACTGATGAACAACCAATTCATTTTGGTCTTATCTCATTCTGTTGAGCTATTAAGTGAGATTATCTATTTTTTCAAAGTTAATGACTGTTTATGATTTTTGTTGCAGAAGTTGTAAACTCATTAATAGGGATCACCCTCCCGGGTCTTGCAGAGCCCAAAGTGTAGGAGGTTATTGAATATTAAAATCCTCGTCAGTTGGTCCAGGTCCTCTGAGCTGCCCTTGATTGGAAATTTGGCAATTCCATAGGTAGAATAGGAGACAAACCTGGTTCATACATAAAAAACCACCGACACATGCCTTGAGGAAAGAAGTTGAAAAGAATAAGGAAGAGGTGGACGAGGCAGAAATTGTTCCTCCATTAACAAAGAGAAGGAGAATTATAAAGTTATCAGAGAAGATGGAGGAGGCTCCTAAAACTAACAAGGAGATCGAGCCACCAGTGGTAGAGGTTGAAAGCTCAAGGGGAAAAGACACAACTATACATGAGGAGGTCAAGGACTCCTTCCCCAAGGGATACTGCAGCAAAGGAGGATGTTTCGGTAAGTGTTCCTGTTGTTGAGCAGGTGGATATCTCCATTCCTCAAGATGCTGGTAGCACATAGGAGGATCCAAGGAAGGATGAAGATCCTAAGGATTTGGGTAGAGAGGAATTTCAAGAGGGAGACCTCTATAATGTAGAGGCAAAAATTGACAAGCTAATACAGTCCCCTTTGGTGGCATGTGCAGATTCACCTATCAATTAGCAATCGAACAAGTCTCCACGGAAGGAGGAAATATCAGCTAGGGCCCCTTAACTAGCATAGGTTTTTGTGGAAGAACATCTACAGGAGAAGGATAATCCAGTCATGGATTCCCCTAAAGTATCAAGTGTTGGAAAAGATGCAACTGAGGATCAGTAGGAACAGGAGCAAGATTGGCAAAATATAGTGCCTGTTGGGTCTACTATTCTAGATTGGCTTGAGAAGGGATTGAAAAGAAAAATGGTGATAGTGGAGGATGCTCCTCCTAATTGGGATGTCCTTATGGTTAATGTAGAAAAATAAAAAAGTAAGAAGAAAGCTAGGGTTATGTATCGAATTGAAAGAGATGGGTCAGGAAACAAGGTGGCCCATATTTCTACCCTTGCTCCAAATAAGGATAGATACAATGTGACTTCCCAAGATTACCATGTGCAAACTGTTGACTTGGGGCATGCTACTGTGGAGCAAGATATTGAAGAATATGAAGGTTCTAGTGTTGTGATTGTGGGTAGGTTGAAGAAGGTTGTGCAGATGAGGCATGAGTTAGAGAGGGAGAATGAGAAATTGAAGAAATACTTGCAAGAGTTGATGAAACCCTTGCAAGCTATTAGCTCTTCCTCCTCTGTTGCAGGTTTCTTGCCTCAAGAAACAAACTCTGAGCTTGAAAAGATGAAGGGCACCAAACATGCTGCAATTGCTTGGTTGCAGGGTGTCCAAACAAAAGGAGATGATGCTATTAAGGACATTTTGTCAACTCGAGGTGATGCTATGAGGTTGATTGATTTTTTGAAGGTTGTATTAGCTCATGATAAGGAGGATACTGATCTCCTACTTTTGAAAACCACAACAATTATGGGATTCATAGAGGATAAACTGGTAAAGTGTGGGATTCTTCCTTTTCCAAGGGTTTCCAAACCTTGGGAATGGTTTGAAATCCTACAAATGAGGCAGAAGGCCTTAAGAAAGATTCTTAAATAGGCTAGGGGGATTGAGGACATTTTGACTGGTATTCATGATAAGTGTATCCCATTCTTTGAGGTCATGACTAGAAGGAAGAAGTTTGCCCCAAAACATCTCAATCTGGAGCAGCTTAAGAAATGGTGGAGAGATGTTTATTCTCCAGTCAGTGAAGGACCAATTTTTGGACATTAGCTGGATGATGCTGCAACTTATATTGCAGTCATGGACAAATACCTAACTAATAAGGCTGATTGGGATGGTACAATTAGGCAGGCAAGAGATGACATCAAGTCTCTTGAGAGAAAGATTAGGGGTTTTCCTGTGCCACCTGTTGCTAAGCTGGATAGGGTCCTATTGGTCGTACATGGTGAGGAAGATCAAGCTCAAGACAAGGATGGGGAGTAGCTATATAAGGGTTACATCGAGATTTGTGCTTCCCATTATTCACATGTATTGGGCCGACCTTTTGGGTATAATTGTCATTTTGGATGAAATTGGTGGCAATGGCACATTTCATATTATTTTTGGATATCTATGGGCTGACCTCTTGTAGGCTATGTTTTATTGTAAATTATCTTTTGGGCCGACCTACCTTAGGGATTCTCTATAAAAATAGGCATGTCACCTCATTTGAAATATAGATAGATAGGCACATAGAAGATTAGTGATAGGGAGGAAATAGATAAGTGATATTAGAGTTACTTAGGGTTTATTCTCAAGCAAGTGTTGTAACAAAAAATTGGAGTTGTTGCTATTTTGGATGATTTAATATAAGAGAGATATTGTGTTTGGTATCTATCTTGTGGAGTTTCATTTGGCATGGTTCTTGTTATTCTATCTTTCAAATTGCTTATAAGTCTATGGTTAAATGGTTTGGTAATGCTTAGGGTTTCATGTTTGAAATGTTTACAACGATATTTAGTCCATACTTTTTGTAGTTAGTTGATTGTTAGCTGCTTTGCAAAGTTAGCCTAGACTTAAAATTGTGCTTAGTTCAGTTATAAGGGTTTGTTCATCTTAATTGCAATATAATTGACTGAATGAATGTTTGTGATTTGAAAATCTTTAAATACCTTAGAAGATTGCATAATTTATGTGAAATTGTAGATTTATCTGGGTCAAGTAGAAAGTAGTTTATGGGAGATCGGTCCATTTTGAGCATTTTATCTTTTGGCATTTTCAATCTTAGGGTTAGGAGTAATCTTAGAATCATCTCTAAAACCTTTATCTTTTGTTGTTTCTTTATTATCAGGGTTTAAATCAAGTTTCAAAGTATCAATTTATTGTTTCGATCTGGTGAATTCAAAGTCTAGTGTTTGCTCGTAGTAAGGTCCCATTGTGATTACCAACATTTTCACATTTGTCGCTTTGTTGTTTTGTTGCATTGTCAAGACTTGACATTAGAGACCTTGGGGTTATCTCTTTTACCATAGAGATTTAACTTTCAAGAGAGATAGGATATCATATTCTGTCTGATTTGTTGCTATGCAGAAAACACCATCAACAAAGGGGCCAATGTACAAGAAGATCTTTGGAAACTAGGCATGAAAATTGCTGGTTAAAGAGAATGGGGGTGCCAAACTTACAGTACTCATTGTACCTTGGTCGTCGATTTTCCCTGAGTGCCCTCAACCTCGTCCTCGACGCTGGTATTGACCTTGTTTTAGCTCCAAACTCTTCGTCGGCATTGGTATTGACCTTGTTTTCACTCCTCCAAACTTTTCCTCAATGCTGGTATTAACCTTTCACTTGTCCAATTTGACGAGCTACAACCTAGTTTAGTTAGGTTTTAGAGTATTTTAATTAAATTTAAAATTATGGCACCATTTAGAGTAGTGAATATAAGGTAAACCAAGATTAATATAGTCATGAGGGAAATAATAAAGCTCCTAGGATACTTTTTGAATCCATTTTCCTTGGTTAAAGGGAGGCCATAAAATATACCTCTGGATTTTTTCAATCTTCAAATATGAGGATTTACAAGGTTCTTAGCAACATGAGTAATGGAAACGTGTGCAACTGTAAGAATTCTTGAACACATATGGAATCTCCTTGCCAAAAAAAGGGGCTTCATAATTTAATATTATAATTTTTCTCAGTTCTAGAAATGATATGTTTCCTTAAAGAGGAAGGAGAAACCTAGAAGGTAAAAGAGATGCTTTGGAATATCAACACTTCCTTATGATCAACCCCCTTCTATCCATAGGAATTGAACCGATTTGGCTTGGCTAAGAATGATTTCCTATAACATTGAGTTTTATTCCACTATATATTTGACCTTAAATCTTTCCAAAAAATATCTAGGCATTGAATATCCTAAATAATGTCATGTTTGTCCTCCAAGAGAGTGAGAAAGGAGTCATTAGAAAAATGACCATTGAATAGTTGGGCTATAGAGTTACGAAAGCAACATCCAATCGTCGATTGTGGGATTGACTTCCTTAATGTTTGTTAGAATTTGATGAAATATTTGTTGTTCATCATTTTGTCCATCTTGTCAAAAAACACAACTTAATGTAATGACCATTTTGAATTCTTCCCATAGTAGCTTTTCTCACCTTTTGATTTCATATGGAGCCATGTCATTTACTAGAGGTAATTGTGCCAAGTCTCCAACTAAAATCATGTAGATATGCATGAATATAAAATATTTAATTAAATTAATAAGTATGAATTTGTATAGAAGGAACTATAATAGAATTGAATAAAAAATATTGTAATGTAAAGTTATCAAAGTTAGCAATTTCAATCCAGAACTCACCTCCAAAACTTTGGTTACTATTTTTTGGGAATGCTTGTCAAAGCCTAGAATCTATGTTTTCAAGCAACCTCTCCCCAATGAAACTCATTTCATCTATCAATATGTATCTGACATGTGATATTTCTTCTTGGAAAGTTCTAAGTCTTGTCCCTTCTAGTTCATTGAACTCTCTTATTGGAATTATTAGCTTTGAATGAATGGTTGAAGCACCAATGTTGAATGTTGCAACTCTAGTAGGCATGAATAGAAGTAGAGGAGATTGTTTGGGAGAAGAATTTTTTCTAGTGCTAGGTTATGTGTTAGGCTATATAGTGTTTGAGCCTAGCCTCAAACCCTACAATTAGGGTTAGGTTATGTGTTTTCTTTAGGGTTAGGTTTGGGATTAGGTTTATGGTTATGGTTAGAGTTTAGGGTAATCTATAAATTTAAGTTTAAGTCGTAGTTGATTATTTTCCCACAAAAGGAAATTAGGTCCATTTTTTCTCATGTTCATTATAGCCAACTATGGCTTGATCTTAAATTTGGACCTTTTCTTGAAACCTAACATCATATACCTAATCTAACCATAACCCTAACCCTAATCATAATATTGACTCATACCCTGACCTTAACCCTAGCCCTGACAATAAACCTAATCCTAACCCTTACTTTGAAAGTAAACCATCATTTTCTCATTAATGTAACCCTGGCCATAACTTTAACCCTAACACCATTTCTCAAAACCATAGTCTTAACCATAACCCAAATCCTTTTTATCACAACCCTAAACATAAGCATAACTCTAACCCTAAACCCTAAACCATGATCTTAATTGTAACCCTAAACATAAACACAACCCTAACCCTAAACCCTAAACCATGATCCTAATTATAATCTAACCCTAACACTAACCTTAAATTAGACCCTAACCTTAACCCTAATTTTAACCCTCAACTAAAGTCAAATGCTACATCCTAAACTCTAATCCAAATCTTAAACCTAGCCCTAACCCTAATCATAACCTAACCCTTTTTCTCAAAACCTTAAACTTGACCCTAACCCTAATAACCTAACCCTAAATATTTTTTCTTTTATTAATTAGTTGCATTCACTCTAATAACCCTAAACCTATCCCTAAACCTAACCCTAGCCCTATCCCTAGCCCTAATCCTAACCCCAACTCTAAGCCAAATATAAAAACAACCATCAATCATAACAATAACCCTAAAACTTAATTCTAAATATAACCCTAATACTATAATCCCTAATTGTAATCCTAAACCCTAACCCTAATTTAATATCTAATCCCAACCATAACCAAAACTCTAAATCTAACCCTAACCATAAAACATAAACCCTAATCTAACCCTAATCCTAACATTATTTTTCCTAACCCTAACCCTAACTCTAAACCTAACACTAATCCGAACACTAAATCCTAACCCTAATTGAATACCCAATCATAACCCTAAATTGTAACATGTTCCTTTGAATTGGATACTACATAAAAAAATTCATGTTACAATCATTGCTTCCATTGTTGGCATTTTTACATTGGGATGCATATATTTTTAAAATCAACAAAATCTTTTAATGTCTTGCCAAAATTAATATTATAAATTTTAATATCAAACTTATAAACATGTATGCAAAATAAGAACATAAATAAGAAATATATGGTAATAGTTTCTTTAAAAAACAAAGTGATGTGGACTACAAGGACTATAAGATATCCACAAAAGAGATCTACATTGAAAATACTGTAGGGAATTTCAAGAAAATACAATTGGTAGATGCAAAGCCGAATAAATGTGAAATTGTGTACAATAATGATTTTAGAATATACACATAATGGATTTGTTGAAAAGTTTTTAGAAACTTTCAAACAAATACAATTGGTATATGCAAAGAAAAATTCCACAACCTTCACCAAAATCCTTATTGGTTTCCTTAATATGGGAGATTTGGAACAAGGTATAGACATCCATCAAAGAATAATATGAAGATGAATTTTTATAATGTGAACTATTTGACAAAATGTCTCAAAGAATTGTAATCTCTCAATTTATTTTAGTGTCTATTTTGTTATACCCCATGTCCCAAATTAGGTATAACACAATACAAACTAAAACAAATTGATAGATTCTTACGAGGGTAGTGATGAGAGTTTTCTAATTAGAGTGTATTCCATGAGATTACAATTATTTGAGGCATTGTGTCAAATAGTTCATGAGCTTTGTCTATCCTCCCACATTTTGCATAGATTTCAAAAGGGCATCTACAACCACGAGATTTGAGAAAATTCATCTTCATATTATGTTTTCCTTATGATTGGTTGAGTCTTATGCCAAATCTAAGTGTTGTTTGTGTTTTGACAAGAGTAGATTAGCTTCTTCAAAAGCCTGATGACAGTTTTAGTTAGGCACATAAATACTTCTTCATACTTTTATTAAACTTCTTCACACTCTCCTCTGCATTTGAATAATCTAATATTTATTCACACATATCTCGCATACACTTCACATAGATTCTCTCCAAATGAATAAAGCAATCGCTCTTATATATCCACTTCATGAATTTACATTAACAACTCTGTCAGCCAAAAATAAATAATAGATGAATACAAACTATCGACCCAATTCATGAACAAATCTCAATGCGCACCAACCTAAATCAGTCACAACATAATGAAGACCTAAATCAACATCCTCGAACATGCCAAGCATTCAAAAATTAATCCACAAGGATCTACAACATGCTACCACCATCATGTCAACCAAGAACATGAAAACTCGAATATGCAAAGGAAAAATATTTGATCACAAGCACACTGATCAACGTGGATGTACCACAATGATAGAGTATGAGATCAAGAAACATCAATGAACATCTCAAGAGAATACACTACAATTCAATTCACCAGAATTACATTCTCTTCTTTCAGAAACACCAACTATAGCAACAAAATAACTATAGGAATACAAAAACTCATAACTCGCTCCAATCTTGATGCACGCCTTTAAAATTCTAGAGGATATACTAGATAGGCTCAGCAACAAACCCTTTAATACACAACTTCAGAATACCAACGTACAAAAATTTCCACCACTCTGATCTCCACAACTTCATAGACTATTTGCAACTTATTTATTCTAATTTTCTCAATATCCTCGACATATACAACCTGTAAGACATTAATGCTAATAGTGTTGACATCAATGACAACCATATATCATGATCAACACAACCACAACATCCAACAATCTACATCTCTATGAAAATTGGTATATTCTAATAGTTAACTTATTATCTTATTTATAGCATCTCCTTAGCTTTTTATACTAAAAAATTCAAGGTAGAGGGTAACACGATTCTTTGAATTGGATACTACATAAAAATTTATTTGTCATAGTCATTGCTTCCATTGTTTGCATTTTCACATTAGCATGCATATTTTTTACAATCAACACTCTTTTAATGTCTTGCCAAAATTAATATTATTAATAATTTTAAACTTTTATAAACATGTATGGAAAATAAGTACATAAATAAGAAATATATTGTAATAGTTTCTTCAACAAAGGATTAAAAAATAATGTGGACCGTACAAGGATTGTGGTGGGACTTAAAATTTACATTGATGGAGGCTAGGGTTTTGGGGTTTAAGGTGGGTGTTTTCTACCCATTGGGTGTTAACGAGTGAGATCAATGATAATCGTTCCTCGCGGATCTCGTACGATCAGATTAAAGGCCCTTGAGGGTATTGCGAGGTCTGTGAAGAGGCAACATGTGGCTTGGTTCTTGAAGAGACAAGGCTAGGTGGGACCCGTTGTCAAGTTGCAACCTCTTGTTTTCTTGGGCACGGTTCTCCCAAGGCGCTGATGTGGATTTTCAAACAATTTTTGACTCAATCTAAGTTGTTCGACTTGCCATGTTCGATCCGCATTAACAATTTGATTTTTGTTGGGTTCCTGCTCATCTGCATTGGGAGTTCTTTCTCTCTGCAAGTTGTTCTCATTAATGGCGAGGGTTTTTTTAGTGAATCCTCGCCTGCTTTTCCAGCATGCAAACAGTGTTCTCCTAATAAATGCAATTATGGGTTGTACGCCACGCCTTCACAAGTAAGGAATAATTAGTGGTGCCTACATCAGCCACTAAAATGCTTGAATGCTCATGCTGCATTCAAGCAATTAATATTCTCGCACCACTTAAATCTATAAATGCTCATTGTGTTATCTGGTATTATCATCGCATTTCTAGTTTTCTTGTTTGTAGGTGGTTGAGTCTCTCCTATATTTTGTGAGGTGTTCTTTGCAATGGACCATTCGACTGTGCGCAAAAGGACTAGACTCGAGGTGAGAAATTTGTAGCCTAATGGGGTACAACTTGTCCTTAGCAAGCCCGAGGTTGTCCATGATTCTAATTATAAAGGGACGGGGAGCTCCAAGTCCCCACTGGTGTTGTCTTCTAGTTCTGATGGTGATGGGTCTGAAACTGACTCAAAAAACCAACGTTACTTGGTGTCGATGACCACGTTGTTGGGGGTAAATGAAGAGCCCCTTGCGGTTGCCCCAATAACTATGATGGCATCGTGCCATGCTACCAGATCATGTGTTAAAGCGGATAAAAGGAAGTTGGTCTCGCTTCTTACTAAAGTGAGGACCAGGAGCGGTCGCCTCTACCGGGGCCATGTGTCTTGCAAGTAGTTTCATTTTTTGGGTGTGTTACTTTTGGGCGGTGTGTTGATGTGGATGTATGCGTGCCTACCATGCTCTTTTGTCTTTAGCTCCGGTTGGTTACAATGGTATAACTTTTTTGATTCCTCGAACTGATTATGGTTTTTTCTAATGATGAGGAATGTGAATTTGAATTTCATTCTAAATGAAATTCAATTTTGGAATGAACAATGTAGCCTATTGCTTTGTTGCTCTCTTGTCCTATAAAGGAGATTTCATGGGTCATTGTTAAGGGTTTTTGTTTTTTTTGGGTCTGAAGGCTTATAATAGGTATAGTTAGTGGTAATGCAGGATTTTAAAGGTATTATGTAGGAAATCATGCTGGGTTGGGAATAGTATGAAATAAGTATACTATGCTTTTGTAATTACTGATATTGAAAGAAATCTAAAAAAATTAAGACATTTTGATCTCCTATGTATGGGCCATGGATTATGAATGGATTTATCAAGGGTTTTTTCATTCAGTTTCAATGGTGTAGTTGAAAGTGTAATTTGTTCTCTTGCTTTAACTTAAAGAGTTAATCAAATGCTTGAACACAAATTACATGTTTATGGTTCTATGCTCAGGATTCACTAAGGAGTATTGCTTTAATATATTGAAAAATCTCATGGTTGTTGTGCCTTTTGCACACACGCCCCGTTCAAAACAGGGACCCTCTTTCCCTCTTTTGATTGCCGGGACCTTTTTCCTTTGCCTCATTTTGCATGCCCAATTTTGCATCCTAAAGGGTTAGCACGTTCCCCAAGGTCATATTTTAAGCTTGACCAAAATTGCCCCTCTAAAAAATGCTAAATCTAGGGTCAATTCATGTTTTCCTTGTCGGAATGCCCTTTTTGGCATCTGTGGCTCCTTTTGGGCCCGGACCCCAAGGTTTCCCCTTCCGGGTTTCTGTTTCGGGTTTGCTGTTTCTAAGCACCCGGCGTTCGATGCGTTTCTGGACCTTGGACCCCAGAAGTCAGGTTTCCCCCCCTCGGATTTCCGCTCGCGCTTTGCCGTTCCTCGTGGCCGTGGCGAGATGTCTTCCTGGCCACCGGACTCCGGACCTCCCTCTGTTGTCTGCGAAGTTTGAACTTACCAACATCCCCTGCCGCCATATGAAGAAATTAATTGCTAGATTAATGGAAAATATGGCTATAAATTCAAATTTTTTGCTTGTCATTTTCATTTGACCGAGTGATAGGATTTCGAGGAGCTTCAGCACATCTAGCATTTCCAGCCTCCGAATCTGAGCTCCATTTTTTGACATTTTTCACGTGGCCATCAAAAATTTCTTCAGAGTTTTGAGGTATGCCCATCGTCCACACCCTTATTCTTCATTTTGTCATTTTCCAAGCCTTAAATGAAGTAAAATGTAAACCACGTTGAAATCCAGTAGAGGAAGGTCTTCCCATTAATACCCACATTTTAAAAATGTAAAAATCAATCGGTCAAGTGGCCAAATTCTCATTCGGAGCTGTACCACGTCATGGTTGTTCCTCAGAATAGTCGCCAATGTCTCCCAGGCGTGGACATTCTTGCGGCCGTCCGCAAACTTGAACAAACTTCAAAATTCACGTGGCAGAGCCCACCTCAGACTCCAGCCTCCGAACTTCCCCTCATGGGATTCCATTGTGTCGTCACCGTTTCGGCGGCCTTCCCCGAGCACCTTCCCGACCTCTAAACCCTGGGCACTTGATGTCCATCTGAAGACTTGGGAAAATCGAAAGGGAACCAGCCAAGATGAAAGCAGCCCCAAGATTTGGCCCTCAGAATTCTATTCTCTGAATTTTGTGCTATCTTCGCCGTTTCGACGGCCTTCCCCGAACGGCTTTCCGAATCTCAGTTCCCAACTACGCAAAGTCTGTTCCAACTTCATGTCCAGAGCCTTTAACTGAAATGCACCCCAAATTCCAACCTTTGAAATTCCATCCTCGGAATTTCGTCTAGCGTTCGCCATTCAAAACGACCGTCCTGGGATGTCTTCCCAACTCCCGGACCCCGGTCCACTGCCCGTCGAAACCAAAATTCAAGAAAAATCTTGGGCCTAAGCTTCTTCCAGATTCTAACCACCGGAATTCCCCTCTCGGGATTTTGTTCCACTCGCATCGTTTTCATGGTGAAACTGGTGCGACTTTCCGACCTCTGGGTCCCGATTCTCTGATTGTTGCTTGGCTATCCTGAGTCCTCTAACCGTCTCTGCAGACTAAACTCTAGATTTCCTTCCTCGAATTTCTGCTTCCATTTCACTATTTCCAATGGCTGATCCGTAGCCGCCTCTCGACGGCGAAAATTCGAGACCCGGATTTTTGCCTCCCCTGCACCATTCCCAACGGTCGTCCTACATCTGATGCCCAACCCCCCAGATGAAGGATCAAATGACCTCCAAATCCAAAATGGATTTTGACCCACTTGCTAAAATTAGGTCTTCCTTCATGCCAACCTTCTAATACTCAAATCCAACACTAGGAAATTCCTTTGGGAATTCCATCCTCAATTTTCCCCTTCAAACGACATTCTGTCAAGGGAATTCTGGCCTTGGGAGCCCAGATTCTCTGCACTGCTTTCTAACGATGAATTATAGAGTGTTATGAAGTTATTGAATATGAATAATGATTGTAGAGCTAATCTTGATGTGCAAGGACTTGTCCAGAACCATTTTGATCATGATTATTGTTACTAATTCACGTCCCTTGTGCAAGATTTATGGAATCCGGTGCAGAAACTTCTGGTGCCTCCAAGGAGAAAGGGAAAGGAATAGCCAAGACACCTCGAGGTAAGGAGGGCAAGGACGTGATAAAGTACAAGTTCCAAGGGGTCCCCATACAATCTAGAGTCACCTCTCTCTCGAGAGATGTCACAGATACCAACATTGGCCAGGTCGATGTTGACGAATTCATAAAATGGGTCAAGATGAACCCAAAGATAGAAAATGCAAAATTGATAAAGAGAAGTGGAATTGTGAAAGTTGTAGGTTTCCCGCCGGCCTTGGTGGCCCCAGAACTGGTAATGGCATGCGTGGAAGCCTATTAGGAGGAGACCCGAACTATAGTGGACCGGGATGGAAATGTCCTTGCAGACATGTCCCCATCAGGTATAATGTCAACATTCCACATTCCTGCCTTTGAGAGCATGGAGACCCCCACCATGGGGGAATGCAAGGAACTATGGGAGCAGGATCCCTTGGGATGCAAGAAGCTCATCAATCAGTATTGGTTAAAGGACAAGTGGGGTAGCGCTGGTAAGCTTCCTCAGGAGCTTTTTCGTAGCAATTTCTTTGAGGATTACCATGACCTTGTAATATTGCTAAGTTGAGTGATGGGTCTTCCTGTAGTGGCCTTCTTCCAAGAATGGATGTTCTATTTCATAGAGCAGATTCTCCGTGGCAATGGGATCACCTTCTACTGGGGAGAGATAATCAGTGATTGCTTCCACAAGCAGTTTACAACCGTGAAGAAGACCTTTAGGTTCTTCATGACCTCCTACTTGGTAAATTCCCTCGCTGATCGGTGGCATTATCAGGGATTGACGGTGGTACCCAGTGATCCATCAGGGGTGGAACTCAAGCCTTACAATAAATACCCTTAACTACAGTTCAGAAATTTCAAGAGAGATTATTTTCGGGTGAATGATGCATTCATCGCCCACATCATTCGATCCCTCAGGGGTGACTTTCAAAGAAGATTTTCTCATAGTGCCAGAGCTCTCCTCAAATAGTATGTTTTCCTTTACATATAGTTCCCTAAGTTCACATACATCCATGCTGAAGGATTCATGGAAAGACTGAACAAGCTGCCCTGGTACCCAAATGACTGAATCATTATATTGGAGACGACCCGGCAGCTACTACATATTCATAGCATCCTGAGCGACAAGCATTTGGTAGGCCTATCTTATCCCATTAACCTTTTTCAGGGGATGTATAAGATCCACACCTCCTAGTGTGCAGGATATTCAGAGAAGGAGCTGGTTGAGTATAACTTCAAGCAATATATAGCACGACCCCGAATGGACCCATATAGGCACATCAAGAAGGCGCTAGGATAAGAGTATGCCCACCTCCATAAGGTCAAGGATTTTTGGGCCAACTACAAAGATGACCTCGAGGTGCGGTTGAGGCACTGCATGCATATGACCGCTATCTTTGTGTGAAGGATCAACCTATGCCCGGTTTCTGACCAGCTCGAAGAAGATGAAGACACGGCGATCGATCCAGGATATGATGTCATCACTAATTTGCCGCTGCCTGTGATTAACTGGAATGAACCAGAGCTTGATGACGTCAATGTACTCACTAGGCCCATTGAGATCTGAACAAGGGCATGAATCGACCAACAGGTGGCCCGACTAAAACAACAAGGAGTCGCCTTGACATTCAGGGGACTAGAAAGTGAACCAAGTTTCTCTGATGGAGGGGTAGCTACTAGTGCAACTAGGAAAGCATCTAACACATGGACATCGATCAGGACCAAGAAGAGAAAGGAGGCCAGTGAGTAGCTACCCAAACCAAAGGTTTATGCTCGCAAGTCTTCTGAGCTCAAGTCTTCCAAGTAAAAGAGAAAGACAACTAGAGGCACGGAGATGACTATTATGCCCAAGGGTCCACCCATTGGGATTAGGGAAGAAGGATCTAAGTTGCAAAGGTCACCGCCTACTTCAGTCGTTGCTCCTGCTGCTGCTCCCGCCCCTCATGCTTCACTTGTGGCTTCCATTTCCTCCCTGCTGGCGGTGGACATCTCTGTCCACATTGCTTCCACTCCTCCAATCTTGTAGATCATTCCCATGGATTCATCATCTCCTATGACCTCACCCATCTCCTCTTCTTCTATGTCTCCTTCCCTCCCTTCTGCTTCCGCTGCTACGATGCCTATCCTTGGTCTCCCTTTGTCTTTCATATAATATATGCAAAATGTGCCATCCGAGCTATTAGGGATGCTCACTAATCTACTAGTTCAGGCTACAATAGCTCAAGCTATGGCCTCTGCTCCAGTTCTCCTTCCCTCTACTTAACCACCAAGGATGGAGGTGACAATACAAATATGAGATGAGCTCAAGTGATGGTAGCTAGAGGCTGCAACGAGGCTGGAGGATGAGGAATTCGAGTACCACGAACATCCACTGTTTGAGCACCAGGAAATCAATGAGGTAGCTTATGAGTCCTCCAGTGAGAGCAGCGAAGAGCTAAATACTCAATTTATAAAAGAATCAAATGATCCCAAGCTCAATGCAGAATTGCAGAAGCAACTCAAGGAGATTGAAGATAAGGGAGCCAAGGATCGGCTCGAAAGGGAAGAAGAGATTGCTTCTCAAGACGCAGAGGGCAGTGAGTCTCCTATTGAGAGGCATGACCAGACTCTAGAGCATGAAAAGGAAGCATCCCTCCATGAGGATGAGCAGGAGGAGAACCCCAAAGAGCATGGATATAATTAGAACGAAGAAGAGCGGGATGCTAAAAGAGAAGATACACCCAAAGAGGAATTACATAATGAATCCCCCACTAAACATAAAACCCTTCAACAAGACTCTGATGAGGAGAAGGAAGATACGGGGACTAAAGAGAAGGCTCTTGTCATCAGAGCCATCGAGCTTGAGAAGAAAGATAGTGAGAGTCAAGGTGAACCACCTAGAAAGGAGCCCCAAGTACCCGAGTGGTTGTAGAGGCAGCTAAAGCAGAAGACTCCCACCTTGAAGGATCCCAAGGCAAGGTTGAAAGCCATCATGGCTAGAGCCTAGATAAGCATCAAAAAGAAGGAGAAGAAACCAAAGGTTAGATCGAAGGTAACCATGGATTCCTTAGGATCAAGGGTCATGCAGATAGTGACACCAGTGGTTGGAGAATAGGGTATAATTTATAACGTCTCCACCATCGACTTGGGGGTGGCCACGAAGGAACAAAAGGTCGATCACCTCTAGGAGTCGGTCGCCACAATGGTACACCTTATCCAGTAGGATAAGATTTCAAAGGAGGAGCTCAAGGAACAGGTGGCTGATCTGATGACCTACATTCAGCAGTGGTCATCCCCGGACGAGCAGCCCACGATGTCATCGGCCCCACCTCAAATTTTTTCCCATGAACAAATCAAGAAATTAGAAAAAAGAAGGAACTTGGACAAGACTATGGAAAAATGGTTCCGGTAGGTCTTGGACATAGGGAATACAGGCATCAATTTGGTTGTCCGAACAACAAATAAGTTCCTTGAAGTGCGAAGGACCCTTGAAGGCACAAGGCAGATCTATGAGGAGTTCCCAGGGAAATATGAGGTAGCCTATCCAAAGATCGAGGCCATACTCACGTTGCCAGGTGAGGTCTGGGAGAAGGACCTAGCCTTCAAGGATGATGACCACTAGTTAGTGGATGTCTGGAAGTGGGATTTCAATCATAGAAGGAAAAGGCTGAAGCAAATCATTGAGTGGATAGCACCAGACATTGAATGGGCTAGGGATTCCAGAGAAGAGTGATCTCGGTACATCAAATTAATGATAGGGTATGATCCGCCCACAACCGAGTTCAACCCTAAGAACATAAAGCCCCACTTCTTGAAAATCATGGAAGATGGGATGTCAGTTGAAGTCACCATTGACATCATGAGTTTTGCAGCCCGTGCCTTCGCGCAGTCAGAGCTTTTCAAGGATAATGCAGCCAAGTATGAAGAGGATTGGAAGAAAATCGTCAGCAATTCCCAGGAATGGAGCTACCAAGTCCTACGGTCAGACATCATGGAGATGGATAAGCTCCACCACCTCATCTTGAACTTCATAGAGTATGCAATGCTGAAGAAGCATGAAGGCAACCCTGTCATCGACGAAGAATTCCTCAAGGAAGAGCTACAGCAAAGGGCAAATAGCCAAATGACAAAATTGCTACAGTGTTGTCACTAGAGGACAAAACAGGGAAAAGAAAAGAATGGTCTTATAAATGTACTATATTTGGGGGTGGGTGAAACCCTAATGTAGAGTGAATCTTGACCACACAATAGAATCGAATCTTGGCCACTCATTTTTCTTTTTGAAAACTATAAATAGGGCTCTCCTCCTGTCATTTTAAGAGAGTTGAGTTGTTGTAAAGGCATGCTGTAGAAATTATAATAGAAGATACAGTCATTTTCTGGTGTATTTATGGGTTTCTCCACATGTTTCATGATTCTTCTCCATTTAGTTAGAACTTGGCTTCAAGTCACTTTGCTGTTTTAGTCTCCTTAGATTAGTTTTGGTAGGTTTAGTATGTTGTCTCTGGTTTTGAAGATTACTGTTGTGTCTATGCTTTCCTTGTCCATACTTTTGGTCATTTGCTACTGGTAGATGACTGTCCAAAGTTAGCCTGGACTTTAATTTCATTGCTTCTCATTAAAATTTACCTTTATTCACATTTCCATGGTGAATGAATGATGAATATCTGCAGTCCTTAGAAGATAATATAGATTTCATGATATTATGAGAATTCAGATTAAGTGAAATTCTATTTAAGGAAACTGTCTACAGTAGGAACCTCCATGATCACTGTTCATCGATAGTTGTAGGTAAAGGAACCATCCTTCTTCCTTGCCCCCTTTTTTCCTTTCTTTTAGAAACAAATTGTGCTAAGGTTTGTTGCACATTGTAATGCCAAATCTGACAAAACAATGGAGTCCAGGATTGCTGCCCGAACCTACAGCAAAGTATAGTAATTCCATATCCACAAAACTCCATTCATCAACCCAATTCTCCTACAACTTTGACCACATAAGACCACCTTGTGATTCCAGCAAAATCACATCAAACAACCGATTTATCCCAAGCATCGTCATGACCTGACATCCGAGAGACCTTGGGATAGTGTTTTGCAATTTGATTATGGAAGACTGTCTTTCAAGAGAGGTAATGGACCTACGTATTACCTGTATTGTGAAGTGCTTAAAAACACCATCAATAGAACTGGCGCTAGAAGGAGGGCATGACGGATAAGTTGGATCAAATTGGGTCATTCTCCCCTAAAAGATTCCATTGAGTCTTAAGGTCTACACCCAACAAGGGAGAATTACAAGAATTATAGCCCCTTACCCGAGTTAAAAGAGCTAAACAAGGGGAACCATCCATCACCATTTCTGTGGAGCAACTCATTGCCCTTCCACCTCCATCTCCTTTGCCTTCACTGACAACACCACCTTTCGCTCATCCAACCCATACAGTCTTCCAGGTTGCCGCTCCATCTGGGCTAAATGTCGCCTTTCAGTCGAACATGGTCACCAGCCTTGTTGTTGTCTCATCTGTTGTTGCTGCCCCATCATAGCCATAGACCAATCTGGCACATCCACCTCCACCACCTTTCCCAACGGTGTGGCTAGGTAATAACCGATCTCCCCTAGCTTTCAACCTCTACCATGATATGCCAAAGAATCTTGAGAATTTATTTTCAAAGTTAAACTCCCAGGATCCACAGAGAACGACTGAAGAACATGTCAAGATTTTCAAAATTTCCCTAAAGACCATGTAGATCATATATGAGGATGTAGCTTGTAGGCTCCTTCCTTACTCTTTAGGGGAGGAGGGCTTCTATTGGTATGTCAACCTGCTAGCTGAAACTATCAATACGTGGGATCTTTTGAAGAGTGCATTTCTGCAGAAGTTCAAGACCCTAGTCAGTCCACAAATTCATACCGACACTTTATGTCAGTTCAAAGGGAGGTCAACAAACCAATCAGCTCATTCAATGATTGCTTCCACAAAGCGTACACTCGGCTGTAGGCCTCGTATGTTTTCAATGATGTTGTTGTCCTACCTGTTTACTATGCAGCGTTGGACAACCTTACTTTACCCTTGGTAAAAAGGATGAGACCGCCACTCACTAGGTTGGTCGATGCATATGCTGAAGCCGTCATTGCCAACATAGATTTGGGATAGAATATTTCTAGTCCACTGACTTCTCTTGGGAAAACTGGACATCCAACACAAATATAGGGACTCACGAAAGCCTTAGAGCATCAGACGCCTTTGTTGAACCCAATGTCGCAGCTACCTATGGTTTCATGTCTTGGGCAACCGATGAACCAGGCATATCTGGTACCACACTACTTGCTGCCCCAGCAGCAATAGTCATATCCACAACAATCCTAGATGCTAGCATACCTTCAAATGGTGGAATTTCCACTTGCTCACCAGAATCAACCGGTGGCACAGCCTGTGTTCCTTCAGAACACCGTACCGCAACCAAACAACACCGAAAAGGATAGAATCGACGAACTTAAAGAGATGATCAAGAAAATGTCAACCGAGATGATGCACTTGAGGATCAGAATAACCAGCTGTAGACATTGCAAAAGAAAATCCAGGCCAACCTTAATAAGGAAAATCGAGATCACCGTGAAAATTGGGACAATCGAGATGCTGGTACGTCGTCAGGGTAGAATTATGACAAGAATCAAAACTCGGGTCAGAACTTTGACAGAAGGCCCTTTCAAAGGCAAAATCAGACATGGAATACACGCCCCAACAATGGTGGTGTTCCCATGCCTCTTGATCAGCCTAGCAACAACAATAATGAGAACCCCGCGAGCGGAGTTTACTTGGTAGAGGCTACTTTATCGAGTTGGTACCGCATACACAAGATGAGTCGCCATTCCGACCCGGATTGTCCAGAATTTCAAACTGCAACCGAGATTTTCCAAGTAGAAGTTCAGAATGTAGTTGACAATTCGGGATGGAGGGACATTGTCCCGTCTGATCCATATGATGCCTCGGTGTTGGTGTTAGACCAAGCCCCTTTCCCGAAGGCAGAATGCAACACCCCCGAATTGGAGAATGCTGATTCAAGCCATCATGATGCAGCAAGAGAAGTAAGTTCTGAAAGCCCTTTAGCTAAGCTTTTTGATTCAATTGACAATGGTCCCGAAGATGATGAAGAAGAGCCTAAGGAGGACGAAGTCCAACTATTTCACCAACGGACTACCCCTTACAACTTTAGAAATAGACAAGTCGGGGGCCATGGTGGAGGCCCTTTTACAACCTCCACCCTGCCAAACAATTTCAACACCCCTCCTAATCCGATCACAAATAACAATCCGAGTTTTCCCCATACACCCATGCGATATCTCAGTAAAAATAAACAGCAAAACAACAGCCAAAATCAAACCACTAGCTCCTCCCAGAATGTTTCCCATGATCAAGAGATTGAGCAGATGGGGGAGTATATTGCTAAGGAGTTCAAGAAGGTGAAGCTAAGCATATTGAAATTTGAACTTCTAAAGGTGCCTGCTGTCTGGAATGCTTTTTTCAGAATGATAAATGGCACTCCACCACAGGGGTCAGCTTAGGAAACTCTCATGAAAAGGGTTTCCTTTAGCAATCATCGAAGTGAACCAGTGGTTAGCCAAATCTAAAATAGTAAGGATTAATCATCAGCAGGTCAGCAAACAGGCAAGCAACTTGACAGGTCAACTAATCAGGCACCAACTCAAAACAAGGGCAATAAAAAGGATAAAGGTCAAGTCACTCAGGTGGACGTTTCTGGAGGGTTGTTTGAAGGGAAATTTGAGACTCCCTTCTTTCTGACCACCATCTAGGTGTTCGGAAAGAAGCTCCACAATTTCCTAGTTGATTAAGAAGCCTCGGCCAATGTCATGCCCTAGAGCATGTGCAAGGCACTTGGGATAACACCAACTCCTTCCTGGTAGAAGGTGACGCAACTTGATAAAACCAAAATCAGCATAGTGGAGGAAATCAACAAAATACCCATGGAGGTTGCTGCCAACCCCCGGATCCAACAAACTATTGACATACAGGTGGCCGATATCCCGGATACCTATGGTATAATCCTAGGTAGGGATTTCATGAGAGCATTGAACGGATATGCTGCTACGGATTACTCTCACATGTGGCTACCATGGAAAGGGATGCCCAATCAGATCTGGATTAATAGAGAGCCATGGATGAAATTCATGATTACTGAATACAATAACACAAATGAGGTGTTGTATTGCGAAACTGATTTGGGTAATTATTCCCCAGTGTCATATCACCATGAACAAGAATACCCTAAAGACGAGGGAACGAGTGAGGTCTTCCTCGTACTGTGCAGCTCGTCGGCTAATTTGAACAATACTTCTTAGAGCACTGAGGTTCTCATCGAATCTGACAACGAAGGGCTAGGAGAGAGCGACAGTCGGGGACTGCTCAATGGCTTCGAAGATTTTATGGAGAAATGCATGCATGACCAACTCAGCCTAGGAACTCGAATGAACTTCCAGGAACTCTTGCTCCCAAACTGGTGTCGGGTGCACAATGTTGCTCACTCAGAATTTGACTGCTACTTGTGCCAAACAACAATTGAACATGTTAAAAAATAGGCTACTTTGGAGGAGAGAACAAGATCAGCAGGGCATGAACAAATATGTTTTGTCCTTGTAGTTCCCAAGGCGGTCACTGAAATGCAGCCCCCCTTGAAGGTCAAGGCTGGATCGGTCAGCCCTGCATCTAGGGATTCTACTGGATTCTGGACATTGCACTTCTATGGTTCTAAATCCAAGCACGGAGTTGGGGCAAGTTTTGAACTGATTAGTCCCAAAAGTAAATCATACTTTTTTGCTCATAGGCTTTAATTTTATTGTACTAATAATGTAGCAGAGTACAAGGCCTTGGTCTTGGGCCTCTTAATGGCATTAAGGAAATGTGCCAAAATGCTCCAAGTGTTTGGAGATTCAGAGCTAGTCATGAAGCAGGTCAGGAAACAATATTCCTACTATGATAGAAGACTCACTAATTATCAGCACTGCGTATGGGATTTACTGGAAGGGCTAGATGCATTTGACGTTCAATTGATCCCGCACACACGGAATTATACCACCAATGCCCTGGCATAGGCGGCAAGCACACTACAGCCATTATCCCTATCTAGCCTCAAATAATTCATGGTGGAACTAACTTCCGTCTTGTCAGTGTCGGAACATGTTGCCAACTTCTAGGTATTCAACGATGACAAGCATATACTGGACTTCATCACTAGTTCGGATGTGTTTGCTGCACAGATAATCGACGAAGTGGAACCCCAAGAGGCAGACTTGGATATAGAGGGGATCATTAACTTGAAAACTAACACCGTCCCTAGGGGAATGTTTCAACTAGAGTGAATCTTTGACCTTGATTAGATCAAGGATCAAGATTAGCAAGCTAAAAAGGATACCATCAACGGCCAATGTGACACTTACAATTTAGGCACAGCCGGAGACACCAAGAATGTGTTCATAGGTAAGGTATGCACTCATGAGGAAAGAAAAGGGATAATCGAAGCTTTGTAGAAATATCATGACATCATAGCATGGAGCTATGATGATCTCAAGACATATGACATGTCTATCATCATGCACACCATCCCCCTCAGACCAGATGTGAGGCCATTCCGGTAGTGGCAACGCCCTATCAATGCTTTACTGGAGCCGATAATATATAAAAAAGTATAGAAGTTGCTATTGGCTAGGATCATCTTTCCGGTCAGACACTCCACATGGGTAGTGAACTTGGTTCCTGTCAAGAAGAAAAGCAGAGAAATCAGATTGTGCGTAGACTTGTGCAACTTGAACCGGGCTTCAACGAAGGACAACTACCCTATACCCTCATTAGATGAAGTGTTGCAGGTAGTAAACAGATCCCAGATGATGTCCTTCTTGGATGGATATTCGGGGTATAATCAGGTCATAGTGCAGTACAAAGATTGACACAAGACAACATTCACTAGCAAGTGGGGAACATTCGCATATAGAAGAATGTCGTTTGGACTCTTCAAACGCTAGCGCCACTTTCCAGCGCTCCATGGATATTGCATTCAAGGACCTGATTGGTAAGTGCATCATCATCTACATGGATGATTTAACAGTATTCTCAAAATAATGGGGTAATCACGTCGCTGACTTATGCAAGGTCTTTGAGAGGTGTCGTGAATTTGGGGTCTCCCTTAACCCGAAAAAGTGCATATTCGGGGTCACTAAGGGGAAACTCCTTGGGCATGTCTTGTCTGAATAGGGAATTTCTATTGACCCTGAATGTATTCAATCCATCATGAAAATCCAGCTGCCAGGCAACAAGAAGGAATTAAAATCTTTCTTCGAAAAGATTAACTTTGTCTGTAAATTCATCACTGGCTTTGCGGAAATAGTTAAACCACTCAACGCCATGCTAAAACAAGACACCAAGGTTGAGTGGACTCTCGAAGCGAAACAGACCTTTGGGGAAATCAAGAAAGCAATTGTTGACGCCCCTGTGTTGGTCAGTCCCAACTACTTGAAGCCCTTTTACATTTACTCCTTCGCTTCAGATCATTCCTGTGCCAGCATCTTGACACAAAAGGATGACGAGGGGACCGAGCATCCAATCGCCTTCATGAGCGCCCCCTTGAAGGATGTCGAACTACGCTATCATAATGTTGAAAAATAGGCTTATGCACTTATTAAAGGAGTCAAGAAGTTCAGGCATTATATCTTACGCAATAAGGTCTTTTCCATAGTTCCCGACCCCGCAGTGAAAACATTGCTTATGTAGACTGAATTGGGGGAATGAAGGGCAAAGTGGGTTGTGGTGCTATAGGAGTACAACATGGAGATCCAGCCGATAAAGCTGGTAAGAGGATAGGAACTCACTCAAACAATGGCAGAGGTAGCTATTGACACTGGACCCGAACTCACAGTACAATAGTACCAGGTGGAGGATGTCTCTCCAGGAGAATGGTACGAT
The DNA here is from genome assembly GCA_007115665.2 of Sequoiadendron giganteum. Lineage (NCBI taxonomy): Eukaryota > Viridiplantae > Streptophyta > Pinopsida > Cupressales > Cupressaceae > Sequoiadendron > Sequoiadendron giganteum. Next base: position 193,593,455 of record CM021108.1, read on the forward strand.
GACATGGTGTACTACCTGCTGAATCACAAATGTCCGCCTCATCTGTAGGGAGTCCAAAGGCGAGCCCTTAGATTGAAAAGCAGTAGCTATATGTTGTAGGGCTCCATATTGTACAAGAAAAATCATGAAGGTATCTATCTGAGATGCTTGGGAAAGGAGGAAGTTGATCGCGTTCTTAGGGAATTCCATGACAAGTTCGGAACTGGCCATGGCTCAGGTTTATCAACCACACAATAGATATTGAGAGTTGGGTATTACCGACCCACTATTTTCAAGGATGCTCATGGCCACATCCGTACTTGCCACGTGTGCCAGACTGTTGCCACCAGAGAAAGGAACGTTGTTGTTCCACTGCAACCTGTTCTGGAGGTAAGGCCTTTTACGCAATGGGGTCTCGACTTCATTGGGCCAGTAAGTCCTCCATCATCTGCGGGATACAGATACATTCTAACCGCTTCTAATTACTGCACTAGATGGATAGAAGCAATAACTTGTAGGCAGTGTACAACTGAAGTCATAACCAATTTCTTAGAAAGTTTCATTTTAAATCATTTTGGTTGCCCATATGCTCTAGTATGCGATAACGGCCTTACATTTGCTTTGTTAAAATTCACAAGTTGGGCCTTTGACTATGGCATTGCCCTCAAATTCTCATCTAACTATTATCCTCAAGGCAATGGCCTTGCTGATTCTACCAACAAGAACTTGATCATGGTGATAAAAAAACTGCTAGATAGAAATCCCAATGATTGGCACACCCAACTTCGCTTTGCCTTATCGGTGGATCGCACCCATCACAAGGCTGCCCTAGGAAGTTCCCCATACCATCTAGTCTATGGCCTAGAGTCCATCTTTCCCATACATTTAAAAATCCCGATCCTCCAGTTTATCAATGATTTTTATGAAGGAAAAGATAGCAAAGAAGCTCACCTCGCCGAGCTACTGCACCTTGAAGAAATACAAGACCACGCAATCAAAAATTTTGCCAAGCATCAGGGCATAGTCAAGAGATGGTTCGATCATTGAGCCACAGTGAAGTCCTTTTGCATTTCTGATCTAGTCCTTTATTGGGACAAGGCCCACAAAAAGAAAGGGGGACACAACAAATTTGACAAGCTCTGGCTTGGCCCCTTTCAGGTTGCTGAAATACTTGGAGATAATGCCTTTAATCTAAAGACTCTCATTGGTAAAGACATCTTGCTGCCTATCAATGGGAAACACCTTAAGGATTACTTTCAGACCTGAGCTCTTTTGGGAGCTATCTGTGTAAATACCTGTACATAGGTTAGAATAGGTTTCCTGCTTTGCCCTTTGTTTTTTGCTCGCTGTCCCGACTATTTTGTCTTGATTTTGGGAAGAGCCTCCCTGTTTCGTTGTGGTGGCCATGTCTGGCCTGACATGCGGTTTGCCTTGCTTCCCACTCTTGTGTTGTTCTCCAGATTAGCCTATATTCCTTATTACTAACCTCTGAAAGCTCCTAAGCATCGGTTTTCAGCTTTCAGACACGGAATTAACCTAGGATGGTTGTACGCTTGAATCCCTTGTGTTTGTCATGGAATCCACAAAACACATTTTAAATATTTCCAAAGACTGGTAGGGTGACTACTGGGAAGTGGGGATAAGTGAAAAATCTAAAGTCTGCTCAAGTGAACACTATGATTCTCAAGCCCATTATGAGCTTCGGTGCTCACACGGTTGAACGAAAGAAAAGAGAAAGTGCTAAAAGGAAATATTCAACACATGCAATAAATAAATTGAAAGTAACAATCGTATGGGTGTGGGAATATCTCTACCGGGGCTATGGATTCCTAGCTGGCAGTAGAGCTATGTTCGTGAGGTCGTAGCGACAACTCCACATCGGGGCTATGGACGCCTGAATGGCAGCAGAGCAATGTCCAGGTTACTTTTGGGGTTAGATGAACTACATAGGTTATCTCCCCCAACCAGTGGTTATTCATGCTCTCTCCGAGGAAAGGAAGTAAACTCACCATGCACATACCTCCATCATGATATTGTAGTTTGATTCAATCCCGCCTTCCTTAAACTATTCTTAGATCAGCGTTTAAATTCAGTTCTGGTTTGCGAAACTAGAAATCATGGGTTTAGAATGAATGTTTATCTCTAGAATGTCGAGAGCATTCTCCCAACAGAGTCGCCATTTGTTGTGCCTTTTACACACATGCCTCACTCGGAACAGGGACCCTCTTTCACTCTTTTGATTGCTGGGCGCTTTTTTCTTTGCCTCATTTTGTCTGCCCAATTTTGCATCCTAAAGGGTTAGCATGTTCCCCAAGGTCATATTTTAAGCTTGACCAAAACCACCCCTCTAAAAAATGCTAAATCTGGGGTCATTCAGGTTTTCCTTGTTGGAATGCCCTTTCTGGCGTCTGTGGCTTCTTTCGGGCCCGAACCCCGGGGTTTCCCCTTCCGGGTTTCCATTCTGGGTTTGTTGTTTCTAAGCACCCAACGTCCGAGGTCTTTTCGGACCTTAGACCTGAGAAGTCGGGTTTCCCCCCTCGAATTTCCGCTCACGCTTTGGCGTTCCTCGTGGCCGTGGTAGGACGTCTTCTCTGCCACCGGACTTCGGACTTCCCGCCGATGTTTACGAAGTTTGAAATTAAACACTTCCCTTGTCGTCGTACAAAGAAATTAATTGCTGCATTAATGGCAAATATGGCTATAAATTTATATTTTCTGCCTGTCATTTTCATTCGACCGAGTGATAGAATTTTGAGGAGCTCCAGTGCATCTGACATTTCCAACCTCTGAATCTGAGCTTCATTTTTCAAAAAATTTTGTGCGGCCATCAGAATTTTCTTTAGAGTTTTGAGGTATGCTCACCGTCTGCACCCTTGTTCTTCATTTTGTCATTTTCTAAGCCTTAAATGAAGTAAAACGTAAAGCACGTTAAACTCTGGTAGAGGAAGGCCTTCCCATTAAAACCCACATTTTAAAAATGTAAAAATTAATCGTTCAAGTGGCCAAATTTTCATCCAGTGCTGGACCACGTCGTGGCTATTCCTTGGAACAGTCACTGACGTCTCCCGGGATCGAACGTTCCCGCGGTCATTCACAAACTCAAACAAACTTCAAAATTCACGTGGCAGAGCCCACCTCAGACTCTAACCTTCGGACTTCCCCTCGCAGGATTCTATTGCGTTGACACCATTTCAGCGGCCTTCCTCGAGTACCTTCCCGACCTCCAGACCCCGGGCACTTGAGGTCCATCTGAAGACTTGGGAAAACTGAAAGGGAACCAGCCAAGATCAAAGCAGCCTCAGGATTCGGCCCTCAGAATTTTGTGTTGTCTTTGTCATTTCGGCGGCCTTCCCCGAGCGGCTTTTTGAACCTCAGTTCCCAATTCTCTGATCGCCACCTGGGTGTCCCGAGTCCTCTAACTGTCTCCGCAGACTGTCCTCTGGATTTCCAATTCCATTTCGCCATTTCCAACGACTGATCCGTAGCCTCTTCCTGGTGGCAGCAATCCGAGACCCGGATTTCCACCTCCCCTGCGCTGTTTCCAATGGTCGTCCTACATCTGATGCCTAACCCCCCAGATGAAGAATCAAATGACCTCCAAATCCAAAATGGATTTCGACCCACTTGCTAAAATTAGGGCTTACTGAATGCCAACCTTCTAATACTCAAATCCAACACTGGGAAATGCCTTTGGGAATTCCATCCTCAATTTTCCCTTTCAAACGACATTCTGCCAAGGGAATTCTGGCCCTGGGAGCCCAAATTCTCTGTATTACTTTCTAATGATGAATTGTCAAGTGTTATGAACTTATTGAATATGAATAATGATTGGAAAGCTAATCTTGATGTCTAGGGACTTGTCCGAAGCTGTTTTGATCATCATTATTGTTACTAATTCATGTCCCTTGTGCAAGATTTATGGAATCCAGTGTAGAAACTTCCGGTGCCTCCAAGGAGAAAGGGAAAGGAATAGCCAAGACACCTCGAGGCAAGGAGGACAAGGACCTGATGAAGTACAAGTTCCAAGGGGTCCCCATACAATCTAGAGTCACCTCTCTCTAGAGAGATGTCATAGATACCAACATCGGCTAGGTCGATGTTGACAAATTCATACAAAGGGTCAAGATGAACCCCAAGACAGAAAATGCAAAATTGATAAAGAGAAGCAGAATTGCCAAAGCTGCAGGCTTCTCGCCAGCCTTGGTGGCCCCAGAACTGGTAATGGCATGCGTGGAAGCCTATCAGGAGGAGACCCGAACTACAGTGGACCAAGACGAAAATGTCCTTGTAGACATGTCCCCGTCAGGTATAATGGCAACATTCCACATTCCTGCCTTTGAGAGCATGGAGACCCCCACCTTGGGGGAATGCAAGGAAGTATGCGAGAAGGATCCCTTGGGATGCAAGAAGCTCATCAATCAGTATTGGTTAAAGGACAAGTAGGGTAGCGTTGGCAAGCTTCCTCAGGAGCTTTTTCGTAGTGATTTCTTCGAGCATTACCATGACCTCGTAACGTTGCTAAGCCGATTGATGGGCCTTCCTGCGGTGGCCTTCTTCCAAGAATGGATGTTCTATTTCCTAGAGCAGATTCTCCACGGAAATGAGATTTCCTTCTATTGGGGAGAGATAATTAGTGATTGCATCCACGAGCAGTTTACACTCGTGAAGAAGACCTCCATGTTCTTCATGACCTCTTACCTGGTATATTCCCTCACTGATCGATGGCATTATCAGGCATTGATGGTGGTACCTAGTGATCCATCGGGGGTGGAACTCAAGCCTTACGATAAATACCCTCAACTATAGTTCAGAAACTTCAAGAGAGATTACTGTCGGGTGAATGGTGCATTCATTGCCCACATCATTCAGTCCCTCGGGGGCGACTTTCAAAGAAGAGCTTCTCATAGTGCTAGAGCTCTCCTAAAACAGTATGCTTTCCTTTACATACAGTTCCCTAAGTTCACATACATCCGTGTTGAAAGATTCCTGGAAAGATCGAACAAGCTGCCCCGGTACCTAAATGACCGGATCATTCTATTGGAGATGACACGACAACTACGACATATTCATAGCATCCTGAGTGACAAACATTTGGTAGGCCCATCCTATCCCATTAACATTGGTCAAGGGATGTATAAGATCCACACCTCCTAGTGTGTAGGATATTTAGAGAAGGAGCTGGCCAAGTATAACTTCAAGCAATATACAGCCCGGCCCCGAATGGACCCATACAGGAACATTAGGAAGGCACTAGGATGAGAGTATGCCCACCTCCACAACATCGAGGATTTTTGGGCCAACTACAAAGATGATCTTGAGATGCAGTTGAGGCACTACATGTGCATGACCGCCATCTATGTGCAAAGGATCAACCTATGCCCAATTCCTGACCAGCTCGAAGAAGATGAAGACATGGTGATCGATCCAGGATACGATGTCATCGCCAATTTTCTGCTACTTGCAATTAACTACAATGAACCAGAGCTCGATGACATCAATGTACTCACTAGGCCCATTGAGATCTGAACAAGGGCATGGATTGACCAATAGGTCACCCGACTAAAATAGCAAGGTGTCACCTTGACACTCAAGGGACTAGAAAGTGAATCAAGTGGCTCTAATGGAGGGGCAGCTACCGTTGCAACTAGGGAAGCATCTAACCCACCACCGTCAATTAGGACCAAGAAGAGAAAGGAGGGCAGTGAGTAGCTACCTAAACCAAAGGTCTATGCCCGCAAGTCTTTTGAGCCCGAGCCTTCCAAGAAAAAGAGAAAGACAACTGGAGGCACAAAGACGACTGTTATGCCTAAGGGTCCACCCCTTGGGATCAGGGAAGAAGGATCTAACTCGCCAAGGTCACCACCTACTTCAGTCATTGCTACTGCTGCTGCTCCCGCCCCTCATGCATCACTTGCAACTTTCATTTCCTCCCCATCAACGATGGACATCTCTCTCTACCTTGCTTCCACTCCTCCAATCTTCAGATCATTCCCGTGGATTCATCATCTGCTATGACCTCGCTCATCTCCTCTTCTTCTATGTCTCCTTCCCTCCCTTCTGCTTCCGCTGCCATGATGCTTGTCATTGGTCTCCATGAGTCTTTCATGTATTATATGCAAAATGTGCCATCCGAGCTGTTAGGGATGCTCACTAATCCGGTGGTTCAGGCTATGGCCTCTGCTCCAGTTCCCCTTCCCTCTACTGAACCACCAAGGATGGAGGGAATAATGCAAATATCAGACGAGCTTGAACGATGGTAGCTAGAGGCTGCAATGAGGCCGAAGGATGAGGAATTTGAGTACCACGAACATCCACTATTCAAGCACCGAAAAATTGACTAGGTAGCTTATGAGTCCTCTAGTGAGAGCAACGAAGAGCTGAATACTAAATTTATAAAAGAATCAAATGATCCCGAGCTCAATGCAGAATGGCAGAAGTAGCTCAAGGAGATTGAAGATAAGGGAGCCGAGGATCAGCTTGAAAGGGAAGAAGAAATTGCTTCTCAAGAGGTAGAGGGCAGTGAGTCTCCTACTGAGAGGTATGGCCAGACTCTAGAGCATGATAACGAGCAGGAGGAGAACCCCAAAGAGCATGGATATAATCAGAACAAAGAAGAGGGGGATGCTGAAAAAGAAGATCCACCCAAAGAGAAATTGCGTACTGAATCCCCCACTAAACATAAAACCCTTCAACAAGACTCTAATGAGGAGAAGAAATATATGGGGACTAAAGAGAAGGCTCTTGTCATCAGAGCTATCGAGCTTGAGAAGAAAGATAGCGGGAGTCAAGGTGAACCACCTAGAAAGGAGCCCAAAGTACCTGAGTGGTTGCAGACACAGGTAAAGCAAAAGACTCCCACCTTGAAGGATCCCAAGGCAAGGTTGGAAGCCATCATGGCTAGAGCACAAATAAGCACCAAAAAGAAGGAGAAGAAACCAAAGGTCAGATCGAAGGTAACCATGGATGCCTCAGGATCAAGGGCGGTGCAGATAGCGACACCAGTGGTTGGAGAATAGGGTATAATTTATAACGTCTCCACCATCGACTTGGGAGTGGCCATGAGGGAACAAAAGGCTGATCACCTCCAGCAGTCATTTGCCATAGTGGTACACCTTATCTAGCAAGATAAGATTTCAAAGGAGGAGCTCAAGGAATAGGTGGCTGATCTGATGACCTACATTCAGCAGTGGTCATCCCCGGATGAGCAGCCCACGATGTCATCTGCCCCACCTCAACTTTTTTCCCATGAACAGATCAAGAAATTGGAAAAAAGAAGGAACTTGGACAAGACTACAGAAAACTGGTTTCGGCAGGTCTTGGACATAGGGAATACAGGCATCAATTTGGTTGTCCGTACAGAAAATAAGTTCCTTGAAGTGCAAAGGGCCCTTGAAGGAACAAGGCGGATCTGTGAGGAGTTCCTAGGAAAGTACGAGGCAGCCTATCCATAGATCAAGGCCATACTCACGTTGCCAGGTGAGGTCTCGGAGAAGGACCTGGCCTTCAAGGATGATGACCACTGGTTAGTAGATGTTTGGAAGTGGGATTTCAATCACAAAAGGAAAAGGCTTGAGCAAATCATTGAGTGGATAGCACCAGACATCAAATGGGCTAGGGATTCCAAAGAAGAGTGCTCTTGGTACATCAAATTAATGACGGGGTATGAGCCGCCCACAACCGAGATCAACCCTGAGAACATAAAGCCCCACTTCTTGAAAATCATGGAAGATGGGATGTCAGTTGAAGTCACCACTAACTTCATGAGTTTTGCAGCCCGTGACTTCACGCAGTTAGAGCTTTTCAGGGATAATGTAGCCAAGTATGAAGAGGACTGGAAGAAAATCGTCAGCAATTCCCAGGAATGGAGCTACCAAGTCCTGCGGTCAGACATCATGGAGATGGATAAGGTCCAGCCACTGATCCTGAACTTCGTAGAGTATGCAATGCTGAAGAAGCATGAAGGCAAGCCTATCATAGATGAAGAATTCCTCAACGAATAGCTACAGCAAAGGAAAAATAGCTAAAGGATGAAATTGCTACAGTGCTTTCACTAGAGGACAAAATAGGGAAAAGACAAGAAAGGTCTTATAAATGTAATATATTTGGGGGTAGGTGAAACCCTAATGTAGAGTGAATCTTGGCCACATAATAAAATAAAATCTTGGCCACTCATTTTTCTTTTTGAAAACTATAAATAGGGCTCTCTTCCTCTCATTTTAAGAGAGTTGAGTTATTGTAAAGGCATGCTGCAAAAATTATAATAGAAAATACATTCATTTTCTGGTGTATTTCTGGGCTTCTCCACATGTTTCATGATTCTTCTCCATTTAGTTAGAACTTGGCTTCAAGTCACTTTTGTTGTTTTAGTCTCCTTAGATTAGTTTTGGTAGGTTTAGTATGTTGTCTCTGGTTTTGAAGATTACTATTGTGTGTATGCTTTTTTTGTCCATACTTTTGGTCATTTGCTACTGGTAGATGGCTGTGTAAAGTTAGCCTGGACTTTAATTTCATTGCTTCTCATTAAACTTTATCTTTTTTCACATTTCCATGGTGAATGAATGATGAATATCTTCAGTCCTTAGAAGATAGCATAGATTTCATGATATTGCATATTAAGTGAAATTCTATTTAAGGAAACTGTCTATAGCAGGAACCTCCATGATCACCGTTCATCAGTAGTTGAAGGTCCAGGAACCATCCTTCTTCCTCGCCCCATTTTTTCCTTTATTTTAGAAACAAATTGTGCTAAGGTTCATTGCACATTGTAAAGCCAAATCTGACAAAACAATGGAGTCCAGGATTGCTGCCTGAACCTACAGCAAAGTATAGTAATTCCATATCCATGAAACTCCATTCATCGACCCAATTCTCCTACAGCTTTGACCACATAAGACCGCCTTGTGATTCCAGGAAAATCACATCAAACAACTGATTTATCCCAAGCATCATCATGACCTGACATTGGAGAGACCTTGGGGTAGTGTTCTACAATTTTATTGTGGAAGATTGTCTTTCAAGAGAGGTAATGCACCTACGTATTACCTATGTTGTGAAGTGCATAAAAATACCATCAACAATGGTAGCAAAGCATATTGGTGATAAGTTCATTTCCATCTAAATTACATTTTATATGACTCCCACCCAATGTATGAGGCACTGGATAGTATTGGTAAATTCCTTTCAGGTATAGGACTATGACTCTAAGTATGGTGATTCATTACCCGAACATTTTAACAAATATCAACTGCTATCTCCTTTTGGGATATAGATCTTATGATAATTTTCATTCTCCTTGCTTTGGGATATCTGTTATTATTCTTTGGTTTTGCCACAACCAGGGTAATGACTATTTGTTAGTGTTAGTGGGGACTGCATCTGTAAGAAGAAGTGTTCTTACCAATCGTTTCACAGAGCCAAAAGTGTAGGAGATGTCAGTCTTTGACTAACTCTTGTTAGTTGGCCACTAGCCTTTGCAATTATTTATAATGGAGGTTGGCTACCTCTTAGAAAATTGCAAATCCTATGTGGGAAAAAACAGCAACAGATTGTAAGATATACACAAAATGGATCTACATTCAAAATTCGATAGGAAAATACAAGCAAATACAATTGGTAGATGCAAAACCAAATAAATTTGAAATTGTGGACTATAATTATTGTAGAATATACATAATGGATTTTTTTAAAAGGTTTTAGAAACTTTCAATCAAATGCAATTGGTAGATGCATAGACAAATTTCACAACCTTCACCAAAATCCTTGTCGATTTCCTTAATATGGGAGATTTGGAACAAGGTATGGACATCCATCAAAGCATAATATGAAGATGAATTTTCTCAAATGTTGTGGTTGTAGACTCCATTTTCAAATCTATGTAAAATGTGGGAGGATAGACAAATCTTGTGAACTATTTGACAAAATATCTCAAAGAATTGTAATCTCATGGAATACACTCTAATTAGAAAAGTTGCATCACTACCCTCATAACAATCTCTCAATTTGTTTTAGTTTCTATTGTGTTACTCAATTTGAAACTTAATTGTGATACATTAAGTTCATTGTCAAATTATCATTTGTGTGTCAAGTTTGTCAAAATCCAAAATGATCAATTATTAATAAAATCATGGATAATGTAATATTGGGATGGGTGACGTCCTAGGAAGGCCTAGTGCTTCATTGTTTTGAGAATATTTTAGATGCAATGAGTGCTAAGTGGACCATTCATTATCATGAGAGATGGGTCAATGAGTTTGACTTGTAAAACTACATAATTGAATTCTGATAACAATATAAAAATTCAACACAATGTGAAAAATACTTCCTACTTGTCAATAGATCATGTTGTCAAAATCTAGAATTTCAAATTATGAATTATTTGTAATTACTCAATAGATCATGTTGTCAATTGAACCTATTGGCATTTTTTTACTGCAATCCACATGTGTTTCCTAGAAGCCCCTCTAAACTCGCCACATTCAATAATAAAAGACTAGGAACAATATGGCCAACTTAACGAGAATAGCAATAAGGCTAATTCTCCTACACTTCGGACTCTGTAAAATCCAGGAGGGTATTCCCTAACATGTGCTCTTAACATACATAATTTAAACAATTCATTTGCACATAGGTAAGCAATAGATAGATCCCCAATTAATGTTAAAGGATAAAATCCTTCAAGAAATTGGCTATTCCTTAAAGAAGACTCATGTCCATTTAACAGAGAATCACAAACTTCACATAAATTAAATTGATCGGAAATGTTTGAGTAAAATATCTTGATTCCATAACAAAAAACATACGAGAATAAAACGTAATCAGAATTCTAGTTCCATATCCCAGTGCATAGAGTCAAAAGAGAAAACTGAACTATAGCGTAAATTTCATTTTGAACACTTATGATCTATTATGAATTGTATTACAACCCATATATCTATACCTGATTTTATTCACGATTTTGATACAAACATTCACGAGTTTGATACAAACATGCTCAAAAACTCCATGGTTAACAAAGTTCTCCAATCTGACTCAAAACTTTTTAAAACCTGGACTTACAATTCATACTCTCTATATTACTAGACTCTTATTTCTCATATTTTGGATATTTCAATCGACCACTCTCTCAGCCCAGAATTCCCTTTTATAAAACAAGGGATCTAACAAGCTTTAGGTCAGAGAGTACACATGTCCATTTGTAACTGGACCACTAACTCCTGATTCAGTTACAATTCTATTATGCGAGTGGAGAGCATAGGACAAAGATCATCATTAGTTGATAAGGAGGAAACAAAACATCGCTCCAAAGGACTCTCCCCATACATTGACGACATGCTCAGCCATTATAGTATTAACTCCACCTCAGCACCCTATACTTGGACTCAAAAGGAGAATGAAATTTTAGAATATAATATCTAAGCCCAGACCTGTATTATACATAACCAAGTTGCAATTCTTGACTAAAACTCTCATAATTCCAGTTCATCAGTGAACACCCTTTTCCATAATTCAAACTCCTCCTCGGAAGGCCACTAGAAAGCCACAACCTAATCAACCTTGTTTCGATAGGGAGCATACTTTACCTTTATCGATGTGGCCTTTTTATCAAATTTCTCTAAGAAACTTATAACAAGAAAATTTTTCCAATGTATTCTCTAGCATGCATATGTCAGGATTTTTGCATATCTCATGTTTTTGAGACATCATTATATTGTTAATTTGTTCCTTCCAAACCTGTAGGGGTTTGACTTCATCCTGACTATGTAAAATATGAGGCAATGGGGACAGGTCCTTTCCATCATACACATCTTTCAGAAATTTAATCTTGCATTCCATTGGGGCGAAAAATCCCCGAATCTTCTGCTCAACAATTCCCTTCACTAATTGATATGTTGCAATAATAGTAGGATATTTATCATCATGCTATTTTTCCCCTACTACCTTGAATTTCAACTTCTCCATTCTAGGGCTCCATTTGTTTAGCAATGGGATGGCCAGTTATTTATCCCTTGGAAACATTTTTAGTGCTTGCAACATTAGGACATAATTTGCATGAACACTGTTTAGCTTACTCTAGAGCCTTCTATTTAAATTTTTCAAAACAGTGTCCACTATCACTGCATTGCTTCTCCCTACTGTATCTCGGATTTTCTTTACCATCTTCTTATATTCTTCAACCTGATGAATCATTTTTTCCCTAGAAAGTCCCCCTCCAGGGCTAGTAGCCCTCTTAATAGCGATAGGCACTTGTCCCATATTATATGGAACAATAGCGAAAGACTATGCTTGTGCAGGAGGTTGATACTACTCTACTAGTGGGTCAAGAACAGTGTGGCTAGAACTGGCTTGCTTTTGAGATCTGATGGTATCCATTTGTTGCCTCAATAAAGCCAATTCAGTTTCTAACTCTACTACCTTTTGTTGAATCTTATTATATTCAATAATAATGTCATTATATTGACCTCTCAGAGTATCTCAGTCGTTGGTCAAATCTTCAACAGTTGCTCTGGTGAATTTGGCAACATTCACGACCATATCAACAGCTTCCTATGTTGGGGTGTCAGCAACTCTCCTCACAACCAAGTGACCACTGAAGTCAGAAGGTTTTGCAACAATTGGCTTTTTAGAGCTAGTGAATAGGGACCAGATTGCCAATGCATCCCATTCCTCACTAAACATTGATCCCTTGAGTGCCAATGTAGCCTCCTCTTCAGTAGCAAGAAGTGGTGAATTAGCCCTTCTTATTGTGTCAAACACAACAACATCAATGATATCCCATTCAGGGAGTAGAAATACTCCACTTTTTTGTACCAATTCCCAACCCTGCTCTATTGTTATTGCTTTGAATTTGTTTCTGATATGTTCCCTGACCTTAGCTTGAATTACCTTCTCTGGGAGCTCTGGATGTAGACTTCTCTCATGTGCCACCTTCTCAACATATAATGTAGAATGTGCTCTCCACACAAAATCTTTAAAAGCACTGGTTTAAATAAAAGAGTCATCCATCATGAACTCTCTGCATGCTTCTATTCTCAAGTCATGATTGCTTGTTATTCCTTTGATTTCATCTTTTCCTAACCTCAAAGAAACTATACCTGAACCTATTGCAATATCAACTGGGTCCAATGGCATCTTAGGATGCATTTCATCTAGAGTGACAATAATGTCATGATCCTCATCACCATCACAATCAACAATCTTTACTCTTTCAACCCTCTGCCTCTTTAGTGATGGTGGGCAAGCCTATTCTGAAAAACATGGAGGAGAATCCAAATCAACAAAGTTTGGTACTGACTGCCTTGAAGAAGATGGTGAAATATTTTTAGCAACAATTTCAGCCCTACTTCCCTTTCTTCTAGAAAAAACCCTTAACTTCTTTTGGCGCTGATAAGTTGGCCTCTCCTCTTCCTTTACCTTAGGGTACTCCTTGATGGTTTGTGATTTTCCCCTTTCTTCCACAACCCTTTCATCTTTCGAAACCCCAACCAAGCTCTAAAAATTAACAATAACATACATTGCCCTGCTAAAATCATCTTTAGCATTAGGTATGGAATTGAAACCAGGTATTTTCTCCTGTTTACTTTTTATCATTTTAGAGTATGCAATGTATAGTGCCTTTCTCTCATCTTGTAATTCCAAATCAAAAATATTCCTGATGGTGTCCTCAGAAAAGTAGAAGTTGTGGACAAAAGCACCTGTCTGATGTTTTTCCTTCATTTGAGAGATAAAACCCTTAGGATCATGATTCTTGGGGTGCACAGTCCTTAGCCTATAAGGCCCAAGTAATTTATGCAACTGCTTCCATCCTCCCTTTGCCATAACAAAATCAAAAAATGTTGTATATTCAGGGAAGAAAGAACCTTTCTTCTATTCAGCTAGCAAGTGTACTTCTTGAGTGCCCCCCAACTACCTCATGATTTCCAAAAATCCAATGCTAAGGGGCACCTCCCTTGGCAAAACCTTTGGATTGACATTAGTGCCAAAAAACCTGAAAACTATGGTATTATGATAGGGGATAATGTCTCCCCAATTGTGCATTATGTTCAATTCAGGCCTTCTCTCCATCGGCCTCAAGAAGTCATAAATTTATTTTGGGATCCTTGGGGGGTCACGAACCAGAGCCTCCCTTAATTTAGATCCAAAGACATTATGGAAAGTTACATAATCAAACTTATGATCATGCATGTCAAGAATCCTAGTCCAATATTGGACAGGCATTTTGATGTTTCCTTCCTTCTTCTTTAATTCCATATCTTTTTCGAGAACAGCCTAACCCCTATATAGAAACATGTGGATTAACAAGGAATACCATTTGAATCCAACCCAATTCTTCCCCTCCTTTAGGGCTACTAGACCCGTGTGCATCTTCTCTACCAAATAAGTGGAAAAAGCCAATATGGGTGTTGGAGATTTACTGCCATATACATAATATAGGTAGGCAAGGTTTTCTTTAAGCTGACTCCTAGAAGTTGACATAAAGCACATATAGTCTTCTTGAAATAACTGGCGAAATAGTCCACAGGAAAAGGTTCAGGCTCATTCCTGCCAATTACTAAATTCTTGTGATTTTTTCCTCTTCCTGAGACTGCCAAATGAGGTATTAAAAAGGATGTTCTGAACAAACCCCTAGTATTTCTACATTCTTGTCTAAAAACCTCCAAGTCAACAGGAACCATATCCTTACTCCATTCGTGCAATTTGAAAATCTCTACAATTTCTTGTTTGGTTATCTTAATCATCTACACACCAGCATGTGTTATGACAATTCAGGCCACAGGGTCATATCTAGCAACAATGTCCTTTAAAATATCTACATCCTTATAAACATTAGGAACCACCAATTTACCCAGGTCTAACCTCCAGGGGTTACAGAAAGGATCCGACAAATTCCTGTTTCCAAACCAATTGGAGAACAACTGCCACCTGGTGTATCGTAACTTGACATCTTGAATTGCACATTGCTTGTCTATCAATCCTTCCAAGATTCGAGGCCCATAGAAAAAAACCTTTCCCTCCTGCTTCTATCTAGTAGAGGGTTGTAATAAATCAATAATATCTTGGGTTAAAGACCTGGTAGTGGTTTCAGAACTAGAACTTTGGGCCTTGGGTGCCATTTATACTAGACTAATGATAATTCAAACTAGGGTTTTCTTATTTTCAGATAGAAAATAATTACAATTTTCTCCTTTAGCCTTTACAGAAAATTCTTCAATATTCAAAAATTCCTAGAAATTATCTAGACAAGCTCTAAAAGCAAATCTATTCAATCAATCCTTCAAGAACAGAAACAAGAAACAATCATGAATTTCCCAGCAAGCAACCATATAAATCTTCTGAATTTACAAGAAATGGTGTACTTGCTACTTATGGTTTCAATCGCAGAACATCCAGGGCAGCAAAATTGAGAAATTGTAACCACAACTTGCTTCACTTGATACCAAGCAATTCTTCCTCAATGTAGACATACAACACGAAAATAGTAATTCACAAATTTTAGCATTTAATTATATAGGATGAGTCGAACTCGGCCATTACTATTCACTCACACAAAATAAAATGGCTATAGTACAATACTAGTTTATTTTTAAATATGAGCCGTTAATCAATCGCAACATTGGCCAGGAGAATGGCTTAGATTTAGTCAAAATAGTTTAAAAATGTAATGTTCTCCCTCAATTCACCAAACAGATAAGATATTCACCTACCAGGCACCACATCAGCACTGAAATGGGCCCCACCGTTGTTATTAGCGGACAACATCAGAGTCCACACATCACCAAATCGTACACCTCGTAGCATTATTGAAACTACAGTTTTAATTGTGTGAGGTCAGCGAGGAACCACCATGATGCATCGGTACGGAAATAGCTGTTGGCATTAGCCTTCATCATCAGTGAGAAAAACTGATCCCTACCATCAAATGTGATAGATGGCAGCATCTCGCACACCTCACACCATATTTGTGACGATAGCAGAAACCTTGTGAGGTTTGCAAGCAACGGTCAAGATTGAAATCACTTCATCCAATGGTTGTGCAATCTACACATGCAAAAAGGTTATTTCGCCTGAATTTATTATTTCTTAAGTCTACGTTCGTCTGTGCGCCGTGCTTTAAGAACAATTTTGAGCCATGATTTTTCATTTTCCTAGGCGATGTCCCCTTCTCCCTTATAATAGTTGTTTTATTTTGCAGGGGGTGTTTTTAATGACCGTCGATCTTCCTACGATTGATCCTAATCACTCCCCGTGATCTCGTGATGACATCACTGTTGGTTTTTGGTGATTGTGATATCATGGGTGAGTGCCACATGTCCCAAGCCATTGATACTGAAAAGGGATTAATAAAGCGTTTAATATTTGTGTCATACTTAAATACGTTATCAAGTGGGTTACTAAAATAGTTGTGAGATGCACGTGTTCGAGATCTATGGTGATGTTATAATCTTGGTAAAAAGTTGCTCGATGGTTATGTTTGGTGCTGTTGACTGCTATTTTTTTAATGATGGTCAATCTTCCTATGATTGATCCTGACTGCTCCCCATGATCTTGCGATGACATCACCATTGGTTGTTTGCTGATTGCGATATCATAGGCGACCGCCACGTGTCCCAAGCTGTCGATGTCGAAAATGGATTAATAAAGTGTTTAATATTTGTGTCGGACATAAATATGTTATAAAGTGGGTTACTAAAATAGCTACAAGATGAACATGCTCGAGATCGACGGTGATGTTATAATCTTGGTAAAAAGTTACTCGATAGTTATGTTTGGTGTTGCTATTTGCTATGAGTAAACACGATCGCCGATGGTAGGAATCAACGGTTGCCCACCATCATGTGATCCAAAGATGCAGGATGTTTAGTGATCATGATATCACGGGTAGGCAGCATGTGTATTCATTTGGCATTTCCTTATGTGGTTGGTCCTTCATGCTGACATGGAGATTTTGTCAGCCCTTTTGAAGATGGTCGTTTGATGATCTGGCAAAAACTAAAATATCGACAACTGAAATTTAAATACGCATCAAACGTGATTGGAGCCATTGGCGCAGCATGTAAATGAGTTTTAATGGTGGACGAGACGTCTACTAGCTCAATTCAATCGACATAAAGTATCTGCTCTTTTTCTATCTTCATGACAAAAGTATTCAAGTATTTTCCAAGTAGTTCAGAGCTAGAGATAAAGTTTTTCGAGTGATCACCTTGAACTTTGGTTCTCTGCAAGGCAGGAAATCCTGTGAGTTATTTTTTAAACTGTTGGGTTAATTTTACTGTGTCTTTGTGAAGGGTTCTATTGTGCTAGTCAAGGGGTTTTGTTAATTATTGTCGTAGGGTTACTAGTTCGTTTGAATTATTGGAATTGCACAGTTGTGTTATATTTTTTTGTTCTAAGTACCCCTAGTTTCTTCGAGGATTTGATTTTTTAAAAGAAGCCCTAGTTGTTTAAGATGGCACCACCGAAGTAGCACTCTGGCCATGTTGATTATTTGAAGAGGAATTTGTATGATGACTTCTTAGATCAACTCCCATTGTAAAAAAATGACAAGAAGAGTGGTTTGGTTTTATTGAATGGAAAGACCCTAGGCGAAGGTCTAGTGTGCAGAAATTATAACATTGCGGATGTCAGGATTCCTATGATTGGTCTTGGAATTTTTAGGCTATGGTATGGACAGTGAAACTTACCTCACCCCTTCTCTAATGCCTGGAGATACGACATGGGGAAACTAAAAGTGCCAAATGTGTTCCCTAATGTTGACTTTCTCAGAGTAGTGGCAACACGGTATGATCTTGTGACAAGGGTCATAAGGGATAATAATGGTGGAATTCTGCTAAGCATAAATGCAGATGAGATTCAACAGATTTTTGATTTGACTGAGTATAGCCATTTCTTAGTCCAAATAGATTTTGAGGAGATGATGGAGGAGTACAAAAGGTCAAAGCCTCTTTTCAGATTGAGGTTGCTTCCTCCTCACCTGGCCAGGGCGGGCAGTTCAACAATTCTTATCAGCCCAAATGACCAGGAGCCTTTCAAGCTGAGTTGTTTTGCCAGTCACTTCCTAGCAACATTTTATTCATTATTCCATATTTTAGGGTTCAGCCCTAATACTGTGATGCCAGTTGTGTACATGTTTATGGGAGCCCAGATTCAACATCCCAACTTCTCTGTGGTATATGACTTTGCATCATTCTTGTTAGAAAATATGCATGAGGGTTTGATGAAACTGCATGTGGGGGATACTGGCACTCCTTTTTTTTGGTACTCCCTGTTGATGCATATGTTCCTATACAAGAATGTTGTTTTCTTCTGAGAAAAAATGGAGTTGAGGTAGGAGGTGAATGGAGAAAGGTTACCAGTACATGTGTGGAGTGCAGATTTGTCTTACAATAGCAAAGGTGCCATCTTTGTGCAGTTTGATAACTGCTTTGCCTCCAGACTCAGGGCTCGGTTGGTGGTAAATGTGCCAAGATTCCCTGAATATTTTCATGACTTCCTCTGAACGAAGGTGAGGAAGCCTAATTTAAAAGTGTGTCACAATTGGGGTGATATCATCTTGTACCCTGCAAGCACTATCTTGAGGTTGTATGGTTTCCAGGGAACCCCTCATATCCTCCCCTTTAATGTACCATCAAGGATGGAGTTTGTGAAGTTTTGTGGCAACTAGGTTGTATTCATGAGGACAACCTAACAAAGAAAGGAAAAGGGACTTTGTTCCCTGACTACACTGTTGATTCTGATTTTGTCTGTTCCAAGGGAGGATGGGTCCACTTCAGAAGGTTTTTTGATGACTTCAATTTGAGGAATGGTCCTAGGAGATAGCATGACCCTGAGGGATTATTTGCATTGTTTAGAAAATGAATTAAAGGTGGAAAATTTGCACATGAATTCAACATTCTTGGGGACCTAATCAGAAATGAGTTTGATTTGAATAAGCAGCAGTTGAAAAAAGAAAAATGGATTGCATATGAAAAGTTGCTAGCTATAATACATAAAATGGATCCAAAATATGATCCATTAATGGAGTTCACTCCATTTCACAAGAGAATAGACTTCTTAATGGCTAATTTCAAAAATATCATGGGCACCTTGATGACCAAGAGGATCATTTTGGAATTAGATTTTGGTATAGAAAGATCGGATGTGAGGCTTGAAGAAACAAGGCCAGCTTATCAGCCACCAGTTGAGAGGCCTCTATACAAGAGAAAGAGGAATGCGAGCAGTGATGAGGATGAAGGGGATAAGAAGGGAAAACAAGTCATGCAATCATCATCACATATGGTTCCAAGGATCAGAGCATCCAAAGGGATAAGGATTGTGGATCTAGATTCACCACCAAGAGGTGATCTTGCAGTGTTACCATCAAAGCCAAGCCCTAAGAGGCTGAGAGTTGAGGAAATGCAGGAAACTCTGATGGATGAGATAATTGTGACTAATCAAGACATGCAGGTTGGTATCCCTTCCCCTCCTAGATCAACACAATTGGTTCTTTCTAACATGGATGTAAATGTGCAATATGTACAAGATGCCAAGATGGAATCTTGCAAGGCATTCTTGGATGATGATGCATTTGTAAAGACTCCTGTATTCTTGCAAATAGTTTGGAGGATGAAACTAGAAGAGTACCAGAACAAATGCAAGAGTAGGAGAGAATCGAGACCTGATAGGTCTGAGCAAGAGAATGATGATGAGGTCAAGGCCGAATTAATGAAAGAATTCAAAGGCATTACTCCTGAGGAGGGAAGAAGACTTGTGAATCAGGTCGGTGTCTTACTTTTTCCTGAATGGGACATAGCTGATGCAGTTGCATTCAATGTTATCTTATAGTCCACGCACCCTATAAAAAATAGTGAACAAGAGGTTAAGGTGGCTCTACAGGACTTTGCCTACAGTGAGGAGTATGAAACTCTGGCCATATGGGCATTGGCACCCTAAGGCAGAAATCCAAATGTAATTGATATTAGCCCACACCTAAGGGGAGGGATAATCATCAAGAGAGCTTCTGAAACTTCAACAACAAAAGCTACAAGCCTAATAGTAAATGTGGTCAAATTGGCCCAAAAGATAGCTGAGAGATAAGAGGCTAGAAAGAAGAGTCTAATGGAGAAATACATTATGATAATTGCAAAATATAGTAGGATGCAACAAAGGAATGTTGAGCTACAATCTGAAGTAGATAGGTTGAAATATGGGCAGGTGGGAGAATCCTCCAGTGCTCTTGGTATCAGAGCATTACCTTCTATTGCAGGATTGGTCCCCCATACTACTCCAATTGTTTCAACTCCAGGGTCCCCCATTCAGGCACTTGCTGTCAGTCCTACACCAAGGCCAGTTGAATATTCTATGGATCCCACCAAGAAGCAAATGTTGAATAGAATCATAGAATTGCAGGCTGCCTTAAAGGCAAGTGAGGATGATGCAATTGTCAAAAAAAGTGAGGTGGTTGACACAGTTTTGAGGCATCTTAATGAAAAGGTTCATGGTAAATTACCATCTGTACATTATTTGTATTCTTTATTCTTGGATGGAATAAAAAATTTCAATAGGGATCGAAAAATAGTTTTGCCTTTGGCTGAGAAATGGATCCCTAGGGCCAATGATCTGGATATTATGTACAAAGCTTCTAGGTTTGATGTGGACAACAGGCCCCAGTCATTGAAACCTACTCAAATCTTTGTAAAATCATTGAATGGATTTCAGGCCCTACCCAATGATTTGAGTAGAAGAATTAGGGAGCTGATAAAGAGCTTTGATGACTGGAATGATACATTTTTGCCACACATTATTGATGCATAAGGAAATGTTAAGGCATTGCAACAGTGGCAGGATGGGGCAGAAGAAGTTATCAATGCACAAATCAAATCGATTTTTGATGATTCAAACTATGATTTGCTGGTAAATAGTATGGATAAGATAATTAACACCAACATATTCTTAGAGTTTTTTGAAAGGGAAGCCAATCAAGTTGTAGTGAAGTACACACCTTAAAATACTAAGGTGAATGAGGTGGTGAATTTTGGCTGGCCAACAGATGAAGAGTATCAGCGCTGGGTGGACAAGTACTTAACTGAAGAGGAGTAAAACATTGTCTATTACCACAAGATGGATGAAGGAATGTGAGACGATGATGCAAATAATTTTGGAGACAACCATAGGAAATGATTTAACAATGGACAGGGCATGTGAATAGAATGAGAAGATGTTCGAAATGGAGATAGCCATAAGGAATGCACTGGAGGATGCTGATACACATAAGCAGCTAGCTTACCAAGATTATCTGTCAAACATCTATTTATGGCTTAATAGAGCATAATTTCTAATTTTTTATTGTTGTTACACAAAATACATTTCTCAAAGGACACGCCCTTTCACAATTTTGATATATTTATATCTGTTTCATAATGTAAAACAGATATAGGAGGATAGGAGAAAGATACAATAGATAGTTTGCAATGAAACTTTCCTTTAAAAGATTCAGATGCATGTATGAATTTTGATGAAGTTAATGAAGATGTCTAAACTTGTGGCCTAATCTTGGTATCAATTGTTTGTGGAATTATACAGTTATCTAGTTGTCTCCATTTTGATGCTTTTCTATTGTTTAAATTGATATATCAAGCATATATATATATATTCAGTTTACCGATACACATTTGTTGTATTTGTGTGATGTGATTATTTGGTTCTTTCAAATAAAGATTAAACCCTTCTAGTCAATCACAGTAACTGAAGAGTATTAATTGGACCAATAAGAAGAATCACATAACTAAGATTGTCATTCTATCTCAAGTAGATTTTTTCAGTCATTTACTTGCACATTTATACAAGTTATAAAATACATTTGTGTGCCGAAACCTTTGAATTATTGCCATCATATATTACACTTTTATAGATCTTCATTAGACTCCATACACCCAACAAGGTAGTGGTCTCATGCTTTCATCTTTTGGTTTATCCATTTTATTTTTTACATCTGTTAACTAAACATATTCTAATATAATTCAAATATAATTAAAATTGAAAACATCATAAATTAATTATGTAACCACATAAGTCAAATATAATTCTATCAAGAAATTAATATCAACTAGATAATACAATCACATAACTCATACATTTCAATGTCATTGATCTTCTTCTTCATCCATCTCTTTGTCTGTATCATCTGATCCAGATTCAACATTGTAAGGATTGGTCATATCATCATCATCGTCATTGATATCAGTTTCGATAATGTCATCATCCACACAGAAATCATCTTCATGAACTTTAAATCCTACATCATCATGATCTACTTCCTTCTCTTTGACATCTTCGTCAGACACATCATCAACTAGCTGTTGATCCTTATCATCATCTACATCATCTTTTATTTCTTTAGTATCTTCTTCTTCCATCACATTATACTTTACCGTCCTTCCTTTTGGATCATGTCTAACAACATATGACCAACCCACTTTACCTGGAACCTCTGAGTAAAATACCTGCTCAAATTGCCTTGGAAGAACATAGGGCTCATTTCCAGCTCCCTCAAAATACCTTGTATTAACCATGGTAAATCCATTATCATGTTCAATAACAATTCTCTCGGGATCATTTTCATTCAATCGTAGCCTATACCATAGGACGAAAAAACATAACTAATTTGAAGGACTTAAAGTCACACTCAAGTATATCATCCAAAATCCCATAGTATTGATTTTTTGAGACTTTTGGATGTATGTCGCTTCTAGATGAAACATTAGTCATCTAGAAGACTGCAGTTATCCCAGAATCACAAGTTTTCTTCGTGTCATCCAAATTTTTGATTCAAAATTTATGACCATTGCACCACATAGCCTTGTGGTGTTTCACTTGAAATATGTCAAACATGTAAAACTTATTGCAATATCGTCAGTTGATAAACATATTTATTCTTGGCCGAATGTATGCAAATAAAAAAATATCAACATATATATACATCGATATAATTGAAAATAATTAAATAACATGGGTGATTAATATATTTATACATACTTGTTTATCTCTTAAACCATATGCTAAATCAATTTCCCTTGGTGTAACATTGGAATCACCATTACGATGAGCTTCTTTAACCAATGAAGCCACACCTTCCCATGTTAATGCATGACCAGATTGTTGACATCATTCAATCCATACCATCATCCAATCGAAGATTGTTTGCGACGTAAAAATGTAGTGCATCCCACTCTCGACCAACTATATCAAAAAAATTGAAATTCACAAACGACATATAATTAGTTGATTACCATGTTATACGACCTTAATTTATAATTGATGAATATTGAAGATTAATAATTAAATAAGTACAATATACATAAAAACCAAATGTAAAATATATTCTAATTAATCTCCATGACCATCTTATAATTACCTGTCACTTTCCTCAATCTACCTTTCCCCATCAGGTACTTCCCTTCGAATTTGTTAATGGAGTTGGGATCCAAAATGCGATCTACATGGATCTTTTCTACAAATTGAGGAAGATATTCAGTAATGTACACCATGGTCTGGTATACCATATATCCCTCCACCATATAACCCTCGGGATGTGCTCTTTATCTAACCAAAAATTTCAAAAATTTTAAGTGCCTCTCAACCATCCACATTGACCTTGTGTGTACAGGTCCACATAATTCAATCTCCTCAACTTGGTGTATGAGGTAGTGTTCTTGTGTATTGAAAAATGTCGAAGGAAGAAACATTTGCATTTCACACATTAGACGAGGAATTCTTCTCTTCTAATAATTTATATCTTCTTTATGGATTACTTTAGATGACAACCATCTACAAGTGATTCAAGGCACAAATATATTAATGAGATTTAACAAAAATATACAATGAATTGAACAAATATCGCTACTTACCTCATGTATTTTCCAAGATCTTATATAACTTGCTTGACATTGTTGTCGAAGTTGTCTGGGAGAGATAGAGGTAGAACGTACTACAATAATTATAAAATTATCTTTTCATTAATATTTTTTCAAAAGTAGTAAACATAATACACTGAAAAGTACATGCAGTATACAAATATATATATAATGTACCAGAATAATTACCTTAATGAAGGTATGCCAATCATGTTTTTTCATCCCTGACCCAAATTCACCTTTCTTTGTTATGATATTGTTTATGTTCACAACAAATCCTGTGGGAAATCAAATTTTTCGTATGACTTGTTTTATAGCATTGCTTTGCTGCTCTGTTAATAACCAAGGAAGGGCACTTATATTAATTTCGTCTCCATCGCTATTTAATTGAATGACATTTTTCATTGCATGACTGGCATCCTCAATGTCACTACAAATTTTGACAATTTTTTCTTTGTCATGCCTTCCATCCAATATTTTCCATAACGTTTCTATCATATTCTTTCTGATATGCATTGTATCAAACAAATGCACAATTTGTAGCTGCTCATAGTAGGACAACCTACTAAATTTTCTGGGATAAATTTGCAATCCCTATGGAAGTCGACCATTAATGCCTTGATGACCTTCATGAAGCATATAAGTTAAAAAAATTAACAACGATAATCATTGTCAATTACAACATGAGTAAAAACAACACAATATAAAAATATAAATTCAAAACATATCATAAATGATAGATAAACAATTTGATCTGATGTATAACCTTGACGATTAATTCTATTATATTCCAACTTCCATAGGTGAGGTGTCATTCTTTGTGATTTTGATGTAGTCTCTTCTTTCCCATTGAAAAGATGTTTTTCAATAGTTCGATACTTATGATTTATGTGGAGGAAGTGCCTATACTCATCAAACACCTGCTTTCCTAAACTTGTTGAAC
This sequence comes from Sequoiadendron giganteum, assembly GCA_007115665.2. Lineage (NCBI taxonomy): Eukaryota > Viridiplantae > Streptophyta > Pinopsida > Cupressales > Cupressaceae > Sequoiadendron > Sequoiadendron giganteum. The sequence goes on from CM021108.1 coordinate 193,618,262, forward strand.
GATGAGATTTCATCTTTGGACCGCAAATTGGACATGCAAATTTTCCCTTTGTTTGAAGACCTGCGAATCATATATAATTGGATTAAATATGTCAATTTCTATAATTATATATAATGAATAGATTATTTAAAAAACATGCATGATATCTACTTCATAAAATTAAATATCATTAAAGTCATGCAGTCGAACGTTATAACATACTAAAGAAATGTGTTAGCCTTGGGGCATCATGAATTGTCCATATAAGCATTGCATGGAATTTAAATTGTCTTTGTCCTATTGGTCTAGATATGTCATACATAGTCACACCATTCCATAACTTTAGTAACTCGTCGATAATAGGCTCAATATATACATTCATATCTTTAACTTGGTACTTACCTAGCTGAATGAACATAAAAAATACATAATTATTATGACCATTTTATTGCAATATATATAAATTCATGTACATGACTATTAAATGAAAAACATATAAGTCATTATGCAACCAAAAAAAAAATTAGATGCTACTACATTAAAGAAAATTGATGTATACAAATACCTGGAACAATCGTTGCCAACATTATGTGCTCCCTCTTTATTGACATCCATGGAGAAATGTTATTGTTGATAGTAAAAACAGGCCACACCAAGTAAATAGATCTCAGCTCTCCAAATGGATTGACATCGTCCGCTGCCAATGAAATCCTGAGATTACGAGGTTCTTCTTTAAAGTGTGGCAATTTTTCCTCGATGTCCCTAAATGCAGAACCATCCGTAGGAATTCGAAGAATCTCATCTCCACTTCTATTTCGTGCATGGCAATCCATAAATTGTGCTAAGCTTTCACACATAAATAATTGTTGCATACGTGGAATAATGGGAAATAACGAAGAATCTTGCGAGGCACCTTTTTTGTTAGTTGATCTATTTGATATCTCCTGATATGACATTTCAGGCATTCTGTTGCAAATTCATGTTGTTTATGATATATAATATGATAATTGGGACATGCATCTATTGCTTGATACTCCATTCCAATATCTTTCATAATGCTAGATAAATATCTGTATGAGTGAGGTAAAATATTTGACGGTGGTAACAAAAATTCACCAATCAATCTACAACAAAAAATAATTTCTTAATATAAAGAATATTAATGCTACATACTTCATCCTTTATTTACTAGTGATGAACTAACAACAATTAAAAAAGATGAAAAAAGATGACATGTATAACATACCTTAGCATCCGTGAGATTGCTATGTTGGATAAACCATTCATAACCTTCAATTTCACCAACAACAATACAATAGAGAGAAGAGTTGTTTGGGAGCCTTCATAAAGGGGCTCGTATGCCTTCTCAAGTACAGGTAAATCATGAACATCATCAAAGTCATCTCAATCAACATGATCAGATGTGCCACTACATGTGTCATGGATCAATGTATTTGTACCATCATCTTCAATTGTGTTTTCTGGCGCATGATCATCTTCTTCCATAGGATCATTAACTTCATCTTTTATATCCACAGCTCCATGTTCCTCCGCTTGCAAAACCACATTCTTTGGGTCTTGATAATCCATATCATATGCCCTAGGGTGCCCCACCTTTATAATAATAACATACACAAATAAACCATGATCATGATCAATTGATTATATATATATATATCAAATGTTAAAACAATATAAAAATTTACAAATTCAATCAATATAAACACATATAATAAAAAACTTAGCAATAGACAATAACCATGCCCCCCTTCAACTTGACCATGTTGCCTACAATGTTTCTTAGTTGTTGTGATTAAAAGTCTTCTCGTCTTTAAGCCCTTGCAATTATTGCAAGGACAATAACATTTCCCATCACCCTTTCTTATGAATCTAGCCCACAATCTATCAAGTGACTCTTCATTTTCTTCTGGACTAATATTATCTGACATGATTTTTCTTTACCAAGCTTTAATATTTAGATCTTCAAAAAATATCGAAATCACACTCCAATAATTTTTAATCATACACAGGTAACAAAATATAATAATTATGATATTTTAAACCAAAAAAATTCGGCATGCAACCACCCGTGCAAAAGACAAGATAGTCTGAAGTTAATGACCCCAAAAAACACTTTCAAATGCTAATTCCAGAAACTATTAAATTCTTATTTTACTATGATTTCCAACTATTAGACTCCTAAAATCAGAATATTGAACTTGCACAACAAAATATGGAAATGAAATTCTCAAAATGCAGCTAATAGGCCTCAACAATTAAGGCCTACTCAAGACTTTTTGAAGTCACTGCAAGGTTTCCAGGCCTTACCTGATAATTTGAGTAGGAGGATTAAAGAGTTGGTAAAGAGTTTTGATGACTGGAGTGACACATCTTTACAAGATATTATAGTTGCCCAAGGAAATATTAGATCACTACAGCAATGGCAGGACAAGGTAGATGAAATCATCAATGGACAAATCAAATTGATTTGTGATGACTCAGATTATGACATGCTAATGAGTAGTATGGATAAAATCATTAACACTAGCACATTTTCAGAATCTTTTGAAACGGAGGCGAATCAAGTCGCAGTAAAGTATACACCTTACAGTGCCAAGGTAAACGAGGTGGTAAATTTTAATTGGCCAAAGGATGAGGAATATCAAGGATGGGTAGAAAAGTACTTAACTGAACAAGAATAGGACAGAGTCTACAACGGGCAGTTAACAGCTCAGCAGTTATGGTTATAACAAATTTTGGCTATGTCTTGGTGGCAGTTTTGGTGCAAGTTTTTGAAGTTTGGCAAATGCAACAGCTCTTCTCCAGTGGATGAGATGAACAAGAAGATTCTCCAGAGACTCGGCTATTGTAACCAATTTTTGAAATGTCATAAGGCGGTCCAAGTGACCAGTGACGTGTATTTCTGGTCTGATGCGTGTTGCTCATTCATTTTCTCTCTAAGAAGGATTTCAGGACTAGAAATATGGGTTACCAAGTTAGATATCTTTAGGTTGAGTCTAAGTGAAGTTGCAGAGAAAAATTATAAAGAGCCCGATATTATAGTGAAGATACTATTCTTAGGTTTGGTGTCATTCTGTTGTAGGTTTTAGTTTCATGGGTACTTAATTTTCAAGACAGTACTAGCATGTGAATGAAAATTACTCATTTCAAGGTCATTTATCTCCATTGTATGAATATATTATTATCTTGAATAAAATGATCCAGGGTTATTTTGTTCATCTCACTTTATGGTGTGTGTAATTCTCATTTTGGCTTTAATTAAAATGCTTGAGTGAGGTTATAGGTGACTATGTTCATATAAGGATTTGATAAGTAGTATTGGGTTAGAATATAGATTGATGGTATGTAAGGCAGTATTATCTGAGATTTTATATGCTATGTGTCTAGAAGATAAACTTGGTTACAATAAAAAACAACCAACACCTTTGATATTATCTAGCTATGGCTCCCAAATCTATTGAAAATTGACCATTAGGGTTAAAATTGAAACCTTGCAAATATAATCTTTTTCCAAATCCATCAAGAATTTTCCATCAGTTATAAACAATTCCCTTATAAATAATTTGTGAAGTCAGGTCTAAAATCTGGAAATGAAATTCTAAAAATGCACAAGACTAAAAATGAAATCTGATGAGATGTTGCTTTAAAATATGATTTTCAAATCTAGAAGTACAAATCTGACTTCACAAATGAATTCTAGAAAAAGACAATGACTACCCTCAACCTAGCGATATCTTCTTGAGTTTCTTCTGATTTTCCCCAAGAAAACCGTCGAGCAAAACACTGCGCAATAAATAGTCGAGCTCATTTTTATTTATGCCTGCCACAATTTAACTTTGCAAGTCCAAAATTTCGACGAAAGATCTTCGTCGAAACGTAGATGAAAAAAACGGTTCGTTAAAATTCCGACGAATGTCGAGGATAAAATTTTTTAAAAAATGAAAATTTGCACAAGTGCCCGATGATACATCTGATTATATAGCTTTTGTTGGAAGGTTTCATCAAATTTTGAAATCAAATGAGTTAGTGAGAGACACTAGCTATCCTTTGCTCTGGTGGCACTGCCTCCTCAGAAGCCCTTCTACACCGCTCTACCTCATGGGTGTCCTAACCAAACTTTTTCAATCCAATTGCCAATCCAACCTAGCCTATCATATCATGGGCTACATCTTGCTCTTTGTAGTCTATCCACCTCTCTTCGTAGCTAATCTAGCTTTGCCACCTTCCCTCCATCTCCTCGTGATCCTCCACTCCCTCCTAATCCACCATCCCCTCTGCCTCCACCATCTCCCCTGACCTAAAATCCTTGTAACTTGGTTGCCTCTACCTTAGTTGCGTACCTCTCACTGACCACAGTCACAACTTGAGCCCTCGCTACATCCCTCTCCCCTGCCAAAACATGAATAATCGCCCTAGCTACATAACTCTCTACCATGAGAGTACCAAACTTCCCATATAGTTGTCCCTGTAAATGGACCACATTATCCTATGCCATATCTCTCTCACCTACCACCTGTAGATGATCTTGTTGTGCCTGATCACGCTCCTAATAGAGCCGATCTCTCTCCAATGTTAACACATCCACTTGGGCCTATAAATCTCCACCCCTCTACCACACATGGTGACCCTCCTCATCTCCACCTAATCTAATATCATATCCTCTAATATCCTCTCCCCCAAGACCCTAGTATCCATCATCTCCATCATCACCATCATCATCACTCCCATCCTCACCACCATCATCATCACTATCCTCCTCATCAAAGCTAGCATTTCTCCATGAATTGTTTTTTCTACTGCTTTCATCAAACTGCCATGTGCTACCACTAGATGATCATGATGCATCATAAGCCGAAGAGGTCTATGCCTCTCCCACTAAATATCCTACTCTATTGTGGTGCCAACATCTTCCACTACTCATCTCAGATCCCACACCACTGCTAGTTTCTCTCTCCAACTCTAGTATGTTGTTTTATACTCAATGAAACCACCCCACTATTTCCTCCAATGAGACACCTTGCCAAACACTACCCCTACCTGAGGAACTCCCTATCACTAACAAAAATTTCAAAACACCTGCATTAGCAAGTATATCTCAATGATGGTTGAGGTATTCCCTATTGAATATTGTACCCTCTCAATGTATGGCATGTAGAGGTAATCATCCTCCCAGTCCTCACAATCAATATATGGCCACCAGATGAATGAATTCATCTCATCAATGACCTTGCACCAGTGATTGAACTCAGCTAGGTGCCCTTTTCATCGAAACCCCACATACATAAAAGTGTAAGGAATATCTAGACCCCATCATCTATCATACACCAAACGCAGTACAACAATACACTAAAATGTTCATATATGCAATAGAGTCACCTTCGTATCCAAACTCCCCCTATCCCTATACACTACATAATGAAGCTCCCTCCACAAATCCCCCAAGCATACACTATCCCCTCCTCAAAAATCCACTCCATCATGCCTACCCAATCTATTGCAAATCCCTACAACCTCCTATATGTCATCAAGGTGCTTGTAATCAATGCAACCACGAAGAGGTAGATATCTGGCCACTGACTCGACCCTACATCTAGGTCCAACTCCACACCTATGAATGGTAAATCCCAACATGCAAATATCTTCTATAGGGTGGCTCTAGCTCCTTGTAAGCTATATACTACTAACTCTCCTTGAATCGACAATCGAATGATCCACCACACATCCTCCAATGTAACTAGTACCTCATCAATGGGAAGGTAAAAAATACTTGTCTCACTATGGCACCACTCTACCACCACTATCATCAGTGATTTGTGTGCCTGAATCTAGGGAATACACAGAAAAAAGTACAACCTCGTCAAGTGTAGCCAATTGTCATCCTCAAGTATCATCCTCTCTCGAAGCATCCATATCACTTTCATCCACCATTCCTGCAAATATAATAGCTTCAGGTCCTCCTACATCATTCCACACACTAACATCTATTTTTTCATTCAAACCATGAACCTATCTCTAGCTAATCTTACCCACCCTTGCAGTTTTTGTGAAACTACACTTCTATTTTTGGTGCATGCACCATTTTATTAGACACAAGGGCCCCAATTTTAAACCCAAACACCATTTTATGTAGGCGTAAAAATTTCACATCGAGGTACATCAAATTTTGATGCAGACACCGTATTATGTATGCATCATTTTCCAGTCCCCCCTGTGCATGTCAAATGCATGCGTGTCAAATGCAAGCACCATGATTTTTATCATGGGAACCGAAATCAATGATAGGTGCTACAAAAATCTAGGTGTGATTTATTTTCACACAAGCAACACAATCGTGCCCTTAGGTAGGCATTGTTTCATGAATGATGCATTCATTTTCCCAGTTCATCTCCTAATTTGGCCTGCCTTGGACCCCCCTAACCTAACCTAAGCCTAAGGGATAGATGACATATCGGCTCCCCTGCATCCTCCACCTTTTGATACTCCCAAACATGCTTTGACAATATGTATGTCAAGGAATCTTCACCATTTCTCCACTCTTCCACCTTAGCTTCACTCCACCAACCAATAGTTGAAAATGAATTTTTGGGCCCCCACAAGCCTTTTTATAGGTTGGTTAACCTTAATTAATCTCTAATAACCTCCCTAGCCCTAATTTCTTCTATATTTGATGCATCAAATGCCGAGTTCTACCTCCCCATTCTGCCTAATATCTTCATTTCTTCTCTCAATTTTTACTAAATTTTTCTTCTATGCCATCCCTCATCATTTCAACCCACCTTTTTCAAGACCTTGACCAAAAGTATTTTTTCTAGATTTTTCTGGTTAGTCTCTCAAGGAGGCATCACCTCCTAACTAACCTTTCATTCCACTGGGGCAAAATTTTAAACTTCTTTCACACAATATAACTTTGGACATGCAAAATTTTAAACTTCTTTGACACAATATAACTTTGGACACGCAAAATTTTAAACTTCTTTGACACAATATAACTTTGGACACTAGATCAAATAGGGGAAAAATGTAGTCACCCCAAATATAACATCACTTCCTCTTAATTAGTTAAATAGCCTTATTTAATTAATTTACCAATTCTTGGACCCTTTTGATTAGTTAAATATATTTATTTATTTAATTAATCTATTTTCCTCTTATACTTAATTAAATATTTTATTTAATTAATTGTGTTACCTTCTAAAACTATACTTCCTCTAATCAATTAGATAATTTTTATTATTTAATTTATCCAATTACAATCCCTAAAGATTCTAATCCCAATTGTGTTAATTAATCCTTGATTAATTAATCTCACTAACCCTCATTATCCCATTATCCAACTATTAACTCCACCTAAGTTAATAAACCCATGGTTTATTAACTCTACCCATCCTATTAAGCTAATTAATCATTAATTAACCACCCTAACCCATATCATTACCATTATTTTCTAAGTTTAAATTCACCCTCAACCCCCTATCTTATCTCATTAATGCAACCAATCCCACCTACCTCCACTATCTTACACCTAGCCTCCAAAATTAAATGACTTGTCATCCCAATGTGTGAGAACTCCTCACTCTTCTCCATACACCGAATTGTGACACTTTTCACAATGCTAATTAACCACATCTCTTGAGCCATGCATCACCCTCACATTCAATCCTAGCCCTCCATCAACTTTCAATCTTAGCCCTCCATTTTACCCTCCAATTTTCTATAAATTGGGCCTTCATCCCCTCATTTCTCCATCTTGAATTGTGCTAATATTATGCTGGTGCAATTGTGACAAATCCACAATCTAACTTAAAGAAAATACAACAAAATTAGGGTGCAATCTTGGAGTTCAATCAAGGAGGGACATCAAAGTTATAATTGTGTTTTATGCTTTTATGTCCATTTATTCATATTTTTTATGCATTTGATATTGATTTCTAACCTCTCCACAACATCAATCTGATATAATTTGAAATCTTTGTGCGATACAAAATTCAAAAACACCCCAATAGCTTCCATCCTTGCCACTAGAGCAAATGTCTCCTCAAAATCTATTCCTTCTACTTGTGACTAACCTTTACATGCAAGTCTTGCCTTATTCCTAAAAATTCTCCACTCTCATTCGGTTTATTCTGAAACACCCACTTAGTTCCAATCAGATTCTTGTTTTTTGGTCTTGGGACAAGTTCCCAAGTCTTATTTTTCTCAATCTACATCAGTTCTTCTTCTATAGCCTTGAATGAAAACTCATCTTTGCATGCCTCAAGCACTGTTTTAGGTTCAACTTTTGAAAGTAAACATAAGTTTACTTGTTATTCTTGCCAACACACCTTTATTTTTGTCACCAATAATTTTATCTTTAGAATGATTATTTTGCACAAACTTAGGAGTCTTAGGGATCCCTTATGGAGCTTCTTCCTCTTCAATTTGTACTTCATTTTCCTTACCTTTATCCTTATCTTCTTCTCTACAAGAGGACTCATCTGATTCATATCCATTTATCATCATTGAAATTTTATGTAGATCTTCATCCAACTTGACAATTGCACTTTCAATAATCCTTCTCGATCTATTTTTGTAACACTGGTAAGCTTTTCTTTTTTTAGAATATCCAAGGAGGATACCTTCATCAGATCTTGCATTAGACATTCCTAAGCTTTCTTCATCTCTCCTGATATAGAATTTTCTTCCAAAATACTTTGAAAAATTTAACAGTAGGAGTCCTTCCATACCATAACTCATATGGAGTCTTTGAATTGTTTTATTTTGCTTGTACTTTGTTAAGTATGTAGACTACAATATGAATTTCTTCTCCCCACTAGATTGGTAGGTTTTCTTCTTTAATCATAGTTCTTGTTGCTTCCTGAACACTCCTATTCTTCATTCTACTGAGGAGTCCTATGGGATGGAAATGGTTTTTTTATTCCTTGATCTTCATGAAAAGGTGAAAAATAGGAGTGTCCCTAGGGTTTCCCAAAATGGAAAATTGGATTCAAAGAGGGTAAAGAGCTCCTATCTTTCCTCAATTCAGTGGGAAATGAGGTCCACACAATGAAATGACTAACAACCTTAAGGTGAGTCAAGTCAAAGTGTGAATCTGCAAATTTCCTTTTTTTTACAAGGACATGGGTCTAGGTCAAATGAAACTTTGGGGAGAAAGATTAAAAATAGAAAATTAACTTTGAAATGCCTTCTACAAAGTGGATCTAATAGATTTAGCATAAAACTAAAGGAAAAAATAAAGTTTCTAGAAAAACTAAGAGGAATAAATGTTGTGCACCTTTCAAAAGTTGTTTCTAGAAGCTTAATAGGGGCTCATTCGCCCTAGGGTGAATGGGTCCTGGAAATTTTTTTTGGAAAACTATGAATCTGAGATTGAAGCCTGACACCTGCAATTCTTCCCTATAACTTGATATTCACACTCCCGGGTCTAGATTTAGGAAAAATATGCAAAATAATTTTTTTGTTTGTTGGTGGATAGGGTTTTTCCTCAGTCAAACCCAAAGTTTGGTAATTAAACCTTGACGAAGAACATAGATCTGAAACATGAAATGCATGTGCAATCCTAACCTTAAATGTGTCTAAGATTAAGAACAAATGATGCAAGGAAACCTTACTCAAGTGTGTTAGAATAGGATCCATAAATGAATATTCATAATGATGAAGACCTACTTTAGGAGATCTCAAATCACCTTAATAAGTCACAAATCTGATTATACCTTCCTTAGGCTAAAAGTAGAGAGATTATAGAAGATGAAATCAATTAGGAAAAAATTCATTAGCCTTGGTTGAATTTCTTGTGCATCTCCCAAAACTTAGAATCTGTCCTGATCCTCTATAGATAACTATCATCAATCCTTTGGCAATGCTTGATCTTGATATCAAAAGGAGCTTGAAGACCTACAAAAACAACTCAAATTCTACTCCAAGACTTCAATTTTGAATGCTTTACCTTTCTCTTCAATATTAATGCTTTATCTCATTTGAATTTCTCTTCCTTAATTATTTTCTAGTGTAAAATGAATGTGAGACTTTGTTTTATAGGCTTCCTATCTAATTTTCCATATATCAAATCCCAAAATCTGACATGTGAAACTTAAATTTGGGAGATTGAAATACCTCTAAAAACATATCCAAAGTTGAGTTCAAGGCACTTAATGAGGACCCATTTTCCCATGGGTGAATGGGTCCTAACCTAAAACTTCAAGACTCCATAAATGTTGGGGCATTAATTTGATCCATAGCATTTATTCAATGTGGGTTATGGTGTTGAGAATTAAATAAAATTAAGTAAAATAGGCCTTGGAATATAGGATAAAGAGGTATTAAAGGCCTATTAATGGGATTTTTAAAATGTATTAATGAAAAGGTCACCAAAATATATCCAAATAAGTTTGATTGTACTTTCTCCTAGAAAAGGGGTACAATTTTCTACACTACATTTAGGCCCCACTTTAGCGGCCATGCGACACAATGTGCATATGCAAGCTAAAGGAATTGTAACATACTTTATAAAAGGATACTTATATGGATTCATTAGGGAGAATGAAGCCCCCACTATAGTTATCTGTAAAACCACAATGTTAGGAATCACATCCTACAACATAGATTCATTAGTCATTCAAAAACCCTCTTATCAAACTTCTATAGAGAATCGAATTCGAGGGTAGATGTATGCCTCTTGATTCTGATTTCTTTATGGAGGTGGAATTAGGGTAACCACGAAACCACATCAAACTACTTAAGTCTTATAATAGGGTATTTCCAAGTACTATACCACATAATGATAGATATTTGATGAGATTGGGAGCGGAATTACGATTCCAATACAACAAATGACATCAAAAACAAATTTCTCTAGCCCCCAATATGTTGAATTGAATGAAATATACCTAAAGTAAAATATGCATATTTTTAATTAAACTAGGTGTTTATATGAATGAAAATGACAGCTAGACATTTACCTCTTTGCAGTTTACCTTGCCATAGAGTGATCCAAGACGTCAAGATGATGAACCTATAGGCCTCCCAAACTTAATGTGTGGTGTGATGAGGTTGCACGACACACAATCTAACCTATGGTGAGTGGATTCTTCGCTACCTTTTTCTTTATTTTCATGCATTTACAATACTTTTTCATGCATTTTAGTATGATCAAAACCTTGGCAAAGATAGTCGCAAACTGTCCATCTTTGTTACAAAGCGTCCCACTTTGGCACAAAGTGTCCAAAATTGTCTAAAGTTTCCAAGACCCCCCACCCAAAAATGGAACATGTGTTCAAGTTGGTCGTAAAGTGTCCTAGAGAAACTTTAGTGTACCTTTTTAATTATTTCATGATTATATTTAGGATTTAATTGTTTATTTATTGTTTATATCCCTCCTTGAGCTCATCAACATCTCAAAGAGAAACAATTTTGTTTCTTTTGAGACCTCCTCACATGAATATCATAGGAGGAGATAAGTATCTTACAATCTACAAGATTATTCTGGGTTTATTTCATGCTACCGATGAGGTACCATGATGCCATGCTACTAGCCTTAGTAGAGAGGTGGGATGTAGATACCTAGACCTTTCATCTACCTAGTAGCGAGATGAATGACATTAGAGGACATGCACTGCATTCTACAATTACCCACCTTGGACAAGGTTGTACACTCAACGAATGAGTGCATAAATGAGGAGATGTGGGATGATATATTGTATTGTCTAGGGTGCCTCATCCAAGAGTCGAGCGTCGGGCCCTGTGTTGAGCTAAGATGGATTCTACATGCATGAACACCATTGATTTGATGGATTATAATCATCACCACAATGTTCACATTAGTTCCTAATGGACAAGGGGCCCACCTAGATAGAGGGTTGAATCATGCTATTTGGAATATATCAGTACCCGACCGTTTATGCCTGGGCTCACAATATGTTGGAACATCTATACTATGATCTCAGATGATTTTATTACCAAGATTTTGATATTATAGTGTAATGTACACTCTTGCAGTTGTGGTAGCTCAAGCATATCACATGCAATAGGCCCATAGGTTATCCTACCATAGCAGCCATCGGCTACCCATAGTCCTACAGTTATCCACTGAGGCAAGTATGGCAGGAGAGAGACTTGATTCACTGGCGTGTCATATTTGATAAATTGGAGGATGGTTATATCTCATTGGGACAGTATCTCAAGATACCACAGTGGGTAGATGAGAGACATGAGCTAGTCAGACTTCAGTAGGATCAGTTTGTTCTAGGGTGACATGACCATATAGTGCGACCTTTCTATTATGATCATGTCATGTGGTAGTTTGGACAAATATAGGTTCAACCAAGGGCTTGACCCAAGTATCTACGATTAGCATAGAGTGCACCTAGACTTCGAGACACTCATCATCTTACTATTGAGGATGTGTACACTAGTGATTCAGAGGACGATGAACATGATATGCCCCTAGTCTCTAATGTTGATGATGAAAGAACCACACCAAGCTTTGACCAGTGGTGTGTTGGAGCATTACAATCCCATGTCTTTTTGAGACATTACCTTGTAGGCCATGCAAGATGTCTTCTTGGGAACAAAGTAGATAGGGAAGATGAGAAGGTCAAAAATGATACAAATAAGAATGATACAGTTCCTAATATATTTCTAGATGAGGAGGAGGAGGATACATGATATATGAGTGAGGATACTTATGAGACATATGAGAAGCAAGTTTCCCTTGAGACGAGAGATCCACCTCCTACATGGGTCACTAGATCACATACAACAGTTGTAGTAGAGATCCATATTCATAAATGGGGGGAGGCCGGTGGTAGAAATCCATCCACACTTCTAGCACAGGAGGGGACTGTTGCTACATGGTTATATCCTGACCGGCGGAATGGAGATCTAGGTGATATATATGACAATTTGTATTGATAAATTTTATGATTTCTATCTTGCAAGGTCCACACAAGAGTGGCGTGAGCTCTACCAGTGAGTGATTACTATGATAGTACCTCCCTTGTGTGTAAAGGATGGCATACTCTTAGAGTACATGCCTTCACCTTCTGTGGGGAAACATTTAGACCTCTTTGATTCAATAGCGAGATTAGGTGTGAGATACGAGAGTGCCTCATGCTGACCAGGTTCTAGTAGATTTTTCAACACTATGGGCATTTCGAAGTCTAACTAACATCAGGGTGAAGCATTCCATATGAGCAGAGCTCTCAAGTCTATAGGGGGAGCTTTCTAGGGTGTAGGCAGATAGATATTGGATAGATTGAGAGCATGTCAAGGCACTCATACGGGAAGTGAGAGTGGTTGGATTGGTGGAGGGCTTACGGGTGTCCATGAGAAAATCATGATCACATTCTATCGTATTCTGATGGACACGAGCACCACTAAACCTTGAGGGGTCTAGAATTCATAGACCCCACTAGAATTGTATTTACAATTATGTGCACTTTAACTCTTTGACAATGATATATATATATGTGTAGGTATGTTTTGTTTTTACGATCTTATGTTGAATTAGATGTCAATGTGATTTACTAAATATCCTTAGAATATTTAATAAATGTCTCTATGATCTAATTTTTATGTAATCTAATTAAAAATCTTGAGTTTACATTCGATGCTACATTATGCTTGAGTATGCTATGTTAAATTAAATGCACTTTATGGTTTAATTTCAAAACATTAAATGCATATAAAGGATCTAATCTAACACAACACACAAGATGAATTTGAATAGTATGTAAACTAAAGTAACCATTCAAACTAGCTTAAATAATCACCCTAGATTCTACGACATACTTAAGATCATTTTTCAAAGGATGAAGCAATGAAAGATTAAAATAGAACACTATCTACTTAATCTAACAACACTTCTTTAATAACATACTATTCAAAAAAAATATTAGGTGTAGTACCGATGCAAATAAGTGGCATTTATAGGTTCTTTTAAAGGTGTACCATTCATTTCTTTTAATGTATAGGCACCAAACCCATAATTTTCTTCAATTACATAAGGTCCTAGCTAATTAGGGTTGAACTTTCCTTTTTCATTTGGGGCAACAAAAAATGTTACGTTGATTCTCATACAACACCAAGTCACCTTTTTTAAATGCACAAGGGATGACATGATCATTATAACTACATTGCATTCTCTTCGAATAAGCATGAAGTGCTCAAGAGAATTGATACATTGTTCATCAAACATTTCAAGCTGATGCAATCATTGCTCTTTATAAGTATTGTCATCGATAAGCCCTTTAAGAGTGATTCAAAATGAAGGAATTTCTGACTCCAAGGGTATTATTGCCTTGGCACCATAAACAAGGTTGTAGGGAGTGTTTCTTGTAGATGTTATGATATTTGTATGATAATCCCACAATGCATAGGTTAATTGAGTGTGAAAATCTTTATTATGCTTGCTTACTATTTTCCTTAAGATTTATTCAAGAGTCTTGTTAGTTGATTTTGCTTGACCATTTGATTGTGGGAAATATGGTATTGAAAAGTGATGTTGAATATGAAATTTTTCCAATAATATCTTCACGTCATTATTCTTAAATGGAGTTACATTATCTGAAACTAATGTGGAAGGAAGACCAAAGTGAGCAATAATGTGTTCCAATATGAAATGACATATTGCATTAGTTGTCGTGGAACAAAGAGGGATAGCTTCTACCCACTTTGAGAAGTAATATGTTATGGTAATTATAAAGGTATGTCACATGGAATAGGGTGGTGATATTTTTCCAATAAGATCCAAACCCCAAACTGAGAATGGCCAAATAGGAAATTGGGCACGAAGCTCGAAAGAAAGAGCAAGAATCAAATTTTTGTGTTCTTGACATTTATGACATTTCTTAACATGGGAAAAATAATCTTGTTCCATATGTCTCCAATAATATCCTATACGGATTAACTTTTGCACTAACGATATGCCTCCAAAATTTCCTCCACAAGCACTTGCATGGGCTTCTTCAAGTTCTATAAGGATTTCAGATTGTTTAAGATATCTAAGCAAGAGACCATAAAATGATCGTCTATATAGAACATCCGCTACAATTATGTACTTAGATGCAAGTTTTTGAAGACAAGCTCGACTGTTCTTAGTTGTAGTCCCAAGAAAGGTACCATCTTTTAAGTAATTATATATTGTTGTGTACCATTCACTAGATTTTTAGACATCAGTTAATAACACTTCTTTAACTTTATCTTCAATCAGGGATTTTAAGATCGTTTGGATTGTAAATGTGAAATCGACAAAGGATCTTCAGTAGATGCAAGGGAAGCAACACTCACCATTGTATCTGCATGTCGATTATCTTTTTTGTGGTATTTTATTGATGGTATATGATTCAAATTTTTCTAATAATGTCATTATGAGGTCTTTATTGAATGAGTTTATCATTTTTTGCTTGATATGAACCATTTATTTGTTTAATGACTAATTGAGAATCACCGAATATGGAAATGTTGTGAACACCTAAGGCTAACATTGCACGTATATCGATGATTAAAGTTTCGTACTTTGCAATGTTATTTGTACATAGGAAGTTTAGATGGAAGGACAAGGGAATAGGCTTTCCTGAAGGAGAAATTATTATAACCCTAGATTCAGACTCACTTTGATACTTAGAACCATCAAAATATAATTCACATGTTTCTTTTTCTTTTTCAATAGTTAACACACTTTCACTAGGAAATGAGTTCATATTAGGTAATGATAGGGGAGAAGGAGCATCAATTAAATGGTTAGTTAAGGCTTTTCTTTTGATTTCCTTTTGAGAGAAAAATTTAAGATCAAACTTAGTCAACAACATAACCCATTTAGCTAAATGTCTTGATAAATTAGCTTTAGCAAAAATATGTTTTTAAGGAACAAACTTTGTCATCACATGTATTTTTGTGTTTAGCAAGTAATGTCTTAATTTACTAGTAGTGAATAAAAGAGCCAAAAAAAAAAATTCTAGCATTGTATATCATGTTTCATAATCAATCAAGGTTCAACTAATCTAATAAACAAGATGTTCTCTACCAATGTCATCTTGTTGAGCCAACAATGTTGCTAGAGCATGGGTTGATGCTTATATATAAAGGATGAATGGTTTTTCTTGCATATCGAGTTGTAAAACAATTGGAGTAGCAATATAATCTTGTAAATTCTCAAAGACCTATTTATAATCCTCATTTCACTTAAACTCAACGTCCTTCTTAAGAAATTGTGTAAAGGGTAATGTTCAATCTACTAAGGATGCCACAAAATGACAGATAACTTGAATTATCCCTTATAGGGTAAATAATTTAGAGATTTTTTTAGGAGGTGACATGTTAATGGTAGCATCAATTTTCTTCGTGTCCACAGCAATGCCTCTATGAGATACTATAAAACCTAAAAAAAATCCACTATCTACACCAAAGACACTTTTTTGGATTTAATCTCATGTTGTACTTTCTCATTCTTTCAAATATCTTTCAAAGGATGTTAACATTTTCTTTTTGAGGTAAAAATTTGGCTAGAATATCATCAACATAATCTTCAAAAATATTATCTATATAATCACGAAATATCAATTTCGTAGCTCTTTCATACGTTGCGCCTGTGTTATTTAATCCAAAAGGAATAACCACCCAGCAAAATGTTCCCCAATTTATAGTAAATGTTGTCTTGTATTGATCTTGAGGATTGATAAAGATTTGATTATATCCCGAGAATCCATCCATGAATGAAAACAAAGCATGTCTATAGTCAAATCTACCGTCATCTCAAGATTAGGAAGTGGAAAGTCGCATTTAAGAGATGCTTTATTAAGGTCATGAAAATCTATACACATCCTAATATGATTATTAGGTTTCATGACTGTGACAATGTTTAAGATCCATGGAGAATGGTCAATAGGTCATACGAAGCCAACTTCGAGGAGATTTTCAATCTCAGCCTTCACCAATAAATATATCTTAGGATTCATCTTTTGTATATTCTTTCTTAGTAGTTTAGCATCTTCTTCAAGAACTATGTTTTGTGTCATGATCTTAGCATCAATACTCAACGTATCTAAATAAGTCCAATCAAAGAGTTCATGAAATTCATGTAATAATGTTGCATGATCTTCTTGTTCATCTTCATCAAGAAAATTTCCTATTTGAATCACTCTTTCTTCATTATATGTATCCATTGGTATGTTTATTGTATCTCCCATAGGAAGTAATTTTTTTCTCAAAATTTCATAATTATGTTCTTCTTTATCATTTCCAACATCATTGAGTTCCTTTTCTTTATCCACCTTTTTATTACTAACCATAGCACAAGTGAGTCCCTGTTTTTTATGGGGAGTAAATGAATTATCAGAAACTCATAACATTTATTTCAAAGCTTCATCATCTTCAAAGTACTTCAATGATTTGTCACATCTTGTATCAATAAATTCAGGATGCTTTGAAGTGAAATTTTTCTTAGAGGAACTACACATGATGGTGTTGATGTAGAGTGAGGGTCCTTTTGTTTCTTTCGTTATCTTAGAAGGAAAATATCCAAGACCACTTTTTGTTTCTTGTGTTTTAGGCTCTATAGGAACATGAATTCCTTGTTCTTTTCTTCCACATCCTTTTCCACAATATCCAAGTTGTTTCAAGAGCTCGTAACCTTTTTCATGAAGTTGTTCCATCTCTTTTGGATTCTATGGTTGTTGGTAGTCCACTTCATCAATTTTTTTTGTATAACTTGTATCTTCTTCTAGAGTGGATGAAGTAGATGCTTGTGAGGGTTCTTTCGAGTTTTGTGTTGACATTACCATTAATTCTTTTTCCTTTCATGTTGTTTTGTTGTAATTTTTTATTCTCCCATGAATGTTGGTGTGAAATCTAAGGAACCCCAATCATCTTCCAATAACTTTGTGACTTCTTCAATATGCTCCATTTTTTTGGGTCTCCCAAGGGGGAAAAAAATGTGTAGGCTTGCACTTGGAGAAAATTATGAAACTAGGAACATACATTCCCTTAAGGAGAATGTTAGGTGTGCAAGAGCACTTCATGGAAAGAAAGATAATTACAAATGTACATGAAACTAACAGGAAGAAAAAAATGGGAATTTTCCTCTTTCATAGATGAACCTTTTGAAGGAGTTGATCTCCCTCAAACCATAGTTATAGGCCTCACCCAGCTACAACCAGTGAAAAATACTGCCAACATTCATGGAATTACACAAAATGCATGCAAGGTGAAGGACCACTTCACTATAAAATTTATCATTGTAGGGGAACCATTTGATGCATGTGTTAGACTCATCTAACACTGGTGTCTCAGGTGAACATACAACAATAGGGGTGAAAATTTATAAAGATAGGTCAGCATCCAATTAAAAAACTTCTATAGAGGGAAGAGAACTCACCTCACAAAAGTATAGGCCAATGTCATCACCGATGACCTCCACATTGCATGAAATGTAACCAAAAGAGAAAGTTTCCAGCTCACATGGTGATGTAAAATATATCAAACATGTATGTTGATCTGCACAAGGAATCTCTTCTTCATGCATCTCAAATAAAAATCTTTGAAACTCATGCATACTATTAGATTGAGTAGCAAGAGCATCACTCTCTAGGAAGAAGTGTGGTTGCTCAACAATTACTGAAATACTTGTATTGATGCACACTTCATCAACACAAACCTCATATTTTTGAGATTTTTCAAGTGAAGGAGTAAATTATTCATATTGTATCTCTACTTTAATATCCTCTTGGCATTTGGTTGCAACAAAATCAGACTCTTGGCATGTAATGGTTTCTACATCCTTTGGTGTTTCCTCACTCTTATGTTGTTTCCAAAAAATCTCCTCTTTTAGGGGTGAATGATTGACATCTAATCTTGAACAAAAATCTTCTAAATCATCCCAAAAGAGTTCCTCCACCTTAGAACTATAGACCTCAATAGATAGGGGAGTTTCCTCCACTATGATAGGGGCCAAACACATCCATTGTTCTTGCTCCAAAAACATGGATTTTTGGAACCAAGCTTCTTAGAGGATTTTTTGATGTAGGTATATGTGATCTATACTCTTCATCTTCAATAAAAAAAAGGAGTACATCAAATGAGAGGATTGGTTCCTCTACTATATCATTTTTTTCCACCTGTATAGTGTCTTTCTACTGCAACTGATTATCTTCAAATTTTTCTTGCAACAAACCAAAGTACTCATTGTTAAGAGCACATGAAGTCTCCTCAAGAATAGCCTCTTCACTCCTATCCCATAACTGCTCCTTCTTTTATTATTATAACCAAATAGGATCCGAAACAACTGGTCCACCTTTAAAGAGTGAAATAGGAAAAGGGGGAGAAAAAAATTAAAAAGGGAATTGAAACCCTTTTTGAAGCTCTAGAAGGGGTTGCTCAATAGGAGTAAAAGACTAATCCTTCTAAAGGATTGGTTCTTGTGAAGAATGGAGGATCTCAGAACTTGAGATCTCCAACATAGGAGATCTACTTGATGGAATAGGATGTTGAAAATGAGTTTCAAGATGTTGATTAGGATTCTTGAAATTAAAAATTTTGTGCTTACGTACCTCATACACAATAGGTTGTTCTGTAACAATTGGAGGGATAATAGAAGTTTCAAGAGGCTGATTAGGATTCTTGAAACTAAAAAAATTGTGCTTTCTTACCTCCTCCTTAGCAGGTTGTTCTGAAATAGGTGGAGGTGTTTGTCTAAAACTAGGCACACAAGGGGATACCTAAGTCTTAGATATTTGTGCTAGAGAAAGGTCGAGTCTAAGTTTCTCTTTCCTAGCAACAACATCCTTTGTTGTATACACCTCTTGTTTCCCTCTGTGTGCCTCCAACTAATGCTCATACCTCCACTAATCTTCATTTTTTCTTGATAAGGATAGTGAGATCAATGGACAAGATCGTACTATTGTGGGAGATAACCTTGTTTCCCTTGATAGGCTTGATTAGCCCACTATCTGTTGAAATCAAGCAATGTGCTTGTAATTTCACTTCCACTCATATTACCAAAAATTTGGGGTTGACATGGAGAGAAACAAGGTTAATTTGCAAAATTATGAGTCTCTTGGGGTTGTTGATAGGAATGTGTGGATGTCCAAGAATACTAAGAAAGGGGGAGTGGTAGTAAGTATTTTGATAAGATTGAGAGCACACAATAGCAAGTTTTTGTGAAGTGAATGGTTGAGGCATAACCAACTTGATATGGTTGATTAGGAGGTACAAATTTGGCATTAACATGGTATGGGGGAGTGTACATATGGTTTCCATTAAAATTTGACATTTCTAAGCATGGGAAAATAAGAAACACTTTTGAAAATTTGGGAGGAAATTAGAGGACATCCCAACCAAAGATTTTGGGTACATACCAGTAGTCACCCAAATGATGTTCAAAAGTTTCTAGGTGCTTGTATAATCGCCTCCAAAGGGTAAGATTTTAAAGAAGGAACCACTTCCTCAATGACATGAATTGAAACTAGCACTACTTGAACCAACAAATTTGAATGGATTCTCCATGTTGTTTGAATATATGTCTCAAAAGGCAAGATGTATTGAAAAAAAAACCAAATTATTTAACTAAGAGAAAGTAATCCCACTGGGTGTGCCAAAAACTATTGTCACATGAAATTTCACCCTTTTGAGTGTGGCATTAAACATTCCAATGAAACAATGGAAATAACCTCAAGGTGTGGGACCTTTGCACATATGAATTTGAATCTCTATAGAAGGTTAGATTCCTCTTTCAATCCAAGTGCAATATGTTGGTCCAACCCAATACATGAAAATTTACCACTATCCTACTCTAAAAACTCATAGGGGAAAAGGGGAGAAGGAATGCATGAAAGGGAAATGGAGTTGGTACAATAAGATGGAAATTTTTTTCTTCTTGGTTGAGATTTCACAAAAGCACGTTGAAGGACCGGGGGACTCACACAACTCTCTATTTGGTCAATTTCTAGAGGTAAACATGAAGATTAGGGTTTGACAAGGTGCAAGAAGGAAAGGATATTCTTAAGAAGAAACTGTAAATAATTGAACTCAAACATATATACATGGAAAGAGAGAAAAAAAAACTTAGATATGAAGTAAATGAACTTACAAAAACATAAAAAAAGATGAGAAAAGGCAAGCTTGATCGATTTCGTTGATGTAGAGACAATAAGCCAATATTTACAATTACAGAGTGCAAAATATAGGTCTACCTAAGAAAAAACCTAGAGGAGCCAGAGGAAGAACCCTTTGTTGGTATGTAGTGACTAATCATGCAAATATTGTACACTCATAACATATCCTCGTTGGGGTTTTCCCACTGATTGTCAAGGTTTTCCCATTGACATGTCAAATGAAAAAACAACTTTGTAAAACCCTAATTCTAGAAGCTTCCAAAAACATTTTTATAAGCAGTTGGGATGTAAGTTGTGGTGTGTGTAATTCACGAGATTGTAATCTATAATTCACTAGATAATAAAATCTTTGGATGGTTGAGTTTTTGTGGATGTAGCCTATACTAGGTGAACCATGTTAAATTTTTTCCTTGATCTCTTTTGTGTTACTCTTTATTATTATTTTTGGGATATTTAATCTGCATATAATTGTTAATGTTTATTTCTTTGATCTACCTAATTCCTAACACCCTTGAAATTAATACAAGTGTTTCTTTTATACATCAAGAATAACTTGGATGAATACACCCAAACCCTAACCCAACTAAGGTTAGCAATCAAGGAGATATGATCAAGGAAATATGTGCTCAACAAATTTGTGATAGGAGAGCCTGGAGAAAAAAAGACTTTCATGATATACCCAAATGTTTTTCTTGAAACTGTATTCAAATCCCCCCATAAAATTAGGGATATGAGCATGAATCTATGAGAAGGGAAAAATAAGCAACAATAAATCAGTATGCGTGCCAGAAAATCCATTTACAGAAGTCAAGGGAGCAATAAATTTCATCCTTGAAGCCCTAGAATCAAAATAGGTTGCTGAAGAAGAAACAATTACATTAATGGCACCATCACTAAAAAATGTGCAAATTGTGTTCATTATACCCCATATTGCACATCATATTTTGGTTTCCTATTGAGTGAGTTGCAATCACGATGTTCTTCATTAAAGTGATGCAATTAGAATGTGAAATTTTACCCTCATACTTCCACCCCATCGCACATTGCAGATAGGCCCCAAGCCTAGCAAAGTAAAATTGAGATGTGAAGACAACCTACGATGTAATGAATAAATGACACCTGTCAGGGGAATATTCATCTATCATATACTCTTTGCATCTTATCCATATCACATATCACATTTATATTTGTTCCCTCTCAACTCATAACGTGATGCATTGGAGTTATGTGATGCAATGAGAAGTGGATACCTATCTAAGGAATATTCCCTCAGCATATTCGTCATGTTATCCTCAAATCCTTGATTCACGAGATAACCCCTATGAAAATTGTCCATTTTGTAGACCTGTGTACTTCAAGCATGCAAGATGAAGAAAATTTTGATTGGCCTTAACGCGTAATCCTAAGCCTCGAATCACCCGTTCGAGCGCTTGTCCTTTGTCATTTCTCAAAAATCTTCAAAACAATTTTTTTGTCGATTTGTACCTTCTGGGAGTTAGAAAATTTATTGCCCATGTAAGGGCATTATTTTTCAACACTCCTACATGAGAAAGGTGTTAAGAAATTTTATAAGTGTTGGAGCACTATTTTTCAGTGCTCCTAAACTCTTCCTTCATTCTTTATATGTTCGAGCACTGTTCTCAACACTTATGCATTTAAGGTTTTCTTTAAGTCCATTTGATGTTGGAGCGGTAATTTTTACCGCTTTAACATCTAAGAAAATTTTGAATCATGCAAAAGTGATGATTTTTACCGCTCTTGCATGTTCCCGCCAAACTCCCATGAGCGAATTAATAAACTCTGAGTTCATTAATGATGGTTTATTAATGACTTTTTAGGTACTCTTAAAATTCTTTTAATCATCATTTCTTCTCATTTTCTTTTCTTTTCAACTTCCTCCGCTCTATGAGTACCTTGCAACCTCTTGGTTACCATCAAAGCTTGGATATACTCTGTATTTCATGCATCTTCATTATCTTCATCAGTCTAGGGCACACGACCTAATTTTTTAAGGTATTTTTGTGTTTCATTTCATTCTCATTTCTTCATTGTCTTTTCAGTTTTGTTATGTTTGTGATCTTTGTTGTCTTAATCTTTACATTTTCTTTGTTCTTGGTTTTTATCTTATCACCGCTTGTTTTTTCCAAGTCTATGTTTTCCCTACTCTCTATTTTAGGGTTTCATGTTCGTATATTTTTTACCTGATAGTGTATCAATGCCATTTTCTTGCACCATATCTTGTAAGAGATATTTTCTATCACTAACACACCCATTTCTTCCTGCAATTGTAATGGCACAAGTTTTTGCCTCTTTCACATAATTTTTTCTTACCAAGATGTTGAAGCAGTAAAAATAACTGCTATTATAATTTTTTCTTCGTTGACTGATGTTCAATGCATGAGTATTGAAAATCACCGCCCATGTATTTAACTTGTTAACTCCTTGGTGCAGGAGCAGAACAACTTACCGCTCCTGCAAAATTTTGACCTTTCCCTTTGTGTACAAGCGGTAAAAAACTCGCTTTAGCACATAACTTATTTTTTTGTTAAAGCATGTAGAAGTGGGATTTTTAAGATCTAATACATGAAATCAAACTTGCTACCAAATGATATAGCATTGATTTTTAGCGCTCGTACATTAAAACCTTTGAAGTCCTCCAATGCATGTTAGAGCATTATTTTTTAATGCTTGTGCACCAAAAGAAGAACTTCCAAGTTGTAAGTGCACTAATTTTCAATGCCCTTGCATAGAAAATAGATTTTCCATTAAATGCTCAAAATCATTCCAAATTGCTTATCGAACTTTGTTCTTTCTACAATTGCTCTATTTTTTTGTATTCCATAGCTCATGTCTGCTCGCTACAAAATTCTTGCCCAGCTTCATGCATTCCATTTTCTTCCATAATGCATATGCTCATAATGTCTGATTAATACATGTTTCTTTGTAGTTATGTTCAGTTCTCACCAGGTTTTCTCCAGAGGTGGTTTTTAGTGATCTTTTGAAATTTTAATGACAACAGAAGAATCTTCATCCTCTTCCAAAAAAGAGAAAATTAAGTACAAGTATCAAGGTGTTTACCCACCTACTATTGTGACCTCCAAGATTGATGAGATCAACGACACAAAAATTGGTCACCTTGATATGGAAGACTTTGTAAAGAGGACAAAAAACAAGCCATTGGAAGAAGTTTTGCAAGAAATTTTCTATAGCAACCTACATTGAGTGGCTTCATTTCCAGTTGTTGCTCATTACCTAGAATTCATCCTTTAATTTTCCTCACATTATATGAGAGATGATAGGAGTGTTACAGATTCTTTGGGGCACATTATGATGAGATTAGGTCTTGAGTTCTTCCATATAGTTTTCATGGTTTTTCACATGGAGAAGTATACAACTATTTCCATTCAACAAGGACAAGAGGCTTATGACAAAGATCAAAACAAAGCATAAAAATTAATCAATTCACAATGGCTGAAGATTCTAAGTCCCACAATCTGTAGATGGCCCAAAGTTCTTCCACGAATTGATTTCAAGGAAGATTTTTGAGATATGATCACTCTTCTTTGCAGGGTGAAAGGTTTACACGTTTCATTCCATTTCCAAGATTGGATGTACAAGTATATCTGAATCATCAGGAGAAATAAAGTGTGCATAGCCTTGGGTACACATATTAGTGATGATATTCATGAACATTTAATCAATGTGCAAACAACCTTGAAGTTCTACTTGACTTCCTACCTGGTGTATGCTACTACTTTCATAAGAATTTCTAGGATTGACAAAAAAAGGTAACATAATTGTTGTGCTAGTAGATGATTTCAAGAATTTTAGGAGAGTCAATGATGCTTTGTTTTCACCATTTCTCTTCCTATTTGACCTAGCTCTAGAGAAGAAAAGAGTATCGGATGAAACCTTCAAAATTTGTCAACAATTTTGGATGTATTTTCTTACAGTTTCCCACTTTACATATGTGAGAGTGGAGTGCTACATTGGATACCCATATATGTTACCAAGATATCCTTCTGATAAATGGGTTTTGATGGAATTGTGCATATATTTGATTATGGTACATAAGGACCTTCAGGAAATTCATAAAACATGCTTCAAGTTTCAAATTGCTACCGAAAGGTTTTCTAATCAAAGTTTGCAAAAGGAAATATCAGTAACAACAAAGATGCAGATAATGACCATAAGGACATACAAGGACATATTTCATTTTGATTATAGAATTGTGAATAGAAAACTCAACAAGGATCACCACCATGTCTACCATTTTGAAGACATATGGGTTGAATGTAGAGATCAAGAGGACATCCAAAGAATGGAATTTTGTAGATTAACTGTGGAGCAGATTCAAGATCTAGGCTTGGTTGATATTCCTAAATATTTTGAAGATCCCAATGATATTTTGGACTTTGCATATGAAGAAAATGAGATTTCCAATAAGCCCTTACCTCTAATTCAATGGTCTAGCAAAGAAAGAATTTCCATTTGTGAAATTTTGGCTCCCAATCTACACAACACAATGAATGGTTGCAGAGGCATGGTTTTCAATTAAATTCCTTTAGAATAGAGTCTGAGGGAGAGACATTAGGAGGTGAAGCTAGCCAACTACCAAAAAGAACTTTGAACCATACACAAAGTTGTTGCTGCCCCCTCTTCTTCACAAAGGGGTCCTAATATTAAAATCACTTGTGGAAAAAGTATAGTATAGACAACTAAAGAAGAGTAGGCTACTGAGGAAGAATGACCATCTGGACAGGAATGAGAACTTGCATCTGAGGTTCAATCATCAGAAGAAGAAGGAAATGATAGTGAACAATTTGAATATTCTACATAAGATGAACAGTCAAAATAGGATCATGGAGAGAAAGAAGGAAACAAGGAAGAAGAAAGGGATGATGAGGAAATGCAGTTATTTACCCATGAGAACATTGTTGACAATCCCCCTCATACATCATCACATATTACTACCACTACTCCTCATATTCCTCCAAGTCTTGCTACTCCTCCACCTCTTCTTCCTAGTTCACCTTCTCCTAAAAAAAATTCACATGCATTGAAGGTAATCATTCCTCCATCAAAATAATCAATCCTTTCCACTCCCTCCATAGGATCCATCTTGCAAATTATTTATGTTTCTTCAGGTTCCCCATCATCTATCGCAAGTCTATCCTTTCCATCATATGATATTTCTTCCCAAGCTGAGGTTTATCATTTTATGAAGGAATCATTGCAAGATCCACCCATTTTGAAAACTCTTGGTGCAATCATGACTAATACAATACCAATTGTCACCATAACACTTGTTTCTATAGATGTGGTTGTTACACAAGAATTAGAAGTTATTTAAGATGTTAATAATTCATTTCTTCCTCCTTGGTTAGTCTCAAGAGTATCTAAGCGTAAGAAACAAATAGTTTCTATAGATGATCTATACCTTGAAGAAATAGTACTTCCAAAAGCCAAAGTGAAGAAGGCAAAGATTCATTCAATACTACATGTGGATATTGGAGCACCTCGACAAGGTAAGGGTGATGTAAGTATGGAATATTACACCATGAATAGGTTTCAACTTGGGAAGGTCACTAATGCAAGTGCCAAGGAAGATTCACAAGTGACTCTAAATGCATCGGCAGATAGGCTCGATAAGATGGAACAAGCCAGGGATATATATAAAGAAAAGTTTGACTGGTATTCATCAGTTTTTAGAAAGATCACAAGTACCCCAGAGGATATGTAGCCAATGGCTATGATAAATGATGAAGAACCAAAAATTAAAAAAGTGGAAAAGTACTACTCCAAAGGTAAATTGTTGTATGAGTTTGTTGATGAAATAATAAAGAAGGGCTCACAAATCATAACTATTGTTGATGAAAATATTTCCCAAGTATCTGAAATGAGGTTGGAATTGGAAAAAGTTGAAGGCATACATTCCAAGGAATAAAAATAAATGGAACGAAGTCTCATATTTTGGTTAAAAATGAAGGATACAAAATTGAGCAAACTAGTGGAAGTTGAGGTAATTCTTGAGGAGGAAAGGTATGTGGAAATAAGAGAGTCTCTTAAGAACCGCATACAGGTTATCAATGCCCTCATCAAGGACATAAAAGAAGTGCAATAATATGTCAAAGGACATTGTATTTTTATAGTGAATGGTATTGAAGAGTTACCGGGGAAACTCCTTGATGATAATCATACCTTCCTCCCGGTAAGTGAGATTACCCAAATTTTCAAAGAAGCTAACCTGAAGAAGCTGGAAGACAAATCCTTTTCA
The DNA here is from genome assembly GCA_007115665.2 of Sequoiadendron giganteum. Taxonomy (NCBI): domain Eukaryota; kingdom Viridiplantae; phylum Streptophyta; class Pinopsida; order Cupressales; family Cupressaceae; genus Sequoiadendron; species Sequoiadendron giganteum. Next base: position 193,645,640 of record CM021108.1, read on the forward strand.
AAGAATTCAAAGTGTGTCATTTGTGATGTACATATTTCTCTAGACAACCTCAAGATGCATCTAGATAGGTGAAAAAATATTTTCTCATCTCCAAGGAATTCAATCACAAAAGTTCACACAATCATTGACTACATTGCTGGACCAGATGAGGCAACCATGCAAAATATTAAGAAAAAGTATGAATAATTCCAAGCCAATAGAAAGGAACCATAAATTGTTCTTACATCTCAAGAGTTAGATAGTTCCCATGCTTTTTTCTATGCTTTATGTAGATAGGTTTTGACATTTTACATGTCATTTAAAAAAATGTAATTACATGTAAAAACAAATATGTTTTCTTACATTCATGGACAACATTTTTGAATAAGTAAATAGTTGGTTAGGGTTCTTCATAGATTATCTCTCCTCTCCCATCTATAAATATGAGAGGATTCCTTTGTATTATTTACATTTTTTCTTATGCAACCAAGTGCTTCCCAATCATGAAGAAAATATTGAAACTTTGAGTTCATTTTTGTGAAACTATTTTTGACCAATAAGGAAGATAAGTTGCACACCAAACTTTGTGTTGGGACAATTATCTTGTTATTTGATTGAATTGACACAATTTAGTAATTAGGATTGAAGGGATTTTGAGCAAATATTTGTAGACTTTGAGCTACACCCATTGCTTGAAATTGTGATATTTCTGAAGTTATTGGTGAATTATTTATAATACTTTGTGATTATAATTATTCATGTTGTTCATGGATCTAATTTTGAAGTATATTGAAGTCTTTGTGCTTCTTTTACAACACTAGTTACTATTTTGATGGATTTACTATCGAAAACTATGTAACAACTTTGTGCCTTTGTGAGATTTCTTATTTGTTACTTATCTTTATCATACTGGTATTCCTATATTTTTATTTGACAAGTTACGAGTATTGAAATTACTGCTCATTTTTAATTTAAAGTTGTACTGTAACCAAAGATTAAAATCATGAAACATTGTAAAACTTATTCTTTGAAAAAAGAGAGAATCATGAATGTGACACACCCTCATATCATTATTGCAACGTACATTATTATAAATATTTGATTAGTTTTCCTTAGTTTCAATAAGCAGTAAGAAGGGTTCTTCCCCTTTTCGAGAGGAGAGATTCTATCTCACATAATTGTGGTTGAAAGTAATTTTTGCATTATGTTAAGAGGGATTACAAAATTTTCACCCAACAATTTTTGGTGAGTCTATTAGGGAATGAAGCATGTAATCAAAGCCTCACTCTTTTGATTGAAGTGAAAAAACACTCTAGTATCTTATTGTGATCTTGTGTATATTGTTATTGCTAATTTCTCTCTTGTTTCAAGTCTATATTTTGGCTTACAAAAGCTATACAAGATGTTTAAGGGCTCAAGGAGTAGTGGATCCATTTTTCCAATTGTTGCAATGACACAATATCCTTCCTTCTCCTCCATGAAAAAAGTCACCATTACAATGAATTGAAATTTTTCCTCCACAAAAAACTAATATCATCGCTTCCCAATGAATCTTCTATTTTCCATAGAGTTCTAGGTCAAGTACCTATTGTACCAAATATCATGGTTGCACCACCTCCGGTACCTTGGGGAAATGCTTTCAGTCCCCTTAGTTTGGCAAGCCCTTTTCATGAAACTCTACATGTCTCACGAAAGAATATCTTGAAGTTCCATGGTGATAGAAAGCAACGCCCTGACAAGCACATTATCACCTTTTACATTGTTTGTGGTGTTCATGGCATTGAGCATGAAGATTATGTTGTGATATTGTTCATTGAAACTTTACTTGGAGTAACTGTAGAATGGTTCTATACTCTTCTTGTTGTTGAAGTTACTAACTAGAATACTCTTTGCACCAAGTTTGAAGAAAGGTTCAAACCTACTCAAGATGCACATGCCTTTTTGGCGTAGCTTAGAACCATGCGAAAAGAATACCATGAACCCATGCATGAGTTTGTGGCCAAGTTTAGTAATTTGGTGACAAGAATTCCTATAGTGGCAAGACCAATAGGTCATAATCTAAAGTGTTTCTTCATCAATACAACTTACCAAAGTAAGTTTTATTTTGTGTAGGGTAGCTATTGCTAATGTTGAAGAAGCTCAACAATTAGCTACAAGTCTTGAGGATGACATGATTCTTTCTGGTGAAATAAGAATGAATACAAACATAAAAGTGCAAGCATCAGGTTCTTTAGCCTCCAATACCAACTCCAACATTGTTGATCCTATGGTTCAAAGGTTGGAAAATGAGTTGTTGGCTTTGAAAAATCAAGTTGCTAATAATAATTTGTATAGAGATGTTCCCAAAAGGACCTTCCCAAATTATTCTGGGAACAAAAATCAGAATCATCTTCTTGCACCATAAGGAAGGCTTTATTTGGAAGCTCCACCTAGAAATACTATAGTGGGGTATTATGAAGCTCAACATGATGAATATGCATAGCTAGATTATCCCATGGAGGAAAATGTTGATTTATTTCAAGATGAATAAATAGATCCAGTTGGCAACTCCAATATTGGCCATTTCCAAATAGAAAATGAAACTGATGATGAGGACTTGGTGATTGATACATATGTTGTCTTTACACAGTCACAAAAAAATCATCTTGATCAAGCTCAAGTTGTTCCTCCTACACAAGAAAAAGACAAGCCATTGGTAACCATTGTGAAAAGAGGAACTCCTTTTCCCTAGCAATCGAAAGATACAAAAAATAAACAAGTAAGTACTCCCCATCCTCCTCCTGAAGTTCCTATTGTTCCAAAGGTCAATTTCCAGGTTCCTAAGACTAGTGTTCCCTTTGTTAAACCTATAAATGAAGTTACTACATAGTCTTTACAAATTTTCTTCCAAGCTTTTGAAATCATTGATCATGCAAAGATGATGAAAATCCAAATGTCCAAAGAAGAATACCTCAAGGCAAATCCTGACCAATTTCACAGGCTTGTCAAGTTTGTTGAGGATAAAGAAATTGCTACTAGTAAGGATTCATCTCCAAATGTTCCTACTACCCCAAAGCCATAACTCCATAGAATAACCTAGTTTCTTTTCCTCTAACCACTTCTATATGTACCCCTAATAGAGAAAATCAAGGATGCATAATTTACATTTGTTGTGTATCTTGAAAAAAAGATAAAGATGACAGTTCTAGTAGCATATGTGCTAGCATCTTATGGAATTATCCTTAGATGCAATTTTTGTAAAGATGTTGGAGGAGATCTTAACATGGATATGTTAGAGGCTAGAATACCCGTAAAGGGTGTGATACGGAATTTGGTTCCCAAAAGGGAATCAAAATTATGAGTGACAAAGTCTAATGATCTAAGAGCTCAAATTTTATTTGAGTCTTCAGGTGTTGGAGCATATTATTTTGAAATAGAGGAAGATGTTGAATCTTCAACAAGGAATATAAAACATGATTTGGAAACTATTGGTTCTTCTCCATCAGCAAATGAATTATCATTAGATGATTTTTCTATTTTTGATTATGAAGCTTCATCAAATGATGAAGCTACATATTTTAATGTTTTTAGTCTTGGAAATCCAAATGATGTTTGGGTAATTGAGTTCAATGGAAGTTTTTCTTCCACCCTTTCAGGAGTCTAAGTTGTATTTGTATCACCCAAAGGAAAAAAATTCCCTTTTTCTTTTAAATTACAATTTGATAATACTAACAACATAGTTGAATATGAAGCTTTGTTGTTAGGTATGCAAGTTGCACATAAGAAAGGGATCAAGAATCTTCATGCCAAAGGTGATGTTGAGTTGGTAGTTTTCCAGATAAAAAATTTGTATCAAACAAAGAATGATAGACTAAGGAATTACCACAATCTCACTTGGGATTGAATTGAGGAATTTGATACCTTTGACATTTATGTAGTTCCAAGAGAATACAATGACAGAGCCGATTTCTTAGCAGTTTCAGCCACGCTCCTGATACCACAAAAGGATTTTCAAAGTTCTACCTATACTATTGAGTTGGTATTTTTTCCAAGTGTTCCTAACAACTCAAATAATTAGCATATTTTTAATGATGATCATCAAATTCTTTCTTTTTTAGAAAAGGAAAAAAACTTTAATAATTTCTACTTTGAAGGAATTGATTCTCCACCTCAAGAGTTTGTCTCTAAGATTGATCCAATTACATGCGAAGAATTCCTATAGCTTAAAGGAAATAAAATTCCCGAAGGGTTGGTATCCCTTGAGATACTTTTTGACAAGCATGATTGTTATGTCAAGAAGCAACTCTCAAATTATGACTCATCAAATTAGATTGAGCAGATTAACTTAGGAACTGAAGGAGATCCTAAGATGGTAAATATTGGAAAGTGTTGCACAACTGAAGAAAGGAAACAATTTGTTGAATTGTTACAAGAATATATGGATGTATTGGCATATTTATATGAAGATCTAAAGTCTTTTTATCCAAAAGAGGTGCAACATGAAATTCCATTCAAAGTTGGATCATTTCCTTACAAGCAAAAGCAAAGGAAATAAAATCCCAAGATTTTTGGAATGACCCTTGTAGAGATTCAAAATATGGTGAGTGCACGAATTATATTTCCTATCTATCATTCAACATGGATAGCTAATATTTTTCCCGTTCACAAAAATAATGGTGAGATCCGTATTTGTGTGGATTTTCAAAACCTTAATCAGTTATCACTCAAGGATCATTATCCTCTTCTACTGATGGATCGAGTTCTTCAAATGGTGACCGGATCTGAGATGCTTTCTGTGTTGGATGTTTTCTTTGATTACAACCAAGTCAAGATTAGTATAGATGATCAACATAAGACCACCTTTACAATGCCATGGGATACTTTTGTGTATCGTAGAATGCATTTTGGTCTTATTAATGTTGGTGCCACATTCCAGCATATGACGGATTTTGTGTTCCATGATGCGATGGGTAAGTTCATCATAGTTTACCTTGATGATATTACAATCTTTTCCAAAAAGCATCATGATAATTTCTATCATTTGAGGAAAATCTTGGAGAGCTATCGACAACACAAAATTTCTTTGAATCCCAAGAAGTCAATTTGTGGGGTTATAGAAGGTAAGCTTCTTGGTCACATTGTGTCTAAGGAAGGTATCAAGATTTATTCTAAAAGGTTCAAAAGTATTTAGTCTATTATTTTTCCATCAAGTAGGAATTTTTTTCATTCTTTCTTTGGAAAGGTGAATTTTCTGTGAAGGTTTGTACCAGATTTTGCAGGGAAGACTTGTCATATTGTCAATATAATGAAATGTACTACCACTTTTCATTGGATAGCAGAAGGAAAAAAAATTTCTGATTATATCAAAGAGGCTATTGCCCATGCATTGGTGTTATTCTTCCCAACCTACACAAAAGTTTTTATCATGTATAGTTATGCTTCTAAGCATACACTCTTGACAATCTTGGTGCAAGAAAATAGTGAGGGTTTTGAATCCCCAATTGCATTCATTAGTTATCCTCTGAAGAATCATGAACTAAATTATTCCTCAATGGAAAACCATGCTTTTTTTGTGGTTTAGGTAGTGAAGCATTTCAGGTTTTACATCCTTAATAGCCATGTTAAAGCCTTAGTTCCAAATTCAACTGTCAAGTCTATCTTGACACAATAAGAATTTGGTACAAAGAGGGGTAACTGGATTTCCAAAATACAAGAATACGGTATGGAAATCAAGCCCACGATGTTGGTGTGTGGGTGAGGGTTGTGTCACCTCATCGCTAATAATAATCCTAATATAACAAATTTAGAATCTCAGGAGGTAAATTCAAATGAGATTCCAATGGTGTTGTTTTTCAGTACTACTGATGAATGGTATTCAAAAATTTCTCATTTCCTCACATATGGAGAATGTCCGGATCACTTGACTCCTAAGGAGAAAAGATCCATCAAATTAAAATCAACAAATTTTGTCTTTTGGGACAATGGCTTGTACAAGCATGCTTTGGATGGTCCTTTCTTACGTTGTGTTGATAAGGCACAACAAGAAAAAATGTTGAAGTCTTATCATGACTTAGCTTGTGGAGGACACTTCTTAGTGCCAGTTACAAGCCACAATATTTTGAGGGTGAAGTATTAGTTTCATACAATTTTTTAGGATGCGTAGTCATAGGTGCGTAAATGTGAACTATGCCAACAGTTTGTTGGTAAACTAAAATTGGTAGCTTTACCTTTAAAATCGGTCATCATTGAAGAGCCCTTTCAGAAGTGGGGGATTGATTTCATTGGCATAGTGAATCCACCTTCAAGTGCAGGACACACCTATGTCCTCACTACAATCGATTACTTCACCAAATCGGTGGAAGCAATACTAGTTAAGCGTGCTACTTTAGAGGTGGTATGTAATTTCTTGAAGGAAAACATCATATCCAAGTTCGGTGTGTTGAACAAATTTTTTTCTGATAATGCTTATGATTTGTTGTCAAGTGAGATCATGGATTTTTTCTTTGATCATGGTATTACATTGTCACACTCAACCAACTATTACTCGTAAGGTAATGGCTAGGCTAAATCTAGCTATAAAAACTTGCTGACTATTATCCACAAGGTTGTGGATGAGAATCAACATTTGTGGCACAAGGCATTGTATGATGCTTTGTGGGAGGATAGGATCACTCCAAAGTGGGCAATAGGCATCTCCCCTTTTCAACTCTTGTATGGGTTGAATACTAAAATTCCAATTACATTAGAACTTCTCACCCTCAAGTTGGCTAAGGCCATTAAGGATGAGACTTTTTAAAGTTCAGTTGATAAGAGAATTATGTTTCTGTCTGAATTGGAGGAGAAAAGTGTTAAGGTGGAAAACTGTATTACATAACACTAGGAACAAGGGAAAAATCTGTTTGACAAGAAGGAAAATTCTCGTGACTTTTAGGTTGGTGATCTCATTCTCTTGTGGGATAAGAGAATAGAGCCAAAAGGTATGCATTGAAAGTTCAATTCACTATGGATATGACCATTCAAGATTAATCATCTACATGGTGAAAATAGCTTTCTTTTAGCATACAAAGGTGGGATACCATTTTCTCTTCCACACAATGGGTAGAATCTAAAGCACTTTACATAATGAGGTGACAGGTGTTCAATGTAAATATTTCTACAATCATTGCATCTTTTTATTTTTTATTTTTATTTTTAGTCTTTTTATTTTTGTCGCCTGACTTTATGCCCAATGGATAGATAAATTCACTTGGAGTCTAGAGTTCTTCTCCCTTTATTCATTTTTAATAATGATAGAATGAATCTCCCCAGCTAGAGCTAGTTGTTATCCTCGAATCCAGTTGTGTTTGATTCATGGGATAACCCCTACAAAACTTGTCCATTTTTTAGACCTGTGTACTTCAAGCATGCAAAATGAGGCAAATTTTTATTGGCCTTAATAGGTAGTCCTGAGCCTTGAATTGTCCATTCGAGCACTCATCCTTTTTCATTGCTCAAAAATCTTCAAAACGAATGTTTTGTCAATTTTTACCTTCAATGAGTTAGAAAAAAAAATTCCCCTGTAAGGGCACTATTTTCCAGTGCTCCTACATGAGCAAGGTGTTAAGAAATTTTCTAAGTGTTGGAGTGTTGTTTTTCAGTGCTCCTACACTCTTCATTCTTTATATGTTTGAGCGTTGATTTTTAGCACAAATGCATTCAAGGTTTCTTTAGGTCCATTTCTTGTTGGAGCAGTAATTTTTATCGCTTTGACATCTTTAAAAAATTTGAATCATGCACAAGCGATGATTTTTACCACTCTTGCATGTTCCCTTCAAACTCCCACAAGTGAATTAATGAACTCTGAGTTAATTAATGATAATTTATTAATGACTTTTTAGATACTCTTAAAAGTCTTTTAATCATTATTTCTTCACATTTTCTTTTGTTTTCAACTTACTCCATTTTGTGAGTAGCTTGTAACCTCTTGGTTACCATCAAAGCTTGGATCTACTCCAATTTTTTTGTTTCTACATTGTCTTCATCATTCTAGGGCATTCAGCCTACTTTTTTCAAGTACATTTGCATTTTGTTTCATTCTCCTTTCTTTGTTGTCTTGTCAATTTTGTTATATTTTTTGTGATCTTTGTTGTCTTCCTTGTTACATTTTATTTGTTCTTAGTTTTTCTCTTATCACCATTTATTTTTCCCAAGTCTGTGGTTTTCCCTAGACTTTTTTTTAGGGTTTCATGTTCATAGATTATTTACCCAATAGTGTATTAGTGTCATTTTCTTGCACCATATCTTGTGTTTCCTCAAGTATCATGTGTATAAGTGATAGTTTCTATCACTAACACACCCATTTTTTCCTACAATTGTAATGGCACAAGGTTACATCTCTTCCACATAATTTATTTCTCACCAAGATGTTCAAGTGGTAAAAATAATTGGTATTACAATTTTTTCTTCATTTACTGATGTTCAATCCATGAGAGGTGAAAATCATCGCCCATGTATTGAACTTGTTAACTCCTTGGTGCAGAAGTGGTGAAAATTACCACTCCTCGAAAAAATTTATATTTCCCTTTGTGTACAAGCGACAAAAATTCCTGCTTTAGCACACAACATAATTTGTTGCTAAAGCATGTAGAAGCGGGATTTTTCAGCCCTATTACATGAAATCGAACATCCTACCAAATGCTATAGCACTGATTTTTAGCACTTGTGCATTAAAACATTTAAAGTCCTCCAAAGCATGTTAGAGAATTATTTTTCAGCGATTGTGCACCAAGAGAAGAACTTCCAAGATGTAAGGGTCCTGATTTTTAGCGCCCTTGCATAAAAAAAAATATTTTTTCCATTAAATGCTAAAAATCATTCCAAATTTCTTTCCAAACTTTGTTCTTTCTGTAATTGCTTCATTTTTGCACTCCACAGCTCATGTCTTCTTTCTCCAAAATTATTTTGTAGCTTCATGCATTCCATTTTCTCCCATAATACATATACTCCTAACATCTAATTAATCCATGTTTCCTTACAATTTCCTTTAGTTCTCATCAGGTTTTCTCGAGAGGTGGTTTTCAATAATCTTTTGCAATTTTAATGACAACGGAAGAATCTCCATCATCTTCCAAAAAAGATAAAATGAAGTACAAGTATCAAGGTGTTTACCCACCTACTGTTGTAACCTCCAAGATCAATGAGATCAAGGACACAAAAATTGGTCACCTTGATATGGAAGACTTTGTAAAGAGTACTTAAAAAAATCCATTAGAAGAATTTTTGCAAGAATTTTCCATAGCAACCTACATCGAGTGGATTCATTTTTAGTTTCTTCTTATTACCAATAATTCATCCTTCAAGTTGCCTCACACTATATTAGATATTATAGGAGTGTTAGAGATTCTTTTGGGCACATTATGATGAGATTGGATCATGAGTTCTTCAATATAGTTTTCATGGTTCCACACATGGAGAAGTATACAACTGTTTCCATTCAAGAAGGACAAGAGTATTATGAAAAAGATTAAAAAAAATCCAAACAATTGATCAATTCACAACGGTTGAAGACTCCAAGGCCCACCATCTCTAGATGGCCCAAAGGTCTTCCGTGAAGTGATTTCAAGGAAGATGTTTGAGATATGATCACTCTTCTTAACAGGGTGAAAGGTTTACCCATTTCATTCCATTTCCGAGATTGGATGTACGAGTATATATGAATCATTAGGAGAAAGAAAGTGCACATAGAATAGGATACATAGATTAGTGATGAGATTCATGAGCAGCTAATCAATGTGCAAAAAACCTTGAAGTTCTACATGAATTCCTACCTGGTGTATGTTGTTTCTATCATGAGACAATTTACAGGATTGAGAATAAAAGGTAAAAAAAGTGTTGTTCCTATATATGATTTCTACCCTCAGATCACTTTGAGAGGAAGTATCAAGCATTTTTAGATAGTCAATGATGCTTTCTTTTCACCTTTTCTCTTTTTGTTTGACCCAACTCTAGAGAAGAAAATAGCATTGGATGAAGCCTTCAAATTTTTCAGCAAGTTTAGGTGTATTTTCTTACAGTTTCCCACTTTTACATATATGAGAGTGGGGAGCTACACTGGATACCCATATATGTTACCAAGATATCATTCTGATAAATGGGTTTTGATGGAATTTTGCAGACAGTTGATTATAGTACATAATGAATGTTAGGAAACTCATAAAATAAGCTTCAAGTTTCCAATTTCTATCAGAAGGTATTCTAATCAAAGTGTGCAAAAGGAAAAAAAAATAGCAATAGAGATGCAGATAATGAACATAAGGACATACAAGGACAAATTTGATTTTGATTACATAAATTTAAATAGAAAAATCAAGAAGGATCACCTCCATGTCTATTATTTTGAATAAATATGGGTTGAATGTAGACATGAAGTAGACATACGAAGAATGGACTTTTGTAGATTAACTGTAGAGAAGATTCAAGATCTAGGCTTGGTTGATATTCCAAAATATTTTGAAAATAATAGTGATATTTTGGACTCTACATATGAAGAAAAGGAGATTGCCAATAAGAACTTACCTCTAATTTAGTGGTCCAACAAAGAAATCATTTTCATTCGAGAAAGGTTGGCTCCCATTCTACACATCACAAATGAATGGTTGTAGAGGCATGGTTTTCAATTAAATTCCTTCATAACATATTCTAAGGGAAAGACATCATGAGGTGAATCCAGCCGCCAGTAGGAAATTTGAACCAAACACAAAGTTAATGTTTCCACGTCTTCTTCACAAAGGGGTCCTAAGATAAAATTCACTTGTGAAAAAAGTATGGTACAGACAATTGAAGAAGAGTAGGCTATTAAGGAAGAACATCCATCTAGAGAGGAATGGGAACTTGCATCTGAGGGGAGATCATCAGAAGAAGATGGAAATGATAGTGAACAATCTGAATATTTTGTAGAAGATAAACAGTCAGAAGAGGATCATGGAGAGGAAGAAGAAAGGGATGATGAGGAAATGCAGTTATCTCCCCATGAGAACATTTTTGACAATCTCCCTCATACATCATCACCTGTTACTACCACTACTCCTCACACTCCTCCAAATCTTGCTACTCCTCCACCTCCTCTTCCTACTTCCCCTCCTCCTACAACAACTTTACATGCATTCAAGGTAACCATTCCTCCATCAGCAAAATCAATACTTTTGACTCCCTCCATGGGATCCATCTTGCAAAGTATTGATGTTTCTTTAGGTTCCCCGTCATCTATCCCAAGTCTATCCTCACCATCATATGTTATTTCTTACCAATCTGAGTTTGATCACTTTATGAAGGAATCATTGCAGGATCCACCCATTTTGCAAACTCCTGGTGTAATCATGACTAATACAACACTGATTGTCACCATAACACCTATTTATATAGATTTGGTTATTACATAGGAATTAGCAGTGAGTCAAGAAGGTAATACTTCATTTCTTCCTCCTTGGTTAGTCTCACAAGTATCTAAGAGTAAGAAACATATGGTTTCTATAGATGAGCTATATCTTGAATAGATAGTACTTCCAAAAGCCAAAGGTAAGAAGAAGGAAAAGATTCATTCTAGACTACATGTGGAAAAATCAGGCCATAAATATGTGGATATTGGAGCACCTCCACAAGGTAAGGGTGATGTAAGTATGCAATATTACATCGTGACTAGGGTTCAAACTGGTAAGGTCACTAATGCAAGTCCCAAGGAAGATGTACATGTGACTCTAAATGCATTGGCAGATAGGCTCGACAAGATGGAACGGGACACAAATATATATAAAGAAAAGGCTAAACGATATGCATCAGTTTTGAGAAAGATCACAAGTACCCAAGAGAATATGCGACTGATAGGTATGATAAATGATGGAGAACCAATAATGCAGAAAGTGGAAAAGTACTACTCCAAAGATAAAGTGGTGTATGAGTTTTTTGATGAAATAATAAAGCAAGGCTCGCAACGCATAATTATTGTTGATGAAAATACTACCCAAGTATCGAAAATGAAGTTGGAATTGGAGAAAGTTGAAGGAACACTTTCTAGGCAACAAAATGAAATGGAATGAAGTCTCAAATTTTGGTTATGAGTGAAGGAGACAAAATTGAGCAAACCAGTGGAAGTTCGGGTAATCTCGACAAAGAAAGGTGTGTGGAAATAAGAGAGTCTCTTAAGAATCACATACATGTTATCAACGCCCTCATCGAGGACATACAAAAAGTGAAAGAATATTTTGAAGGACATTGTATTGTTATGGTGAATTGGAGAGAAGAGTTACCGAGAAAACTCCTTGATGATAATCATACCTTCATCTCGATAAGTGAGATTGCCCACATTTTCAAAGAAGCTATCCTAAAGTAGCTAGAAGACAGAGCCTTTTCAAAGAGTTCAATGTACACCTTGTGTGATGTATGGCTTTCTTTGGACAACCTCAAGACGCATCTAGATAGATGCAAAAATTATGGCTCATTTGCAAGGAAATTAATCACAAAACTTCACACAATCATTGACTACATCATTGGACCAGATGAGGTGACCATGTAAGAGAATAAGAAGAAGTATGAAGACTTCCAAGTGAAGAGAAAGGAACCATAAAATATTCTTACATCTCTAGAGTTAGATAGTTCTCTTGCTTTTTTCTATGTTTTGTGTAGATAGGTTTTGACATTTTACATGTCATTTCAAAAAATCTAGTTACATGTAAAAACATAGATATTTTCCTACATTCATGGAGAATATTTTTGAATAATTCAATTAGTTGGCTAGGTTTTTTCCTAGATTATCTCTCCTCTCCCATCTATAAATTTGAGAGGGTTCCTTTGTATTATTTACCTGTTGTCTTATGCAAAAAAAATCTGCCCAATTATGAAGAAAATATTTAAACTTTGAGTTCATCTTTGTGAAACTATTTTTCATCAATAAATAAGCTAATTTGCACATCAAACTTTGTGTTGGGACATTTATCTTGTTATTTGATTGAACTGGCAGTGTTTAGTAATTGGGATTAAAGGGATTTTTGAGTAAATCTATGTAGACTTTGAGCTACACGCATTGCTTGAAAGTGTGATATTGTTGAAGTTATTTGTGAATTATTTATAATACTTTGTGCTTATAATTATTCATGTTGTTCATGGATCTAATTGTGAAGTATATTGAAGTCTTTATGCTTCTTTTACAACACTGATTACCATTTTGAAGGATTCACTATCAAAAACTATGAAATGTCTGTGTACCTCTGTGAGCTTTCTTATTTTTTACTAGTCTTTATCATACAGGTTTTCCTAGATTTTTCTTTTACAAGTTAGGAGTATTGCAATTACTTCTTAGTTTTAGTTTAATTTTTTATTGCATCTAGAGAATAAAATTGTGAAACATTGTAAAACATATTCTCTGAAAAAAGAGAGAATCATGAATGTGACATGCCCTCATATCATTATTGTAGTGTAAATTATTGTAAACATTTGACTAGTTATCTTTAGTTTCAATAAGCAGTAAGAAGGGAACATCCCCTTTCCAAGAGGAGAGATTCTATCATTAAGAGAGATTCTATCATTAAGAGGGATTATAGAATTTTCACCCAATACTTCATCAACACTAGCATCGACATCAAGCTTTGTGGATTAGGCATATCACTTGTAGCTTAACATAGAATTAAGATAAGGAGTAAGAAGGAAGATTTGAATTTGATGGCCAAAAGGAACCATTAGACATCACGGTTAGAGGTTGCATCATACCACTTATTGTAAAGTGGTAAAAGGGAAGAAGGATGAGAAAATGTAAAAGTTTTAAATTGGGCATTAGAGGTCGAGGTTTGGAAGGAGGGTATACTTCCTACTGAAAGGAAGTAAAGGATAAGAGGGATAGCTGATCCCTGAAGCCTAAAATTTGAAACTTGGTCAAATTTTCAAAGCATCCATCAGAGATTGGTGGTTGAGATAGTGATGTACCTCTTACCATAACAAAGCTTATAGGTAAAGGGGAAGCTCGATCTCTAAAACACTCAATAACTTTTCATAGAGAATATTGGGGGTTGGGGTTCAGAAGGGGAGTTTACATCTTACCATAAAAAAATGGTAAGAGGTCAAGGGTAAGGCCAAAGTCTAACCCCCAAAAGATCAACACTTAGTTGATTTTGAGAAGGAAGGATAGGGGGTATAGGGAAAGGGTTAAGCCCGATGGGTGAAACCTAGAAATCTAAGGAGAGAAATGGAAAGAACGGGAGAAGAAGGAGGAGGAGATCGAGGGCAATAGAAGAGGGACATAAGGAAGTAAGCAAGTGATAGAAACACAAAAATTAGCCACTCTTAGGAACCTTCAAGGAGAATTCATGCAAAATCGCCCATGTAGGATCTCTTAGATTAGTTATCAATGATGGGTCATCAAAGGGTGGTATGAAATGACAATAGATACCTGGGTGAAATTTCATTAACAATGACTACTACGATGTGTCGATGTTGAAGTTCCACCATCAAAATATTCAACATCCAAAGTGATTTATGAGAAAACCATTCATATAAGGTTCAACTATTCATATGTAAAAAATATATTTCTTTACTAGTTACATACATGTGGACTCGACGACATCATGAAATAGGGGGTTGGGGGAACAGTGCAAGTAGTATGAAGACTCTGACTCTGAATTTTCATCATAATTATTCTACTAATTTAGTTATTCTTACATTTCAAAATAAAATTTAATCAAGAAAATTAAATGAACTTGTTGAAATTTACCTGAGTATCAATTTTGAATGTTTCATTCAAAAAATATTTATCATAACCATCCCCTCTGCAGTAGATGTATCATGCATAGTTGCATATTCACTACTCTTAAGATCATAAGAGAAAATAAAACCACAAAATTGAAAAAAAATATACGAGAACTCGAGGCCTAGAAGACTCACCTATGTCACCCTATACTAGAGGCCTCACATATTGTATAAGGCTCTAAGTGAGTGAGATAATGGAATATAAGGTGTCCACCTCAATATTTTTCTTCACAACAGAAGGAACAATCGCATGCTCTACCACAGATCTACCCAAGGGTCTTGGTGTCAATATTGGGTCATGTTGTGTCCCCACTCTGTAATGTGAGGAGCCCTCACCTCTACCCTAGAAATTTAGAAAGTAAAAGTAGTTTGGAATCACATTGAGGATAAACTCACAATAGAGCTTTATCAAAAATTATTGTGGAACCTTGTAATTATTGTATGGAGGTTGATCAAAAACCATCCACCACCTAGCCCAAAAAAATTTCTTTATCCTTTGTGGTGGCACCAATGGATAGGGAACCTCCTGCATCCAATTATTAAGGTTTTATTGGTTCATGGGTTAGTGAAGAAGGTACACAAGTTAGTTTTGTTAATTTTCATTTTCTTTACTTGCTCATAGGATAGTTTATTTGCATAACACTATTTTTTTTTTTCCCTCTTATTGGACCAAAAATTAATTTGTGCACTCACTGATCCTACATGAGACATAATAAATTACAAGGATTTATCAAGGTTTGTCCTATGAGGGTTTGTTATAATAGGATTTTTCAACCTTGTAATCAATTTCTCAAGATATATTTTATTGTCTCCTATTTTCCCTAGTATGTTTTCTTTTATTCCTATGGGATGTTGAGGAATTGATGGAGGTATTTGTTGTGGTTCTTGTTTAGGAGGGTTATCATGAGGAGGTGATGAAATATCATTTCCTAGAAAAAAAAAAAATTAAAATTAAAAACCTAATTCAATCTACAACTTAATCAAAATTTGAATCTAAAAAAGGAGATATACTTACCTCTTTGACCTCCTCGACATCTTGGTGGTATCTTGATATATATTTCACAACGTTGAGGTGAAAAAGGCAATGTATTTTGGAAAGCATGGGTTGAGGAGCAAGAAATATGTAGGTCATGGGTTGAAGAGCAGGACAAGAAAGTTTTGTTTTTTTTTTTTTATAACATCATTCACATTTGGTGAGCACCAAATTTGGAACTCATCACATGCTCATTTCAGGCATAAAAGGAAAGTGGCATCTTTTTTGTGTCACATATTTTTGCATATACACTTTCCCTAAATAAAATGAATTGAAAATTTTCATTTTAAATCTCTAATGAAATAAAATTCAAGATATTTTAAAATTTAAACTTCATAACCATGTGTTGAAAGTATTTTTTAGGTGTTGTCATTGATGTCAACAATATGGAGTTTACTGATTGTATTATCTCTTTTGTCAGCAAAGTGGCAGTGTGTGGATGGTTGCATATACTACAATCAAGATGTTAAATATAATGTATAAGGTTGGATGTCACAAGTTGTAACAATTGTTTCTTGTTGCTCATGAATAAATGAATGATTCTGTAAATTTTGTATTCATTTTCTATTGATGTAATCTGTATAAAATAATCTCTTACAGTCAATGGCTCAAGAAGGTGCTCTGAAAAGCTCTAGATAATGCTTTGTATTGCTCCATATTTTATGATATGTTCCTGAGGCTTAAAGAATAGATAGAGTCAAGAGCACGAAGAACGTGTGTTCTATTTTTTAGAATATAAAGTCACCGTAAAAGTTTCTTGAGTAAGCAGGTTGAAGATTGTGTTGTATTAGTCCTAGAAGATTTAGAGAAATGCTCTGCATTTCTCCATAGTTGTTGTTGTGGTCTTGCAGTTTGAAGGATGAATTTTACATGTCTATCTATTGTGTCTCCTTGAGTTTCATTTGTTGAAGTTTACCACAAGTTGATTTGTCAAAGAACTATATCTCAAGACTATGTTGTTTTGGTTTGCAATAGATATTGGTTCTATGTCTATTTGGTTTCACCAAAATAATGTTGCATAAACTTATTAAAAAAATGGCATGGAGATGTTCCTGAATATCTTTTGATGCTCATGATGAAATCTGCATGATGCTATCTTATCTCTCAGTAAGAGAGGGGGACCACCCTAGGTCATGAAAGGCCAAGAGCGGTAGGGTGCAGTAACTTACCTTAGTTTAAGGGATAGTTAGGATAGGTGGGATGAGAATCATGAGATCCTTCAATCACTCTACAAGCCTGAGAGTTGAAAGGAGACTAGGCGACTCAATCTTTAGAGTCAACTCTATATCTCAGATAGCTCTATGTCAAAGGATAGAAGCATGATTCTAGGACGATAGCATGACGCGCTGACATCTCACAAGTGCATTGGCATCCGTACGACCAAAAAACCAGAGAGACCAAACTTGATCTCTAAAAGGTCGGCTAACAGCCTAGTTATGAGTTTCGAGAAATGCAAAATAAGATTAAGAAGTAGGAAATGTAAAGAAAGACATGATAAAGGAAATATATTACCGCAAGGGTGACGAAGACGATCTCACACAACAATATTTTTGCGAGCTTGCTCCAAGATCTCTCCACTTGCACATAGAAAAGGGGGAAAATTTTGGGGCTATTTAGGGGTCTGCCTCACTCAGAACCCCATTTTGGTGTTTCCACCTCCACAGACAACCAAGTTTACAATGATAGGAATAATGTGATAAAGAAGAGAATACAAGCTAAGTACACAAAAGACACTACAAAATACTACGTACTTACTCAACCAAACAATAGAGAAGATGAGAGGATCTTGCCACCCCCGTCCAAAGTGCTCAAGGCTAGTGGAGGAGAAAGATGAGAGAAAATCAAGCCTCTGCTACAATGGAGTTGTCTTGTGATTGTTCTATTGGAGTAATGGAGTGATAGATTGTCGCAATGAAGTGTGAGAAATTTTGCTACAAATCTTGGAGTGAATGCTCAAGTGTGAATAAGTTGTGTCAACTTGTGAAGAAGATGAAAATGGAAGAATGGAATGAGAATATGAAGAAGGAAGATGAAAAATGGCCATATTCGGGTTGGCCTACCGAAGAAGGGCTTTACACTTTGACTCCCAATAGGAAGTGTAACGTCTCTACAAATTCCAGCCGCATGAATCTATTAGGGATGTAAGCACACCGAGTGGATGTCTACGCACCACGTAGTCTTCCCTAATAGAAACCCCTCTACCAACACTCAAAATGGATGCCAAATGTGATGTGAACAATGAGCTTATGTGGAATTAAGCCTTCACCTTTGGTTTTCTAAAGTGTAAAGGGGTAAAAAGGGAATTTGCATTAGGGGTGCAAATTTTCTTTTATACATTTTTCCCCCAATTTAGCGAGCACGAGTACTGATGAGTGCTTCGATAAAGTAGATTGAAAGAGTAGTAAGGTTAGAAATGTATACCTAAACCAATGAGGAAGCGCATCATGGTCTAGCGAACTTGAGAGCACAGGACAAGACTTCATAGTTCTGTGGAACTATAAAATTGAAGAGAAAATGTACCTTACAGGCCCACGAACCTACAAGGGAGGTATCCTTCAAAAACTCTTACATGAAGGAAACCAGGAAGAGCACCTTATAGAACCACAAACCTGCAAGGAAATGTATCCTTCAAGAACTCTCACATTAGGGAGATCGAGAAGAGGGTACTCCGTAGAGTCAAGAAAGGAAATATGCTTACCCACAAATAGAACATGTCAAGAGGTGGCCGCATAGGCCAATGAATGGACAATCATGCAAACCATCACTAAGTTGTAAGAATTTCAAAGGGCTCCCTCGAGAACTCTTCAAAAGGAAGAGGGGTCCACTCAAGGGACACATTGTTTGAAAGGTAGAGTCTAGTTAGGATTCCCCCATACTAAACGTGAAGATGTGAAGAAGGTATAGTCGGGCTGCCCCCAGGATAGATGCAAAAATGTAAATCAAGTCTAGTCAGGCTACCCACAGACTAGATGCCAAGATATAAGGCAGGTCTAGTCGGGTTTCCCCCGGGCTAGATGTGAAGATGTGAAAAACGTCTAGTCGAGCTACCCCTGGGCTAGATACCCAAATATAAAGTTTTTTAAAGGGATCCCCTGGGAACCCAACATGAAAAGAAAGGGTCCACTCAAGGGACACATTGTTCAGAAGCCAACGCCTTCTTTTTCAAATCGACTCATCATCAAGGAATCCTTCTGAAAGATGTTCACTTCATCAAGGAATTCAAAAGGATGGATATGCCCCCACATGAGGGGAAGATCAAAATTGTTCCCACTTTGGAGGAAGGATTCTCAAGTCCTTTCTTTCTGAACCCATGATGAAGGAAACACGTTTCGTTAGTTTTTAAATTCAAGAATGCAATTCTCATAAAGAAGTGTGTGAAGGGTCTTAAGAAAATATTCATCTGACAATGAATGTATTTTCAAAACACTAAGTAATGTAGAAATGGAATTTTCACAAATGAAAGGGACAACTCAATCAAAGAAGAGAGAAAGATACAGAGCAAGAAAGAGAAAATAGAACACAAACAAAGGGGACAGGGGGATCTAGTTTCACGGGGTCAAATCTGCCTTTATTTATAAATATTAGGTAACTGTAGTGTGATACGAAAGATCATTAATCCCCAACTATATCAGGGAGAATGCACGAAGACTAAGTAAAAACAAAAAATTGTGTCAACATGGAAGGAGGCATAAATTCTCCCAATGCTTTGCATCGTCCCCAATTTTCCAAAAATCAATCACAAACATCGAAGAATAATGATACAAATAGAGGAAGGTTTACAACACAAACACCATGCCTGTATTCAAGTACCAACAGGGGTGACGAGGGTCATCCAGGAACATATAGCACGATCACAAGGAAGCACATCACAAAATGCACACATACCTAATCTAAAAATCAAGAAGAGGGTCTTCCCCTAATACTGGTCAACTAAGAGGTCATCAACTTCCCACTCTAGATCATGATAGGGGGTAGGATGATGAACCTGCAATGGTGTAATGTTACGGGGAGGAGCTTTTGATCCTTGCTTGACAAGGGATAAAGCAGAGGGACCTATGAGGTCTTCGTCACTCAGCTCCTGTAGGTCCAAGGTCAACGAATTTGCAAAGATCATTGAAAAGGTCATAAATTCATCCACCGAGTTAAACATGAACTTGATGGGAGTGCCATGTTTTTCATCAATGGATGGAGGAGTTTGCACCTGAGGTTCACCGCTAAGCTCACCGAGAGACTCGGGAGCGGTGACAAACTCAGGGGAGGTTGAGACTGGTTATGTGACTAGGACAAAACATGTTAGTGTAGGGCCACCTTTCAGGGAAAGTGGTATCCTCTTACATCCTCCATTGCCAAGGGGAGCACTCTTTAACTTCTTCTTCGTTAGAGGAGGAGGCAAACTCCCCACATACAAAGCAAGAAGGGTAGAGGGAGAGGATGAAAGAGGCGCAATAGATATGACTCAAGTATTAACCATATCCAAGAGATTTGGAAAAGGTGAGACATCTGGAACATATGTCGAAAAAGGTAGCTCCATCGAAGGAGCGATGAACACTTGCACCTTTCCAAGCGCATGTGTGCTCGCAGTGGAAGCTTGAAGTGATGCCAAACTAGTTTGGAGGGAAATAGAGGGGAGGAGAGAGGAGGCAGGTAGTCCTAATATAGGAGTGACTGTTTCCTCTTCCTTCTTTTGAGAGGTGCATTTCTCAACTAGAAGAGCCTTTTGTCGGTTCTTACATTCACATGCAAGGCACTTTCTATGGATCTTTGCACTAGAGGTTGAGGGTTGTGAAGGAATGGAGGGTTCTTGCTCAGTCATGAGAGTGTCCTCCATATATTTTTCTAATGGACGGACAGACTCCTGGATGGAAGCAGGAGGAATCAGTTCAGAAGCAACAAGGGGAATCAATTCCAATACCTCGGCAGTGGGCCTCTTTCCATTCACTATTTTAGAAGCAGGAATGTAGTAGGAGACCACAAAGGCCATGATGTAGAGGAATATACATGGGGGGATTTTTGTCTACCATACCAAACGGGCCTAGGCTCCATGGGTAAGGCAAGAAGCTCGAATGAAGGATGCTTGGCCTATCGCCAAGTGGACACCATGGGATTCTGCGATGCAGAATTAGATGGTACCACAACAGGGTGAGAGGAAGCATCGGGCTAAACAGTCGAAGAGCAAGAAGGAGGTTCTTGGGACCTCTTCTCTTCTTCCCTTCTATGTGCCTTGGTGGCATCACTATCAGATTTCAAGCAAGCCCTATGTGAAATAGTATAAGGCAAAGGAGGATATCTCACTTTCGGCCTAGCACATCCTTTCTTATAATTTTGATATGTATGATACAAGAGGTCCTTCCTAGGTGGGATAGGACCAATGGGTGCAAGAAAAAATTAACTAAGGAATAGCTTCCACACGCAACCGATGATCTCTAACCAGTGTCATGGACAACGTGTATTGAACCTCCATGAATAAATTTCAAACATTTGTGCACGACTGAGGGAATTGCAATCATAGCTACTAGCCAAGGGATACCTAGCTTCACCCTGAAGAGTTCAAACTCTGGTATGATATCGAACATAAGGTTTACGAAGTTAGGTCCCACAAGGATTGATAAGACAATACGTCCTATAGGAGGTACGAAAATTTTTTCATGTGTGCAGATAGTACTTTCAAGTGCATTATATCCATCCTTGTGAATGAATTTTATTAACATGATATCCTCTATTATAATATTCACTTGATATGTTGGATCAATGAGAACACCATCCATGGTATTCCCATTTATCCTTATAGGAATGTAGAGAGGATGTAGTTCCCTATTAAATCCCATCGATAGATCCTATGAAGTGAAGGTGATATCCTTACCACTACTTGCAAGCTGCATAGAGGGGATAGGTTGATTTAGGAAATATGCCATCATGCACACTAGATAACACTCCCACAGAGCCTCCTAAAGGTTACAGGACAAAGCAATTACCCAATTAAGGTTTCGTTACATAATACTTTCATAACCTTCCAACTACACCTACTAAGGGTCGTAGGTCGGGTTGCAAGATAGAAGCCTCACAAAACTCACACCTACAACACTCCAAGGATACAAGGAAAGGGACTTTCAATATCACAAAATGAAACCAAAATGGTTCATGTTAGGTTCACCAAAAATGTAAGAGAGGGGGACCAACTACTGCAAGGCCCTAGGTCACGAAAGGCCAAGAGTGATAGGCTACCCTAACTTACCTCAAATTAAGGGATAGTTAGGATAGGTAGGATGAGAATGATGAAAACCGTGAGATCCTTCGATCACTCTGCAAGCCTGAGAGTTGAATGGAGACTAGGTGAGTCGATATTTAGTTCAACTTTGTATCAAGGATAGCTCTTTATCAAAGCATAGAAGCACACTTTTGGGATGACAACATAATGTGCTAGCGTCTCATAGGTACGCTAGCATCCGTATGGCTAGAAAACCAAATAGACCAGACTTGATCTCTAAAAAGTGACTAAAATCCTAGTTATGAGTTTCAAGAAGTGCAGAATAAGATTAAGTAGGAAATGTAAAGATAGACGTGATAAAGGAAATATATTACTGCAAGGGTGACGAAGTTGATCTCACACAACAATAAGTTCACCAGCTTGCTCCAAGATCTCTCCAGCTGCACACAAAAAAGGGGGAAAATGTTGAGGTTGTTTAGGGGTCTACCTCAGCCAGACCCTCGTTTTGGTGTTTTCACCTCTACGGATAGCCAAGTTTACAACGATAGGAATAATGTGATAAAGAAGAGAATACATGCTACATACACAAAAGACACTACAAAACAATGTGTGCTTACTCAACCACACAATAGAGAAGATGAGAGGAGCTTACCACCTTCGTCCAAAGAACTCAAGTCTAGTGGAGGAGAAAGATGAGAGGAACTCAAGCCTCTATTGGAATGGATTTGTCCTATGATTTCTCTATTGGAGTGATGAAGTGATAGATTGTTGCAATGAAGTTTGAGAAATGCTACTACAAAGCTTGAAGTGAATGCTCAAGTGTGAAGAAGTTGTGTCAACTTGTGAAGAAGATGAAAATGGAAGAATGGAATGAGAATATGAAGAAGGGAGATGTAAAATGACCATATTCGGATCATCTAGCTGAAGAAGGGCGTTACACTTCGACTCCCAAGAGGAAGTGTAATGTCTTTGCAAACTCTAGTCGCAGGAATATTCCAGGGACGTAAGCATGTCGTGCGGGCGTCTCAGACAAAAATTCCTCTACCAACACTCAGAATGGATTCCAAGTGTGATGTGAATAGCAGGCTTATGTGGAATTAAGCCTTTGCCTTTGGTTTTCTAAAGTGTAAATGGGTAAAAGGGGAATTTGCATTAGGGGTGAAAATTTTCTCCTCTAAACTCTCTAATGCTTCTTGTGGTGTAGATTTAATGTCTTTTAGGGTTGACTGTTTTCTAGTTTGAACTAGTACATTAAGTTGTTTGTGCTAGGTTTTTGTGGTGTGTGCTAGCATGTGAATGTGTGCAGAGTTAAAATAGTTTTTTCTTATCTCCTGACTTGGACCGCATTAAATTTCCCTTCCCCGCGACTATTTTGGAGCCAACTCAATATGATCGTTGCACGTTTCAAGTTTATACATTTTAGTATGACCAACAAGGAGAAACTTTTCATAACTTTAAGAATTTATAAATGAGAGATCAAGTGTGTGATAAATGTGTACAAGTTTTTAATATATGATTAATGTAAATATCTTAAAGTAGTGCATTGAAAAGTATAAGTAAAGTGTGGAAGGAAGTGAGTCGACCAAAGTGTGCAAGTGAGTGCTAGAAGAAATGACCTAAAGGTAGAAGTGCAAGTGTGAATACTAGAGGTAGTGAGCCAAAAAAAATAGGAGTGTAAGTGTTGAAGGTAGTGAGTCGAAGGCAACATAAGTGTTGCGGTGCTGGTTGACCATCTGATTTATCAAAGTGTTGTATTTTGAGGTTGTAGCCTCATTCTACAAGTGTTGAGCAAAGAGTTTTAAACGGCCTTAGGTTAAAGACCTTTAAACCTATTGTAACTATTATTTCATTTTGTGAGGCTTGATTTAGATAGTATCTCCAAGAAGCTTTCTCACTATGGTTTTTCCCTTGTTTGGTTTTCCACATAAATTTGGTGTTGTGATTGTATTCTCTTTTTTTGAATGCTCTATCTGGTTACAAGTTTTAATAGATAAAGTTTTGAATTGAATTCAATGGGATATATTGATTCAACCCCCTCTTAGTATATCTATGTGTTCTAAAAATTTGAATCAAAGTTGAGTTATTTGGTATAGCCTAACATCTGAAGATAGATCTTGGTTTAGAACAAATGGATCAGAAGGAGTCCTCTTCAAAGGCATCCTAGTTTGATGGAAACAACTATGCCTTTTGGAGTGTAATGATGAATGCATATCTCACATCACCATGTTATGAAGTTTGGAGAGCTTCCAAATATAATTATGTTGAGGTTTCTCATCCTATCACTAATACAAATGCAGAAAGGTCTCATGAGAAAAATTTTAAAGAAAATAGTGTTATCCTAATTGAGTTATAAAATTCTAAATTTGTTAAGGTAGTGCAATGCAAGACTGCAAAGGAGATATGGGATAAGATCAAGAATCTTTATGAAGGAAATGACAGTGTGAAGAAATAAAATTTGCAATCCTATAGAATATTATTTGAGAATCTAAAGATGAAGGAAGAGAACATAGCCAGCTATCTGCTCCAGGTAGATGAATATGTGAATGGAATTAGAGGTATTGGAGAAGGCATAACTAACTTTGTGGTAGTGAAGAAAGTTCTAAGAACTCTCCCTCAATGGTTTGACTCAAAATTTTATGTAATTAAAGAAGCCATGGATCTAACAAAGATTAAACCATGGAAGAGTTGTTCGGATCCCTCATATCCTATGATATGAGGAATGAATTTAAAAGTACACACAAAAGAGAATATGTATTCAAAGTTGTGAAGAAAGAAGAAGCATCTAAATCACCTAGTGATTATGAAGAAGAAAAAGAAAACTTGCGAGAAAGCTAAAGAAAGGATTAAGAAAATATAAAGGTAAATTACCATTCAAATGTTTTAATTAAGGTAGAATTGGTCATAATGCTTCTAAATGTCCTTTTGGATAAAATGAAAGAAGCAATAAGGGTTTCAAGAGAAAAAAATTCAAGAAGAATCTCCTCTCCAAAAGAAGAATAATTTTCCTTAGATGATGGAGACCACTATACGTCAGATGATGATGGAGATGAATCCCTATTTATGGCTATTGTGATCTCTAGAAGTTCAAGAAAATATGTGGATGAAGAAGAAGGTGAATTTGATTTTGAAGGTAAATTTATCTCTACTCTTGAATATTTGGAATGTGCAAGGAAAGAAAAAAAGAAAGAAAGCAAAAGGCCCAGATTGAAGCCAAAATAAGTGAATGTAAAAATCTTGAGAAGGATATCCTTTTACTCAAAAAGGAGTTGGAGAAAGCTATGTCCAGAAGTCAAGAAGCTGATATCAAACCTAAAGAAAGATCTCATCATGCAAGAAGACCCTCTGTAAACAAGTTCAATCATGCATTTTTTGCTTACTGTTTCATTTGCAATAAGAATGGGAATAAAGCTATAGAGTGAAAAATCAAAATGAATAGAAGAAATTTTGTAAGTAAAAACTATCTTGCTTCTCTGGTGGATGTCAATATGACATGTCATATCTACAACAATGCTGGGCATATAGAAAAATTTTACAAAAGTGATTTTACAAAATCAAAAATTCAAAAGGCAGATGATGTTGAGCACTTATTCAAGGAATCAAGAAATGAAAATTCAATGGTTGTCCAAATAAAATTTCATGCTTAGGGACAAAAAAATATCTAGGTAATAGACAGTGGGTGTTCAAGTCACATTACTAGTGACAAAAGAAAGTTCAACAAGATGGTTAAGTGGAATTGTAGATCAGTAAAGTTTGGAGATAATTCATTAGAAAATATATATGGAAAGGGAACTACAAGTATTGATGGAAAATCCAAGATTGAAGATATTATCTATGTTGAAGGTCTCAAGAACAATCTTCTTAGTGTAAGTCATATGTACAAAAAATTATACAATCTCTTATTTAATGAGAAAGGATGTGAAAGGGTATGTGCAAGATCATGGAAAAAACAGGCCCTTAAATGGCAATGAAAATTCAAAAAATCAAAGCTAGGCAAGTTGATGTAAAAATTTGAATAAGTTATCTATATTATTTCAAAATAATGTAAGAATAGAATTTTTAGAAAATTGAATGTAGTTTCTAAACTACTAGATTTTTTAATTTTTTTAAATCTATTTGGTGAAAATTTGAAATTTCAATGCAGTAGTACTTAAATTTCAGGGAAAAAATAAGAAGTAGGTGTTTGTCTGACCACCCTAACCATAGTAAAATGATAATATTTTTTTATAAGATTTTAGATATAAGTAGAGGACTCATGTCACGATGTGATCCATATTTTTTGAAAAAAAAATCCAAGTTAATAATTAATTATGAATTTTTTATTACAACTTTTAAAAAATATAAAAAAATTGTATGTTTGACCACCTTAACTTGGTCTAAACTTCATGAAATTCATTTTTTTAATCCTATAGTATGCGAAGCATAGAATGTGACACATGTTTTGAATTCAAAAAAAGTGATACCGTTTGAAAGTTGTAGATGTTTTTCAATCAACCTATCAATCAGGACTTTAGTTGTAATTCAAATAAAAAATGAATAATAATTATTTATTAAATTCAAAGTAAAGTATAATTTATATTGGTGGAAAGCTGAGAATATCCTTTAAAAACCTTTTTCATTTCATCAATTTTGGGTAAAACAAAAGTCATTAGTCACATGGGCCATCATATCAATTACATATCACCACTTTTTGGTCCATCATGATCCTGCACATACCTAAAATCAGAAAAGAAAAATCTAGAAGATTGGTGGCAGAAGGTTCAAGGAGTGAAGAAAATGTATACAATATTAAGGGTGTGAATGCAAGAAGCTATCTTCTAGGGAAAAAAAGTGAGTGTTGTTTGTGGTACAAGAGGATGGGGCACACCAAGTTTGATAACCTTGTGAAGATTATATCCATACATAATGTTAGAGACATGCCAAGGATTGTCAAACCTAAAAGTACCATGTGTAGAGAATATCAAATTGGGAAAGCATACAAGGATAAGGTTCAATACCAAGGATTATTATTCCACAAGAAATTTTGAGCTAATTCATACTGACCTATGTGGGCCAATTATGACAAAGAGTCTTAAAGGTGAGAGGTGTTTAATGTTACTTATTGATGATTTCTCTAAGATGACATGGGTTACATTCTTAAAAGAAAAATTAGAAGTTTTCAGTAGATTTAAGATCTTTAAGTCAATGGTTGAGAATGAAATTAATGATAGAATCAAGTGTCTAATGTATGATAGAGGTGTTGAATTCATATCAAGTGAGTTTGAAGAATTTTTTCAAGAGCATGGGATAAAGATGCCTTCTTTTATTGCTAGAACTCCTTAACAAAATAGAGTAGTGGAAAGAAAGAATATAATTGTTCAAGAGATGGAAATAACAATGTTGAATAAAGACAAATTTCTTGATGTGTATTAGAAGGAAGTAGTCCATTTTGTTGTCTATATATTTAAAAGAGGTCAACTAAGGCTAGATAGCACCAAAAATCCCTATGAGCTTAGATATGGGAGAGTGACAACTGTCAAATATTTAAGAATTTTTTGAAGAAGATTCTTTATCAAGAGAGATGAAGGTATGGGAAATTTTGATTCAAGATCAGATGAAGGAATATTTATTAGGTACTCAACTAGGAGAAAATCCTACAAATACTACAATAAAATATTGAGGAAGGTTGTTGAAAGTACAAATATCAAGGTGGATGAAGAATCACATCAAATCACACATGATCTAGAAGAATTTTGGTCTAATGAATCTACCTGCATAGAGGAAGAGGAAGAAGAGATTAGAGAAAAGGAGGAAGAAAAAGATAAATTTCCAAGACTCTTGCCAAGTATGTTCAAAGGAATCATTCAAAATATTAGATCATTGGATATAAGAATGAAGGGGTGCAAACAAGAAGAAGATTTGCAAAAATAAATGAATAGCTAAACTTTTCTCTATTGTCAAGAATAGAACCAAAAACTTTTGTTGATTCTAGAAAAGATGAAGGATGGATACAAGCAATGGAAGAAGAGAAATCAAATTGAGAAGAATCAGATTTGGGAATTGGTTCCAAGGCCTACAGACAAGAATGTAACAGGAAAAAAATAGGTATTTAGAAATAAACTAAATAAATATGGAGAGGTTGTGAGAAATAAATCAATACTGATATGTAAAGGATATTCACAAGCGGAAGGAATTGACTTTGAAGAAATATTTTCTCAGGTGGCAAGAATGGAGGCCATCAGAATGTTTCTTGCATTTACTATTCATAATAATTTCAAAGTTTATTAGATAGATGTAAAATTTGCTTTCCTGAATGGTGAATTAGAAGAAGTGTACATAGAATATCCTGATGCATTTCAACTATCAATAGACTTGAAAATGGTATACAAACTTAAGAAGTCACTATATGGTCTTAAACAAGACCCTAGGGCTTGGTATGCAAGGTTGGAAAAGTACCTATTTCAACAAGGCTTCAAGAAAGGTACCATAGATAGTAATTTGTAAATCAAAATAGAGGATGAAAATATTCTAATTGTTGTGTATGTTGATGATATAATCTTTGGTGGAAATGATGAAATATGTAAGGTTTTCTGAAGAAATGTAGAAATAATTTAAAATGTCTATGTTAGGTGAGTTATCATTTTTTCTTGGACTTTAAATTGTACAATCAGATAATGTTATATTTATCTCTTAAGAAAAATATGTTAAGGAAATGATAAATAAGTTTGGTATGGAAGACTATAAACTAGTGAGCACTTCAATGGTAACCGGTTGCCATTTGAGTAAGGATGATGTGTCACCTAAGGTATATCAAGCTTTGTATAGGTCTATGATCGAGAGCCTATTGTACTTAACTTCTTGAAGACCTAATAAATGATGCAAGCCATTTTCTTGGTTGCAAGGTTTCAAGTTGATCCAAAAGAAACACATGTAAAGGCTATCAAGAGGATTTTTAGATATTTGAAGAGAACTCTAGACTATAGATTGTGGTATCAAAGGGGTAATGAATTTTATTTGAATACATATACTACTATTGATTGGGCTACTAGATTTGATAATAAATAATTACTAGCAGTGGAGCATTCTTTCAGGGAGACAGATTGGTCTCTTGGTTTAGTAAGAAGTAGAAATCAGTGTCCTTATCAACAATCAAAGAATATTGTATTTTTGCAACATCTTGTTTCACCCAAGTGTTGTGGATGAAGCAAAATTTTAAGGACATCAAGGTGATGTATGATGAGCCCATTCTAATTTTGTGTGAAAATACAAGCACCATCAATATTTCAAAGAAGATCTAGTGATGCATGCTAGAACTAGGCACATTTCTATCAAATATCACTTCTTAAGAAAGAAAGTTGTGGATTAGGAAGTAAGATTGGAGTATGTGCCCATAAAGGAACAAGTTGTAGAAATCTTCACAAAGTCACTTTCAAAGGATACATTTGAGTATCTCAAGTAGAAGTTAGGGGTTGTTGCCCCTCCTTCTAACTAGATGCATAGTTGGTGCATTTGTCCAAGGGGAGAAATTCAAGACACTCTTTTATCCCTAGATTGATGACGATTATCTCTCAAGGGGAGCAGGTAGAAGAATATTGAGGTTTATATTGATAGGGGAGATTTTTATGTTGTCGTAAGCTTGGTTGAAGAACATTAGGCCTTTGTCCTTGATGTAAAAGGAGGAGAGATATAGTAAGGGGGATATATTGCATATATTGTTGTTGTTGTCATAAATTCCAAAGGGGGAGATTGTTGCAAGTATATTGTAGGTGGTTTGATTGATGTCAAAAGTATGAAGTTTGTTGATGATGTTGTCTATGTTGTCAGCAAAGTGGCAGTGTGGATGGTTGCATACACTACAATCAAGATGTTAAGTATAATGTATAAGGTTGGATGTCATGAGTTTCTATAACAAATGTTTTCTATTTGTCATGAAAAAGAATGATTTTGTGAATATTGTATTCATTGTCTATTGATGTAATTTATATAAAATAATCTCTTACAATCAATGTCTCGGGAAGGTACTCTAAAAAAACTCCAAAGAATACTCTATATTCCTCCATAGTTTATGATATGGTCCTGCAGCTTGAAGAATAGATAGATTAAATTGCATGAAGCATGTGTGTTCCAATTTCTAGAGCATAAAAGTCACCATAATTTTTGTTTAGTAAGTAGATTGAAGATTGTGTTGTTGTAGTCTTGAAAATTTTAGAGAAATGCTTTGCATTTCGCCACAGTTGCTATTCTGGTCTTATATTTTCGAGGGTAATTTTTACATGTCTATATATTGTGTCTCCTTGAGTTTCAGTTGCCGAAGTGTACCACAAGTCTTGTTAAAGATATATCTCTAGATTGTGTTATCTAGGTTTGCAATAGATACTAGTTTTGTGTCTATTTTCTTGCTCTAGCATAATGTTGCATAAATTTATAAAAGAAAGGCATGAAAATTTTCCTAAATATCTTTTGATTCTTGTGATGAAATACGCATGATGTTATCTTGTCTCTCTAGTATCACCTATGTTCTCGAGTTAATATTTTGAGGGTTGAGTGTTTGTTGGGCTGACTCAGTACTTTAAGTTGTTTGTGCCAAGTTTTTATGGTGTGCACTAGCATGGGAATGTGTGTAAACTTAAAATAGGTCTTTCTTATCTCTTGGCTTGGACCACATTTAATTTCCCTTTCTCGTAGATGTTTTAGAGTTGAATAAATATGGTTGTTACATGTTTCAAGTTTGCACGTTTTATTATGTCTGACAAGGAGAAAAATTTCATTACTTGTAGAAGGTATAAATGAGAGATCAAGTGTGTGATCAATGTGTACAAGTTTTCAATGTGTGATTAATGTAAATTTCTGAAAGTAATGTGCTGAAGGAAGAGCAACGATTGTAAATTTGCAAAGAAGTATTTGATGTATGCTAGAGGAAGTGAGCCAAAAGAAAATGAGTATAAGTGAAGTGTGGAAGGCAGTGCACTGACCAAAGTGTGTAAGTGAGTGTTGGAGGCAGTGAGACGAAGGAAAAAGTGAATGTGTGAATGTTGTGGGTAGTGAGCCAAAATAAAATGAGTGTAAGTATTGAAGGAAGTGAACCAAAAGAAACAAAATGTTGCAATGGTGGTTGATTATCTGATTCATCAAGGTGTTGTATTATGAGGTTGGAACCTCATTTTGTAAGTGTTGAGTAGGGAGTTGTAAACTTCCTTAGGTTAAATACCTTATAACCTATTGTAATTATTGTTTATTTTTTCAGGTTGCATTTGGAAAGTAGCTCCAAGTAGCTTTCTCACTGTGGCTTTTCCCTTGTTGGTTTTTCCACATAAATCTAGTGTTGTGATTGTGTGCTCTTGTGTTTGAATGCTCTACCTAGTTACAAGTTTTAATTGATAAGTTTTTGAATTTAATTCATTTATGGATATACTAATTCACCCCCTCTTATTATATCTCTTTGTTCTAACACCATGTATATACTAAAAATAGTAAATTTAAATTCCTGACATGATTTAACATCATAATTTTGAATTTTTAAATTACAATAAATAATTCAAATAAGTTTTTTTAATACTAATTTTATCTTTCAATGTTTTAAGTAGAATAAGTAACCACAAATGAGATTTATCTAAATAACACATTTTTAACCCTCATGGTGTTAAAATTCCCAATTTATAGAGTGAAATAGTTTATTGTTTACATAATTCAATCTTAATGTCATTGTTCATATTATTATTTTTTCAATGAACTTAAATAAATGATTAATGGGGGAATGGGTTCTTTATGGCTTAGGTCATAGAAGACCACTTTTCTCCAACTAACATTCAAGTATGCCCTAGGATCCCAAATTGGATTGACTATCAACACAAAGGTGAGTCAATCCTCAACAAGGGAGACATAGGAAGATTCCCTAGTATTTGAAGGGTTCACCACCAAGCAAAATATTGGAAAAGACAACTTGATATTCAACTCACAAAACCTAGTAATGCAAGCCAAACAATGACTGCAAATGAAAAAATTAAGTAACAAGTTAGGATGTATATGCCTGGGAAGTCTGGAAATGTGATAAGGATTCTAGAAATGCAAAAATGCTGCAAAAATATGCCAGGGAGGAATAAGACACTCTTACTGTCTTCTTAGTCACATTGTTGTTTTTCAGGGCAAACATAAAATATTTGAATGTCAGAACTAGATCTAAAGGAATCTTTCCAAAATACCTCTAGGAGGACTAAGAAAACCTTACTGTCTTCTTAGTCTCGATTTGAATTTCTACAATTTTAGAAGATTATCATGAGGTGCATGGTTTGCACTTCCTTCTTCTCATATCTTAGGTTCTGAAACTTCCAGATCTGGGTTGTAGGTGACTTTTCATGAAGATGACAACTTTGCAATGAAACTTTGTGACTTTGCAACTTTGCACTTCAAATGATCTCTAACTCAAATCTGCAAACACAAACAAACAAAGGAGGAAACACTTGTTGATTGTTAGTAAATGGGGGTTCACCTTGGTCAAACCCCTTGTTGGTAATTAAACCTTAGAATGAAATGAAATAATGGAGGGAAATGATGAAAGAACAAAGTGCTATGTTGCAACTCACCAAACCCTTGTTATAAGATCTGAAAAATTGTGTGAAGTGGCTAGCTTGAATGTAGATCTTGAATTGAATGAATTCTTGATAGATCTTGACTTGAATTGTTTGCTTGAATCAAAACCCTACATCACAAATGTTATCACAAAAACACACATGATGAAAGAATGATGCTTGAATCTTGATGATGGCTCCAAATTCTTGATGAATTTCTATTGAATACTCTTGTGAAATCAATTATGTTATTATGAATGCTCTCATAAAAGTCTTAGGTGAAAATAAGTGAAAGAACCTTGTATTTATACTTATCCATGCTTAATATCATGAAATTACACTACACCAAGCTGAAAATATGAATTCATTAATAAAAGGAGGCTAAATCCCACCAATATTTGAAATTAAATCCTGAAAATAACTTAAGGGGGACTAAGATGCCCTAGGTGGCATCTTAGTCCTAAGGCTTGAAACTCAAGGCATAGACTCCAAAAAAGGGGCCTTTTAAGGTGCCTTTAAAATCAAGGTCCAAAGACCTTTAGGGGACAAAGACACCCTAGGTGTCTTATTATTCCTAGTCCAAAAATCAAGGACACATAACCAGAATTAGTAAATTATCATTTATCCCTTGATGCTTGTCGGTATTAGCCATAAAAAGGTATAATTTATTAGGCTTGTGGATGCAAAATAGGACCAATTAAGACATAAATAATGATAAGAAAAGAAAGGTGGGCCCAAAAAAGTGTAAGAATGCAAGGGTATGCATTTTCCTACAATATATTTAGCCCTAAATTTAGTGAGAGGATGAACTTGCTTCAAACTCACACTAAAGTAGCCAACCACACAATCAAGAGGGGTTCAAATGTACAAATTCTAGTAAGATAGGATGAAAATAATCAAGAGGGTGGCCAAGCCCCTAGGATCAAGAATATATGAGAAAATAACATAGTAACAAAGGAACACACTTGTGCATGATATAAGAAGTCATAACTAGATCGCAAGTATACACCATCAAAGATAGGAAACAAAAAAAGGAAAAAGAAAAATACAATAGATCAAGCTTCAAGTGACCATCCAATGTATTGTAGACCGGGTCTAGGTTTTTTGTCCAAAATGGTTTACAAGTGGAACACGCTATCCACTATGCAAACAAAAATTCATGCTCACAAGGGCTAGCGAAGCTAGTTGTCCACTAGGTGAGCCCCAAGGAACCATATCAAATCCATACCTCCATGACTTTCATAAGGTACAAAAGTTTAATGCAAAAAGAAAGAGGGATGTTCAAAGGGATTTTTATTAGTTCATGCAAGGTCTCATCTTAGGGAAAATTGTGCTTAACATCTCCAAGAGAGGAAAGTTATATGATCTCATCTTAGGGAACATTGTGCTTAACATCCCCAAGAGAGGACAAATCAAAAAGATATCATGCTCTCAGAGATAAATCAAACCCAATTGTTAGATTAAGAAGTTATTACACTTGATTAATTATATCATATTGGTTAATTAATTAAGTCACTTATTCCTTTAGTTACTTAAGCTAAACTTAGGCACATTAATAATTGATTAATTATTAAGTGTGCACACTAGGGTTTCCCTTTTAGGTTTACTTTAGGGTTTCTTGATCTCCTTCATTAGGATTGATCTCTTTGTAATAATTGATTCTCAATAATGCATTTTTACTTTGAGGTTTACATAAAATCTTCTTTGGTTCTGAATGTCTTTAGTATGTGATAGTTATTTGCATGCAGGTGATTCTTGGGGACTGTGAAGTTGGATTTCTCAACTTCTACATGACACCACCAAGAAAAGGACGCATCACAAGAAGAAACAAAATCACACAATGAAACATGAGTGTTGATGTATGCCCCCACTTTAAAGTGGTTGCTAACACCATTACTAGGAGCAATTGTTTTAAAGTAGAAGAAGACGTGAGAGCTTACTCAGAAATCCCTATGCCAAATCATACATTTCTAATAAGATACATCGTGAGAAGGGAAGGGGTTGACCCAAAATGTATAACTCAGTACATCACATGTGAGCCAACTTAAGGCATGTCATCCACATCCCAAGCTTGCTCTTACATATACATAAAAGGTGATCAACTAGCCAAAAGAGGCAACAAAATGTGCCATACAAGGACAAGGCTACTTAACCCCTTGCCCCCACTTAGTGCAGGACACGGATGAGCCGAAACGATTGACGAGAAACATGCATAGTAAAAATTAGTATCAATTAGAGAATTAGGTGCTTCAACACAAGGAAGAGCACCACACTCCTTAAGATGTTGAATTTTATCACTTAAAGCCTTACATTCACTAGTAGAATGAACATGAACTCTTTGATATGCACAAAATTAATTCTTGTAGTAAAATTCATTTCGTGTTCTTGGAGGGAGGGATATCAAACGATCTTGGAGGAGTCTCGAAAAAATACCTTCTTGATCAATAGTAGAGTATGTTCCTTTGTTTGTGCAAGATGTCATACACACACTAACTGATAAGGCTTTAGATGAAAATGTAGATAAGGGAGGTAAACCTAGATCTTTCTTGAAAGAGTATGGTATGTGGTTTTCTTCGTGTGGTCATAGTATCCATGTGTAGGAGGGAGATTGTATCCAATACGATAACAATCTTTCAATTCAGATGAAGGAGGGTTATGTTTTTTAGAAGGATTGGTTTCTTCATGAGAACACAAATCCCTTTTATGTTTGTTATACATATGCCTTGTCTTCTCATGAGGAATGGGAGTTGAATATCCCCCATCACCACCATGGGGTAATTTTTTTGACATATGATCAAGTTGAACAAATGAAACACAAGGTTGTTTTGGTTTAAATTGTGAGATATTGCACTCTCCCATAAAGGATGGTGTAAAGTCTAATGATCCTCAATCATCACGAGAACTTTTGTTTCAAAATGAATCATTTGTATATGACTCTTTGGACTTTGAGGGTGATATTTTGGATTCTTTATTGAAATGAGGCTTAAACTCTAATGAACGCCAATTATCAGTAAAGAGTTTTGTTGTAGGTGCAAGGAAATTAGGATCAACTTGTCTAGGTTCAACTTTTGATTTTGGAATGAAAGTATTAGGGGGATTGGAAGTGTGTAATAACCTGTTAGGTCTCAAAAATGGAGGTTATAAACCTAGAGAGGATGCCAAGCTCTTTGGTAACGTTTTTGGCTAGTGAACGGAGTCAACCTATGTGGTTGATGAAGCCTTGCATTTCAAGATCTACTAACCTAGGTGGGTGAACCTTGACAGCTGATGCAGATTTAGAAGTTGTGTGACTTGGCTAAATTTAGGGATCTATCCATGGTAGCATACAGATGGGGAATAGATGAAAACTTAGTGGGTACTCCTACTCTTAGTGCTGAAATTTGAGTGTGTGGATAATATTTTATGATATTTTGTAATGAAATGGAAATGACTAGTGCCTAATTATGTTGGGTTGATGGAGTCAAGAATTCTATGATATATATGTCCTATTCCTAGACACAATTAAAAATGCTTAGAACTTTTAGAAGTTTATGACTGGCATAAATGTGCAATAATGCAATTATTAGGTTCTTCTTATCGATCCATATAACCTTTTCCAGATTACTATGATTTAATTAAAATAATTTAATCCTTACTTGAAGGAACCAGTTAACTGAACCACACAAGAACAACAAATGTGCCTTGGTAAATTGAATATATACTTGATACACCAATTTAAGTAATAAGGAAATATCAACCTTGGAGACAACTAGAGAATATTTATCAATTACTTAACAAACAATTGACACCAGAATTAGAACACTAGTTTAATTTGTCTTCTCCATTTATATTACATCAAAAGATGATACATTGTATATCAAGAGTCTTCTATGTTGTGGAAATTTTAATATTGCAACTATTCTAATGATGATCTTAATCTAATATCTCTCAAATATGGCCTTGGTTTCCCTTATATATGGGAAGCTTCAAGCTTCAAGCCATGACATCAAAAGTGACATTGTTTCAATTATGCTTTACTAAAATCTTAACAACTATACTTAGAAATAGACAAGAAATAACTAAAGAAAATCCACAAAAATTTGTGATGCACCATAGTCTATTAGTCTTCATCAGGTACCCATGATCACCAAAAATCTTCTCAAGGTCCATACTCCATAATAATGCACCAGATGTTGTGAAACTTTTATAGCTTCTACTTCTCACATTGTTTGACAAATAAATATGTTAACCTTGGACAAGTGTTTGATAATATATTGTTATAGCATGGGTATCGGTGTTGCAGATGATGTCTTTCATAGTGAATTCTAGAGTAAATAACTATTCCAACTGTATATGTGTCTTTTCTACCACCTTTGCTTCATCATTCACTTCATCAAGGACCATTGGTAAATACCAGGAAAGTCCATCCTTCCATTCACTTTGTTCTTTTAACTCCTCTTCATCATTGAAGAAATTAGGTAGAGGATTTTTTAAGGATTGGTTGAAATCACTAATTTCCTGTGTCAGCATGGTGTAATATTTATCATGCATATCCATTAATTCTTTATACTCTTTAAATACCTATTCACCAACATTCTCCTTGGCTTCTATTTTTTCTTTTGTCTCCTTCATTCTAAGGTGTAATATACTATGTTCCTAATAAGTTATAAATGTCTTGTTGTGGATCAACCAGAACTTATTAGCCCTTTTGAGCATCTTTTTAAATCTCTTCTTTATTAACTCTAAAGCCATTTCAAACTTTTTGATTTTTAGCTTCTTTCCTAATTGATCGTGTTTTTGTTGAATTATTTCATTACTTTGTTTCCAGTATATGGTTTCATACATAGCTTCTAACACCTTACTTTCATAATCCACCAATGGAGAATAAAATCCTGAGGAAGAAGGCAGTTTATCTTTGTAATTAGCCACCTCTTGTTTTAACCTTGAATTCTTAGAAACAAGCCTCTTATTGTCCCTTATCAATTTTTGAACTTGTGCCTTATTAAATTTAGCAACGTTGATATTCAATTCAGGTCAATAGGTTTTGTATCTCTCACTCTCTATAATAAAAGATGGTCAAAGAATTGATTAGGATCATCAATGAGTGTGGGCCTCTTCCCTAGTGGATATAAAGCCCAAATCTATAAAGTATCATTATCTAGATTGTATCTTGAACCAGTATAAATATTATTGCTTGCCTCATCTATTAATTGCAAAGTATTATTCTCCCTTCTCCTGAAACTATCAAAAACTATGGCTGAACTAATATCCCATCCTGGGAGAAGCATAACCCCAACCTCTTGTCATAGTTATCATCCCCTTTTATGATTAATATTCTCCATTTCTTTGTCCACTTCATCTTGCAATTCTCTCAAGGAATTTTCTTCATGTTCCAGGCTAATTTCTTTCATCTTTTCTCTTATTAGTTCTCCCTTATAGTCATAAATAAAATCTTTGAATTCTAGGGTTTGAAAAAAAGTATTATCTGAGGTAAATTCTTTACTGGCACGATGCCTCAGATCATCAAAAAAATAATTGAAGATTCAATCATGACAAAACTCCTCTTTGGTGACAACTCATATTGTGGGATGATAAGTGTATTTATTTGTGCAAATTCAACCTCCTCTTCAACATCTTCTTCACATGTCATGGAAGTGTCTACTAAAAAGCTAATATCCAAAGTGGGTTGTGGTGATGAATGGAATAATATAATTATATTTTTAGCTTGTCTTTCAGAACATGTTTCTCTTCTTTTCTCAAAGGCTACAAGAGGAACATCTTTAGTCAATTCATCTTCATGCAAAAATAATTGATCAACTCTCTCGAAAGGCTTTTGTATATGATGGATCATGATTATTCTTCCACATTTCTACCATCATTATCCTATTTTATGCAGCTCTCCTTTTTGTTGCTTGAGACTCATCACAATTTCTAATTGCATCATCAACAAAGAATTGATGTTCATACCTTTTCAATTTTTGTGTCATTTTGGCATTGTGAATAAAATGCTCAGGGTCAATTTTTTCTCTCTTATTCCCTTGTGGAATGCTATAATGATCTAACTTGTTGCCAATAGAATCATATCCTTTCTCAGAAACAACAAAAAAATCACCAAAACATAAGGTCCTTGGTATGAGATATTTCTTGCTAGAACTTTTGAGATGCATGTAGTCTGATTAAGTCAACTGCCTTACTTTTTATAAGTAAGCAATTATATCAAGAAATATTTTGAGTAGAAGGAAAGGGGTTGCTTCAAATATATACACCCTTATAATTATGCAATTTTCATAAGTGTACCAGTCTCCCCAGTTGTGGTTTACCTTTCCCCTTGGATCCTTCTCCTTGGGTCTCAAGAATCTCTATATTTCTAGGGACAAGTTGTAATCACAAGGATAAACAATAAATTTATATAAGGGCTTCACAAAGCATTATTTGAAGTACAAGTAATGTGACCTCCCACACTTATTATCCCAAATTTTTGTCCACATTTTTACTAGTCTTATGTTTTCATCATCATCCAGGTCCTTGATTCTTAATTCCTCACCACAAATTCCCAAAGATTGTCCTTCATATAAAATCATATGCATAAGAAAAGAATAATTCTTGTAATCGATTGCATCACTATTGTTATTTATAGAACTAAGTGACCTGTTCAAAGCCTCTACTAAATATTCTACATAATCAAACAGTCTAGCATCCTGGTTTTGAATGTCTACTGCTAGGACCATAGGAACTATTGCCATTTAGACGGGAACATCAATCCCTAAGACTTGTCCAGTTGAGTAGTAGGTATATTTGTAATAGTCTTCAAAAATTCAATAGAAAATGGAGGTAGATCATCACTAGAAAACCTCTTGAATTGATTTCTCGTGTCCCTAGGTTTATGCAAAGGAAGCCTCCATCTTTTGTAACTGTTGTCCATAGCACTATACTCTTCCAAAATATCTATAATTTTAAGTGGCATATTCATATATAAATCCAATTGGAAAACCATAGAAATATAATCCCTAGTAATGGGGAGAAAATGTGACTCGTCATGTAAATGAATTGTCCATATTTTGAGATTATATATTTTAGTCAGTACTCTAATCAATTCTATATTGATAAACATATTTAGCATCATGATCTTTCCAAGATTCATCCTCCACAAATTGGACATAGGATTATGCATATACTTCTTCCTATAGTGATATGAACATATCATATCCTCGTTGTGGAGTCCATACATCTCCTAGGTTTCATTGTTTATCTTCCAGTTTCCTAGTTGAAGGATTTAATTGTGTTGTTTTCCTAGACCTTGATCTAGAGTCGAGGCATTATTCAATTAAATCTTGATGTAATGGCCTCATTTCTATTTTTTGTCTTTTTACTTTAGGTTTTTTTTATGTTCCTTCCATGCTTCTTAAAACCCTAGCTCATCTGTAATTTAAAAAAACTTTGAGAAGATATTTAGTTTGATTCTTGGATACTTAGTGAACCAGTGTCACATAGTCTGAGCTTTCTCACTATCAATCAATCGCGTGTTCTCCAAATTCAGCTATGATTCGTGTATGCTCTAAGATCTTACAAGAAAAATATGATCAAGACTTGGCACATATCATTCAGCTCTAGTTCATAAATGTTGTTCCTACCAACTCGCTAATCAACTCATGGCATTAATGTTAGTTCTTTCTTTGAAAACCTCACCGATCATGTCAGCCAAGTGAGGAGTACCTTTTTTTTAGTCTCAAAGGGACTATGATTCCACTCTCATTGATATATCCTTTTCTCTTCGATGTTTATTTTCCTTTGTTCCTCTTTTCATAGTTTTGAAGGGACAAGCAATTACTTCCCTTCGATATCTTACAGTATCTTTGAAATTGTCATTACCTCAGTGTTTATCACTCTCTTTATATTTTAAGATCTTCTTGTTGGTTGTTTTTAATGTAACCAGGTTGATCTCCTAATCTACCTATGAAATTTCCAATTCCAATCAAGGGCAGCTTGAAGGACCTAGACCAACTGATGAGGATTTTACAGACCTCCTATACTTTGGGCTCTACAAGACCCAAGAGGGTGATCCCTTAATGTTTTTACAACCTCTACACCATTATCATAAACAACATTAACAATAACATATAATCTCACATAATAGCTCAATAGAATGGGATAATACTGAATAGAATTGGATGTTCATCAATAATATCAACCATTTGCAGCATAAGATAATTACAACAATAACTCAGAGTAAAATATGTTCAATGATTTTCATTTTGTAGCAAGCTTCAAGTGAACACAAACAAATATTGAATCACAAAGAACAAATGAAAGTTAAATCAGTGTCTTACTTCCATTGGAGGAGTCAAATCCAAAAATACCTAAGGGTTTATAACGGATTCAACACATAGCATATAACATCTCTGATAATATTTCCTGACAATATCACCAATCTGTAACCCTAACTCAATACTACTAATCAAATCCTTGTACAGAACATATCCACTTGCAATCTCATTTAAGTATTTTAATTAATTCCTTGAATTAAAGCTAAAACAAGAATTGCACACACCACAACAGTGAGATGAAAAAAATAACCCTTGATCACTTTATTCAAAACTCAAATACGCTTGCACACAAGAGAGACATAAGCTCAAATTTATCATTCTAACTCAAATGCTAGTACTGTTATAAAACATTAAATCTCCATGAATTCAAAACCTACAATAAAATGACTCAGAACCTAATTTGCATTTCCTCTGTCATTCCCAGATTTAAAATTTTTCTCTACAACTTTACCTAGACTCGACCAAAATTTTCTAACTTGCTAACCCTTTCCAATGAGAGAAGAAGAGAATAGAAGAAAACAAGAGCATCCTAGAAGAACATCTGAAAATGCCATCTGGCAGCTCCATTCTCGTTGATCCACAAATCTGCAAAGCCTCTCTCCTCTCTCTGCAAGAAACTTATTCTGCCCCCAAAACTACCTTTGCTCAAGTTGTTTTGCAATAGAAAAAAAGCCCATGTGACTAAATTCACTCAGTTGTGTGAAAAATATATTTATTCCCGTGAAAACTCATTTTCTTGCAATTTACTTATTGTAGCTAAATATAATGATAAAAGCATTCACTTATAGGCTTTAATTTCACTTTGGGCACTAATGAAAACATGTTCCGAGGAAAATCTTATCTTCACATTTTAATTAGTATTTTTTTTAAATGCCCAGCCATAAAAACATTCAACTCCTCATGAAAATTTTCACTTTTCCCATCTATTTTGTTGCACTTCATATCCGACTTTCCCGGTAACACTTAAAGCTTTTACCTTTTAAAACTTAAATGTTACATTTGAGTAACATTTAATTCACCTTATCCTTTATGTCTTTTACCATCACACAATACAAGCTTTTGGATTTTTATCGGGCCCCTTTTAAAAATGTCTCCATCAAGCATTTTACTCCTTATATTTGAAAACTTGTTTTGAATAATTAAGTTTCCAACTCATTCCTTCTAGAAATACTTAACTCAGGTTGCTTTAACCAAGTGGTGAGAATTTTAA
Source organism: Sequoiadendron giganteum (assembly GCA_007115665.2). Taxonomy (NCBI): domain Eukaryota; kingdom Viridiplantae; phylum Streptophyta; class Pinopsida; order Cupressales; family Cupressaceae; genus Sequoiadendron; species Sequoiadendron giganteum. The sequence continues at coordinate 193,687,659 of CM021108.1, forward strand.
ATTCTACAGGGCCCACATTCAATTTTATTAAATATTTTACTTCTTTTAAAATATCATCAGGCAAAATTTATTTTTAAATTTTTTCCCTTTATGAATCCATCGGGCAAAAAAAACTATACTCGTGCCTTTAAGTTGTCTGGGCCTGCACCACGTGGCCAATTCTCGCCAACCCACAATATCTAACCCATGCACATTTATGGATCATGATATGGCGGGCAATGGTTTAGATCATAATGGATTCTCACATCCATTCTCTACCATAGATCATCTTCCTGCTTCTTTCAGCTTGTTTGTGCCCTAATTCTATTTGCTCGTCCATTCCCCTGCATCTACAATCACATATTTCTCTTCAGGCTATGGCGACATTCCTCCCTCAAGCAACTTGAGCTTCTTAAAATTTGATGGGAGTCCCCATCTCTGACATTCATTCTCACTACATGTGCTTTATGAAATTTCTAAAGCATTTTCCACAATCCATTTTGTATACTCTATTAAGGTCGACCTCCATTTGTTTCTGCTCTCACAACAAACCTATCGTGTGCATATGTTGCTTCACCTACGCATAATCCACCATCTGACTTCTCCATCATCCATGCTTTGATGGATGTGTGTACCATGTTCCAGGTCGCATCATGCCTCTACCATCTCATTTGCCTTGATGTTTCAGAGCATTTTTAATAAACCCATTTCCTGTGTAGCTGCTTCAACCATAGCGTCCATGCCAGAAGCATTTGCAAACTATTTTCTTTCCCTTTCAAGTTCACACCCTCACCTCTTATTGCATCCTCTATCAGGATGGAAGCTACCAGACCAAACCCTCTAAATAGTATGTGGGCCCCTTTAGAATGGGTGAAACCCTCCACTCTATCTAGCGTGGGCCTTCACTAAAGCAACGAACACAAAATTTCCCCAGGAAATTTCAATACATTTTCACCGTACGCATAAGCTTCCATGGGCGCAGGTTATTCCTTCACCTGGTCGTGCCAATTACACTTGCTTGAAAGTTACTAAAGCCTTCTCAAAAAATCCATTGTTTGATGCATTATGCCAAGCGCTTTTCAATAAATCCACTCTATGTGTATCCTACTCTCATTGTGTTATTCTCAATGCATTTGCTTCCAACTAGTGTGTTGGGTGCTTGATCTATTCATCAAAAATATTAGTGTTTTGATGTCACTACAATGTTGAATAGATTTTCCTTTGACTAACTTGATATTGGTTGCAAGGGTTCCCATTATTCAGAGGATGTAACCTACATTCTTTCTCTTCTATATTCAAGCAACTTCAAGCTATGTTGCTTCCCTTTGTTGACACAAAAAATCTAAGAATGTAGGTTGCGCCCTATTCCCTGAATGTTGGCATTGAGAGCCACTCTTTATTTGAATGTTTATAAGACCTTAAAATGAATCCATTCTCCCTTATACAAATGTGATCACTAGCTGGTCCATTTAAAACATAAATCCCCAATTCTCTATCATACACATTACATGAAGTCACTTGAGCTCTTTTATGTCCACTTATTTTCAAAATGAAGTTATGATGTTTCTTTATTATTGCAACCCTTTATTCTTTATACTTTGAAAGGTATCAATGCCCATGGATACCCTCTCTCAACAACTCAAGCCTCTTTGAAGCAGTAATTAATTATCCAGCAATTTGTGTTCCTCTCTATGTTCTCTTTAACAATCCTATTGTTTGTAGAATCAATCCACTTCCCTAAACACCTTTTGTAAAGATACCACCACAAAGAATATTAAGGGGCCTCAATTTTTAGTGATCATCTCTAGAAGAAATACAATATGAAGGTATGACATCCTCTTTCATTTAAGGAGAGACATTTATCAAGAGCCTTTCATAATCAAAGTGTTACATGAGCATGTTGGGTCCCCATGTGGGCCCGGCTAAAAAAACAATCATTTTGAAACAACTTTCATGCTCAAATTGATCTAAGGCATGTCTTGAGTGCTCTTGAGATGAAAATATGCACTGGGTCATCATTAAAATTTGCTTTCAAACTATTTTGATCAGCGAGCAAACCTGGTTAGGTGGGCTCTTGAATCGATCATGAAAACTAGGAAAATGACCCCCTAGAGACATTAAAAACTTGCAAGCATGTAGAAATTTGACCCGAGAATGCAATGCAACAAACGATTCAGAGAAACATATCATGAGTTGAAATATATTAACTGTCTCGAATTTTTTGCAAGAAACAATTTTTTTGAACCAATTGATAATGATAAAATCACCTCGTCAAAAAAATACAAAATCAACTCCTGACGAGCTACCACTGGACACAGTAGATCATTTAGGTACCTTGAGCACGTATGCAAAAGGAAATTGCTTGAACCATTATTGATCAAAATATATTGACGCTCAAATTTGACCTCTTAGAAGAGTTTCTAAAAATGCAGGTGCAAAATAGGAGAAATTGCATTTGATTTTGATCAATTAAAAATAAAAAATCAAAGCATGAGGCCCTGAAAACTGACACACGAGATCATTTCGGTGGGGATAATGTAGAACAAAAATCGTTCTGGCATGATGATCAACCAGTTGCAAAATGCAAGCTCAAACATGAGGCTACTTTGCAAAACTAACAATTTGTAAACATAAAAGTGTCAAAACCTTCCAACTTCACTTTTTGAAACCCTAACAAAATACATCATGGGAAGCTGAAAATTGACATGCATGCTCACATAGGGTACATGAGTGAGCCTACAAATGGGTTTTGCACGAAAATCATCTGGTATCAAGTTATGACCCTCTAAAGTGGGTCAATCAGACTGATTCATCAGGTGCACTTATGAAAGTGCAAAAGCAAAATTTTCAAAATGGACACTTCAAATTTGCAAAATTTGAGAGTGCTATCAGTAGCTCCGACTGGGGATGTATGCCCCCTATGGGCATAGCAAGATTCCATATCTCTGAGGAGTAGACCAATTTCTAAGTCGTCAGGTGTCCTCAAACTAGTCCTTTATTCACTTTCATTTTTCAACTTCATCTCGTGACCCCGAGCCACCAAATGAAAAAATGGGAATCAACATTTACCACTTTCAAACACAATTTTGTAAAAATATTTGCTCTCCCTCAACTCATGCTTGCACTTATCAAACCATAACAACATGAACAATTGCACCTTTACAAACACAAGTGTTAGGTTTCCTTTTGGCAAGTAGAAGCTTGCTCTTTGTTCATCTTTGTCATCAAGTGGCAACCAAATCAAATAGGTCACATCATTTCCACTTTCTTCATTTTCTGATTTTGCATCAAGTGACATGATTTGAAGATAATGATCAAGACCATATGACAACCTAGTCTAATCACAACCATCTGCCTGATTAAACATGTTGACCTCTGCTAACAGGAAATCATTCACAACATTATCAACATGTTCATAACCATTGTGCATTTGAAAGGCATGCATACTTTCAAAGTATTGACTACCATGTGGCAACATCTTATCACATTCATCATATGAATCATTCTCAGACTGAAAACAACATCCTTCGGTATCTTGCATATTGCCACACTTTATGAAAAATTCTTCTTGCTAACAGAAATAGAACTCACATTTTGCTACATGTCTGGAACTATTAATCTCATTTTGATTACCAACTTGCACATCAAAATTAGTTTGCAGATCAAACTGAAAGCTCTCATAAACAACTTGGTGTGTGTCATGCAAATCATCTTTGCATATGTCAAAGATAAAAGATGTATATTCTGGAGAATCCTTGTATAGATCACTACAACATGGGCACCTTTTGTGACATTTAGGTTTAGGTACATCAAAACACACCCTTGTATCATAGGAACAAGGCTCATATGCAACATTAACATCTAGGGAACGAGTGAGTGCACTCATCTCAAGGTTGAGAACATGTTATGATTCATTCTTCACATCATTATTCAACTCAAAACCAAAAACCTCAAGTGAGGGATCAAGTAAATCATCATCAACAAGGACATCAGGAAAACAACCATGTGCACTAGTAACCTTATGTACAACACCAGCTGGTATGTGTGCTGATCCAAAAGTGAAAAACTCATTGCTAACTGAAAACTCCTCCTTAGCAAAAGAACTAGAAACTTTATTTTCTTTCATATCAATGCTCCTCACATGTAGTGACAACATGTCCATGTTCATATTAGGAAAATAAGGAACATCAAACAAGAAGCAGTTGTGCTCAACCTCATACTCACTAACATGAGATTCACCATTTCTTCCAATCCTTGGTTGCTCTACACATGGATCAAGAATCTTTGTTGTATCAACACAATCTAAAAATTTACTGTCATATGAATCAGCAAGCTTTTCAATATTATCAATGGGTAATGACCTTGATTTGAGATCCCTATACATGTCACAATGTTCTATCTGATTATTCCAAAATGAATCCATTATTGCATCATCATGATCATCATTTATCACAAACCTTTCCATCTTAGCTTCATACAAATAATCATGGAGAGCAGGGGGCATAAGCACACTTATCATCATCTTCATCATATTCAACATTATGTTTTGAGTCATCATATTGATCACACACATGTTTTTGATCAAACTCTGCATCACTCTCACAATGAACATGTTCCATTGATTGTGAATTTGAATTACATTTGGTGTATTCATCATACACAATTTGCTTCTTCATTTGTGGACAAGTGGCTTCACAAGCATCTATATCATTGCATTGTTCAAGTGTACAATATGCTTCCATATCATCCTCAGAAAAGCGATCATAATTTTTAGAAAATCAATCAGAATTATCAATCTCATCATGATTTTCATCACAAGAGAAATCATCACTACACAAACCATGTTCAAAATCTTCAGAATGAATGCTTGAGGCTGCACTTTCAGAGTCATAGTCATTGTTTTCTAATGAAATATCAGCAACACATGCCTTGTAATTTCTGGTCACAACATGACATGAAGTAGCACTTTGTATCTCATTTTCATCTCCATTATCTGAGATATCACAAGAGAAAAATTCTTGCATATCTATTATATTATCATCCCATGTGCTTTCATCTTCCTTACTGCTGCAAAAATCTGCACATGTACTAATTTTAAACTAATTACAATGTTCATCCTCATCCATACAACATCGAACTTCATTTTCTGACATATTCTTTTCATTTTTTTGCATTGTTGTATGATTTCTTTCAAGAGGAAAACTATTGTTTACATTTTGAGAATCCACATTTTGTGCATAACCACACTTGGTTGATTCTAAACTCCTTATCCAATCAGGTACTAGATCAAAGCTATGGGGCTTCAATTCCTCTAGCAAAGTACTCAGCCTAGGTTCATAAATCTCACAAAATAAATCAATGCACACAAAATCCTCAGGTCTAAAATCTTTGGGAAATTCTATTAAAGCATCCAAAAATCTCAAAAATAGCGTATATGTTGATTCTCCCTCTTGTCTCTTCATTTCATACAATTGTTGTACAAAAGAATTTTGATCAACAGTGCTCAATTTTTGTTGACATTCAACTTGAAGCTCATTATGATGTTCATACTTTGATGATGGAGAAATCATAACAAAAAAAGAATTGTTAGCTTGACAATCATTTTCATTATTTGATCCTTGAATTCTATTTGCATGAGGTGTGTTGGGGCAATCAACACTTGCAACCAGATACCCTTTCATCATAGAGTATTTCAAATTGTTCTCAATGTTCATGGCAGTTTGATATAACTAAAGTAATGTCGCAAGCTCTTTATCCCTTAACAATAATCCCATCTAACTATCAAATGCACCAAGATACACAACAAAGCATTCAACATCATTTGGCCTTATGTACTCTAGGATCTCTCTCATTGCCTTTGTAAATCAAAGATTGAAAACAGGGACCAACTCATCTTCACTTATATGGATCTCCATAAAGTTTTTCCTCACCTCACTTGGATTTACCCTTTCACCAAACTTCTCAACAAAGGCTATCATAAACTAATACCATGAAGCTATAGAACATGATGGTAAATATGAGAACCAATCCCCAACATCATCCTTCAAGGATTGAACAAACAGTTTCATAACAACGTCCCCATGATTTACCTCATAATCCCCCATCACATCCATGAATGTTTGCAAATGCTTAGAGGATGATTCTAAACTTTTCCCTGTGAATTTGGGCAAATACTTCCTAACATTTTTAGGGATCAAGTTCGGGAAACCTCCAATACCACTAAAAACCAATGGTATATGCCTTTCAATAGTAAAATCCCTTTGAGGGCTTGGGACAGCTTGTTTGCCTTGCATACTTTTACTTTCCATTTCACAGGGAAACCATCTTGTATAGAAATTCAATCATTATCAACTTCATATGTGGTTATCAATTACATCATTTACAAATTCAACCATGATTCTAAAACATTGACAAAATATCTATGCCTTAAGCTTTCTCAGAGGCATAATTCAAAATAAACATACTTCTCAAATCATATAACATATTACATTTTAGAAATACGGAAGGAACTACGACCATTCCCTTTCTTAATGCAAATTAATTTAATAGGGAACCAAAATTTTCCTAAAATGTTCAAATATGGTTTCAATACATAATTTATTTGAAAACCAAGAGTGAAAAATACCTAGAATTGTTGCAGCCGCTGCAAATTGTTCTTTTGATTGGAAATATTTGTAGATCTGGAGCTGTATTCACCTCTTCATTAGGTTCTTTGTTAGAGTCACCACCTCTTTTTAGAGGACAAAAATTTGATCAACTGGAATTTATTCACAAGTCAAATTTGTTTAAGAACCAGCACAAGCACTGCAACACCTCCTTATCCATCAATATGACATCATATGGATTCCTTCCTCAAACTTTTCAGGGTACTTCATCACAAGAGCTCGAATCTGCTTCATCTCTACTACAAATCCTTTGGTTCTTTCTCATCTCTTCTCAAATAATGCACACTGGTGCATAGATCTCAGAGTCGCCACTCATAATTCATGAGGTATTATGAAATAATCATGAAATATGGACAAATATAGACAAAACTTACATTGAAAGATGAAATACAATAGATTATGTGGCAACATTAATGAGAATTGACTCACTTGACAAGCTCATGACTCTATAAGGCAGAATAATCTTCAATAATGGTCCCCAATAGAGTCGCCATTTTGTTGGTTGTTTTGATTGTAACCAGGTTGATCTCCTAATCTACCTATGGAGTCGCCAATTCCAATCAAGGGCAACTCGAAGGACCTAGACCAACTGACAAGGATTTTAAAGACCTACACTTTAGGCTCTACAAGACCTAAGAGGGTGATCCCTTAATGTGTTTACAACCTCTGCACCATTATCATAAACAACAATAACAATAACAAATAATCTCACATAATAGCTCAACAAAATGGAATAATACTGAATAGAATTGGTTGTTCATCAATAATATCAACCATTTGGAGCATGAGATAATTACAACAATACTTCAAAGTAAAATATTTTCATTAACTTTCAATTTGTAGCAAGCTCCAGGTGAACACAAACAAATATTGAATCACAAAGAACAAATGCAAGTTAAATCAATGTCTTACTTCCATTGGAGGAGTCAAATCCACAAATACCTAAGGGTTTATAATGGATTCAACACATAGCATATAAGATCTTTGATAATATTGTCTTACAATATCACCAATCTGTAACCCTAACTCAATACTACTTATCAAATCCTTGTACAGAACATATCCACCTGCAATCTCATTTAAGCATTTTAATTAATTCCTTGAATTAAAGCTACAACAATAGTTGCACACACCACAATAGTGAGATGAACAAAATAACCCTTGATCACTTTATTTAAAATTCAAATACGCTTGCACACAGGAGAACATAAGCTCAAATTTATCATTCTAACTCAAATGCTAGTACTGTTATAAAACATTAAAACTCCATGAATTTGAAACCTACAACAAAATGACTCAGAACCTAATTTGCATTTCCTCTGTCATTTCCAAATTTTACATTTTTCTCTGCAACTTCACCTAGACTTGACCATAGTTTTCTAACTTGCTAACCCTTTTCCAATGCAAGAAGAAGAGAATATAAAGAGAATAGAAGAAAACAAGAACAACCTAGAAGAAGATCTGAAAATTCCATCTGGCAGCTCCATTCCCGTTGATCCACAAATCTGCAAAGCCTCTCTCCTCTCTCTGCAAAAAACTTATTCTGCCCCCAGAACTACCTTTTCTCAAGTTGTTTTGCAATAGAAAAAATACCCATGTGAGTAAATTCCATCAAGTTCACTCAGTTGTGTGAAAAATACATTTGTTCAAGTGAAAACTCATTTTCTTGCACTTTACTTGTTGTAGCAGCATATAATGTTTAAGACATTCACTTATAGGCTTTAATTTCACTTTGGGCACTAATGAAAACATGTTCCCAGGAAAAGCTTATCTTCACATTTTACTTAGCATTTTCTTAAAATTGCCCAGCCATAAAAACATTCAACTCCTTGTGAAAATTTTCACTTTTCCCATCTATTTTGTTGCACTTCATATTCGACTTGCCCAATAACACTTAAATATTTTACCTTTTAAAACTTGAATGTTACATTTGAGTAACATTTAATTCACCTTATCCTTTATGTCTTTTACCATCACACAATAAAAGCTTTTGGATTTTTATCGGGCCCCTTTTAAAAATGTCTCCATCAAGCATTTTACTCCTTACATTTAAAAACTTGTTTTGAATAATAAACTTTCCAACTTGTTCCTTCCGTAAATACTTCACTCTCGTTGCTTTTACCAAGCAGTGAGAATTTTAAATTCTACTGGGCCCACATTCAATTTTTTTAATTATTTTATTTCTTTTAAAATCTCATCAAGAAAAAATTATTTTTAAATTTTTTCCCTTCATTAAATGAAGCTCCTCTTTAATGAATCCATCAGGCAAACAAAACTACACCCGTGCCTTTAAGTTTTATGGGCCTACACCACGTGACCAATTCTCGCCAACCCATAATAGCTAACCCGTACACATTTAAGGATCACGATATGGAGGGCAATGGTTTAGATCATGCTGGACTCTCACCTACATTCTCTACCGTAGATCATCTTCCTGATTTTTTCAGCTTGTTTGTGCCCTAATTCTATTTTCCCATTCATTCCCCTGCATCTACAATCATAGATTTCTCTTCAGGCTATGGCAACATTCCTCCCTCAAGCAACTCGAGCTTCTTAGAATTTGATGGACGTCCCTATCTGTGACATTCGTTCTCACTACATGTGCTTTATGAGATTTCTAAAGCATTTTCCACAATCCATTTTGTATACTTTTCCAGGATCGACCTCCATTTGTTTATTCTCTCACAATAAACCTATCATGTGCATATGTTGCTTCACCTATGCATAATCCACCAATTGAATTCTCCATCATCCATGCTTTGATTGATGCGCGTACCATGTTCCAGGCCGCATCGTGTCTCTTCCATCTCATTTTCCTTGAAGTTTCAGAGCATTTTTAATAAACCCATTTCACATGCAGCTGCTTTAACCATGGCATCCATGCCAGAAGCATTTGCAAACTATTTTCTTTCCCTTTCAAGTGCATACCCTCACCTCTTAGCATCGCCTCTATCGGTGTGGAGGTTGCCAGACCAAACCCTCTAAACAGTATGCAGGCCCCTTTAGAATGGGTGAAACCCTCTACTCTATCTGGTGTGGGCATTCACTATAGAAGCAAACAAAAAATGTCCTCAGGAAATTTCAATACATTTTCACTGTACACATAAGCTGCCATGGGCGCAGGTTATTCCTTCACCTCAGTGTGCCAATTACACTTGCTTGAAAGTTACTAAATCCTTCTCAACAAATCCATTGTCTTATGCATTATGCCAAGCGCTTTTCAATAAATCCACTTTGTGTGTATCCTGCTCTCATTGCATTACTCTCAATGTGTTTGCTTCCAACCGGTGTGTTGGGTGCTTGATCTATTCATGGAAAATATTAGTGTTTTGATGTCACTACAATGTTGAATAGATTTTGCTCTGGCTAACTTGATAGTGGTTGCAAGGGTTCCCATTATTCAGAGGATGTAACATATGGTCTTTCTCTTCTATATTCAAGCAACTTCAAGCTATGTTGCTTCCCTCTGTTGACACAAAAACTCCAAGAATATAGGTCGCACCCTATTCCCTCAATGTTGGCATTCAAAGCCACACTTTATTTGAATTTTTATAAGACCTTAGAATGAATACATTCTCCCTTATACAAATGTGATCACTAGTTGGTACATTTAAAACATAAATCCCCAATTCTCTATCATACACATTACATGAAGTCATTTGAGCTCCTTTATGTCCACTTAATTTCAGAATGAAGCTCTGATGTTTCTTTATTATTTCAACCCTTTATTCTTTATACTTTGAAAGGTATCAATGCCCATGGATACCCTCTCTCAACAACTCAAGCCTCTTTGAAGCATTAATTAATAATCCAACAATTTGTGTTCCTCTCGGTGTTCTCTTTAACAATCCTATTGTTTGTAGAATCAATCCACTTCCCTAAACACCTTTTGTTAAGATACCACCACAAAGAATATTAAGGGGCCTCAATTTATGATGCTCATCTCAAGAAGAAATACAAGATGAAGGTATGACATCCTCTTTCATTTAAGGAGAGACCTTTATCAAGAGCCTTTCATAATCAAAGTGTTACATGAGCATGTTGGGTCCCCATGTGGGCCCGGCTAAAACAAAAATCATTTTAAAACAACTTTCATGCTCAAATTGATTTGAGGCATGTATTGAGTGCTCCTGAGATGAAAATATGAACTGGGTCATCATTAAAATTTTCTTTCAGACAATTTTTATCAGCGAGCAAACCTGGCCAGGTGGGCTCTGGAATCGACCATGAAAACTAGGCAAACAACCCCCTAGAGACATAAAAAACTTTCAAGAATGTAGACATTTGACCAGAGAATGCAATGCAACAAATGGCTCAAAGAAAAATATCACGAGTTGAAAGATATTAACTTTCAAAGTTGCTTACTCGAACTTTCTACAACAAACAATTGTTTTGAACCAATTGACAATGATGAAATCACCTCGTCAGAAAAATATTAAATCAACTGTTGACGAGTTGTCACTCAACACAGTAGATCAATTAGGTACCCTGAGCATGTATGCAAAATTAAATTTATTGAACCATTACGGATCAAAATATATTGATGCTCAAAATTGACCTCTCAAAAGAGTTTCTGAAAATGCAGGTGCAGAATAAGAGAAATTGTGTTGATTTCGATCTGTTAAAAATAGAAAATCAGATCATGAGGCTCTGAAAACTGACAGAGGAGATAATCTAGGTGGGGAGAATGTAGAACAACAATCATTCTAGCATTAAGATCAACCTGTTGCAAAATACAAGCTCAAACAGGAGGCTACTTTGCAAAACTGACCATTTGCAAACAACAGAAAAGTGTCAAAACCTTCCAACTTCACTTTTCGAAACCCTAAAAAAACTCATCATGGGAAGCTGAAAATTTACATTCATGCTCACATTGGGCACATGAGTGAGCCTGCAAAAAATTTTTTCACGAAAATTATTTGGCATCAAGTTCTGACCCTCCAAAGTGGGTCACTCGGACTAATTCGTTACGTGCACTTCTGAAAGTGTAGAAGCAAAATTTTCGAAATGGACACTTCAAATTTGCAAAATTTGAGAGTGCCATCACTTCCTTTTTTTGTTTTCGGAGTGATCGAAGGGAATTTCATTAGTGTCCCCCCAATATAAGCTTATCTCTTCAATATCTCTTTTCTAGTTGTTTTTGTTGTGTCAAAGGGACTTATACATCACTCAACCTGATAATTTAATGTCTCTTTCAAATTATCATTCCACCATTTGTGTCTCAATTTTGATAATTATTCATTAATTATTGTGGCATAATAATCGGTTATGTTCGAGAGATGTTTTTTTGTTTCCTGAATGCTAGAATATTTTAACATAATTGAAATATTATGCACTTTCAATGCCCTTTTCAGCCTATTTGTGAGACATGATGACATCTCCCTTCTAAAATATTAAGTGTCTTTGATATATCCCTTTTCAGGCTATCAAGGGGACTCTGGAATATGTACCTTCGATACGTGGTACTCTCTTGGACATTTCATGTTTGCTTGCTCCATTGGCCCATCGAAGGGACTGAGATACTACTCTCTTCGAAATGACACTATCCCACCAATATGTGTTTGTCTTAGTGGCAGGCTTAAGGGAAAGTGTGTATTGAGGTAGCAATTATGGGGAGGGTGGTTTTTTAATAATATTTTTGATAAAAATAGGTTTTAAAGGGATTAGTATTATGGTAAATGGAAGTTTATTATACAAATATTATGGTTTGAGGAAAAAATGTCCATGGTGTACATTTAAATGGTTATGCTAAGGTGATAAGGATTTAGGTTGATTTTCAATCCTAATAGTGGCTCCAATTGGGGATGAATGACTTTGAGGTCATTGCAAGAATGCAACATTATCTCTAGAGAGTAGACCATGGGTGAAGGTGACAAAAAAATGAAAAAAGAAAATAAATCCTAAAATTATTGTGCATGGAGTAAAAATATTTCTTAAGAAAATAAATTTTTCAAGAATTGTCCATGCATTAGCAATTCTTGAATTTCTCCTGTCATGTTTTGTAGATAGTATGAGTCTTCTCCACACTTATCAATGATAACAAATGGTCCAAGCCATAAGGCTTCAAATTTACCATGTTTCCCCTTTTCTTGACCTCTAGCATTCCACATAAGGACCATATATCCTATTTCAAACTTCCTTCTTTTTTTTTCTTTTTTATCAAATAAGTATTTCATCTGTGATTGCATTTCTCGATTGTGCTTTTCTATTAAATTTATGATCTCATCCAGCTCTACTAATTGTTCTATCCTATCTTCCATGGACTCAGGGATGTCTAAATCCTCTTGTAATATGAATTTATAAACTAGTAGGAGGTTTTGCAAAGGCATCCTGGCTTGAGTTCCATACACCTATTCAAAGGGGGACTTTCCGATAGCCTTCTTTGTTGTAATCCTGTCTGCCCAAAACGCCAATCTCAACTTAGAATACCATGCCTTTTTGTTATTATCCAACATCCTTTTGATTATCTTTATAAGATTCTTATTGTTGGATTTTCTCTATCCATTTGCTTGGGGGTGGTATGGTGAGGCATATGAGATTGTTATACCATATGACTCACAAAAATTTCTAAATTCATTTGATTTGAAGCACATGCCATTGTTTGTTATCAACCTTATAGGGACTCTAAATCTGGTGATGATATTTCTAATAGGAAGTTTATCACAACCTTGCTAGTAGCCTGCTTTGTTGGTATAACCTCTATCCATTTTGTAAAGTAATCAGTGGCTACTAGGATCCAATTTTTCCCACCACTAGATTTTTATGTAATCTCACCTATAAAATCAATTCCCCATTGATGGAATAGGGCCTCAACCTGCACAGGTCTCAATGGTAATGCTCCCTGATACTTCATCTTGCCAGAATTTTTTTGGCATGCTTCACACTTTCTCACATAATTGTAGGAACCATTAAAGAACCCTGTCCAATAATAAATTTCTCTTAGTATCTTGTGTGCAGTATTCTTTGTTGAAAAGTGTCCCCCACATACACCCTCATGCATCTCTTTCATAACATTTTTTTCTTGTGTTTCATCCAAGTACAATAACAACACACCATCCATGTTTTTTCAATACAAATATCCATCCATGAAAACATATTTTGGTGTATGAAGTTTCAAGGTTCTTTTATGGTTTTCATTTAAGCCTTTTGGACATTTCATTTGTTTAAGATAGTATGCTATGTTAGTGTACCAATGTGTGTTTTCTTTGCTTGACACCCAATTTTCTTCCCCTTCCATGATGCAAACCCGTGCAGCATCCAAATTGGATTCAACCATCAATCTTGCTAGTCTATATCCTCTTAATAATTTTGTGATCTGAATACTAATATTAAACTCTTGGATACGGTTTATCCATTGACATCCTCCTCCAGTCACCTTTGTTTGTGAAAAAATATCTTTTACAGTAGCATTTGGCACATAAGCTATAACTTGTCCCTACTAAATAAGGCCCGAATTCCTTGACTTCTTTTACTAGGGAAAAAGCTTGCTTCTCAATAATGTCATACTTCAGTTCTGCCCCCTGTAACGATTTACTAAAGAATGAGATAGTTCTTCATATCCTTCATTGTTCTTTTGTAACATTATGGATTCTATCATGTGGAATGATGGAAAGGAAATATCTAGAAGGGCTTGTCAAATTTTGGGGATTTTAATATAGGTGATTCCTTGATAGCTCTGTTAATTGAAATAAAGGCATCAATAGCTTCTTTCATCCAATCGATTTTTGCACCCCTTTTTAACATCTTTGAGATCTCTATAAACTTTGAGATAAATTGCCTAACAAAGTTAATATGTTCGAAGAAAGATTGGATATCTTTTACAATATTTGGAATGGGATTTTTTCAATGGCTTCCACCCATTTTGGATCGATTCGTACTCCATCCTTTGAGACAATATTCCCCAATATTTTACCTTCTATGATAGCAAAGTGACACTTTTTCAGGTTTAGAGAAATACCATATTCTAGTGCTCTAATGAAAATTTTCTCTAAATGTGTACAATGATCTTCAACCTTTTTGGAGTATGTTGTTAGATCATCCTGATAGACCACCATTATAGCATTGATCAAATCAGCAAAGGCTACATCCATAGCCCTTTGGAATGTCTCTCTGGCATTAGTGAGACCAAAAGGCATTGTCACATAAACATATGTACCCCAAGGTGTGGTGAAGGCAATTTTGTAATGTTTAGACTCCTTGACCTTCACTTGGTTATACCCTAAGAAGCTATCCATCATAGACAATAGCTCACAACCTATGAATTTTTGTAGCATTGCCTCCATGATTGGAAGAGGATAGTTGTTTTTGAGTGATGCAATGTTTAAATTCTTGAAATTTAGACACAACCTTATGTCCCCATTTTTCTTTCTTACAGGTACTAGGTTTGATACCCAAGAGGAATGTCTGATTGGTTTGATAATGCCTCCATCTCTGAGTTTCATAAGCTCCTCTTGCATTTTAGGTGCTAGTGTGAGGTTTATGGGTTGTTGTTTTTTCCTAAATGGTTTAGAATTAGGCTTTAATGGAATTTCATGTAGAAAAAGATCTCTATATGCCTTGAGATCATAATATGACCAAGAAAAAACATGTTTTTATTTTCTAAGCAGAATTATAAGCATATCCCTAACTTTAGGGTTGATCCTTTTGCCAATATATACCTTTTTAGGAGCCATTTATGTTCCAAGATTAATTTATTCAATGTCTTCATGCTTGATAGGTGTGGGTTTCAAATTGAATCTACCATGTACATCAAACACCCTTTCCAATGTTGCAAGGCCTTTTGGAATTTTATTTCTCTTAAGTTGTACCAATTCTTTTCTAAACACAATATCCTTTCCATCCACTTCTTCCACAAAATAATTGAAGTCTATTTCTTGAGATTCATATTGATCAATGCAATGGAGAAACTTGATTAGGTCTTCATCATCATTAAAAACCTACCAGTTATATATGTTATCTGGAACTGTAGGTCTTGTTTTGAATTCCACTTCTATTATTCTTGCTAGTGTAATGGCATCCCTCTTCAGAGCCATATTTTCTAAGAAATATTTCATTATGTTCTTAGATCTCTCAATCCAATCCATTAAGAATGCATCAAAGAGTTCAATGGTGTCCCAAGCTACATTTCTATATTTTTTTAGTCTCTTATTCTTTGATGAGTACTTGGATCTAACCTAAGAAATAATCAACTTGGAGTCTCCATAAATTATCAACAACTTAATCCCATATCTTGTAGCAATATTCAAGCCTAACAAAAATACTTCGTATTTAGGTATATTGTTGGTACACTCAAATTTCAACAAGAATAAGTACTTGAATATTTTTCCAGAGGGTGAGATGAATATTATTCCTACTCCATTCCCACTTTTACTACATGCCTCATCAAAATAGATCTTCCACACACCACTATCATCAAGTTGACCTTCTCTATTGATTGGTTTAGTTTTTTGCAATTCAGGTTGTGAATGCTCAATTTTGAAAATTCCAAGATCGATATCACAAAAATAGTTCATTTAGTTTGGATCAATCTGCTCTATAACATGTTCAGACCTTGGCTCCCTATACAACTTGACCTCTTTCCCATTTACTAGTATAGTTACATAGGAAAGATCTAATTGAACATTTCCACCTACTGTAGTAGTCCACTGCCTGGATAATGACATGCCATAATAGGGAGGAGCGTCTACAACAATGGTATCATTTCTATAATTTTCTTCAGGGTACGCAACCAACTTCAATTCAACATCCCATATAACTCCAAAGACCAAGTTAGACCTATTGTCCATTACATAACATTTTCCATAAGTAGTGTCTACTCACAGGCCTAGTTCTTTTATAACAACCATTGACATGATGTTTATTGCACCTCCCGAGTCAATCATGCAGTTTTTTACTAGCTTGTTGTTAACCAATGGTGTGGTATAGAATGGGTCTATTTGAGAGGGAATTTTTGTTAAGGTATCACCAAGATAGAATTTTGGAATTTTTGCAGTTCCTTGTTCAATTTTGTTTACTTTATTGCCTTTATCTTTATTATGGTTCTATTGTTTATGGGGTATGTTGGAAATCAGTTTAAGGGTAGTATCTTTGTATTCATTTATTCTCATCATTTCCATTAATGGCACTATCATCTTGATTTGAGTCAATTCCTATGCAATATCAAATAAGGGGGTAGTCACCGCTTGCTCTATTTTCTCTATTTTAGTGGCTTTCTTATCCTCGATTTGTATTTTAATATCATCCTTTGTTTTCTCTTGTTCGATATTTTCGGTTTCTTTTGGTACAGTTTTCTGATTTTTTTCTTTCTCCCCTTTCTTTTGGTCATTTGAGGCATTTTCTTTATTCTTTTGTTCTTTTATGAAAAAACCTCTAGGCTTTCCTTGATCTCCATCCATGGGTTTGTTCCTTAAGTTGTAGCTGCCACTTTTGGCCTTTTCCACAACAGTTATTGTAAGGGCCCTTTTTTCTTCTTTAGTGGGTGTCCTTAACTTGAACTATGGTGTGGTGTTAGATCCATAGGAAATCTCCTCTTCATCATCCTCCTGATCAGAGAAGACCTCTTACTGGCCCATGTTGACATTGTTTCTTTGGTTACTAACATCATACTCGAACCCTTCTTCAAAAGATGAGTATTAATCATCAATTTGATGAGGTCCCCACCCTAGCATATTTATGGTATGGCCATTTCTCTCCTGATCATAGGACCATTCATTATCTTATATGGATTGAGCTACTATGAAAATTTTTGGTGCATGTGGCAAGTTGCATGCCAAACACCATGGACTACTTTCCACCACATGTGTTCCATGTTTCTTCAAAGGGTCAAGGGTGTCTTTATTAAAAAAAATTCTTTGATTACTTTCCACTGATTTTCCATCCTTCCAATTGGTGCTATAAGGCATGTCATGTAGTCTTGGTCTTTCATTTCTATACTAGTTTTCATGCCTATTTTGATAGTTGTTAGGATTCTATGGAATTTTTATGCTATCTCTCTTGTTGATCATGCCTATGACATTCCTATTATTCTCAATATGTATAACAACTTTTTGGGCTTCTACGAGGGTATTAGGGAATTTGTTTCTAATTTCATATCGAATCTTAGGGTCAAATGCTTTTAGGTAAATGGACAAAGCCATAGAATTTGCGGGCCTCAATACAGGTGATATTTTATGGCATATAATGGAGAATCTTTGGTTGAAATCAAAGATAGATTCATTGTGATGTTTTTGGATACTCATTAACTCATGTATGTAAAAATCTGGGCCGCATTGATTTTCATAATGTTCTTTGAATTGATCCTTGAAGTATGCTAAGGAGCTGATTGAAGCATCAAGAAAGTTTCGAAACCACTCCCTAGCATCTTCAACCAAATACATCATGAATAACCTCATGCAAATTTCCTCGTATTCTACACCATAGTCATCTATAAATGCATTAAAATTCCTTAAATGTTCCTTCATTGTGATAGCGTTGTTTCCAAAATTGGGATTGTATTTCTTCAATCATTACCAATTGGATATGGACATATCGGGTGTCTGGATAGATCTAGTTTTTTGTATCTATTTACATTTCGGGGTCCTTGTAAATAGGGGTTTTGGTTAGGTTGGTTGGGTTGGTACTGGGATCCTTGTTGATATTGATGATTAGTCATATATTATTGTATATTTTGGTGTGGCTTTATATTAACTTTCACATTTTGAGTTAAATTATGTTGATGGGGTGGGACATATTGTTGACTAGGAGGTGGAAAGGTGTTGGTTATAGATTGGGATATATTCTACAATTGTGAGTTTTGTGGTGGGACATTATGTTGCACATAATTGGTGCTATTTGGATTTCTTTCTGCATGGAAAGGTATCTTTGAAACCTTTGGAACACCTGTGTTCTATTGCAACCCTTGAAAGTTACTTGTGCTGGAATACCCATCTTGTTTAAGGGGTGGTATATATTTAGAGTTACTGGTTGTAATTTGAGACTCTACCTCTAGTAACTCTCACTTTGCTCATTCCTCTTCTACCCTAAGTTTGGCTAACCTAGTTTGTTCTTGTATATTTTGTAGTATCTCCTCAGAAATTCTTGTGTCCTTTTGTGGATTATCATGATTTTTTGTAGATACCACTTGTTTTATTGGTTGGTCTTGATTTTCTTCACCATGTTGAAGCACTATTCTATAATCATATTCTTCTTGGTTTTTTATCCTTTCATATTCCCATTGTGATGTAAGCTCATTCATCTTCTAAGGATCAGTCTCAAAGTGGTGAATATTGTGATCCATTGGTGGATATCCTTTATAATTTTGGAACTTTGATCCATATAAAGGGCTAAAACTATTATGTGTAATGAGAAGTTGTTCTGCTAGATCTTGTTGATCATTATGGTTATTAGTTTGTGCAACCTTTCGTTGAATTGATGTTTTTCCACCCCTATTGGTAGTAACCTTTGGAGGATTTGACCCCTTTTTTCTATCCATTTATTGTTGCTTCTCTTTGGACTTCCTTTATGTAGACGCCTTCTATCGTCCATTTTAGGTGATATGGTAATTCTTTGATGCCTTAGATCTAATCTTTCTAATCTAATATTCAACATATCATTCATACAATGATCTTAAAGATTTGATAGATTCGCCACCTAATTTTTTCAAAAGTAGGAAAATGAGATGGGTTTTGATGTTAAGGTCTAGATGAAATTGTTATTGTTTTATAATAGTGGAGTCTCCTTACTCAAGTATATGAGGGTATAATTACACAAATATGAATTTCTGGTTTAAAAATCTGATCTGAGAAATGTTAATTACTCTATAAGGCAAGATGGTCTTCTACTGGATTTTCTCAAGTTTTCCCCAGCTAAGTCATCAATTTATTAGGTCTCAAAAACGCAAGCTATAAACCTAGAGAGGATGCCAAGCTCTTTGGTAACGTTTTTGGCTAACGAACAAAGTCAACCTAAGTGGTTGATGACTCCTTACACTTCAGGCTCTACTAACCTAGGCAGGTGAACCTTGATAGCTGCTATAGATTTAGAAGTTGTGTTACTTGGTTGAATTTAGGAATCTATCCACCGTGGAATATAGATGTGGAATACATGAAAACTTAGTGGTTAATCCTACTCCTCGTACTAAAATTTGAATGTGTGAATAAGATTTTATGAAATTTTTTAATGAACTTGAAATGACTAGTGCCTAATTATATTGGGTTGATGGAGTCAAGAATTGTATGATATATGTGTCCTATTCCTAGACACAATTCAAATTATTTCACACTTTTAGAAGTTTATGACTCGAATAAACATGCAAGAATGCAATTATCAGGTTCTTCTTATTGATTTAAATGACCTTTTCCTAATTACTGTGATTTAATTAAAAGAATGTAATCCTTACTTGAAGGAACTAGTTAATTGAACAAAACAAGAACAACAAATGTTCCTTGGTAAATTGAATATATACTTGATACACCAATTTAAATAATAAGGAAATATCAACCTTGGAGATAACTAGGGAATGTTTGTCAATTACTTAACAAATAATTGACACCAAAATTGGAACACTACTTTAATTCTTCTTCTCCATTTATATTACTTCAAAATATGATACATTGCATATCAGGAGTCTTCTATGCTATGGAAATGCTAATATTATTGCTATTCTAATGATGATCTTATTCTAATATCTCTCAAAATATTTCCTTCATTTCCCTTATATACGGGAAGCTACAAGCTTCAGGAAATTTCATCAAAAGTGGCATTGTTTCAATTAAGATTTGCTAAAATATTAACAACTATATTTAGAAAGAGACAAGAAGTAACTAAAGAAAATCTGTAGCAATCTGTGATGCACCATAGTACGTTAGTCTTCATCAAGTACCCATGATCACTAAATATCTACTCAAGGTCCATACTCTATAATAATGCACCAAATGTTGCGAGACTTTGATAGATTTTGCTTCTCACATTGTTCAAGAAATAAATATGTTAACCTTGGACAAGTGTTCAATATATTCTATTTTAGCATGGGTATCGGCGTTGCAGATGATGTATTTCATAGCGAATTCTAGAGTAAAGATCCATTCCAACTGTATATGTATCTTTTCTACAACCTTTTCTTCATCGTTCACTTCATCAAGGACCACTGGTAAAGATCGGGTGAGTCCATCCTTCCATTCACTTTGTTCTTTTAACTCCCCTTCATTGTCGAAGAAATTAGGTACATGCATTTTTAAGGATTGGTTGAAATCACTAATTTCATTTGTCAACGCGGTGTAATATTTATCATGCATATCCATTAATTCTTTATACTCTTTAAATACCTGTTCACCAACATTATCCTTGATATCTATTTTTTATTTTGTCTCCTTCATTCTAAGGTGTAATCTATTGTGTTTCTGATAAGCTACAAAATTTTTGTTGTGGATCAACCGAGACCTTATCAAATCTTTTGAACATCTTTTCAAATCTCTTCTTTATTAACTCTGAAGCCATTTTAAACTTTGTGATTTTCAGCTTCTTTCCTAATTCATCATTTTTTTGTTGAATTATTTCATTCTTTCATTTCCAATATATGGTTTCAGACATAGCTTCTAACACCTTACTTTCACAATCCACCAATAGAGAATAAAGACCTGAGGAAGAAGGTGGATTGTCTTTGTAATTAGCCACCTCTTGTTTTAACCTTTCACTCTAAAAAAAAGCCTTTTATTGTCCCTTATCAATTTTTCAAGTTGTGCCTTATTGAATTTAGCAATGTTGATATTCAATTCAATTATTTCAATAGGGTTTGTATCTCCCACTCTTTGTACTAAAAGATGGCCAAAGACTTGATTAGGATCATCAATGAGTGTGGGCCTCTTCCCTGGTGGATACATAACCCAAATCTATAAAGTAGCATTATCTGGATTTTATCCTAAACCAATATAAATATTATCTCTTGCCTCATCTGTTAATTGCAAAGTCTTATTCTCCCTTCTCCTAAAACTATCAAAAAATATGGCTTAACTTTAATATCCCATCCTAGGAGAAGAATAATCCTAGCCTCCTATATTAGTTCTCGTCCTCTTTTAGGATTGATATTCTCCATTTCTCTTTCCACTTCCTCTTACAGTTCTCTCAGGGCATCTTCTTCCTATTCTAGGCTAATTTCTTTCATCTTTTCTCTTATTAGTTTTCCCTTATACTCATAAATGAATGATATGAATTCTAGGGTTTGAACAAAAGCATTATCAAAGGTAAATTCTTGACTAGCATGATTCCTCACATCATCAGAAAGTTTTTTTGAAGCTTCAATCATGAAAAAACTCCTCTCTAGTGGAAACTCATATTGTGGGATGATAGGTGCATTTATTTGTTCAAATTCAACCTCCTCTTCAGCATCTTCTTCACATGTCATGGAAGTGTCTACTGAAAAGCCGATATCTGAAGTGAGTTGTGGTGATGAATGGCATAAAGGCATTATATTTTCAGCTTGTCTTTCAGAACATGTTTCTCTTCTTTTCTCCAAGGCTACAAAAGGTACATCTTTAGTCAATTCATCTTCATGCAAAATTAATTCTTCAACTCTCTCCAAACGATCTTGTATTTCTTGAAAGGATCTTTTATATGATGGATCATGATTCTTCTTCCACACTTATACCATCATTATCCTATTGTATGCAGCTCTCCTTTTTTCTTCTTGAGACTCATCACAATTTATGATTACATCATCAACAAAGAATTCATGTTCATACCTTTTCATTTTTTGTCATTTTGGCATTGTGAATAAAATGGTCGAGGTTAATTTTTTCTCTCTTATTCCCTTGTGGCATGCTATTATGATCTAACTTGTTTCTAAAGAATAATATCCTTTCTCATAAACAACAGAAAAATCACCAAAACATAAGGTCCCTGGCATGAGAGACTACTTGCCATAAATTTTGAGATGCATGTAGTATGAATAAGACAACTGTTGGATGTTGTGGTTGTGTTGCTGATATGTGATTTTCATTGATTTCAGCACTATTAGCATTAATTGTTTTGAAGGTTGTATATGTCAAGGATATTGAGAGAATTCTAATAAATATATTGCAGGCAGTCTATGAAGCTGAGAAGGACAAAGTGATGGAAAGTTTTGTACATTGATGGTCAGAAGGTGCACATTAAAGGGTTTTTGTTTTAGCCTATCTAGTATGTTTTCTAAAATTTTTAGAGGTGTGCATCAAGAATTGAGAAAGTTATGAAGTTTTGTGTTCCTATAGTTATTCAGTTACTGTAGCAGGTGTTTCTAGAAGATGTGATTGAAATTTAGATGAATTGAGTTGTTGTGTATGTTCCTGAGATGTTCAATGATGTTTCTAGATTATGCTCTATCAATGTGGTGCATCCACATTGATCGGTGTGTTCATGATCAAAGATTTTCCTTTATGTGTTCGAATTTTCGTGTTCTTGGCTAACATGATGGTAGTAGTGTGTTGTGGATCCTTATGGATTAATCTTTTATTGTTTGGCATGTTCGAGGATATTGATTTAGGTCCTCACTATGTTGTGACCAACTTAGGTTGGTGTGCATTGAGATTTTTTCATGAATTGGGCCGATAGTTTTAATTTATTCTTTATTTTGTGGCTGACAGAGTTCATGTAAATTCATGTAGCGGATATATAAGAGGGATTGTTTCTTCATTTTGGAGTGTATGTGAGTGTGTGTATGTGTTGTGTATGCTTGGTGAATGAATGTGAGATGTGCGAATAAAGATCATATCATTTGATTTCAGATCAGAGTGTGAAGAAGATTGAGTGAAGTGTGAAGAAGTGTTTTTGTGCCTAATCAGAACTGTCATCAGGCTTTTGTAGAAGCTAATTTCTTAGTTCAACCTCATCAGATGGATTTAATCTTTTTTTTTTATATAAGGCAATGAGCCTTCCCTTTGAGCAGTGAGCTACAGGCACTATGTGTGAATGCATGTGCATTCCCTATTCATTTTTCATTATACTTCTAATAGGGTATAATCTTGTGGACTAACATCTACTGTGGTTTTTCCCCTAACAGGGTTTCCATGTATAAAATCTTGGTGTTCATGTTTTTTTGATGTGTTGTTGATTTATACTTGCACTGTTAATTATCAGATCTGAGATTAAAGGTTGATTAAGGTTGAATAATTTTAATTTATGTAACAATTGATTCACCCCCCCTCTCAGTTGTTTATCCTTATTTTTCCAAAAATTGGTATTAGAGCTTGTTCCTCTAAAGAAGTTTAATAAATTGAGGTGATATGAGATGGCATCATACAAGAAGGATAGTCCTAGATTCGATGGTGCAAACTACTATCTTTGGAAAGTTAGTATGGAGTGTCATTTGAAGTGCATTGGTGAGCCTGTCTAGAAGATTACAAAGAATGCATATACTATTCCTCAAAATGGTCCCTCTAGTGCCGATGAGATCAAAGAAGAAGAAAATAATACTAGGGCTATAGAAGCATTTCTAAGTGATTTGACAGATTCAGAGATGAAAATTGTGATAGGTCTGAAGATTGAACATGAGATTTGGAAAAAGTTGGAAACATTGTATGAAGGAGATGAACTAGTGAAAGTTGCTAAGCTAAAAAGTCTGAAAGGCAAGTGGGAGAACATGAAGATGAGTGAAGAAAACTTTTTTTCTTTCATGTAAAAGGTAAATGAACTAGTGATGGGCATTAGATGTGCAGGTGGAATCTTGGAAGAAGATGAGATTGTGGCTAAAATACTTAGATCTATGCCTACTTCTTACAAAACAAAAGCTCATGCTATTGAAGAGCTTAGGACAATAACAAATATGACAAGATACATGTTGATTGGAAAAATTTTTGCCTTTGAGTTGAGTGAATTTGGTGAATCTTCTCCTAAGATAGAGTCTGCATTCAAAGCTACTGTATCTAGAAAAAGCCAACAAAGATATGATCCGGGAGAGAGTTCCAGGAAGACATTCAAGTATGAAGACGAAATGAAATTGATTGAAGATGAAGAAAGAGAGCTATAAGAATTGGAAGCACTGATTTTGAAAAGAGCAGCTAGAGGACAAGGTAAGTACAAAGGAAAGTTTCCTATTAAATGTTTCTCTTCCTGTAAGATAGGTCATTTTGCATAAAGGTGTCCTAAAAGAGTCTCCAAGTATAAACCTGACAAGTCTAGATTTCAAAAGAAATGTTATTATGTTGAAGAAGGTGGTACTAATGATGAATCTGATAAAGAAACTAGAAATGAAGATGAATGGGTATTCATTTCTATCAAGGAAAATGGTCTAGTGTCCATCGAATCATCTAGTAATCAGAATATTAAGAAAGCTCTTGTAACTAGGATTGATGAGAAGGATGAGTGGGTGATTGACAATGGATTCTGACATCATATGGATGGTGAAAAAAGAAATTTTCTAAGCTTGGAAAAATATGATGGTGGTGTTGTAAGATTTGGAGATAACAATGCTGGTGTGATTTGTGGTAGAGGCACTATTTCTCTTGGTGGTCAATGTAATACTGATGATTTCCTATATGTTGAAGGTTTGAAGCACAATTTGTTGAGTGTTGGACAAATGATTGACAAAGGTTACAATCTTCAGTTCAAAGATGGTAAGTGCAGGATATTGGGAAGCTCCGAAAATGTGATTGCTTCAGGTGCAAAGACAAGAGGTGATATTTTTCAATTAAATGTTGCTAGTGAAAGTTGTTTGATTTCTCAAGTTGATGTAAGCTAGTTATGGCATAGAATTTGGTGTCATGTTAATTTTTGATAACATTGTCAAAATAAGTTCTACACAAGCAGTCAAAGATCTACCTAAGTTAGTGAAGCCTACTAACACTATATGCAAGGAATGTCATATGGGAAAGTGGACAAGAATTTCATTTAGGAGCAAACAACATCATTCCAATGGAGTATTGGATTTGGTACATACTGATATATGTGGTCCATCTAGAATCAAAAGTCTACAAGGAGAAAGGTACTTTATGTTGCTTATTGATGATTATTCTAGAATGGTATGGGTTGCTTTCTTAAGAGAAAAACATGAGGCATTAGAGAAATTCAAAAGCTTCAAAGCTTTGGCAGAAAATGAGATAGTTTTGAAGATCAAATGTTTGAGATCAGACAGAGGTGATGAATTCACTTCTCGAGATTTTGATTCATTTTGTGAAGAGAATGGAATAAAAAGACAGTTATTTGCTCCCCGGAGACCACAACAGAATGGAGTTGTTAAGAGAAAGAACATAACAATTTTAGATGCTGCCAGAAATATCACTACAATAGAATAGGCAATTAGCACCTAAAATAGTGTCAAATTTTAGTGCATTTGAGTTCATGAATTGGACACTTATGTCGGTGCAAAACTCAATGCAAACTGACATGCTCACTTCGGCACTAGATTTAGCGTCGGATTTAGAACTAGATTTAGCGCCATATTTTGTTGTTTCTAGTTTTGCTTCTGATTTTTCTTCTAGTTTTGCTTCCAATTTTGCTTCCAGTTAATTGCTTCTATTTTTGCTTCCTAGATAATTCCAAGTTTTTCTTCCAAGATTTCTTATGGTTTTCTTCTAGTTTGGCTTCCATTGTTGCTTCCTTTTTTTCTTCTAAAAATGCTTCTTTTTTTGCTTCCATTTATTAATTTAATATGTTTTATTTCAATTTAATTAGTTAAATATATCATGCCTCTTAAATAACTCATATGATTATAGAGTAAGTAAATTAAAATATATGTTTTATTTCAATTTAATTAGTTAAATATATCACACCTCTTAAATAACTCATATGATTAATTAAAAAGATCATTATTGTTACTTGATTTTGCTTCCAACTAAATCAGGTAGACTTATGATTGTGTTTGCATTTAAACAATAAAAGGTACATATCATTTCCTGCTAAGTTTTATCCATGTGCATAAAAGAGAGTATCAAAAAACTAGATTATTTGATTAAGGGAATTGCATACAATAGAAAAGAGAGTCAACATTTATTGCAAAGGTAGTCTTTATTGATAGCCATCACAAGCCGAGGGACTGAATATTTGTATGCATATAAAGAAAAAACTATACATTTACAGATAAAAGGAAATGCATATGTAAAGAAGGGGGACCCATCATTCTGAATGATGAATCCCAATTGAGTTGCCTTGCATCAGCTTTAGTCCTCCTACCCATCCAGCCTCCAGTTGTCATTTGCCCCTACTACTTTGAGTTTCCCTACATTTGTAAGAAGAAGTTGGTTAGATAAATGAAGGATCACCAATCAGTACATAGGAAAACATTTGTAAACATATAATCTGATCCTTATAAACATCAAAATAGCTAGCATATCATAGATGTCCAAGAAAAAAAAATATTTATCAAACACATCTATCATATGCTCTGTTTATCAAACATGTTTTCTCTTTGTGCAGATTTAGGACATAACTTTGTTACTGTTTTGGTTTAGTTGATTACAACATGTGGAGTAAAATGTGGCTCACACGAAGGTTGAGTCCAACATGTTGCCCTCATGTTTTAGGAGGGATAGGAAATTGAGCAACTTGATCAAATCAATGATAAGCCTATTCTTGATGCATTAAATCAATATGGAATCATACCAGCTGATCAACTTTCATTATCAGATTCAAAAGATGCAACAAAACGGTGAGAATCATCAAGAAAGTTGTTCTACATCTTTCACAATGAATGAAACAATCGGTTGCTTGGAAATATTACTCTGCTGGATATGTCTTTCAATCTTCTTAAGTTGGATCCAAAGTCCATATTAATAATGATATGATTTTTATTTCATTGTCAACATTTTCAAGGAGCCAGTAAAGAAGGGAACAAGAACAAGGACAAAAATCATTCAAAAATTAAACAATTTGTCTCTTCCCAAGAAACAGATGATTTATGTGATAATATGAACATTGAAGCACAAATGCATCAGTTTAATTATGGATAATCATTATGGTCGAGTTACTCAATGAGGTCTTACAGGTTATCAAGAGATATCAAGATCTTTCATGAGTTACATGGAGCAGCACAAGGTGAACAATTGAATGCAAGGACAAAGCCATCATGTTAGTATGTTTTCCCGAAGAGCAATGCATGAGAAGGAAAGCACATTGATGTAGATGAGTAACTAACATGCATTGGTAATCATATTGCTACTGATACAATGAGTATTGACAAACAACTATAATGCACACTCTGATAAACAACGAATGCATGATGGTTTGAGGAGATACCAATGATTCTACAAATGAATGTAGGACAGTCATGAAGGGCAGCCTTTGAGAAGGATTTCTTGGTAATCATGTCAAGGGCAGACTTGGTAAAGCAACTCATCATGCTAGTAATAGTGTGAAAAGATACATGTGAAGTATTTCAAAGTGATAGAACTACATGAAGCATAAAGTGATGCAAAATTTGACAGTAATGATGTTGGCAAGAGATTATGGACATGGAAAGAACTCTGTTGATTCAAAGATAAGCTATCATCAATATAAGGTAATGCAGTGCCATTTCCACTTTTAAAGGCTACATAAGATTAAAGTATGCAGCAAGTGTATGTAACTCAAAAGGTTCATGAAAGCCTATATCAGTCATGCATAATGATTCTATGATTTAAATCGATAGATGACAAAGAAGATGAAGATTTATGTATTCATTTTCTCCAAGAAAGGAAATATAGAGCCTCAACCTATGTGAAACAAACCCTCAAAAATAGAAAAATACCTAGAAATGAAGGAGCACTGTCATATTTACTTTGAAGAAAATGCTTATGGAAATGAAAACTGAATGCAAGCATGGCGACCACCATGATAAAAGGTATTTCTTCCATTAATGTACATAAAATACTATCTTTTGAAGAAAATACAAGTTCCATAGAGGGTTTTTCATTTTTCTTACAGAAAGACCAGAGACCGAGCATACAAGAATGAAGCATGAAAACATTAAAAAATAGAGCATTTTCGCCATTTTGATGAATGGAGAGAGCTCGAAATAAGCTTTGATTCACATAAAAGAAAAAAGAAAATCAAGGTATACATCGACATAGAGCTTACCTGAGCTCGAGTTTGTTTGTTTTCATTGAATATGCAGGTTATTTTTCACCATGGGAAGCTTCAGAATACTCAATCATGGTGGCCAAGAGCAAGCAAAGCTTCCAAAAAATAAATGAAGAGAAGAATGCATCAAAAAAATTAGAGAGGCTGCAACCAAGAAGCCTCGAAACCCTTCGAAAATGGAGTGAAAATGCTACATAATACTCAAGAAGCAACTTACCATCTAGTTGTAGGAGGATTTCGACCCTAAGAATGGAGGAAACAACTGAAAAATGCATGGAGAATGCTCAAACCCTAGTTCATCATGGTGGCCAAATACATAACTCTTTTCTTCCAAAGTTGCCAAGTAAAATGATTCACAGGTCTTTGAAAAACCCCAGATCAAAGACAAACCCAGAATGCCATTGAATAGAGCCTGCAACCATAATCATGGAGCCATGAAGGAGGCTCAAAAATATAATAAAGAAAATTTTACACTCTGTTCTTTTTGAAAATAGAAAAAATATTCTAGAGAGGTCACGACCAAGCTATCACCAGGAAAGAGAAAACATGCAGAAATAAAAAAATCTTTCATCGTTTGATCAAACCAAATATGGAGAGTATGATTTGTTTCATTTCTTTTTCTAGTGAGCTAAGTCCAGAGAAGCCGAGCCAAGATAGAAGGGTTTCAAAATAAGGATGCATGGTTGAAACAAAACACCCATTCATTTGTATCTATTGAGTAAATCGAGCTTGTTTTGACAAAAAACAGAGGTAAGATACAGAGAAATGGTGCAAAGAAACTTACTCAACTTCTTGTTGTTTGAAGAAATGCGAGCTCTAGAAGTTCTTTGATGTCAGCCTCAAGACAAGCAAGGCGTCGACAGAGTAAAGAAAGAGAAAAATGCATGAGAATCCGAGAAGGAATGTCTTTGAAAACACATTCAAATAAGTGGAAACAAATGATGAACCATGAAAGCTTTACCTGATTCAGCCTCAACATAAATTTTTGTGAAGAAAACTCTCAAAAGTAGTGAGAAATTTGATAGAGACTCCTTTAGAAAGCTCGAGGTTTCAAACTCTAATGATGGCGGCATGTGCAAGGCAAGGGAGCTTGAAAAAACCAAGTGAAAATGAAAGTTGAAAATTAGGGCTTGGGTATTTTGTTCTAACTCATCATGGCAGCAAAAATATTGATGTGAAAAAACTCAAATATGTTTAATCAAATATTCAAACAAATTTAGAAAACAAATATATTTTATAATAAAAAATTACTATTATCTACTAAGTTTATTAATTTGTATGTTCAATTAATAAATAAAAACTATTGATGTTATTTTATATAAAATAAAAATATGAAAAATATCTTTAACAATTATTAATTTTAATTTTAAAATATATATATATATAAATATTTATTTAAATAAAACTAAAATGAATATGAATTAAATATATATTTTAATCATTAAATTATGATTTTAATTATTATAATTTAATCATTAAATTATGATTTTAATTATTATAATTTGATCATTAAATTATGATTTTAATTATTATAATTTAAAAAAATTGTGTGATTGTGATTGTGATTGTGATATTACATTAGATTCCTTGCACCCTAAGACTTTTTTTAATTAAAATAGATCTGCCTCTTGCATTTCTTCCAAACCATTCATATATTATTGTGAAAAATAAATTCTAAATAATGATTAGTCAACATATAAATAAATAATGTGTTAAGTTCACGCTTTTACCTCTGTACCGCTAGATGATTGTGAGAGAGGTGTGGTAGCACAGTATATCGCCATACCATGGGATATTTCTTACTGCCTGGTGGTAGTGCGGTGTATACCACCATACCGCAAGAGGCTTCTGACTATTTGGCGGTAGCATGATATACCGTCACCCCGCAGAAGCAGAGTGGTAATGCGGGTACTGCCATACCGCGGGAGTCTTCAACCTGTTGAGTGGTAGTGCGGGGTATACGCGAACTTGGTTGATAGCTGAGGTATACGCCGAATAGTGGAGGACATTGTTGACTTGGCTCTAAACCCGATGCTAGATCCATACTGCCATACCGCAGGATATTTCTTACTACTTGGCGATAGTGCGTTGTATACTATCATACCGCGAGAGGCTTTTGACTGTCTGGCAGAAGCATGGTATACCGCCACCCCACATAATTCTTCTAGTAGCTGAGCGGTAGTGCGCTTATTTCCATATCATGGGAGTCTTCAACTTGTCGAGTGGTAGTGTAGGGTATACGCAGACTTGGTTGACAGCTGAGGTGTATGCCAAATAGTGGAGTATGTTGCTGACTTGGTTCTAAACCCAGTGCTAAATCTAGCACTAAAGTAGGCACTAAATCCGGTGCTAATTACTTGTCTTGATCAATGCAAAAAATATCAAAAATGGCACCAACCTGATAAATAGCGCTAACTTTTTCAAAAAATTAGAGAAAAATACATTAAAACAATGGGTGGAAGCAAAAAATGGAGCTAATCACAGGCATTTGTTGTATTGTATGATGTTGGAAGGTAATTTTCCTCATATCTATTGGAGAGAAGTTGTAAGCATTGTTGTGTATACTATCAACCGGGTGAATGTCAATAGTAATTCTGGTAAGACCCCTTTTGAGCTATGGTTTGGTTATAGGCCTACTATTAAATATTTCAAAATCTTTGGAAGTAGATGTTATTTCAAAAGAGATGAAGATATAGGAAATTTTGAAGCTATAAGTGATGAAGGAATCTTTTTGGGTTACTCTACTAAGAGCAAGGCATACTGGTTTTACAATAGAAGATTGAAGAAAATGGTTGAAAGTGGAAATGTTAGAGTTGATGAAGACATTGTTAGATCATCTAGGTATTGTGGATATGATTCAGATGACCAACAAGACAATACTGAGAATGGAAAGAATGTGCAGACACATAATCAAGCTCAAATTGTTTCGGTGAATCAAGAAAATCATGAAGGAGAAGACAGTGGAAATGCAGAAGGAAGAACAGAAGAACCCAAAATTCCAAGGTATGTAAAGCGAAGTCATTCTGAAAGTCGGATCATTAGAGACAAGAAAAAAGGTGTGTAGACTAGAGGAAGAATTGCAGAAGACTATTGTATGATATCCAAGATTGAGCCTAGCAATGTCAATGAAGCATGTAAAGATGAATATTGGATGGAAGCAATAAAGGAAGAACTGATGCAGATAGAGAAAAATGATACATGGATTCTTGTTCCCAGACCTCAAGACAAAAATGTGATTGGAACCAAATGGGTCTTTTGGAATAACCTGAATGGACAAGGTGAAGTGATCGGGAACAAAGCAAGACTGGTATGTAAAGGATACTCACAGATGGAAGGTATTGATTTTGAAGAAACCTTTGCCCCTGTTGCTAGAATTGAAGTTGTAAGGTTGTTTCTTGCTTATGCTACTTTCAAGAATTACAAAGTCTATCAAATGGATGTGAAGTCAACATTTCTAAATGGTGAATTAGAAGAAGAGGTTTATGTTGAGCAACCAAATGGATTTCAACTGATTGATGAAAAAGACATGGTTTTCCAATTGAAGAAAGCACTATATGGACTTAA
Source organism: Sequoiadendron giganteum (assembly GCA_007115665.2). Lineage (NCBI taxonomy): Eukaryota > Viridiplantae > Streptophyta > Pinopsida > Cupressales > Cupressaceae > Sequoiadendron > Sequoiadendron giganteum. The sequence goes on from CM021108.1 coordinate 193,719,866, forward strand.
ACAAGCCCCTAGAGCATGGTATGCTAGACTAGATAAATACTTGTTGAAGCTTGGATTCAATAAAGGTATTGTTGACAACAATTTGTATTTCAAGATGGATTAGGATAAATAATTGATAATTGAAGTCTTTGTTGATGACATTATTTTTGAAGGTGATGATGACTTATGTATGAATTTTTTTGATGAAATGAAAAATGAATTTGAAATGTCAATGATAGGAGAACTAAAATTCTTTTTAGGATTGCAAATAACTCAATTAGATGGCAGAATCTTTATTTCTCAGTCCAAATATGTAAGAGAGCTACTGAAATTTTTTGCCATGGAAGACTCAAATCCAATTGGTACACCCATGGTAATCGGATGAAAGTTAACATAGAATGATGATTCTCCTAAGAATGATGATTCTCCTAAGGCTAATCAAACAAGATATAGGTCAATGATTGGTGGATTGTTATATTTAACTCAGACCAGACCAGACTTTATGAATGTTGTGTGCATGGTTGCTAGATATGAAGCTGATCCAAAGGAATCACATGTGACTGTAGTAAAGATAATTTTCAAATACTTAAAAGGAACAATTGATTTTGGTCTTTGGTATCCTAAGGAAGATGATCTTACTCTGAATTCCTTTACAGATGTAGATTGGTCAAGTGATGTTAATGAAAGGAAAAGTACAAGTGGTGTTGCATTCTTCTTGGGGAATAATTTGGTGTCTTGGATAAGTAAAAAGAAGAACTCCATTTCCTTATCTACTGCTGAGGTAGAATATATTGCTGCTGTAAAAAAATGTATTCAAGTGTTGTGGATGAAGAAAATGCTGAGAGATATCAAAGTTGAGTATGATGAGCCTATTGCTATATTTTGTGACAATTCAAGTGCCATAAATATTTCTAATAATTTGATGCTACACTCAAAGATAAAACATATATCTATCAAGTATCACTTTTTGAGAGACAAGGTGAGTGATAAAGAGGTCAGATTGGAATATGTGGCCACAAAGGAACAAAATGTAGATATCTTTACTAAACTATTGCCTAAGGATAATTTTGAGTATCTCAGAGGCAAGTTAGGGGTGATTTTCCCTCCTAATCTGAACTAAGATGCAAGTCTTTGCATCAATCTGTGCACTTACAGTTAGATCTTATTTCAGATTGATGTTGTGGTGGCTGCTACTCAAGGGGAGTAGTCAGATGATTCAAATGATATGTGGTGCAAAGCTTGTGCACCTTTTCCATTAATTTCAAAGGGGGAGAAGTGTAATGTGAAAAATCGTGTATTGTAAGGGGGGAGAAGTGTAAGGAGGAGAAGTGTAGAAAAAAGGAGGAGAAAAGTACTATGTGAATAGTTAGTTGTATTGATGGTATTATTTTCACATCATGTGTTGCCATCAATGCCAAAGGGGGAGATTGTTGGATGTTTTGTTGTGTTGCTGCTATGTGATTGTCATTGATGTCAACACTATTAGCATTAATGATTTTGAAGGTTGTATATGTCAAGGATATTGATAAAATTGTAATAAATATATTGCAGGTAGTCTGTGAATCTGCGAAGGACAAAGTGATGGAAAGTTCTATACATTGATGGTCAGAAGGTGCACATTAAAGGGTTTTTTGTTGAGCCTGTCTAGTATTTTTACTAAAAGTTTTAGAGGTCCACATCAAGACTTGAGAAAGTTATGAAGTTCTATGTTCCTACAATTATTTAGTTACTATAGCAAGTGTTTCTGGAAGATGTGATTGCATTTCTGATGAATTGAGTTGTTGCGTACATTCCTGATATGTTCAGTGATTTTTCTAGATCATGCTCTATCAGTGTGGTATGTCCACATTGATTAGTGTGTTCATGATCAAATATTTTTCCTTTGTGTGTTTGAGTTTTCATGTTCTTGGTCTACATGATGGTGGTAGCATGTTGTGGATCCTTATGGATTAATATTTTATTGTTTGGAATGTTTGAGGATGTTGATTTAGGTCATCACTATGTTGTGACCAACTTAGATTGGTGTGCATTGAGATTTGTTCATGAATTGGGCCAACAGTTGTAATTTATTCTTTATTTTCTGGCCGATAGATTTGTTGATGTAAATTCATGTAGCAGATATATAAGAGCGATTGTTTCTTCATTTTGGAGTATGTGTGAGTGTGTTTCTATGGTTTATGCTTCATGAATGAAGGCGAGATGTGCAAATAAAGATCAAATCATTTGATTTCAGAGCAGAGTGTGAAGAAAATTGAGTGAAGTGTGAAGAAGTGTTTTTGTCCCTAATCGAAACTATCATCAGGATTTTGTAGAAGCTAATTTCTAAGTTCAACCTCATCAAATGGATTTAATCTGATTGTTTTATGTAAGGTAGTGAACCTTCCCTTTGAGCAGTGAGCTCCAAGCAATGTTCCTAAATGCATGTGCACTCCCTATTCATTTTCCATTATACTTCTAACAGGGTATAATCTTGTGGACTAACATCTACCATGGTTTTTCCCCTAACATGGTTTCCACGTATAAAATCTTGGTGTTCATGTTTTTTTGATCTATTGTTAATTTATGCTTGCACTGTTAATTATCAAATATGAGATTAAAGGTTGAATAATTTTAATTTTTGTGACAATTGATTCACCCCCCCTCTCAGTTGTCTATCCTTATTTTTCCAACAACAACTGCCTTACTATTTCTAAGTAAGAAATTATGTTAGGAACTATTCTGGGTAGAAGGAAAGGGGTTGCTTTGAATCCATACACCCTTATAATTGTGCAATCATCATATGTGTACTAGTCTCCCCAGATGTGGTATACCTTTCCCCTTGAATCCTTCTCCTTAGGTCTCAGGAATCTCTGTATTCTTAGGGACAAGTTGTAACCACAAGGATGACCAAGCAATTTATATAGGGGCTTCACAAAGTATTCTTCAAAGTACAAGTAATGTGACCTCCCACACCTATTGTCCCAAATTGGTGTCCACATTTGTACTAGTCTTATGTTTTCATCATCATCCAGGTCCTTGATTCTTAATTCCTCACCCCAAATTCCCAAAGATTTCCCTCCATAAAAAATCATATACATAAGAAAAGAATAAGGCTTGCAGTCGATTGCATCACTGTTGTTCTTTATAGAATTAAGTGACCTGTTCAAAGCCTCTGTTAAATATTCTACATAATCGAATGGTCTAGCATCCTAGTTTTTAATATCTATTGCCAGGACCATATGAACTATTGCCATTTTGGTAGGAACATCAATCCCTAAGACTTGTCCAGCCAAGTAGTAGGTATGTTGGTAATACTCTTCAAACAATTCATCAGAAAATGGAGGTCATTCACCACTAGAAAAACTCTTGAGTTGATTTCCTATGTCCCTAGGTCTATGCAAAGGAAGCCTCCATCTTTTGTAATTGGTGTCCATAGCATGATACTCTTCCAAAAGATCTCTAATTTTAAGTGGTATATTCATAGATAAATCCAATTGGAAACCCATAGAAATATAATCCTTATTAATGGGGAGAAAATGTGAGTCGTCATGTAAATGAATTCTCTGTGTTTTGGGATTATACATTTTAGTCAGTACTCTAATCAATTCTACATTAATAAACACATCTGGCATCACAAGATTTCCAAGATTCATCCTCCATGGATTGGACACAAGCTTATGCCTATACTTCTTCCTATAGTGGTATATGAACATATCATATCCTCATTATGGACTCCATACATCTCCTAGGTTTCTTTGTTTATCTTCTAGTTTCCCGACTGAAGGTTTTAGTTGTGCTATTCTCTTGGACCTTGATCCAGAGTCGGGGCATTGTTCAATTAAGTCTTGATTTAATGGCCTCTTTTTTTTTTTTTTTACTTTAGGTTTTACTTATGTTCCTTCCATGATTCTTAAAACCCTAGCTCCTCTGTAATTTAAGAAACTTCAAAAAATAATTCAATTTGAGTCTCAGTTGCTTACTTGAACCAATGTCACATAGTCTGAGCTTCCTCACTATCAAGCAATCCCGCATTCTCCAAATTCAGCTCTAATTCATGTATGCTCTAAGATCTTATAAGAAAAATATGATCGGGACTTGGCACATATCATTTGAATCCAGTTCATAAATTTTGTTACTAGACCAATTTGCTAATCAATGGTGGCATTAGTATTAGTTGTTTCTTCGAAAACTTCACCAGTCATGTCAACCAGGTGAGGAGTACCTTTTTCACTATATCGAAGGGACTATGATTCCACTCTCACTGATATCTCCTTTTCTCTTCGATGTCTTTTTGCCTTTGTTCATATTTTCAGAGTTTTGAATGGAAATGCAATTACTTCCCTTTGATATCTTATGGTCTCTTCAAAATTTTCATTCCCTCTGTGTTTATTGCTCTATTTATATTCTGAGATCTTTCTTTTTTTCATTATCAGAGTGATCGAAGGGACTTTCATTAATGTCCCCCCGATAAAAGCTTTTCTCTTCGATATCTATTTTCCAATTGTTTTTGTTGTGTCGAAGGGACTTATACGTCACTCAACCTAATAATTCAATGTCTCTTCAAAATTATCATTTTTCCATCTATGTCTCAGTTTTGATAGTTGTTCATTAGTTATTGTGGCATAATAATCAATAATGTCTGAGAGATGTTTTTTTGTTTCTTGAATGCTAGAATATTTTAACATAATTGAAATATTATGCACTTTTGGTGTTTGGATTTTCGGCCTATTGGCGAGACATGATGACATCTCCCTTTGAAACGTTGTCGAGAGGACTCTGGAATATGTCCCTTCAATATGGGGTACTCTCTTCGATATTTCATGGTTTCTTGCTCCATCATCCCTTTTCGAGTTGTCGAGGGGAATCTAGAATATGTTCATTCGATATGTGGTACTCTCTTCGACATTTCATGTTTTCTTGCTCCATCGGCCCATCGAAGGGACTAAGATACTGCTCTCTTTGAAATGACACTATCCCATCGATATGTTTTTTTCCTAGTGGTAGGCCTAAGGGAAAGTGTGTATTGAGGTAGTAATTATGGGGAGGGCAGTTTTTTTATAATATTTTTGATAAAAATGGGTTTGAAAGGGATTAGTCTTATGGTAAATGGAAGTCTATTATAAAAATGTGATGGTTTGAGGGAAAATGTCCATGGCATACATTTAAATGGTTATGCTTAGTTGATGAGGATTGAGGTTGATTTTCATTCCTAACATAACCCATCATAATCATTAATTAATTTATATTATTGCAAATGACATTATGAATATTCAATTTAAAAAGACATAACTGAGTAGCTATTGTCAATCATAGCAACACATGTCTAATTAAAATAAATCAAAGATTTATATATTCAATTTGAATTTCAATTACAATATCCAAGTATAATTTGGCTCATAAGGCCACATAGTCAATACAATGTATAAATGTTACATCAAGGTTACATCATAGACTAAGACAGTCTTGTAAACATCCAAGGTTTCCTCTTGATGCTTGCCTCCACTAGTGGACAAGAACATGGTTGAAGCACTTTACCACCCAACCACGGAGCTTATGCTTCCCCAAAATTATTCCAACTTGAAGAATACCTAACTTTGCATGGAAATTTTAATAGCAAGACAACAATCTGCAAGGTGGAATCTGGTGTGTGCCCAAATACCAACATGCATCTCTATCTATGAGTTAGAAAAATGCAAGATCTATGTTAGGAATGACAAAGAGTGTTATCACAAAGTCCATACATACATAATGAACTAATTGCTTGACCAAAAAAAAGAATAACGTTGTAACAAAAAAAAAAAGTTTTGGTAAAAGAAAAAACCTATACTCTCTAAACTCCATTTCGGCACCTGTCCCAAAAGGTAACTTTCTACAATTATTTCATAATAGCTATCTACCCTCTAAAAAAATTTACCCTGAGGTGCTCTAGTCTACTTAGGTGTTGTTGTTCTACTCAATTAAGAGAATTATTTACACACACATGTTATGAAAAAGTATTTTTTTCTACTTATTTCCTTATTAAACAAATAATCAAAAAAATGATTAAATGGAACTATTCAATGCATTATCCAGTCATATCATACACATGACTCACAATTACATTAAATATAGATCATTATCCATTTAAGAATGAATTCAAAAAGTAACAAAAGAAGGTATTTCTCAAGTATTTGTCTGTACGTAGACGAAGGTCTATGTGCATACACATATATGTGCCTACTTAAGTTATAAATTTGTGCATGCATTCTAAAATAAAAACCAATAAATTAGATTGCTATCATTCAAATAATATTTCAGATCGACATATCATTATTAGATTACAAGAAGTAAAAGAATCTTAAGAAAAAATTTGTTGAACAATTTTTCCACATACTATTATGTCATTTGTATCAAACCAAACTGTGTTAGCAAACTATGCTATTGTAGCCAAACAACTACTATTTATATAGATTGATGTTGTTTTCAACTAAACAATTATAGTTTATAATAGAATGATATTGCTTATACCTAAACATATAATATTTATAACAAAATGATTTTTTTTACAGCTAAACAATTGCAGTATACATCTGAACAATGTTGTTTGCAGTAGTTTACAGTTACAACTCCAAGTTACCATTGCTTTGTTATTTCAAGCTCTATCATTTTGAGAACAATTGTATATAAATACATATAAGAAAATAACCAAATAATGTTTTTATTGATTCTTGAAGGGTAATTTATAGAATTCGAATGACATGATAACCATTTATCAACAATAATAATATGGTCATAATCATGGGATCAATCTTAAAAAGGCTCAAGTTTGAAGAACCCTCATTCAATGTTTAAAAAATTATACCTCTGTCATTCTATGAATGACCAACAATTGTTTGATTGTTGCTCTATAATATGGTGGTTGAGGACAAAGCCATACATGTCAACCCTCGGCTTGGATATATTCACCCCAAGGACAATATAGGTGTCGTTCATGGAGAATGATAGTTTACATTACCACATGCAAGAATATTGAGGGAATGAATTCATCATTTTTCCTTCGTCCTCTGTGGACTAGGTGACATGATTCAATAATGTCACTACAACATAACATGATAACACAACTACTAGTAAATAATATAAATTTATAATACAAAAATGGGCAACATAAGCCCACCGTCGCCCACGACAATGAGACAACATAGAAAATCAACAATACCCATCGATCCAAGATTGAAGGGTGATGGCTTTGCACCATATGGGCTGCCATCAGATGGATATTAACATAACATTTATGTGAAAGATTCGGCCTACCCTTAAAGGGTGATATAGATTTAAAATTGGATTAACTCCAATCATAGTCTTATCGGCTTACCCAGTAGCCATGTGATGAGCTAATTAGAAGCACATGCAATAGATACACAAGCGATGGAGACATCAAAAACTGACAGAGTAAGACATGTTCGGCTTTCAATCCTTTAGTGGAGCATGCATATAGTATAACCGAGCAAAGAAAGACCATCATGGCTTGTCTCACAACTGAAAATATATATACATTCAATGGAACAATTTGCATGAGAAAATCTATGAACAAGTTTTATATGATTATTTTTAATCATCGATATAACATTCAGACTGTGCATTGAAAATAAACAAAACTAAAAAGAAATTCAAACCTTTCAATGTAAAACATAAGATACCTTTGAAAAAGATGATTTTTCCCCTTTGGCTTTCCCAGAAAGCTCGATGAACAACCCATTCTCCCTCTATTGGCATCGATGATATCTATCAAAAATGACAAATTTTCTTGCTTCTTCCTATGCCTCCACTATGGATTTGTTTCAAATCTTAATGGGTATTAATATTTAGTCACCCCATTCATAAAATTTGAATATTTTCCTTAATTCGATGGAAATCCACTATCGAATGAGATCTTTCTCATGATGCTATTTAAATTATATCAATTCAATAATGATAATATCGGCTTCAAATTCAATTGATAAGAAATATAAATATATATATGGTCTTATATATATGTGTGTATTTTTTGTAGATGTTTTCATGTTCATATTCAACATTTAAATAAGAATGAACTTTTATTTTCATTTTAAGAAAAAAATGTTTAAATGTGGTGGCTTTTTCTTATCCATTAAATAAACCTTTGTGAAATACATACATTCATTTTCATGTTAAGTCACACTATCATTTTCTTTATAATTCTCAAAATAAAACCTCAAGATTGACAATTAAATATGAATTTCACATGGTTTACATTTCACAAGTACATCTTTTCAATCATTGAGTCATTTCAAGTCAAATTATTATAATTCTCCTATATGAATTTCAAATGCAGTTATCATGCCATCTTGTGGTGTGTGCACCCAAATTCCATCAAGCTTACCATTTGATCTAGTTAAACTATCCTACTTCAACCGTGTTCTCATCCTCCAACCCATCATCCTGCAATATCACACACTTGTACTTGCGTAGTTCATGAGTAATGTTCAATCATGATAAAATAATAAGATAAGTCAAAAGATCATGTAGTCAATGATAGTAAACTTATTTCAAACTTTCAAAAATATCAAAATTTTCAATTCAACATTTTGAATTTACTCAATAATTTAATTCTTCATATTATAATTAAAAATGCAGTAAAATTGGGTTATGACATCCTTCCCCTCTTGGAAGAGACATCATCTTGATGTCCATTTAATCAAAATTTAAGCATATATTTCTATTTCAACATCACATCATATTGTCCCAAACCAAAACATCATAATATTTCAATCCAAAAAAATTCAAACAAAATCATCAAAGTCTCTTTCTTAAGAAAGAAAATGTGGGAAGGAGCATTCTATTTATGGGTGTGTGCAAGAAGTTGACTCCACTTTTTGGCCAAAAAATAGAAGTGTTTTCCCTGATTTTCAGAATTTGTCACATTTGACCTTAATTTAAAGCACTTACAAATGGAATCTTAAAAAATTCACTAACCTTAAAATGTAGTACTCAGAGTCTAGTTTCCAAATATGTAATTTATTTCATACCCAAATGATAAAAAATGATTTTCAATAGGAATTTCTAAAAACCACTGTTTAAAAGTCACTTTTTTTTACCATACCATGCACATGGACGCCATCCATATTTTGACCTAAATAATCATATTTTTCTAAATCCTTTTGGGAAAAGATTCGTAACTCACTGAAGCATGTTTTCGATATTTTTTGTAATTTTTTAATGAATATTTTTTTTATTGGCCATATTTGTTGTTTTGAAAAATTGTCATGTACGTCACGCATAAGATGACCTAAACTTATCATTTTTTATTTTTTTCTCAAATTGAAAAGAATTGTCTGAAGTACGTTTTGGTGCAATTCGTTTTACAAAAAAATATTTAATAAAAATTTATTAAAATACTAAAAAACCCTGATAATTCAAGTTTATGGACTAGTTTCATTAGAAATTAATTGAAAAATAGAAAAAATAAATCAAATTGTAAAAAAAATTACATATTTGGAAGCTACATTGTTTCATCTATAATGGGTTTTAATTTCGTCAAAAAATTCTGCAAAATAGGTCTTCAGACATATGTCCAAAGTTGTTATTTTCATGTGACATTGGCATGACCTTCAAGTTGCAGATCAAACCAGGTCCAAGGCTTAGGTTCGGGTCCCCAAGCCATTTCTCAAACCGAAAAACAAGCCAAAAACCTAACCAAAATTTTCATATTTTAAAAAATGGGATCTTGTTTTAAAACGGGATCCTATTTCATAAAAACACAATTTTTTATGGTTCTACAAAAATGGGATCCCGCTTTGAAATTTGCCAAAATGAAAAGTTTTCAAAATGGGATCTCGTTTTAAAAGTTTGAAAATGGAAAATTTTCAAAAATTAAAAGTTTCCAAAAAAAAAAGGTTTTCAAAATGAGATCCTGTTTTGAAAACTTTCCATTTTTGGAAATTTATGTTTTTGGAAAATTTTCAAAATGGGATCCCGTTTAGAATTTAGACTCAAGATCCTGAAGCTAAAAGGGATCCTCTTTATTAAAAATCGGGATCCCATTTTTTGCAAGCCGATTTCATTTTTTGCCCAAGGCAAAAACTTCCATGTTTTTTGGACTCATCTTCTTGCATTTACCCTTCTTCTACATCCTCTTAAGTAGCACTGTCTTTTGAATACCAGTCCCATTAGACCTTAAGCTGAGCAATATCTTTTCTCTGCAACTTAACGTTGCATCTATCTAGGATTCTAATGGGCTCCACTAGCCACACTCCTAGATCATGTACTTGCAAGTATTTCCAATCAAGCACATGAGCTACATCAAGATGATATGGCTTAAGCAAATAAACATGAAACCCATTATGAAGTCGAGCCAAAGAAGGTGGTAGAGCGAGTCTATAAGCAACTGGGTTAATCACTTCCAAGACTTCAAACAGATCCACATATCTCAGGGCCAACTTGGAAGACTTTCCAAAATAAATGGAACTTTTATGAGGTCTGACTCTTAAAATAACTTTATCCCCTGCCACAAATTGTCTAAGAGTTCTATTCTTGTCGGTATAACTCTTCTTTCAGTCTGCCACCTTTGTTAATCTACTCTTAATGACTCACTTGTTCTTCCATCTCCTTAAGCATTTCAAGTCCTACTATGATCCTGTCCTCCAATCTATCCTAACTAGTGGGTGTACGACACTTTCACCCATAAAGAGCTTCAAACAGTGTCATACCTAGATATATGTGATAAGAGTTGTTGTAAGCAAACTCTACCAATGGTAAATATTATTTCCACTTATACTATTGGTCCATACAATACATTCAGAGGAGGTCTTCGACTACTTAATTCACCCTCTTTGTCTACCCATCAGTCTAAGGATGATAAGCTGAGCTGAAATTCAACTTGGTTCCCAATGCGACATTCAGGGTCATCTAAAATCTTGAGGTCTTTCGAGTGTCTCTATCATAAATGATAGTCTCTGGCACTCCATGCAAGTGGAAGATCTCCTGGAAAAATTTCTTGGCCAAGGTCAACGATCCATCCTTAAGGTTTCTTGAAATGAAGTGCACCACCTTGGTCAAATTATCAATCACAACCAAGATAACATCATGTTGATTCTTTCTCAATGACAACCCCTATACGAAGTCCATACTGATCACCTGCCATTTATACTTAGGTATGTCATGAGGATATAATAGCCCGGCTCGATGTGCATGCTCAACCTTGAGTCACTGGAACTCTAAGAATCTAGATACAAACTCCACTACATCCTTCTTAAGTTTAGGACAAAAGTACAAAGCTTTCAATTCCACGATCATCTTGGATACTTTGGGTGTCTTTAATAAGGTGCATTATGAACCTCTTCTAAAACCAACTTTCTCAACTCTCTAGAGTCTGGTATATGCATTCTTCTCTAGTATCTCAAAATGCCATTTGGTTCGATCTCATACCCATCAAACCGATGATCTATAGGATTTTCTAGTAGGGCGCTCTTCACTCTTTCATAGTGCTCATCCCCTGGAAAATGTTGTATCACTTATCTCGAATTAGACCTTGTCGAGATCATGGCTGCCAGATGTCTTCATCTACTAAGAGCATCAACCACTCTGTTATATTTTCCTTTTGTATACTCTATTTTGAAGTCATACTCACTAAGGAATTCCAACCACCTTCTTTGTCAAGCATTAAGGTTTGGTTGAGTGAAAATGTATCTCAATCCCAAGTGGTCTATCTTGAGCTCAAATGGATTTCCCAAGAGAGAATGCCTCCACATCTATAATGCATGAACTATTATGGCCAATTCTAAATCACACGGTGCATAGTTCACCTCATGTTGTTTAAGCTTCCTTGATTCATACATTGCCATTTGTCCATCTTGCATTAGTATTGCTCCCAATCCCTCTCCTGAAGCATCTATGATTATTATGAATCTTCCATTAGGATTAGGGATAGTCAACACTAGTGTTGTTGTGAGCCTCTCCTTCAGTAGTTGGAATGCCTATTCACATTTATTTGTCCATTCAAACCATGTTCCATTTCTTTGGAGTGATGTGATAGGAGATGCAATCTGGGAGAACCCTTGCACAAAATTCCTATAGTATCCTATGAGGCCCATGAAGCTATGAAATTCTGACATATTTTGAGGCATCGACCATTCCATGATTGCCTTGATCTTTTCAAGGTCTACAGAGACTCCCTCAACTGAAATCATATGGCCTAGATAGTGCACCCTATCTTGATAGAATGAACACTTGGATAAATTTCTAAAGAGTTTCTTTTCTCTCATCCATTGTAGAACTATCCTCAAGTTCCTATCACGCTCTTCAATAGACTTTGAGTAAACTAGGATTGCGTCAATGAAGATCAAAACAAGGTCATCCAAACAGTCTCTAAACACACTATTCATGGGGTTCATGAAAGTTACAGGTGTATTGGTCAAACCAAAAGGTACCATGGTGAACTCATAATGTCCATATCGAGTTTGAAAAGTAGTCTTCGAAATATCTTCTTCCTTTATTCTCAACTGGTGGTATCTCAACCTAAGATCGATTTTGGAGAACATTGTCACTCCCTTCATTTGGTCAAACTACTCATCGATCCTCGAGAGTGGATATTGATTCTTGATGATAGCCTTGTTCAACATCTGATAGTCTATACATATATGCAAGGTTCCATCCTTCTTTTTCACAAAGATAACTAGTGCTCCCCATGGAGACACATTGGGTCTTATGAGCCCTTTGTTCAACGATTCAATTAATTGGGCCTCCAACTCATAGAGTTCGGTGGTGGTCATCCAATAAGGTTCTTTGTATTGAGGCTCATCTCCTAGTACAAGGTCAATAGAGAAGTCAAATTCTTGTTGTGAAGGTAATTTTGTGAGTTCATTAGGGAATGCATCTCATAAATCCTTGAGAATAGGGTAGTCATTGAGATATCATTCCTTTTTGTTAGGGTTACTGATATGCACAATATAAATAGCACATCCCTTCTTATGAGACTTTTTGAGCTACATGGTAGAGATCTGTCTAAGCTCCAAGGTCTTTGCACTCCACAAATCTTGACTAGGTTCCCATAACCATCCAGACAATTAACTACCTTATGCTCGATTAACCAATTTATTCCCAAAATTACATGATATGAGCCTAAAGGTGCCACATACAAGATGTCCTAGGTTTGGAAGGTTGGAAGCTCTAACTTGTTGTAAAAGAGATAGGTATCTACCCTCTACCCTATCCAATTACCATACTGCATTATCCATGAGTTTTCCATGTATCCAGGTCTAATAAGTATTTTGGATATTACTCTAGGATGTATGAAACATTCAATAGCTCCGATATCATTTAAAATAGAGACAATTTGGCCTTAGAGCTTACCCGTTAGTTGTATTGGTAAAGCATGATACTCTACCTACTTGTTATCCACTACAGTGTGGATCTGATGATGTTGAGTCTTCTAATAGTTTTCTTCCTTCCACGGCTTCGATCGTTGTAGAAAATTTAAGGCATAATGATTGCCTCAACAAGTATAACACCCGTCGTGAGGCCCTTTGTGACCTCTTGGCTTGTCCTCCCTGAAGCCCTTCTACTTTTGGTCCTCCTTACCTTTGTTTATGTTTTCCTTCTTGCTCTTTCCCCCATTACCATCTTCGCCTTGCTCCTCCAACTCACTTTCTCTCTTGAGATTACGAATTTGATGGTTCTTGTCTCTTTTATGAAACTTTTTGTTACCAAACCGTGACTTAGGATTTGCATTATTGTGGTAGTTGGATATGTGTTGTATTTTATGCTCCTATTTGGTGGACTTTAAGAAAACTTCATTCATGGTGAGAGGATCATGCATGTCCACTTCTACTCCAATATGGGGTCTAAGTCCCAATATGAACTTCTGAATATGAAAAAATTTGTCTCCTTGGTACTGGGGCACATACTTTAGTAGGTTGGTGAACTTTTCCCAATATTGGGTCACATTCATGCTTCCCTGAGTTAAGTTTTGGAATTCTATCACCTTCTTGTCAAAAAAGAGTTTCCTTAACAACCTCTTCCTAAAATATTAGAGGAAGAGTTCCCAAGTAATCTCAGTAGGTTGCAAATTCATTTTTGACTTTTCATTATCCCACCATGTGGCTGCTTCAGTTGAAAGCTGATACGTAGCCGATGTCACTTTAGTCTAGTTGGATAGGTTACAGAGCCCAAATTATTTCTCCATCTCAATGATCCATGCCTTTGCTCCTTCTTCGATAGCCTTACCATCAAACTTAGGCGGTGCCACTCTTTTGAGATCTTTTCCAAGCTCTTCCTCAATTTGACCTCATGGTCCTTCTCTTGGACCACTATTCCCCTAATTTACTTACGCATTCCTATGAACCCAATCCTCGTGTGCCACTCAGACTTCATGTTCTATGTGATCCATATGAGCCTCTTGCCTATTCAAAAGCTCTAGAATATGTTCCAGTCTCTTGTTTGGTCCATTGTCTGACCGACTACCACCCATCTCTTGCTTGGTGGTCACCATGCTAACTCACACTCGACTTGCATCACATTTCATGTCTATCATAACTTAACACTAGGTTTTATGAGTAAATTTTCTTATTCTACTTAACATTACATACACATGCATATATCACTCATTCATCAAGGACATACACATTCATGCATTGAAAACCTATTTTGGAGTTCTTCATTTGAACACACCAAAAATATCATCTTGTTTTATTTACATTAAATTTGGGTCAATAGACCCTTATATACAAAAGATTCTTATTACATTAATCAGTTTTCTTGTTATCAGAGAGAGGACACTCCTATGGTTCCTTGTCAAAATTTACATCAAGTTTTTTAGAAGAGGATGGTTGAGCACGTAGGCTCTGTTTTTCCTCCTTAGTTAACAAGGGTGTGTTTATTCCACACCTTAGAGGCCAATCTCTTATTATGGAAAGCTTCTTGATCTTAGGTATTCGCTTCTCCTCAATCTTCTTACCTATCTCTAGCTTAAGTCATGCGAGGGATTGAGATAGAGTCTCCTCGTTAGGAATCTCGGGTTGAACCTCAGTCTTAACATTTTCTTCCATTTCAACTTTCTTTCTTGAGGTCCTAATGATCTTCCCTTTCTTTCGTCATGCCTTAGACCTTCTCATTATTGCATTCAATCCAGGTTCGATCAATTCTCAAGACAACTAAATTTGGTCAAGGGTCAACTATTCCCTAGTCATGGCTATGGTAGACTCAAAGGTAATAACCCATCCTAATTATTACTTAATTTATATTATTGCAAATGACATTATGAATATTCAATTTAAAATGAAATAACTAAGTAGCTATTGTTTTTTATTAGTGATAAAAAGGTTTTGTGGGGACCAAAAACCCCTTACATATTGGTTTTGAGGGGACTGGAAACCCCAACCAACACAACAAAAATTGTAGAAAAATAGGACAAAAACAATCAATATCCCAACATCAGCAGTCTACCACAAGATAGAGACAATAAAACAAACTACAGAGAATCAGATTTGAGGGGGTTGAAAACCCTTTTACAACTAAGAAATCATAAGGGCCTACAACCCAAAAACTTGAAAGAAACTCCCTAATTTGGCCAGGCACTAACCACAACCAACAAAAAACATTCCAAATAGCTTCTCAACATTGGGCTAAAATAACAAGGGTTGCTAAGGTACCCTTTAAGAACACTCATTTTGCCTAGACTCCCTACCTCAATAAGAGAGAAACTAGTGAAAAAAAAGTTTGAGAACCTAGCAAAGCTCTGAGAAGCTTCAACCACCTTGCAACACCGAACCACCTGATCTGCCATCTCAATCTTTGCCTCAATAGGAGAGAGCTCCCCTTTATAGGAGAGGATAAAAAACAAACCTTCCCACCGAGGCCACTGCACTCCACCTCACATAAAATCCACCTCAATAAGAGCTCATAAGAGAGGAAAGAGAAATTTTCCACCTCTACAACCACCACCTCCACCTCCACCTCCATAGGAGCGGGCTCCTCCTTAATAGGACTTGTCTCCACCTCAAAAGAAGACACAACCTATAGATCATGGAAAAATAAACTGACAGTAGGAAGGAATGACAAAAAAATCCTTAGGCATCATAGGCACTAGGTGTAAGACACGAGAAGAAAACAACCCATCCAGCAGAGAAAAGAAAGAAACCACCCGAGCCTTAAGAAATGACATTTGGAAAATCTCAACTAGCAATCTAGAACCAATCCCCCTCATTAGCAAAAAATTTGAGACCCAACTGGGGCACGAAAAAAACTAGACCAACAAGACAAGGCCCAAAGCTCAGAGAAAAGAGAAACCAAAAGGCTTCAACAAGAAAAAGTAAAACCACAGAACAACGGAACAAAACCCCACAAGGAGAGACAACTTCACCAACCACCTAGTGGACAAAAGGAACAGTAGAGACCTCAGCAAGGAGGACCAAATGAAACATTGGCAGAGAGAACAAGGTCGCATAAAATACAACAGGGAAAAGAAGTGCAAGCCAAGCCAAAATACCACTAAGAAAAGAGACCCATCGCTAGAGTGAGCAAGAGAAAACAAGCCCCAAGAGGAATAGGGGACCCCAAACAAGACAAAAATAAAGAGAAGGCCACACAGAAAAACCACCAAGCTACCACAACATGTCGGTCAGAGTCATAAATGGGCCAAAACACCACCATTCAACAAGAGGGGAACAAGAAGCACACAAAACACACCTAGAGAAGAACCCCCACAAAAGAGCCACCAAAAAAACAACGGGCAAAAGCAAAGGATAACCAAGGAGAAGCAAGAAGGAGAACATACTAGCATGAGGAGCACCCAAGCCATCCTAGTACGCCGAATAGGAGCAGAAAAAATCCCATTCAACCATCAAAAATCCTTAGAAACACCAACGCACACCTTCACCCACTACAAGGAAAGCATCAAGGAGAGAAGCCTCCAATCCCACCAAGATTTGCAGCACCAAGACATCCCATGAGTACCAGAGGAGCAAAGATCTATAGAGAAACTTGGTCTGAGCAAAGAGAAAGCCCCAAAAAAGGAGCACTGGCAGAATAAGGCTCGAGTCGAAGAGGGCACAACAAGAGAAAACTCGCCACAACCCAATCCCACAATTGTGACCTCAAAAACTGAGAATGGAAGAAAAGGTAGGCACACAACCATAGCCGCAGGGAGAGGAGGCGTTGGCACCACCAACAAGCCCACAGCCAACACAAGAAATACTGAGATAGGGAGAGAAAGCACCAATGCCTCCTATAAGCCCTCAGCCACCACGTCATCTACATCCTCCTCATCTTCATCAGATCCATTTGCCTCCATGGACGCACCAACAACAACATTCAAACACGAGCCTCCTCTTCCAAAACTCTCGCCCATCGCATTCAAAAATGTAATGTTAACTAAGTAGCTATTGTTAATCATAGCAACACATGTCTAATTAAAATAAATCAAAGATTTATATATTCAATTTGAATGTCAATTACAATATCCAAGTTTGACTTGGATCATAAGGCCACATAGTCAATATAATGTATAAATGTTACATCAAGGATACATCATAGACTAAGATAGTGTTGTAAACATCCAAGGTTTCCTCTTGATGCTTGCCTCCACTAGTGGACAAGAACATGGTTGAAGTGCTTTACTGGCCAACCACAAAGCTTACGCTTCCCCAAAATTCTTCCAACTTGAAGAATACCCGACCCTACACGGAAATTTTAGCTAGAGAGCAATATGCAAGGTGGAATCTGGTGCATGCCCGCACTTCAACATGCATCTCTATCTATGAGTTAGAAAAATGTAGGATCTATGTTAGGAGTAACAAAGAGTGTTATCACAAAGTCTATACGTACATAATTAACTAATTGCTTGGCCAAGCATAACAATAATGTAGCAACAACAAACAATAGGTTTTGGTAAAAGCAAAAACCTATTATCTATGAACTCCATTTTGGCACCCATCCCAGAAGGTAACTTTCTACAATTATTCCATAACAACTATCTGCCCTCTAGCAACATCTACCCTGAGGTGCTTTAGTCTACTTAGGTGTTGTTGTTCTACTCAATTAAGAGAATATTTAATACAAAAATATCTTATGAAAAAGTAATTATGTCTACTTATTTCGTCATTAAACAAATAATCAAAAAAATGATTAAATGGAATTGTCCAATACATTATCCAGTCATATCATACACATGACTCACGATTACATTCAATATAAATCATTATCCATTTAAGAATGAATTTAGTAAGTAATAAAAGAAGGTATGTCACAAGTATGTGTATGTATGTAGATGAAGGTCTATGTGAATACACATATATGTGCCTACTTAGGTTATAAATTTGTGCATACATTCTAAAATAAAAACCAATAAATCAGATTGCTATTATTCAAATAATGTTTCAGATCAACATATCGTTGTTAGATTACAAGAAGTAAAAGAATCTCAAGAAAAAAATTGTTGAACAATTTTTCCACATAATGTTATGTCGTTTGTATCAAACCAAAATGTGTTAGAAAACTATGTTGTTGTAGCCAAACAACTATTTTTTATACATAATGATGTTGTTTTCAGCTAAACAATTACAATTTATAACAACCAATGTTGTTTATAGCTAAACATATAATGTTTATAATAAAATGACGTTGTTTATAGCTAATCAATTACAATATACATCCAAACGATGTTGTTTGCAGTAATTTACAGATATAGCTCCAAGTTACCATTGCTTCGTTATTTCAAGCTCTATCATTTTGAGAACAGTTGTATATAAAATACATATAAGAAAATAACCAAATAATGTTGTTATTGATTCCTGAAGGGTAATTTAAAGAACTCGAATGACATGCTAACCGTTTATCAACATTAATAATATGATCGTAATCATGGGATCAATCTTAAAAAGGCTCGGGTTTGAAGAACCCTCGCTCAATGTTTAACAAATTATACCTTTGTCATTCTATGAATGACCAATAGTTGTTTGATTGTTTCTTTGTAATACGGTGGCCAAGGATGAAGCCATATATGTCGACCCTCGACTTGGATATATTCGCCCCAAGGATGATATGGGTGTCGTTCATAGAGAGCGGTAGTTTACATTACCACACATGCAAGCATATTGAGGGATAAAATTCATTGTTCTACCTTCATCCTCTATGGACTAGGCGACATGATTCAATAATGTCACTGGGACATAACAAGATAACACAGTTGCAAGAAAATAATAGAAATTCATAATACACCAATGGGCGACATAAGCCCATCGTCACCCACGATGACGAGGCAACATAGAACATCAACAATGTCCATTAATCCAGGATCGAAGTTTGATGGCTTCACACCATATGGGCGGCCATCAAATGGATATTAACATACAAAATAAAATATAACATAAAATTTATGTGAAAGATTCCACCTACCCTTAAAGGGAGATATTTATTTAAAAATGGATTTTCTCCAATCATAGGCTTATTGACTTACTTGATAGTCAAGTGATGAGCTAATTAGAAGCACACACAATAGATACACAAGGGGTGTCAACATTACAAACTGACAGAGTAGGACATGCTCGACTTTCAAGCCTTTGGTTGAGCATGCACAAAGTATAAGGTAAATCAAAGAAAGGTCATCATGGCTTGGCTCACAACTAAAAATATATATACATTCAATCAAACAATTTGCATAAGAAAATCTACAAACAAGTTTTATATGATTTTGTTGAGTCATCAATATAACATTCCGACTGTGCATTGAAAATAAACGAAACTGAAAATAAATGCAAACATTTCAATGTAAAACATCAAATACCTTTGAAAATGAGGATTTTTCCCCTTCGTCTTTCCCACAAAGCTTGACGAACAACCCATTCTCCCTTTGTTGGCATCAATGATCTCTCAAAAATGGAAACTTTTCTTGCTTTTCCCTACACCTCCACTATGGGGTCGTTTTGAATCTTAATGGGCATTAATGTTTAGCCACCCCATTCATAAAATTTGAATATTTACCTTAATTCGATGGTAGTCCACTATCACATGAGATCTTTCTCGTGATGTTATTTAAATTCTATCAATTCAATAGTGATAATATTGGTATCAAATTCAATTGATAAGAAATATATATTTATATATATATATATGTGTGTGTGTATATATATACCTTATATATATGTATTTGTTTGTAGATGTTTTCATGTTCATATTCAACAATTAAATAAGAATGAACTTTTATTTTCATTTTAAGCAAAAAATATATATGTAGTGGCTTTTTCTTGTCCGTTAAATAAGTCTTTGTGAAATACATACATTCATTTTCATGTTAAGTCACTCTTTCGTTTTCTTTAAAATTCTCAAAACACAAGCTCAAGATTGATAATTAAATATGAATTTCACATGGTTTGCATTTCACAAGTACATCTTTTCAATCATTGAGTCATTTCAAGTCAGATTATTATAATTCTCCTAAATGAATTTCAAATGCAGTTATCATGCCATTTTGTGGTGTGTGCACCCAAATGCCATCAAGCTTACCATTTGATATGGCTAAACGATCCTACTTCAATCGTGTTCTCGTCCTTCAACTTGTCATCCTGCAATTGCACACACTTGCACTTACACAGTTCATCAGTAATGTTCAATCATGATAAAATAATAAGATAAGTCAAAAGATCACGCAGTCAACGATGGTCAACTTCTTTCAAACTTTCAAAAATATTAAAATTTTCAATTCAACATATTAAATTTCCTCAATAATTCAATTTATTATATTATAATTAAAAATGCAATAAAATTGGGTTATGACATAGTGACCTTTGCTCAAACATCGCCTTCTCTTGAACCTAGACAACATCGATGAGCCCATCGTAAACTCAAATAGTTGTAGAGATAGGAGGAAGGTAGTTCCAATTTGATGAGGAAGGCACTTGCAAAGAGGAAGGTATAACTTGTGGTCAAATAAACTAGTAATGCAAAACGAACAATTTTCAGTTCATATAGTTTGTTTTTAAATAATAAAATGATACCTTTAAGTAAAGGCAACGTTTGCTTGAAGGTATTATTTTATTGTTTTTTAAATTTTTGAAGGCCTTTGAACAAAGAGGATCTTTGCTCGAAGGTTTTGAACTTCAATTGAATGTATCTGTGTAAGGATCTTTGAAAGGTGGTTGCAAATGTCCCCCTCGAGCCTTGCTTTCAAAAATTTGATGTCCCAAGTTTGGGACCCATTATTGCGGGATGACCCACTTTTAGAATGTTTGTGAAAATATAGATTCCTTTTTATTGTATGAATCTCAAAGTGTTGTAATGTGAATGATATGAGAATGAATGCCATATTAGGAGATATTCCTAGGATGTATAAAATGAATGCATTGAATAACTTTGAATATAAGGACACAACAAGAAACTATACAATGTGTGTTTAGTTAGCCTTTAGTGAGAGTTGAGAAAATATTGAATATGAGAGGGTCAAGTCTATAATTGTGAAATCAACATAGCAACCTAAAAAAGACAAAGAATATAAAAAGAGGGTAAATTCGAGTGAATAATAAGTACATGGAAATATGTGCTTTCATAGGTGTAATCAGTGTATGGATAGGGGAATATATTGGGGTGTGCTTTTATGTGGATAAAGTGGAGACATGTGTAGTAGAATGTACACAAATAGATAAGTTAATGAAATGGAGAAAAAGGGTTCAACTTTACATAAAATCAAACCATCTATTGATATATACATGTAATAAAACATTCTCCTCAAAATAAATATAAAACTAAATAAAAAATATTGTAAATAATAAAACATAACTTTATTCGTTATCTCTCTTCCACCTCCATACTATTTATAGGACAATGTGGACTTATTTTCATCAAGTATTTTGACTCTATAACAACTTTACATGAAATCACACCATTTATTGATATATAAATATAAAAAATCACTCTCCTCAAAACAAACGTAAAATCAAATAAAAAATAACATAAAGATACAAACATAACTTTATTCATAATCTCTCTCCCTCCATGTTCACTATTTATTAGATGATAGGGACTTATTTTCATCAAGTATTTCGGTCCTATGACAACTTCATAGGAAGCTCTCTCCAATTGCCACATGTCATTGCTATCTACCCTAGAACGCAAAGGCCAAGGAAAATTGAAATAGAAAAAAACAATTTGAAGCCTTAAACATTTGTTTTTCTTGGTGGTGTCACATACCACGCCATAATCTCATGTCTCATTTATACACTCATTAACGGAGACATAGAAGGAAAGTAAAGGAACTAGAAGTTTCTACAACACTTCTTACATAATTGTCTTAACATTGTTTTTTTCTATCTTATTTCTAGTGGAATCTTTTAGGGTCCCTCTTCTACACGAAAAAGTACATTTATGTTTTTGCATTTGATTGTTGTAAATTAAAAACCATTTTAAGAGCATGTAATTGACAATACAAAGATAGGGCTGGCCCCATTAACAATCATGAAATCTCCTTGCACTTATTACTAGAAAGAATGTTTTTCAAGTTTGGTATGCAAAACCTAAACATAAAATAAAACTAGGAAACAAATTAGGCATGTCAACAAATTGAAGCAATCAATGCACCTCGTTTGTCTATAGATTCTTTGTGGAGAGAAAATTTGGATTAGCTTTAACCTTTTTGATGTGATAGACTTTGTATAGTTTATTCATAAGAAAAAATCATGCTAGTAGTTGACAAGGCAAGTGCATTAGATGCTTGGCCTTTATCAAATTATTAATAATGGTACTTTCCTTAACCAAACTAAACCCATTGAGGTTAGGTTAGGTTAGATAGTGTATTTCACTCTAGTAAAGCCAAATTTCTCAACCTTTCAAATCATATCCTAATTGGCACGGTGACAATCATCAAATTTGATAGAATTACTTCCACCAAATTCCATTATTTTATTGGGTTTAAATTAGTCCCACTTTGAAAAGTCCTTGTTGAATGGATCTTTCAAGGGAAGGAATCATTACTTGGCTTTGTTTTATTGGGGATTGGGCCAACGTGCCAGATTGCGAGGAAAGAGGCAGATTGTAAGGAAATGGAAGAATTCAAGAGAAGAGGGAAAATGCCCCAAACTCAAAACATTTCTTTGTCAACATCTAAATTCCCAAGGCCTGCTCCTGCCCACCTAGTCTATGGATATAATTTCCTAGGCTTATTTTGTTCCCTAGGTTTTTGTTTGCCCCGGGTCTTGAGTCATCATATCATGGCCTGGTTGGCTGGCCGGCCATTGTCATTTACGAAGGCGGCAAGTTATAAGTCCCAAGGGTAAAAATTTGTGCCGCATTTCATGGTGCACTTTATAACAATCAATCAATCAATTTGAACACAAATCAGCGTATAGAAAAAATGTTGAAATGTGTGCAATGGATGGACCCCTTGGATGGAACAAATATGGGAATGGTACCATTTTTTTAGTGTTAATTTTGAATGTGTTTGCAACGTTGTAAGGAGGCAAAACAATCTTGTGGGGCTTGAAAAGAGTTTTGAAATGGTCTCATGGGCTAGCCCGGCAAAAGTAACGTAGCTATGAGGAAGTGTTGGGTAATGAGAGGGCATTAGGACATAAGAAAGGGAAAAAGCACCAAGCACAAGAAGGCGACCGGCTCACTGTAACACGGAGCGGGAGTTAAGGGGCAAGGTTTTGAAAGAAAAAACCGGTAAGGGAAGCGGCGGCGTTGACTGGCGGTTAATAGAGCCGGGTGAGTGGCTCCCACGTGGAAAGTTACAGTGCATGGATGACGAAAATTAGGAGTGGATTAGGGTTTTTTTTCCTAGGCTTGCAGTACATTTTACTACTTCTTTTATTAGGCTTAGGAAGTGCGCAGGGCAGTGTGCGTGCGGGCGTGTGGTTTGAATTATGGGAGAGTAAGACGCTGTCAACTGTGCGTAAGAATACAAAAATGATGTGATAATTGTCGGTATGCAGTGCAATACAAGGCAGAGGAAGGAAGTGAAGGTTTGTTGATATTGGTGGGAAATGGGGGCCATGATGGAACGGGTGGACGGGCAGTAGCCACAAGCGTGGGTCCGCCCCGGGCCGACGCTGCTTGGGTTTCTTTTTCTTCCTTCGTCTTCGTCTTTGAGGCGGAGAAGAAGGTGCAGGAGTGCCGGGTGGAAGACGCCATAGCGGACCAAGAATAGGATATCTAGGTAGTCTGTTTTTTTTGTTTTTTGGGGGGTCCGGTTATTGGAAGGCGGTGGGGTAAGAGGAGAGAGTGGTCGGATCGATGAGGTGGGCGTGGGCTGATCGAATCGAACCCAACCGCCGCGCGCCATGACGTTCGCCGGATTGCTTAGATCGTGTGATGGTGCGGGGGTTTTGAGTTATGGAACACGATGAACAACGTTCAGATCGGGGGAAGTCGGAACAGAGAGTGGTGCTTCAGTCTTTGGGCACGCACGAGTCGCAGAGAGTCATGGAAGGGTTGCAGCTCGGAGGAGGAGGCGGCGGGTTGCTGAGCTCGGCCATGGTGGGGAACAATAGAATTGAGAGGACTGGTGGTGGGCAGGCGTATCAGGAGCAGGTGAGCGGTGGCGGGAACGGGAGCGGGAGCGGGACAAGCGCGGCTTTGGCCTGTAGAGGAGGGGAAGAGAAGGTGCAGGGTGAGGTTGGGGAAGTGAAGAAGGTGAAGAAACCGACAAAGGACCGGCATACGAAAGTGGACGGGCGCGGGCGGCGAATCCGGATGCCGGCCACCTGCGCGGCCAGGATCTTTCAGTTAACGCGTGAGCTGGGGCATAAGTCGGACGGAGAAACGATTCAGTGGCTGTTGCAGCAAGCGGAGCCCACCATAATGGCAGTGACGGGTACCGGGACCATCCCGGCCTCGGCTACGAACATGGCCGGGTCGATCCGCGGGTCGGGCAGTGTGATGGGTGGGCGGGCGTCGACGTCCTACGTCGGGTCCCTCGGCTTGGCCGTGCGTGGGGAATCGGAGACGGCAGAGAGGAGATATATGAAGGGGTTCACGAGCGCGTATGGGCAAGAAGTGGGCGGCGGAGGAGGAGGAGGTGGGGAGGGTTTCAAGGGAGTTGAGATGGGTCACGTGCAAGATGAATCAGAACGAGGCGGCAGCGGGTTTTTGACGAGCGCGACGGCGGGGGCCAAGTATGGGCCGGCAGGCAGTCAGGCTGCCGGTCTGATGCCGTCTGCCATGTGGACAGTAGCTCCTCCCAGTAGTAGATCGCCCATGCCCGGGGCCATTTGGATGCTTCCCGTGACCGCCGGCTCCTCGGGCGCCGCCCCACCCGCTAATCTCGGACCTCCGCCGCTTCTACCCTCTGACCAATGGACGTCCTACCGCTCGGTATCCTCCACCAGAGGAGACCGTGACCACACCACCACCACTACCACCACCAACTCCAACATAAACAACAACAGCAACAACCATAATCTGGCGTCAATGATGCCTCAGGTTCTCCCCGGTGGGTTCACTCTCATGCCCCGAATCAACATCTCCGGCGCCATGGGTCTCGAACTCCAGACCGCCCACTTGGCCGGCGCCAGTGCCCATCACCACATGCCCTTGCCAATGAGCATGAGCTCCATGCTTCTCCAGCAAGGCGGTCTTGCCTCGCAGGGCATTGGTCTCGGCCTTGGCGGTGACGGGGCACAGTACGGCATCATAGCGCCTCTAAATGCATACAATAACCCTGGGGTAAGGTCGTCCGGGTCTAATCCTGATCATTATGATCACCAGAGGCAACAACAAGATGCCGGCAATGAGGATCAGCAACAGCAGCAGCAGCAACAGCAGTAGTTAGAAGCAGGCTGAAAAATACGTTACAGTGACTGTGTGTGTGAATTGTGAGCATACAATATTTAGTGGATTGGAGTTTCGAGGCGTATGTGAAGGCCTCGGAATTACCAGAGGGGCAGGAACAGGTTATGAATTTAGCGAGTTCGGAGATTAATCTATCGAGTCGCAGTTGCATTGCACCGTTCTTTGCTGAGTATTCAACTATTGGGAAGCAGGTGACTTCAATGCCCACTTCATTTTTCAATCTTTCTTTCTTTTCTTTTTCTTTTTTTAAAGTAGTATATTTTTCTTTGAACTTTTCGATGTAGAGTCCACTTGGTATAACATCCCAGTTCAGAGGCTTCCATAAACTATCATTCGACCGGTTAGGAGGTGCAATGTTAGGAAATTTCCAAGATTGGAGATGTAATATAGAATTCTCAATAAGAAAATTGGAAGATGGATATGTAACATTTAATATACGTATATTTGATTTTTAATGCAAAACCACTTTTGCGGCGTCAAACAAGAGCAAAGTTTTTGTGCTTGAAGGCCCACAGAGAAAAACCTATTGACTATGAATTTTTAAATTTATTTCACCATCCCTTGTTTCTGAAACTCCCTTTTTGTTTTTCACTACCACTGTTTTTTTTACTGATATTCAAAGGAAAACTCTATAAATCAAAACACAGAATGTGCTCGTGTCTCAACACTGTATTCTGATTGGAGATAATACCCAATACGGCATCTATAATGTTCCTCCATCTCGTAATTTGAGTTAAGTAAAAAATGGAACCCCAACTAATTCTCTTTAATTCTCTTCACTTGCTTTTGATACATCATAGATTTTGATCTGAAATCTTGATAATAAAAATTTATTCCATCAAATTTAGAAAAATATTGTTTAAAAATATGTTATCTTATTGTGATATTGCTATCAGGATTCAACGGTGTAGTTTTACCAGTTAAATTCATTGGTCAATGAATTTAACTGGTAAAACTACACCGTTGAATCCTGATAGTAATATCACAATTTGACACGCTGTGAAAAATACCTCCTGCTTATCAATATTATCTGTGTTTCTCACCCATCCAAAATCAACTAAGCTCTTTTCCAATTAATAGTTGTGTTTCAGCCCACTGAGTTTGAGTGGTTCATTAAAATTAGTTCACCCCTCTCCTTCCTTGGATCTTCAATTTAGCTTACAAAATTTATCGGACTTCTTTTACTCTATTTCAGTTAATAGTTTGGTGTTATAGGAGAGTATCAGATCCTTGATTTGATTCACATGAATTTTCTATAATCTATGAAGTAATATATGATAGCTTTTGATTTTAATTGTGTATATTGCTCACTACACAACTCTATTTCAATTAACAATTGGGTGTTCCAGGCCATCCCTCTCCTTTTCCTCCTTTACTTGGAGAGTATCAGATCCGCAATTTGATTTACAAAATATATATCATTTGCTTCTCGATCCTATTTCAATTAACAGTTTTGTCTATTGCTTAACCCTCTCCTTTCTTCTCTCCTTCCTTCCTCTGAAAAATACTTCGATATAAATTTTCCACAATCCATTTTGAATACCATTGTGTTTTCTAACCCTAACTAAACCAATCCATTTTGAATACTAATCATATTTTCTAACCCTACTTAAAGAAATCCTTGTTTGTCTGTGATGGGTACCGTGGGATTCTAAACGTGGATAAAAATACTCTTTCCTTCTCATTTTACAGAGTAGTTAATATGATGGGGAGGAATAGCATGAAATGGAAAATGGTTAATGGTTGATTTGACAGTAGCATGGGAATTGTTGATTGATGGAAATGATTGCAACTTGCAGTGGAAGCGGATTCGAGGCCCGCATGAAGGCGTGATGACACCTACACGTTTGGAACTCTTTTCTCTTCATTCAACTGCAATGACGAGATAATGATTCCCCGGCAGGAGTCCTTATTTATCAACGTTGATACGACGGATTGGACGTAACAGATAATACTGAGTTTCTACAGTGAGTCAGTCCTATATCACGTAATCCTTTAGATATAGAGAGTACGGGTGAGTATTACTATTATTATACGCATTCTATGGCAGGGTTTGCTTGCAGTTGATTTATTTGTGTGTAGAGAAGCTTAACGGCCTCATTTTAATTTCTATTTACTTGGCTTTGTACGAGTAAAATAATATGATATCTTTGTAACGGCGATGTTTCTACATATAGAAATTTGTCTACTGTGCTCAATGGGCTCAGATTGAGTTATAATGCTACAGGTCCCCCCTTGTTTCAGTCTTGCAGTCATGTCATTTTTTTACTGTGCATTGCCCAGCTGAAGCTAAACCTAATCTGCATAAAGCTAAAAATAGTTGTTTGATCAAAACAGTCATGTGGGTTATACTTTATTCTAACAGTTTGGTCAGATTCCACTTAGTTTTATGCCACTGGTCGAATATCAAACAACCTAATCTTCAGTTTTCTTTATTGTTGACGTGACTGTAATAATTATCATTCCATTCATAATTGTGCTCCTCGTTGCTTCCATCAAGAAAAAGAAATTCTGATTTTGTTTACATGGACTTGAATATGCTGTCATGGTGATATTAATAAAGAGAAAGAAAGTATTCCTCGCCTGTGATTCTTGTGATATTTTTAGACATTCTAAATTCTAGATCTACCACAGCCACAACAAAAAAAATAAAAATATACCATTTTATCCTGAGCGCCCGACCAAATATACTTTCTCACATGAATGGTGTGTATTGGATGGTGCATTCCACCCACCATTTTATTTTGCTTATTGGATGATCCATTCTATCCACCATTTTATTTTACAAATAGGGGAGAAGATCGTGTAGTCGTGTATATTTTAATAGGGTTATAGTATTTGTTATTTTAATGTCGAATATTTTTAAATAGTAGAGCATTAGTAGTCTTGATTTTAAAGTTGTTAGGGGGAAGATTTAGTAGTTGTGTATATTTTAATAGGGTTATAATATTTGTTGACTCAATATCGAATATTTTCAAATAGTATAACATTAGTAGTTGTGACTTTAAAGTTATTAGGGAGAAGATCCAGTAGTTGTGTATATTTTAATAGGATATTAGTATTTATTGTTTAATGTCGAATATTTTTAGAAGTAGAGTATTAGTAGTTGTGATTTCAAAGTTGTTAAGTTTCTGTCATTAGTAGTCACAATTGAATGAAATGTATTCTTTAGATGTAAAAAACAACAAATCATGTGATGTCACATCAATGCATGGATAAAACACTATTCAGTGCACAACTAATCTCAACAAAAAATGTTGATGTGTCATTATATTTGATGATGTAGACCTAAAACTTTAGTTATAAATAAGGTCCTTGCAAATAAGTCCTAAAAATTTGAAAGTTATTTGAAATTGTCACATGATTTTGAAAGGCCCAAAATTAAAGTGTTCAACTATTAGATCTTCTTCCCTAATCTTTTTTCCAAAAAATCCTCTAGATATCTTCCATCCATTTAACAATGATGTTATTTAAACACCATCTATCCATTTAGATAGGGTGTGATATTCTTTCATGATGAATAAATACTTATTTAAACATACTATTTTGAATAGATTTTTTTACTAGATTGAATACTTTTATACAGGTTACATTGCATAAGATATTTTTAGGTTTTTTAATTATTTTAAGCCTTTGTAAATGATTTTTTTTTATTATTTATTATTTTTATTTTAATAATTATAAAATGAAGGTATTTATAAAGCAAATAAATATTTAAATATAAATAAAGAAAAACATAATATATAATAATAATAATTTAAATAGTTATAGACATCATTAGATTTTAGTCTATGTTTCATAATGTATATTATTTTTTGATTTTCTTAATAATATTTATAGAAATTCCTAGCCCAAGGACAAATGTAAAAGAATATTAAGAATAAAAAATTAAGTCATATATTTAATCTTGTAATTAATTGATTAAAAATAAATTATCTTAATAGATATATAAATATATTAAAATATTTATTTATTATTATATCATTATTTAATAAATGTTGTATGTTTTTCTTTTTTTCTTTTTTTGATAGGTGCACCATATATATTATCGATCAAAAAATATTACAAGGCAGCCTTTTGG
Organism: Sequoiadendron giganteum; assembly: GCA_007115665.2. NCBI lineage: Eukaryota > Viridiplantae > Streptophyta > Pinopsida > Cupressales > Cupressaceae > Sequoiadendron > Sequoiadendron giganteum. The sequence continues at coordinate 193,749,672 of CM021108.1, forward strand.
CACAATTTATACTTCAAAATGACATACATTCCTAGGAGACATACTATATTGCTCCCTTCCTACCAACCTATCTTATATTATCCTAACTACTTATAAATGTTGTATGTTTTTTTTTTCTTTTTTTTTCTTTTCTGATAGGTACCATATATATTATCAATCAAAAAATATTACAAGGCAGCCTTTCCCCACAGTTTATACTTCAAAACGACATACATTTCCAAGAGACATACTATATTACTCCCTTCCTACCAACCTATCTTATATTATCCTAACTACTTATAAATGTTGTATGTTTTATATTAATATTAAAAAATAAAATTAAAATTAAATAAATATATTTTATTATTATATAAATAAATAAAATATTTTTAATACATTTGATTATATATATATAGATAGATATATTTTTTTAAATTATATGAATAATCGAATTTCATTTTAAAATGATTTTCTTATAATATTTATGTTTTTAAAATTGATTATATTTTTGTATGTTCATTTATAGTTGAATGTATACTATATTACTATTTATATCTTCAGTTTTAATTATTCCATTAGTTGCATCAACTCTACCCATTTGCCTAGATCCAATTGTTTTTTTTTCTCAAAAGAAAGAAGAGGGGGAAATAGTTAATGAGTTGAAAATGGTTATGAACAAATGATGGGTAACCCATTTTGACCTTGCTTAACAAGATAGGATAAATAATTAACTAAAGAAAATAGTTATATATTTATGAATGGTTTCTTTTTCAAAATTTTAAATCATCTAGTTTTATAGACCAAGTTTTGTGTTAGATTTGTAGTATACTTTAACTTGAATAAAAAGAGTTTTTAAAGATATGCATAATGATAGTTTCTTTAATTTAGATATTGGTAATAGTTTTATTTTATACAAATGATTAGTAAAAAAATAAATGGGGTAGCAAGTTAAGTGGGCTTAACCTTGGGGGAAACTTTGTCGTTAAGCGCGCTTGAGTTGGAGCAGTACTCAGATGGGTGACCTCCTGGGATGGACCAATGCTTCACCTCTGTGAGCATCACCTACATGCAATGAGTGCTAAGTGGACCATTCATTATCATGAGAGATAGGTTCTTATGAACCACTACTCATGAATCATGGGTCAATGAGTTTGACTTGAAAACTACACAGTTGAATCCTGATAGCAATATCATTAAAAAAAATAAAATTATTAAAGATTAATAGTGTAAAGTATTAACTTAATATAATTAGATTATGATTAATTTTTTATGAGTAGTTTATAAAAATATATATATTAAAATCGATATTATATATAATATTGAAGTATAGAATATAGTATAAATAAAATATTGTCATAAAGATTGGATTGTGTAGACCAGTCATAAATACTAGTAGGATGTTGCCATAATAATGGGTTACACTTTTTGGGACATCCTTATTTTTGCTGAAATCACATATTTTTAGAAAATATAATGATTAAGCCTTAAAAAGGTTCCATTTTAAGGGTTTTAATTGAAGAGGGTTTGATCAAACCCACTTATATCAAACCCCCTTGGATAGAAAGCCGCTAGTTTTAAACCATACCTATAATGGAGTCTCCTCTACACCTATCAAAATGCTGATAAAAAACCACTTTTGATTTACCTTTTAGGGGATCAAATTAATTAATTTAAAATTATTTTTTTGTAAACATGTAGTCCTTATTATAAACTTCTCAAAACGTATAAATTTAAATATATTTAATTTTATTACTATATTTATTTTTTATTTCTTGTGAATGTAATTTTTTCAATGAACATCGAGGTCTTTATTTCACACATACGAAAAAATAGGAAAAGAGAGAAAAAAATTTCTTAAAAATACATGTAGACTAGCTATTGATGTCCTTATTCCAACAAAAAAAAGAATAAGTTAATTCAAATGAATACAAAAAAATTTATGCAGCTGAAAATATAATATATCCAAATTATAATTACTCTGAATTAGAAAATTAATTAAAAAATATATATGCAACAAAAAATTATGAAAAAATATCCGTCCACTAGATAATGGTGTGAAAACACTGTATTTAAAAAATTAAAATTGCATGTTTTCTATAAAAAAAGTTATGCAGCTGAAAGTAAGCATCATTTTTTGAAAATGATGTCTAGTAAAAAATATAAGTTAATAAAAACTACATAAAATAATTCACAATTTTTTTTAATTTTTTTTTTTTTAAATATACTTAGATTCTCGACACAAAATATCACAAATCACTAGTTTTCTTCATCTTCAAATTCTTAATGGTTTAGCTTCTATAGGCATACGAAAGTGAAGATCTGGTGAAAAATGTTGATTTCAATGTCAAGTTTGACCAAAAAGTGTAACCGATTATTGTGGGATCACCCACAGTTATAAAATCTCATCTAAAAGGGGGGATAAATAGTCTTCTTAAGGAGAACATAGTCATAGTACACTATACCAAAGCTTAAGCTAATCCACATCTAGTCTTTTAACTTCATGGCCTACTAAGCAAGTAAGAGATTAACAGTTGTCTACATAGCTTGAAGGCAATGAAAGTTTGCACAATTGATAGTTCCCTCATTATGAAGGGTTTCTGAAATATTAGTAAGTTTGGTTGTCTCTTGTGTAACCTAAGTGATTTTTTTGTCCATGTTGTCTTGGTGAACTTTGAGTCCGTAGAGTTGAATTTGAAGATTGTTCACTTGATCTAGATCATGGTGTGCCTTCAATTGCACCTTCATAGCCATGGAAATAATATAAATTTGAAAATGCAACTTGGAGTAAATAAATTGTGTTTGAAATCCATGAAGATAGCCAAAGTTAAAGAAAGGTTGACATGCAATAGAAACTCACATAAATTTCATAATAAGTTGCTTACAAGATTTTGTAACCACATTCCCAAAGACTCTAAAACCTAGGAGAGAAAATTTCTATGACCAATTATGAGAGAATAAGGTTGGGGGGGAGGACTTAAGGATTTCTCAAATCATTTTAGCATATAGGAAAGTCCAAAGAAATGCCAAAAAATCTCGTGGTTGTAGTAGTGGAAGAAAGTGGGAGGGGGTTGAATGAGGTAGATACATGATCACATGGTTAGATTGATATGGAGTTTCCAAGCGATGAGCTAAGATTGGGCATTTGGCTTGAATTTCCACAAGCGAAGGTGAGATGTTTCCACTTGGCAACATGTACTTCAATTTCCATTTTTCTACAAATTGATTAGTAAAGGTGTGTTTGGAAAAAAATATTTTGTAGATTTATTTTAGAGGGAATATCTAATACTTGGAGCCTAGAGTTGACACCAATCCTTCAAGAAGTTACATTAGAAAAAATATTGAGTTTTAGTGTGGGAAAGGGTGGGACAAGGCTCTAAATTTCTACCCTAGCTTGTTGGTCAACTTGATTGAGATTGAATTCTTGCTTGATATGGTTACATTTCTTCCATTGGAATTAGGGTAGGTCACAAAGATCGTTGAAGACTTGGATACTCTTTTTGCATTTTCATTTATATGAAAATATAAGAACAACACTCAAAGGAGTACCATCACCGTGTATCAATCTATTCCACTAGATGGCTAAGGAGAAACTTAAAACTAGGTCAAAAAGACTAGTCATACAAAGTTAACTATTGGGAGAAGGTTTTCCATGCTTTCCAAATGTTGTTGAATGACTCAAAAAGTTATGCATCTGGATTATCAATAGTTACCATGTAGATATTATGCACAAAGATAATTATACACCTAAATAGGTGTATGAGATCATATGACATTTTGTGTATTAGAATCATCATAGAATCACTTTGAAGTTTTGTGGATATCTAACATATTTTTATGAGTTTTGATTCACTAGCACTAAGGAATTGTATTATTATAAATGCATGTAGTTCCAAGACAAAATAAATGTTATTTTCTTACAAATGATTTGAAGCTTAATAAAACTAAAGTATATTTAATATTCAATGTTATTGTCAACTTGATGTAGAGATTCAACCATTTGATGGATGGGAAAACGTGTACATGATGATTGGCAAAATCTTTGTTTGTCAAAAACACTCAAAATGATACATTGTAATCATGTTGAACTTGCCAATTGATGCACTTGATATGAAAAGCTCTAAACATGTCTAAAAAGACTTGGAAAATGTTTAATGTAATAAATTCAGTTATAAATGTACAAGTTGTAGAACTCAACCAAAATAGTTCCTAAAAAGTGTTGCATTCCTCTTAACAAGAATCTTAATATTTTGAGGAAATAGTATTAAAGGTGTAACCCTACTCATGCATTCAATGGTATTCAACTATTAAATTAATTGGCATGCATCCACTCAGCTACAACTAAATTAACAAGGTTTATTTTGTAATACTGTGATGTCTAAAGGAGAATTGTAAGAAAAATACCGTTTGATTATAGATCAATGGAATCGATCCTTATCTAATCATATATACATTTTTTTTTATAGAAAGTATTGTTTATTCAATCAACCATCTCTATATGGATCTACACATCTTCAAGATAGACAAAATAAGGTCTAGAGTTGAACAATTAATATACCAATTATTCTAAAAGAGATCTTATATTATAATAATTTATCAAGCCGTGGTAAATGAAATATAGTATGTCACTTTTATAATTTTTATTTAAATGAAATATAATTGAGCGATGGCTAGGGCTTCGTCTACGTCGACGGCAGTTTCCTCTGCGATTGTGGTGGCGACATTCAGGGGTTGTGGCGGTGTGAACGGTGTTGATGGAGTCAACGGCGAGCATGTCCAGGTCCCTGTGTTGCCACCTAAGGCGGGTAGGATTCCACCTGAGCTTGGTGTGAGGGAGTTGCGCGGGTCCTCTACTGCGGGGGTAGAGAGACGCTACAAGCATGGTGGGCCTGTTGCGAAGGTGTCAACTAGGGCTTTGTTTTTTGGGCACGGGAGACTTGGTTTTGTTCTTGTGGCAAATGTTGTCTCTATCAATCTGAATGATGAGACATAAAAGGAAATAGATTTTAATGTCTATGCCTTCTCCTCTCATGGGGTGATATGTAGGTTCAAGGGTTTTTGGCCCTCCCTTCCTCAACTACACTCCTGGATCTCAAAAGAATGGGAGCCTTTAATATCGAGCAAAGTTCATATTTTCTACATGGCCAAGGGGTTTTTTGTTGCTAAATTTGACATTGAACTAGATAGAAATAAAATTTTGTGTGATCACTTTTTCAACTGGGAGGATAAATTTGTGTTGATGATTAAACCTTGGCATGCTAATTTCAACCCTTCTTCTGAAACTTTCAATAAGATCCTGATTTGGGTTTGACTTCCTAATCTTCCTCTACATTTATGGACTAACTCCCTTTTAAAGGAAGTCGGTGAGGCTCTTGGTGATTTTTTTTTGGTGGATGATGCATCCTCAGATATGTTTCACTCTACCTTTGCCTGCATTTTGGTTGATATGGATGTTTCAAAGGGGTTGCCTACTGAGATATTTCTCAAAACTTCTAAGTGTTCTTGGGTCCAAGCTTTGGATTATGAAGGGATTCCCTTTCGATGTAGAAGATGTTTTCAAACAGGTCATGTTGTTGCTCAATGTAGTTTTGAGAAAAAAACCATGAAGGCGACTTGGTGGAAAGGTGCTTCTCAGCAACATTATACGGTTGAGAAGAAAACTGAGCAACCGAGGAGTTTTTCTGAGGTGGTTGTTGTGGAGTCACAGGGCCTTAAGGCTTCCTCTCCGGTTGGCCCCATTGGTGGGGTTGCTGACATTGTGCAAGACAACATTGTTATAACCCCTTTTGAGAGTGAGTTTGGACCTATGGCTACTACTGTTGATGTTAGTGCTTCGACTTTCATTTCGGGTGGCACTCCTGATTTGGCCACGCCTGCAGGGAGGAATAGAGATCAAATCTTTATGGTTGAGGCTGCTGGTTGTTTTCTTCAAGACAATAGTGCATTGGCTTGGCTCGATAAGGCAGCACAAGTGGAAGAGAGTTGGATTACGGTAAAGAGCAAGAAAGTTAAGTCCTCTAAGCCTCCTTTTGACATGACTCTCTGCTCCCACAAGAGTAATTCTAAATGCAAATCCTGATGGTTCTTGTTTGGGGGCTGCTTTTTGGCTGGGTGCTGGTTGTTTTGCGGCTTTGTAGTCGGTTGCGGTTCTTTGGCTTTGGAAGCCTTTTTTTCCTTGGTTGTCTATGCTTTCTTGTCCTTTTGTTTTGACAACCTTCTGATTGGGGGTTCCAGATCCATTCAAAATCTATTTGTAAAAGGTTTCGAGGTCCCTTCAAAACCTGTTTTTTCTCTAATCAGAACATTAGATTTTTCTAAGATAAAAGTTCTTTTATGTTTATTTATTTATTTATTTTTATTGTTAAAAGTAAATTATCCCAATATTTGTATTAATGCACATTAAGAAGGGTCATCAGTAATTGACAATTGTAAATTTAAAACAAATATATTTGATCTACATAGTTGATACCTTTTACATTTATGCTTGATTTATTTTTACGTAAATTATTGTTTTGTATATAGTTTAGATAGAAGCATGTAAAATATAAAATGTTTATATATAAGGGTGAAAATGCACTATTAAGTTTTACTTTAGGTTAAATGGAAAATGCATAAAAAATTTGACATGTTGCAATTTGATCAAACTTAGTCAATAGTCGTGTGGTGCCTTGTGGTGAGGATGTGATCAATCTAAGGAGCCTCAATTAAAGATAAGGGGTTTAAGTATATATAGGGGGACCAAACTTTATTTTTTCCATGTGATTGTGACACCAACAAGTTATGTACTTGAACATCGAGTCCTTCACTCCTCCTACAACCATGTTTCCAGGCCTTTTTTCTATATTTATAATTATTTTTTTAATTTTTAAAAACATGTAATTAACATTTATATATATATATATTATTTATAAGTTAAATTTATAATTAAAATATCATAAATTTAAAAAATAATTGAATAAATATATAAGTAAAATTGTAAAACTATAAAAAATAGTAATAAATTAATAAAATAGTTTATAAATTATAATTCATTTTTTCTAGGCAAAAGTGGCAAGCCACTATAATATAATAAATATATATAAGAGAAATATTACAAACCTGGTTCAAAAGAGCATACCAGCAAGAAAGAACCAGGAAGAAAACCTCTGGTTGTAGCTCAAATAAAACAAAACGTAGTTACAAAATAATCCCATTTGTGGGGAACATATAACATAGCTTGATACTGACTTTAGAACATGAATTGAACAAAATTACAGCTAGCCAACCACCCAAGATTATCCTAAGAAAAAATTATCTATTCAGAGAATTTCAAACTAAATCCTATTGTCCCAAGTACATCTTTTTAGAAGGCTGCTAAAAACCCCTAAAAAAAAACACAACTATTTAAATTCCCCTACCACCCACATTAATTGAGTTTTCTCCTTGGCCTTCAACTGGAAGAACTTGAATTTGACTAGCTGCATGTGCTTGCGAAAGCACTGAAATTTTTATATCTGGTATGAACACATTGACCCTATTTGTTTGGTGGTTTGGAAATTCAACATTTTGTGGCCACTCTTGCAAACATTCATATGACAAAATAAAAGAGAGAATGATATTTTCTTTTGAAATTGCTAATTTCATCTTTATCCAAATCAAAATGATACTTGCAGGCCTAAGTCTTGGTACATGAATGCAGACGAACCCTTGAGTAGTGAAATCTTGAAAGCCTCGTAGATGTCAAGATAACACTGCTTGTGATATAAATAGTTCCTAGGAAAGAGCCCACATATGAAGCCTTCGCCATGTGTTAAGTCGTAACCTTGAACACTCTACAACAAGGCATTTTCTTACAAGTATTTTTCCTTCACAAACTTGTTAGCAATAGCTTGAAGGGAATTAAAATTTTGAGACAAGTCCATTGCATTAGATAGAAAAATGGAAAGAAGATTGGTTGTAAAGATTATGCATTGCGAACTAGTGTGCAATATCTCTTCACCTATCAACGTTTTGATGCAATTCAGGACTGTTGAGCACTTTTCCTTAAATACCTAATACAAATGATCGTCCTCTATATAGTCTGAAATCGGGAGCTCCCATGGATAAACAAAAACCACCATTCTATAATTTCTCAAGCGAAACTATGAGCTATTGGCTGCCTTCACGTGACGTCCAATTTGTGCCATCTTGAACTTTGCGATTCAACCTTGTGAGCTACACAGATGGATGAAACCCACAAAAAACCAAAAGCACCACAAACAATGCAAAAAGAATAAAATTAGCTCCAAACTTATCACAAGCACTTAGGAAAAAATAACTTTGAAACCGGATTTAAAGGCATGATGCAAAATCAAAGCCTTCAATGCAAATGATATCGATGAGATATGGCACGCTTTCAAACTTGCAATGTGATTTCAGAAAAGATTTAATTGTCAAATCGATTTGATGAGTTTGATCTGGCTTTCATCAAATAGCACCACCTCGCCTTAATCACATACCAATCCAAGGAATTTACGCCCATGCTTAAGTACTAAACCCTACAAACATAGAAAATAGTGTTAGAGAATAATAGATGGCAACGAGTTGGAGACTCTGTTCCGTATTTTCATGCATGCCAATGTCCTTGGCCTTATCAAGTAATGATGACGGTTTAGGTCTTCCGTAAACTTGCTTGAGAAATCATAATGATCTGGCTTTAAAACTTATTCGAAGACTTTCTTAAGGAACATGTGACAAAAGAATTTGCATTTACATGCCCCTTGGATGTCGATCCTTATCAAAAATTTGGAGATTGTGTGTGTACTATGGCCGACTGTACCCATTTTTTAATTTATTTTGGCCAATCAATTAGCAAGGAATGAATATTTGATTAATCACCCTTAGTATATCATGGCAGATTTCCTCTTTTTTATATCAAAATTGCAAGCATTTAAATATAGAATTATACACCCTTAGCATCTTGTTTTATGAGATCAACCAATTGAGGGAAGTCAATTAACTTGCTTGTGTCATGTATAACCCTAATCTCTGTAGCATCACTACCCAAGCCTGTTAGAAAATCTGCTACCTTATTGCCTTCTCTGTAGGTATGAGTAATGTTAAAAGCCTTTAATTTATCTATTAGTGTCCATGCTTTGTGTAAGAAATAACTTAAGTTATAGTTATGAATTTTTCTTTCTCTACATGAATTAATGATTATCATTGAGTCCCCTTCTATGTGGAGGTTTGAGTACCCCAATTGGACTGCTAATTCCAAACCCAATAATAATGCCCGCACACTTTTGCACTATTATTTGTGGCTTGGTCTAAATGTATTGAAGAGGAAACCAATTAATTTCCCTAACAAACTTATGATACAAATTCCTGCTCTTGAGACACCTGAGTTACCTTTAGACGCACCATCGAAATTTAGTTTTACATAATTCTTTGCAGGTGGAGACCACTTAACTGTTGATTTGTCAACTTTCGGAATACTACTTTGGAATAGGTTTCCATCAAAAGGTAACTTGATATCCTTCCAGTTCTTCAAAATCAAATCATCCCAGTTTGTAAACAAAGAGTTGGTCATTTTCTCTTTTTGAACACATGAATTAACCCCCTCGGAAATTGCCTTTTCAATTTTCATTATTGTCACTTCAACTAGAGATTTAATATTCCTAAAGATTCTCAAATTCCACTCCCACAAAATGTTCCATATAATAATCACTAGAATTATGCGCTAAATACATGTAAAAAATTAGGATTGCTATAATAATATCCAGCTTTGAAAAAGATCCCAGAGAGAATTTGGAAGGGGAAGAAATAAATCTAACTTATTTTTTATGAAGTTTCAACATTGATAGGAAAAATTACAATATAATAGAAGATGATATGTTGTTTCTAGTTCGTCTTCACAAAGTGGGCATTTAAATGGATCTGCAATCTGCAATTTCACTAGGCAGTCACTTGTGAGAATTCTTTTTTGAATGGCAAGCCAAGCAAAACTGCCTGCCTTTGGTAAAACTTTATTATTCCAGCAGAATGAAAAATCTCTTTGAGGTGGTGATTTATATTTAAATTGGCTTAAAGCTGCATAGCCTTCATTTACTGAATATGACCCTACCTTTGAGGCTACCCAAATTATTTTGTCTGGTTTTGCTGACAGGTAAATTATTCTTTCTTTCAACATATTACAAAAGCAATCAGTCTGTTGGGGGTTAAGAAGAGCATCTGAAGGTTTTCTCCACACAAATTTCCCAATTAAAAAATTTGATGACTACACATAGTCTACCAATTTTTCACCCCAATCTTTAGAGAGAATTGTACTTACTTCATGAAGATTCAGACTTTCTAACAATGGAGGTTTTGAATTCCATGAGTCTAACCATAATTTCACACTTTGACCATCGTTGACTTCCCATGATGAGAACTTAGTAATGAGATCCCTGCTACTGAGAATGAAATTTCAAACGACATATCCCTTTGGAGGATCAACCACTGTGAGGATTCTTGTTGGATTTTCATTATCAAGGTACTTGGATTGCAATATTTTAGGCCATTTAGCATCTTGATTGGAATACATTTTCCATGCTAATTTAGCTCCAAAAGCTTTATTTCTCCACAATATGTTTTGAATTCTTGGCCCCCCTTTCTTCTTTCCTTTTGTCAAACCTTCTAAATAAATTAGAGGCACCTTTTTCTACTCATTGATATTGCCTTTCCAGAGGAAAGATCTTATTATCTTTTTAATTTTTGAAATTACAGATGATGGAGCTTTGACAACAACCATAAAATAGTTTGGGATCAATGATAGGACTAATTTGATTAAAAGAATTCTTCCAGACAGTGATAACCACCTAGCTTTCCATAGAAGGGTTCTTGACTTGAGCCTATCAATTACCTTGTCCCAATAATGAGCTTTGTTTGATCCTTTGAAAAAAGGAATCCCTAAATAGGTGCAATGCAATTCCACTTCTTGGAAACCCAAAATCTTCACTATTTTCTTCTTTACATCATCAGGTGTATTTAAGATATAAATCTTGGATTTTGCTACATTTATCTTTTGGCTCGAAGCTGACAAATATTTGTCCAAAACTTCTTTAACCTAGATGGCTTCCTTTAATGATGACTTGTTGAAAAAAAGAGTATCATCAGCAAAAAGAGAGTGCATGACTGAGAGGCTTGAATTTGATATCTTCACACCATGCCATAGACCTTGAATATGCTTTAGATGCATTAATCTACTTAAGGCTTCTACCATAATGATAAAAAGAAATGATGAAAGTGGATCACCTTGCCTAACACCTTGTGTGGCACTGAAAAAACCTGTTGGGCTCCCATTTATAATTACTGAAAACTTTGCTTCGGATAAACAAGACATTATCCACCTTGGCCATTGAGAACAAAAGCCAAACTTTTCCAAAAACTTATTGAGAAACTTCCAATCCACCTTATCGTAAGCTTTCATCATATCTAGTTTGACAATAAAAGAAGGTAGTTTGGAAGTTGTTATTGTGTGGAGCACTTCATGTGCAACTATTTCTCCTTCATATTTCTCCCTACCTAGGACAAAAGCTCCTTTTTCTTACGAAATGATCCTCGGTATGAGAGGTTGCAGTCTCAAATAGATTGCTTTAGTGAATATTTTATAGACTATGTTGCATAATGAAATAGGCCTGAATTTTTCCAAAAAAATAGGCTCTTTAGTCTTAGGTAGAATGGCAATATTGGTTACATTAAATTTCCTAAACATAGTCCCAATTCTTCTCGATTCTTCAGGTGCCCAGAGAAGTTCAAAACACAAGAAATCCCAACATTTTTGAAAGAAAATGGTAGTGAACCCATCTGGGCCAGGAGCCTGATCTGGGGAGAGTGAGAAAACTACATGTTGTAGCTCTTCCATAGTGAAAGGTCTCATAAGCAGAGAATTGTCTTCATTGCTAATAAGATGAGGAATTGTATCCAACAATTCAATTTCATCATTATTTCTAGCGGCATCTGTTGTTTTTGGAGCTGATATAAGTTGTGAGAAAAAATTGACACCTTCATTATTAATATCTTCTTCTCTCATGAGCCAATTACATGTGGACAATTATTGGATAGCTTGAATTGATTTTCCTACCTTCTTAATCTATGCAGATGCATGAAAAATAATTGTGTTACGATCTCCCTCTTTTAACCATAATTCTTGAGACTTTTGTCTCCAATAAACCTCTTCTCGTGCACATAACTCTTCCCATTCTTCTTGAAGCTTTTTATGTTTATCATAAAGGCTAGTGTCTAGCCCCTTTTGAATTATACATTCATGGACTGTTGTTAGTACTTTGAACACTAAGTCTTTCTGATGGAAAATATTTTGGAAAACTTGCTTATTCTAGATTCTTATTTGTTGCTTCACATGATTCAACTTTTTGTTAAACTGAAACATCTTGGTACCTTGGTCAAAGGGAGCATTAATCCACCACTACTTCAAAAGTTCCATGAACTGGGGATGCCTAAACCACATACTTTCAAATTTAAAAGAAGACTTTTCTTTTGGGATCAAAATATTTGAAATGCTCAGACCAATTGCATAGTGATCTGATCCAGGATATGGAAAAATTTCAGAAGTTAAATTATGTGAGGAGATGAGCCAATTAGAAGACACCAAAAACCTATCTAGCCTTTTGGCTATTTGGAGAAAGTGCTTCCTTTTGTTAGTCTAGGTGATTTTTCCCTTAAGGTGGTATAATATCCCTTAGAGCATTAGATGATATGAACGAATTGAAATATGACATTACCCTAGGCAGAGGGCTTATACCTCCACTCTTTTCTTGCAAAGAAGTTATTGCATTAAAATCCCCTGCTACTAAAATCTCACCATTTTGGATTAATCCAACTTGCCTTGTAATTTCATCCCAGATATTCTTCTTATCTATAGAAGTGGTAGGGCCATATACATTTATAAGCCAAAAGTGTAGTTCAAACTTTGACACTTCTACAAGCTACCAGTAATTCTCATTCTTGTGGGGTTTGACAGTCACAGACTTTGGATTCCACAAATTCACTAGACCTCTTGATGCCCCTTGAGTTGGAGAATACGTTGAGGCCCATCTAGTCCATTTCTGGATTGAGGCTTCAAATACTTCTATTGAGGTTTTCGTTTCTTGGAGGAGGAATATATTAGCTCCACAAGCATCTATCAATTGCTTGATGCAAGCATGATTGTTAGGGGCATTGATGCCTCTCCTCGGTCTCTTGATTGACATAGATTCAAGAATGGTTTTCTGAACTCCTACCTCTATCTGTTCTTTCAACTTGGTAAGATTTGATTTCCTTCCTCTCTTCCCAAGGGATTTCTTGATCGGTGATTGATACAGAGATTGAGATAAAGTATGGATTTTTTTGGAATTTATCACTTCAAATACCTTCATTTTTGTTTGCCTATCACATGACTCAAATTTTATTGGGCTAACTATTTGTGCGTCCAAGGGAACTATTTGGCCTTCCATGGCCAACAAGTATTGATCATTTGAAGTTTTCATACTAACCTCTTGTTCCCTCAATTTCTTTTCTTGATGCAATGGGTTTACGAGGTTTCCCAAACCCTTTAAATCTAGTGAAGAACTGTCTTCCCAAAAATCTTGTTCCATTTCCATTTCATCAAAGAGCTCTGAACCAATTGAAAGCAACATTTTCTCTACTAGAAGTTTGAGTTCAACATCATTTACGCTTTTTGTTGTGTTTAATAAAAGCCACTAGTTTCCCTCATCATTGCTAGGAAGCACATGGGTGGCCTCTAGCCCCACTTGTTCCTTATCCTTGAGTGACCAATGAGTTAAATGATCCTTAGTCCCTTGAAACATTAATTTTCTCACTATTTATGTAAATTGCTTCTCTGAACTTACCTTTTCCATCTAGGGGAATATAGATTGAGCGACAAACCAAAGAAATTTCACATTAATTTGCCTATTTCTGGCAATTTAAGCTCCAATGTTACATTTTTATTTGTGTGAAGAGCGACGTGGAATCCCAAATCTATAGAAACTTCTCCCCTTTTGTGCATACAGATGGGTATACGAAAGCTAGTATTCGCTTGATTTGGTAAATCCTATTTAATTTTCTTATTCTAAGTACATACATCTGGATTTTGGACAGGGGATATGAGCTGGCTACTTTTTTGTTCTCCACCTTCAAAATTTCTCATGTGATTAACCTTTGGTGCAAGGGATCTTGTCACGCACTCGGCAAGAGAATGCCCTATGATATGGCATTAAGAACAAGTAGTTTCAAGAGATTCAAAGAGAATTTGTTGCTACCAAATGCCAAACTTCAAATTTAGTTGAATTTGTCCTAGAAACTCCTTGGATGTATCAACGAGGACACATGTTCTGATGGATTTCAAAGGGTTTTTAAAAAATTTCTTGTCATGCATGAGTAAAATTCCTACATGATTGGCTATTGTTTCAATCAGATTAAGTTCCCTATATTCAAGTGGTAAGGTAGACATTTGGAAGCAAAAAGGGACAAATCTAAAGGAAAAATCTTCTAATTTGAGATTTGGTATCCAGGGATGCATGCATAGTCATGAACCTTGGAAGACCCATGATTTAATTCTACATACTGCATCTCTAAGAGTTTTACTATTAAAGATGACAATGAAAATACCCTTTTCAAGATTCAAAAAAAAAATTTGTTGAACCCCTTCCCAATCATCATAGATCATATTTTTTAATTCATGCAAAGATAAATTGAGGTTCCAGAACTTACAGATTAGGGCTTTGTCCCTAAGATCTTGAATTTGAGCTTGAAACAAACTTTCTAGAAATGTGGTCTTGATTGTATGTGGAGCTCCTAGAGGACGAGTTTTCTCCTCTTGAGCGATCTCCTTGCAAGGGATATTGTCTTCTTTTTTTGAATCTTTATGCCTCTAGACGTGTTTTGCTGTACCTTTTTTCTTTGACCCCTTCTTCTTTCTACTCTTTGATTTTCTCCTTTAATGATTCCTTTGATTAATCTGTGTTTGAGCATCCTGTTGATGCCCCTTTTGAAATTGAGGCCTCACTTGAGTATTTGGATTGAAGGGAGCACCTTGTCAATCATTACGATTCTCTGCACAATAGTCTTTTTGTTGCCCCCTAACCTTTAGCAAAGGGGTTGTTATATATCTTGTGTGTTTACATGCTATTTAGGGTGATTTGCTTGTTCCTGAGTGTGTTTGAGATGTGATCCCCCAACATGGTCTTGAGTCCCCGCTTCTTCAGGGTGCGGCTCTTTTGGGCTCTTATTTATGGAAGACTTTAGCTCGGCATCTACATCCTGATATGACCATTGTAAGAAGGTCGAGTTTCCCTCATAGCATCTGCTCTGGAAATCTCTATTAAACAAGGTGTCGCCTTCATAGATGTCAACGATCAACTGACCATTTCTATTTGAAACCCTATGGGCAAGCACAAGCACCTTGTTCGGTCGCAAAAAGCGATGTCTTCCTCCATTAATTATTTTTCCATGTTGCATACTCTAGTTGCGTGTGGGGCCTCGAGGTCGAGAGCCTTGATTCCTTTGAAAAGGCATGCCATGAGGAAAAGAATCCCTGTCATTTTCTGCATAATAGCCATTAGGCTGACAATTATTCCCATTATAGAGCCATTTTTTTATAATTATAATTTCTATTATAATTTTTTTGTTTTAAATTATTTATTATAAAATAAAATAAATTTAGTTTAACTAATATAATGGTTTTATGTAAATTAATTTAATTAATTATTTTATTTTATTTTTTTAGATTGAAGGAATTGGTCGGGTATTTGTCCCCCTATAAATTGCAGTGTTCCTAGTAAAAAAAAATCATGTGACCGGTGGCCTTGGCATGACACGCCCTCCGGTACCATAGGAATTTAATTATTTTATTTATTTATGATTGTTGGAACTAATTTATTTTAATTTTTTTAATAAGAATAAATCAAATTTAACCTATTAATGGGGTTGGGAGGACTATTCTTCCACAAAATTTCAATCGGATAATTTGGATAACCCCGCCTATTGGTAAGTATAAAACTAAATTCAATGGTTCCTTGAGGGAAAATTTGAGGGACTCTTGTGTTGGTTGCATGATTATAAACCATGAAGGCCTCATGGTTGGTGTGGCATCTATGGGATTGGAAAAAGGGACAAATAATGAAGTTGAGGTGTAGGCACGACACTCCTTTAGGGACTAAAAGCATGCAATCAACTCGAGTTCAAGAAAGTGCAAGTGGAGGGTGATTCAATGGTGATCATTCATGCTATCAAGAAAAAATGGAGATTGAATTGGAAGATAAACAAAAAATTGATTCAAATTTGGTTGATCATGGAAAAATTAAAGATTTCATTATTAAACATATCTATAGGTAAATCAATTCCCATGCAAATAAGTTGGAAATTTTTTTAATAGATATTGAGCAAAGGTGTATTGGAGATCATCATTGACATAGAAAGGGTTGAATCCTACCATATTTAATGATGTCCCAAATTTTCCCTACAGATGACTTTCATAATGTTGTTGCAGGGAGATTAGAAAC
Organism: Sequoiadendron giganteum; assembly: GCA_007115665.2. Lineage (NCBI taxonomy): Eukaryota > Viridiplantae > Streptophyta > Pinopsida > Cupressales > Cupressaceae > Sequoiadendron > Sequoiadendron giganteum. Next base: position 193,766,144 of record CM021108.1, read on the forward strand.
ATAGGTATTTGAGGTGGGTTGTCCTCTAATTATTGAGTCCCTAGTGCACAACATATTATTGGAAAATTTCCATTCCTAACATGCAAATGACTCATACATGTTATAATTTGTATTCAACTAATTGTGATTCCATGGATATGATGTAGTGAGTTTGATAGCTAAGAGAAGGAATATTTCTTTCTTGGGTGAAATTTTAGACCTATATTTGAGGAAGCTTTTTAAGATAAACATCATGATTGTGATCCACATCGTGACATTGGGTGATTTTGACTACACACATATATTGGGTAAATTCAAATATATATTTAATATTTGTGGCAATTTTTATCGAATCTTGTGAGAGAAATAAGACTATATAGGTGTTTTTTGAATCATTTCTTTGCCCTAGGTGGTTTCAAGGTCTCCATGTTATTTTGAACAATGTATTCACTTGTTTGAACTTCCATCAAAGGTTGGGATAGTGGTAAACATTCAATGCACTCCTTATTGGGCAATGAATCCCTTTTTTTGTTTTTGGTTGCTAATTTCAACAAAATCCTCCACACATCAAGTAAAGTGGGGATTTTTTTTTGAAAATCACCATAGGGGTTGTACAATTTCCAAGAATTGATTGAACCTTCACTATGGAAGGGGATTCTACAAATAGTGATGATGAAGTTGACATTCAATAGTAGGATTGATTTTTTTGTATGAATATGTAATATCAACGAATTTACAAAAGTGAATCTATAATGATAAATTGAAAATAGTTTACTATGAATAGCAATTGTGACTCTTGCAAGTTTTTGTTTTAGTTCATAACGGGGTATTTATTGTTTCCTTGATAGTTTTCTTTTTGTGAAACCAAACCCTCCATGATGGAGTAACCAAGAATTATATATTTTCTATTTTATTTTTATGGGTATGGCCCCCAAGCCAATTTCCCTACTTAAAAAGGACAAAGTTAAATTTAAATTTATAATTATTTTGTGTGAATTATTTGTTATATTTTTAAATAGAAATATTATATCATAGCCAACATACTCACACAATATTCTTATCAATAAACTTGAGGTCATTTCACAGAGTCATCAAACCACTAGGAAGTATAAAAATCATTTTTTTTGAATGACCTAAAAAGAGTTAAGGAAAGTTTACAATAAATTAGCTCATATGATCAAGTTAGTGTAGATTTTATTTCCGATCAGCTATGATCCAATGTTAGGGGACAATTAATTTTGATGAGGTTAGTTTTTTGGTCACGAGAAACATAATCAAAGCTAGATGTTTTTCTCATTAAATAGGGTAAGGAAAACAAATGGGTAGTAAATCATTAGGTGCACATGTCCTATTATGACACCTTTGATTTATCCAATATTTATAGCTATGTGGGGTTATCTAAACAATAACTATGTGCCAATATATTCTTCATAGTAATTATACAACAAGGTTCACTTAAACCTTGATATGAATTATATGGATAAACCTATTCATCTTGGCCAAGCGTGAGGTAGAGTGAACTAGAGAGATGATATATATTTCCTAGGGTCAATATTAACTTTCAAGCATTTGATTTGGTGGAGGGCTCAAACTATTATCATTGGATTTGAAGGAGTGATTTTGTGGTTGTGTAGATTTCCTAAATGAAAGAAATTGAAGTATTTTTAGATATAGCTATGATTTCCCAATAGATATATTCAAATAGAGTCAAGTAATAATATTGGAGATTCCCAATTACTATTTCTACACTTGATCAACCACCTCTTCACAGACAGATCAAGATTCATTTTATGATGCACACTTGTCATTTTTAGGATGTGGATACTTTGCATAATTATTATTAAATACATTTGCTAGCATGGAGTCCCACATTAGGCCTATCAAGGTATTACCATGTGTTAAACTTATAGGTTGGAATCCATCTCAACCATATAGAGCCACATTTTGAGAAGACATTATCAACACATGTACACCCACCTCAAACATGTCTACTTCAAGATGTGATTTGCATTCTAGATCTTAAGCAACATCTGGTGGATAGGATGTTCCTAACTCTATAGAGTATGGTGAAATTTTGGTGATCAACAAATTTCTCACTCTATTACACATCATATATAGTTTCTCATGATACTTCTATTGTGCAAGATATGTGTAGCCAACTAGAGAAGACATTGAAGTCTAGAGAGAGGATATTGGAGAGATTACTAGCAGTATGACTACTATATATGATTTTGAATGAATCTACATGGTAGAACTTATATTTTTTTGTGCCTACTTACAAATATCTAGAGAACGATGATGTCTTTGAGGTAGAGAAGTATAAAAATAAAACCTTTTGTGCATATAAATTGATGTCTATATATATTTTGGACAATTTAATTTTCCTTGTACAGGAATTGATAATTTACTAACTTTTTAAACATATTTTTATGGAAATAGGCGTTATTTAGCTACATTATAGGTTGTTGAAAAAATGACACAATACATCCTTGTGATTTAGATCACAATAATGCTCACCAAGTGATACAGTAAAATATATAGATTCAAACTGCTATATCCTTCTTTGTTATTGTTTTGTTTAAAGGTTTTGATTTGATAAAGAATTTTGTAGTGTGCTAAAGAGTTTCTAAGTTACAAAAAGGTTTAAGTTTCTAATAATACTAATTCACCTCTCCTCTGAGTGTTTCCAACAATTGCTATTAGAGCCAAGTTCCTCTGAAGAAGCTTAACAACTTCAGGTAAATATTTGAGATGGCACATGATGGTTCATACAAGGGTTCTAGGTTTGATGGGACTAATTATGCCTTCTATAAATTGAGAATAGGACACCTAAACTCCCTAGGTTTTGGTGTTTGGAAATCATTAAAAGATGGTTATACTGCTCTCACTACTCCTCCAACAAATCCAATTGAAATCCGATTATATGAATGCAATGCTAAAGCTAAGAATTCTCTCTTACGTGGATTGGAAGATTTATAAGTCTTGAAGGTGATGAATTGTAGCTCTGCTAAGGATGTATGGGAAAATATTAACAATATCCATTAAGGTGATACAAAAGTGAAGCAAGATAAGATGCAAATATTTAAAAGTAGATTTGAGACTCTAAAGATGATAGAAAATGAAAACATTGCAAGTTACATGCTCTGGGCACAAGAAGTTGTCTCTAGAATCATTGGTCTTGGTAGGGAAATAAAAGAAAGTGAGATTATGAAGAAGGTTCTAAAATCTCTCCCTAAAAATTATAGTCATAAGGTGTTTGCCATTGAATAATTTTAAGACTTGGATTAGTACTTTGTTGATGAAATATTTGGTTCTCTTATTGCCTTTGAAATGAGTTTTGAATGAACAAGACAACTGAGAGAGGGGGTAAATCAGTTGTATCAAATTAAAAAATTAGCAACCTTAATAATAATCAAATCCACAGGCATTCATTAAATCCTTATTCTATTATAGTGATTAATCATGAAATGCACATAACAAAAATTGAAACAAAACCATACACAAAAGAACACCATATTTACATGGAAAACCCAATGAGGGAAAACTACGATGAGGATTATCTCACAATATAAGTAATTGCAAAACCGGTACAAGGGCTCACTGCCAGAATAGGAAACACTGTCTAATAGGGCTCACAACCGAAGCTCACTATTAGAATATGAAAAGAAGATAGAAGATAAATGTTACACAGAGAACATTATCTCAATGCAACAAGGAATCCACCAGAATTACTTCAACACTTTTGCAGCCTTGTTTGAAATATTGCAAATGCCTTCAGCTCACTACCTTTAGAAGTCCAACACTTCGAAGTTCACATTGCTCCAGGCTCACATTCAAATCCTACACTTCTGCAATTCACAACAAATTCATCACTTATATCTCTCTCACATCTATCTTAAGATCTTCCAACAACTCCACTCTTATTTATATCATCCTCAACCTTGAAAACCTTCTCCAAGGTTGGAAACACATCCTTTACATTTACAATTTCAAATTAGGTTGGATCCCAAACATTCCCATTGTGGATAGGAATGAAGGTGACCCGCACGAATTCTTAGGACCCAAATTTGTCCAAACACACCTCAACATGCTTCCACAAACTTTGAAGCCACTTTGCATGTAGTGTTAACACCAAGTCGGCCATTACCTATGTTAAACACCATACAAATGTTAAGTACATGCTTCCCACTTGATCAAGACGACATGTAGACCACACAAATATCTTTTACATGATCTGGAACAATCCACGAACCACTTGAGATCCAACAAAGAATTCATCCAAACTTGCATCATAGAGATACTTCAACCCAAAACATCCAATTAACCGTATACGCACACTGACGCATGAAAGATATAATCAACATAAGAAACTTCCCAAATCCGCACAACTTGAAACCAAACTATGGAGAAATGCAGAGAAAATACATTTCTCCTAGACAACAACAAACAACATTGAAAACCTAGTTCACACACTGGTGAACATATCACACTGTGCACAACAATCCAAAAACCCAAACTCTAGATATAACATCTAATTGCAACCCTGAAAAAAATATCATATCCGCACAGGCATAGCATCAACATAGAAGAACACAGAGCACATCCTAGAGCACATTCTGAACATTTGCACAACACTATTTTCTCTATTTATCATATTTTCTCAAAAGTAGTTGGAAAACAAGCACTAAAGAAACCATCTCAACACATTACATCATTCCAACACATCTCCATACACTGCAACATAAAGATAGTTCCATGTACTCACAACACTTCCTCAATATCTCAACTATACATGCACATACTGCAACAAACTATTTCCCTCTTTTTCACAATTTTCTCAATATCTTCGACATCATCATCACACAAAAACCTTCCTCAACACATAGTTGACATCAATGACAACACCAGCTTGTTGAAATCAATGACAACACCTTCATACTTGCAACAATGAGAGTTTGATCAAGACGTCCCAAAGAAGGAAGTTGCATTCAAAGCTAATAAAAATATTGAATATGAAGTTGTTGATCAAAAAAATGACCTTGATGAAGTTGAAGCTATCTTTTTAAGAATATTGAAGGAAGGAAATGGAAAGTAAAAAAGGTAAGTTACCTTTCAAATGTTTCAATTATGGAAGGATTGGTCATTGTGCATCTAAATGTTCTTATAAAGAATTTGTCGATGATAACAAAATAGAGAAAATCAAAAGAGGATTCTATTATAAGGAGAACAATTATTCCTCTAAAGATGAAGATAATGATTCAAATGATGAAAATATATTCATGGCTTTGAAAGGAAAAGGAACAACATTAGAGAATGTAAAAGGGCTAGTACCTTGCAAAATAGCAAGGTTAATGAAGATCAATGGTAGTATGGACTTCCTTTCATGCAAAGGAAGGTGCAAATTCTTGGGTGATTGGCAGTGGGTGTTCTCACTACATGATTGGTGATAGAAGTAAGTTCATCAATCTTAAGAAGGTAAATGGTGGAGATGTTAAGTTTGGTGATGATAAGTCAACACAAATCTATGGAAAAGGTGATATAAAAATTGATGGAAAGAACAAAACTGAAGGTGTCCTTTATGTCAAAGATCTAAAACATAATCTCCTAAATGTTATTCAAATGTTCAGCAAAGGATACAATCTTACTTTTCATGCTAATGGATGTGAGATCAAAAAGGAAGGTTCTGAAATGCTTGTTGTTGAAGGAACAAGGACAAATGGTAATGCCTATCATCTAAAGGAGGATAATGGAAGAATTTTCTTACTGGCTCAGTTTGTAGAATGTTGGTTGTGGCACAAAAGGATGGGACACGTCAACTTTGACAACATGGTGAAGATCAGTTCTTCTCATGCAGTGAGTGATATGCCTAGAATAACAAAGCTTTCAAACACTTTATGCAAAGAATGCCATATGGGAAAGCAAATTAAGACTACTTTCAAAAGCAAGCAATGCTTTGTTTCAATGCCATTAGAGTTGATCCACATTGATCTATGCGGACCTACAAGGAAAAGGAGTCAACAAGGTGAAATGTATTTTATGTTGCTTGTAGATGATAACACTAGAATGACTTGGGTTACATTCTTAAGAGATAAATCGATAAGCCTTTTATAAATTTAATATTTATAAAGAAAAAGTTGAAAATGAAATGGATGCTAAGATCAAATGTTTAAGGTCAGACAGAGGAGGTGAATTCACCTCATATGAGTTTGAAAAGTTCTATGAAGATCACGGCATTAGGAGACATGTGTCTACTCCCAGAACCCCTTAGCAAAATGGGGTAGTAGAAAGGAAGAATAGAACCATACAATGGCTAGGACAATGATGAAAGATGATGACTTGCTAGATATGTATTGGAAGGAAGCAATACATACTACTATCTATTTTCTTAATAGAGTGCAGTTGACGGTCAACAATAATAAGACCCCTTATGAGTTGTGGTATGGAAGACCTCTTGTAGAGGAGGGGGACTAACTAATCAGGACCCCAGGTCATGGGATGGTCTAGAACAATCAACTATCCTAATCTACCTCACGCTAAAGGAATATTTAAGATAGGTTTGATATTTGAGGGGGTGAAAAGGAAGGACAATTGATCTGTCACTTTCCTTTTGTCAACTCAAGAGCTTAGGAAGTCAGATGAGTGGGTTTCTAGAGTCCAAACTGCAACTTAGGCAGTTCTTTGTCAAAGAATTCTAGCGTGGAATACAGATGACGGTGTGGTGCATTGTCCTTGCAGTTGGGCACTGGCATCCGTATGGACAAAGAACATAAAGTACAGTCAAAGAAACTAAAGAAACCTACTATCAATTTGCCAAGTACAATTCAATGTGATGACAGAACAAAAAATGACTAAAATATTGAGATAACAAGAAGAATACTTTAACTTAATAAATAGATTGATTAAGGATGAAATAATGAGAAAGGGTGGTAGAAATGCAACTTACAGATAGTCCAACCTCTCGCAAGCTCCACATGAATGAAATGGCTACACATAGCTAAACAAGGAAAAATGATGGGGTTGTTTTGGGGCTTGCTGTAGTCAAACCCTTGTTTCAATGTTTCCACCTCCATGAACAACCAGAATAGCAACGATAGAGAGAGTACAATAAAGAAAGTATTGAAATAGAAGTACTACGTTCTATGCTAACAACAATATGCTAATAAATCAATACAACAATGCTAAATGAATGGATACCACCTCCCAACAAGATGCTCTCAAGGCACATGAAGGAAGATGTGAGCTCACAAACATGTGAATGCCTATGTTGCTGCAACAACGAGAGAAATAAAACTAGTAGAGTGTCAATTTGGAGCTTCAAAAATGGTGAGAAATGGTGTGAATGAAGTGTGGAATGCTCAAGAAGCGTGAAGAAGATAAAATTGGTAATTGGAGATGAGATTTTGTACACAGAGTCCCAGTGCATAATCTTTCTAGTAGATCTTTTATCCATTTTTCTCTCCAATTTGTTGGATTTGGTTCAAAATTTCCATATAGTCTAGGAAATTGCAAATAAGGTTGTGAATGGAATTTACCTTGAAAACAATGCTTTGTTGAAGTGCATGTAAGCATACGATTTTACCTAGGATGAGGGTTTTGTTGGAGGGTTATTTCCAAGACACTATCTTCTGAACAAGAAAAGCTACATTGATGCATACAAGGGTATGAAGCTATCACTCCTCAGAGATTCTTCTAGCTACCTGAATATTGCACTCAACAAGCATGACTTTGAGTTTGGCAGTGTTGAAGTTGACAAATTTAAAAATAAATTTCATGCCATCTCATTCATGAAGACCCATGACTTCCCACAAGGCCTTCAAGTTAGTGTTGCGCCATCGATTAGAAGGGAAAATAGAGAAATTCGTCAAGTTCCTAAAATTAATATCACGGTACACTCAATCATTTGCAGTGAACTAGGTGCTCATGGTGGCTCAGGAGGAGCAAGACGAAAACTCAATCTAGTGTCCCTGCAAGGGAAATTAATGAACTCATGCATGCAAGTTTTTGTTTTTACTGCCAATGTTTCATGAAATGCTTAGGGTGGCAGGGTTGAACGAACATGGGTATGAAGCTGTAGGTTGTAATTATCTTGTATAGGGCTGAAAATCATAAGCAAGATGTATTTTTTGGGTTGCTGGGTAGATAGAAATGATTTTATGTTGTTTAATCCAGCTTGCAAATCTGACTCTTTTGCCTTCTAATCGCATTTTTGTATACATATATTATCTTTATTATAATATACTATATAGGCTTATATGCCTTTTGCCAAAAAAAAAGAATGTGATAGGAAAAAAGTGGGTATTCCAAAATAAGTTGAATGAAGATGGTGAAGTGGTAAGGAACAAAGCCAAATTGGTTTGCAAGGGGTATTCACAAGTCGAAGGAATTGATTTTGTGGAAACTTTCACTCTAATAGCCAAAATTGAAGCAATAAGGATGTTTCTTGCTCTTGCTACTCATAAGAAGTTCAAAGTATATCAAATGGATGTCAAGAGCTTTCTTAAATGGTGATATGGAAGAAGAGGTATATATTGAGCAACTGGATGGGTTCCAGTTAGCAAAGAATTTGAACATGGTATGCAAACTCAAGAAAGCTCTATATGGTCTCAAGCAAGCTCCCAAAGCTTGGTATGCTAGATTGGATAAGTACCTACTTAAACAAGGATTCAAGAAAGGTAATGCAGATAGTAATCTATACATTAAGGTTCAGGAAGACAAGTTTCTGATTGTGGTTGTATATGTTGATGACATCATCTTTTGTGGAGATGATGATATGTAGAAAAGTTTGCAAAAGAGATGCAAAAAAAACTTGAGATGTCAATGATTGTTGAGTTATCCATCTTCCTTGGGCTTCAAATTATTCAACAAAATAATGGTATCTTCATTTCTCAAGCTAAATATGTCAAGGAGATGTTGAAAAAAATTGGAATGGAGGACTCAAAACCAATAGGTACTCTATGGTGACTGGTTGTCACTTGAGAAAAATTGATGAATCTCCAGAAGTTGATTAGACTCTTTTTAGGTCTATGATTAGAGGTTTACTGTACTTAACTACTTCTAGACATGATATTATGCATGTGGTATGTTTGGTTGCTAGATTTAAAACCAATCCTAAGCAATCTCATGAAAAAGCTATGAAAATAATATTCAGATACTTGAAAGGAACTCCAAATTATGGCTTGTGGTACAAAAAGGATCATAAATTTTCTCTTAGTGTCTATAATGATGTTGATTGAGTAGGTTGTGTGGATGACCAAAGAAGTACAAGTGGAAGTGCATTCTTTTTGGGACACATATTGGTCTCATGGTTCAGTAAAAAGCAAGACTCGGTGTCTTTGTCCACAATAGAATCTGAATACATTGCTACAACATCTTGTTGCACTCAAGTTATTTGGATGAAGTAGACCTTGAAGGATGTGAAGGTGGTTTATGATGAACCTATTCCTATATTCAGTGATAACACTAGTACAATTAATATTTCCAAGAATTCGGTAATGAATTCAAGGACTAAACACATTTCTATGGATGATATCATTTTATAAGAGAGAAGGTTGTAGAACATGAAGTCAAAGTGGAGTATGTGCCTACGAAGGACCAAATTGCAAAAATTTTTACCAAGGAACTTTCAAAGGATAATTTTGAGTATCTATGACAAAATTTGGGGGTTATTGCCCCTCCTCCTTCAAACTATATGCATAGATGGTGCATCTTTCTAGGGGTAAATTCATGACATGTCATTTCTCCTGGATTGATGTGTGCTCCCACTCAAGGGGAGTTAGTAGTAAGGGGGAGTTTCAATGTAGTTATGCAAGAATTGTGAAATAGTGTTGTTGATCAAAGGGGGAGAATGTGTTGTTGCTTCAATTAAAGATATTTTCCCCTTTATTCCTGAAGTCAAAAAATATAGTTGTGAGCAAGTGTATATGCCCCTTTGTTCTTGATGTCAAAGGGGGAGAGTGAGCAGTTGTGTTGCCATCAATGCTAAAGGGGGAGATTGTTGGCAGTTGTTGTCATGTTGATTTCAGCACTGATTATTGGTTGTCATCAATGTCAACACTTGAGGAGATTGTTGTTATTTGTTGTCATTGATGTCATCACTTGATGAAGATTGTTGTATGTTTGGTTGTGGTTGTCATTAATGGGATTTCCTATTGCATATGCCTAAGGAGATTGTTGTGATGTTAGCACTTGGTGTTGGTGCATATGCTTGGGAGATTGTTGGCAACATTTTTTTTGTGCAAACATTGATGTATGGAAGAGTTGCTAAAATTCATGGCTGGATGTCATGCCTTATCTAAGAAGAGTTGTTGAAGTTCATGACTAGATTGTTGGCCCCATGATTATCATTGCACCAAAATGTTGACCTATTAATGCCCGATACAACTATCAGAGTTAATTGATCGACACAAGGCGATTAGTCCATGTCACGAATCTCGAGGGGAGCACTGACCATTTTCCAACAATATCCCCCTTAGCACAAGTTGAGGGGATTCAAACTCAACACCTTTGACTCAAATACCAATTGTTGGCCCCACGGTTTTTGTTGCACCAAAAGGTCAACCTATTAATTCCTAATACAATCACCAAAATTAGCGGTTTCATGGGAGGTGGTTAGTCCATGTCACGAATCTCGAGGGTAGCGCTAACCATTTTACATGTATGTCATACCTTATTTGATGTTTGTTGAAGTTTATTGTTGGATGTCATTGAGTATATTTTTTTTCAACAAAGTTAGTTTCATAATGATGTATTAAGATGAGGATTATAATAATTAAGATGAGGATTATAAGCATTAGAAGTATTTCCGACAATGGAGAGATTTTGTTGAAGGTCTACAATATTTCTTATGCTCTCTCTTGATGTTCTTGATAAAGCATGTGTTATTGAAAGAAATATTTGGCCTCTGCAAGTTGCTTAAGTATTTTTGGTTTAGGAAGTTGCTTTAAAGTATACTTGGGAGAATGCTTCATATTCCTCCTTTGTTGAAGATATGGTCCTGTGGTTTGGGATTCAAAGTTAGTGCTCTATGGATGCTACAATCCTATATTTTTAGGTCACCAGTATTTCCAAGGATATTTTTGTGAATTGCAGAAGGTTGGAAGTGTTGTTGGTTGTTTGGACTAGTCCAAGAAATGCTCTACATTTTTCCACATTCATGTCCTTGTTCTTGCAGCTTGGTGGTTGTGTTCTCAATGTCTGTGCAATGTCTCAATTCCAATTTCATGTGTTGAAGTGGTCCACAAGTTGATATGTTTATGTTATATTTTTTGACTATGTGTTATGTGCTTCTTGGATGAAGTGATATGTTCATGTTTGATTTGTGGTGGCTATCAAGATGGTATGATAGTATGAAATAAATATATGGAAGTATTGTTGGATGTTCATGGAACATCCCCATGTGATCCACATGATGTTGATTGACTGCTTTGGTGATGCATTGTGTCTTGAGTTGAATTTTTAGGTTATTTGTAGATATCTGGCCGACATGGCTTGTTCTTTTGCTTGTGTCATGTGCTTGGGGTCTACACTAGCAATTAAAAATCTGTTATTATAGATTTGGGTTTAGAACTATCTTTTTTGGGATTGCATCAAGTAAATTCATTTGGAAGAATGTTTTTAGGCCGACTGGTTATGTGCTTCATGTTTCATCTACACGTTTATTTTGATGCTGACTTAGATTGATGTGTGTCAGTGTGTGAATTGGTTTGGATCACACTAGAAGATGTAATAATATTGTTTTTGGTCCTCTCTACCTTTGGGATAGGACCACATTATGCTTTGGTGGCCAACTTGTTGAATTCATTGTGTATCTTCTTATGGCTGACCTAATTGAAGTTTTGAAGTGTTGCAGTGGATATAAATGCAACATCACTTCGGATGCAACAAGACAAAGAAGTGTACAAGTACGGAAAAAAAAGTGCGTGGAATGTGAAGATGAAATATCAAATGTGCCTTAATGCCTTAGTTAGTAGAGTGAATTGTTGACAAATTTTGTAATTCTATCATAAACTTTTTGTATCTTGCTTTGAGATAGTGAATCTCATCAGGTCCTTGTATCTTGCATTTGGAGTTGTGTTTGCTTCAGTTTTGCATGTCATTTGTATCTTGCTCTAAGGTAGTGTGCCGGTTAGTTTGCAAGTCCTTTTGGTAATGAACCTTTATATTGTGAGTTAACTCTCACCGTATTTTTTCCCGAGTTGGGTTTTCCCTGTAAATACGGTGTTCTCAAGTGTGTATTTGTGTTCTTTGCTTCATCTTTCCTTGTTATTGATCTGGTTAGAAGTAGAATTGCTATATCTTTCATCACTAAAGATTGTTGAAGTTGTTGAAGATTCAAACTACTATATCCTTCTTTGTTATTCTTCTATTTAAAGGTTTTGATATGATAAAGAAGTTTGTAGTGTGCTAAATATTTTCTAAGTTCTAGAAAGTTTTAAGTTTTTGATAAGACTGATTCACCCCGGTCCTAGTCTCTGGGTGTGTCCAGCATGCACATAGTGAGAAACATCATGATCTCATGCAAACTTGGGATCATTCCCCTAACCTTTTATCCATTTATACACATATATCCCCATATACTTTTCTCTACCCTATCCATTTACACAAATATCCTTATATACATATCTATCATATCCATTTACACACTCTTATACATTCACCTTAAGCACCTACTTATCATACTTATTTGTGCACCTACCTCCATTCAGTCATTTGCCACCTATATTTGACCATTAGCCTATTTTGAAATAATTTTGTAGCCACAAACTTGTCCTTTTCTATTTTAAAATTCAAAATTCAAATTTAAAGACATTCAATGCATTCATTCTAACAATCCAATGAAGAATTTGAAAGTACAAAACTCTAGAGAATTGGAGCAATTAATAGTGAGATACTTCAATTTGGTGCAATAAAAGAGTAATAAATCTATATAATTAGGTGCTTGACTATTATTTTTTATCTTATTCAAATTTGGGGGGTTGATCTATAGGAACTTGACTCTCTAGGACTAATAAAAAACCTTTAAGGTATTTTTAATTACCAATAAGTCCATACATATTGAGGAAGAGCAAAGAAAAAAACCACACATTAGGTAAAGTTACAAAGTAGAACACCACTAATTACCAAGACAAGTATGAATGCAAAGTATACATCTACGATCACAACTTCATCTCAAATATGTGAACTTTTCCTCTAATAAAGGAAAGATTCAACACATGCTTCCGAGCACTTCATTGATTTAGAGACACTATTCTCAACTTTGATATTATATGCATTCTAGAATCTTCTCTATTTAACACTCATTCTTTAGTCATCAATCTAAGTACATCCACCTCCTCATTCACTTTCCCAAAATAAAAATAAAAATCAATTTAAACCATTTTTTATAATTAAAATACACTAGACTGATTATGCTAGTTTGGTTGTATTATTTAATTGACTTAGGTTAACCCTCAAGACAAACATCATTTTTCTGTTACAATAAAATACAATCATTATTATAATATCATATTGATCTTTATTATATATAATATATAATAATCATATTAGATTAATGTATAATCCTCTAGAGAAACTTCGGCTCCCTTCTGCCAACAGCACGTTACCCTCCAAAACCAGTACTGCTTAAGGCACGAGGTACGTAAGTTGGGTTTCAAGAACACTCCAACTGATAATATTAGTCATATTTCATTCTCGTTCAATTCCAAAGTCTCCAAACATACAGAGAAGGTTAGAAAGGAAATTGCAAAAGAATGATGCTAAAGGAAAAATGCACCAAATTTTGTGGATTCGTTGACCTTCTCCATACTTGGCCAAAATTTTCTAAGTCATGATCAAAAGTTCAAATAACGGAAGGGGAAATAGTGTAAATGAAAATGTATAGGTGATGATTTTTTTAAGGCTAAAGTCTTTTGAAAAAAAAACAAAAACATTTGAATTTCATTGATCTGATTAGATCAAATGGAAGCCACAGATCTCAGGAAAATAAATTTTCAAAAGTAATAGAATCTTTTATACAACGAGACAATCAGTTGAAAGTCGGAGTTTGACAAATGATGAATATAATTTTAAAAGTTACAAATTTATTAGAAGATTGTAATTCAACTGGTTGAATATAATTGGTAAGGGTGATGGTATGTTTGTTGATTGTCTTCCATTAAAGTTAAAAACCTTCAGAGATGATTCTGAGATCATGTCTTAGATGATTTTGGCAGAATGCATACTCCTCAATCCTTGGCTCTTTGTCGAAGATCTGTCATCATAAACAGGATGGATACTCTTGAGTCCTTAGCTCTTAGCCAAAAAGATATCAGCATAAAATCATGTTCTTATATTAAATAACAAAGAACCGAAAAAATATCAACATAGATTCGTGTTTTTATATCAAATAACAAAACAAACTAATAAATAATATAACATTCTCCATTAAAAAGTAACAAACGTTGTTAATAGGATTTCATCGAATGGTAGTCACTAAGTCTAAAATCAAAGAAGAGTGAGTAAAAGATAAACTAAGTATAGAATTCTCTTACAAGAAATTGACAATCATTTGGAGAACTTGGCCTTGATAAAGGTCTCACAGTAAGTGAAATATCTGATAACGAAGTAAAAGCTAATTAAATAAAGGTGGACCTGATGAATAGGTGGCAATCTTTCATAATGTTAAATCCTTAGAGGAAGGTGAATATACAAAATTTCTTGATCAATATTGATTCAATGAAGATCATGATTCTGAATGAGATAATACAAACAAATAAAGAGGACAAAATTTTAAGAAACTTTTAGCTTTTCTTAACAAAAAGTGTCTTAGGATAATCCACATGGAAAAAAAACACAAATTATGTTATCCAGTCCATCTAAAAGATTTCAAGAGTCAAAAAGTTATGAACTCAATGATGAAATGCAACAACAAAAATCCCTTGAATTACTTTCAAAACTGGTCAAAAATGGAATCTCAGACTTCTTAGTTTCGTTTCATAATGTGATCAACTCAAATTGGGTGAGGATATAAAAACAATCATTACAATTAATGGATTCTTTATCAGAAAAATAAGACAAGTGAGTCATTAATTACAGTAATATTCTACATAAACAATCACGATGAACCCATTTCTGAAATTGAAAAGAAAGCAAAGAGAGCCTTCCAATGATACCTGATCATGGGAAATGTCAAAAGCAGATAATTCCAGTGGACCATCTGTTGATAATTTTACTTAAGTATGAACAGTATTCTAAATATAAATCAGATATTTTAAGATCATCTGTAATATCTTTTGGATTCTTTATCTTTAGCTCTGTGCTACAACTGTAATTTGCAACTTTAATTTTATTTATTTCATTCATTTGAAAGCCTTCAAGGATAGAACTTTATTTATACTTATTGATATAGAAATATTAAGTTATATTTATTTATTTATTTTAGTATTATTTTTAATATAGTTAAAAATATGTTGATGAGTTTTATAAATTTTAATTTTAATATGTTTATTAGTAGGAAATTGATAAGTTTAAAAGTATTTTATTATTTGACATATCTAATTTATTTTTAATATTTTTAATAATCTTAATAATTTTATAAATTCAATATCAAGGTAGGAGAAGTCGGTTTGAACTTTGAAGTTGTTTCTTAAGAATCTTATATTTTGAAGCTTTCCAAATAGTCAGGGCTAACATTGAGACAAAGATAGAAGTTATCAAATAGTTAGGATCATATTCAATGATAAGTATTAAACATATAATTTATCACATCCTTCAAGGTGATTAAAATCATAAATGGGGCTCTTTAGTCCGCAAACTAGGTCTTTCTTTCTTTTTAACTATAATTATTCTAGATTTGTGTCACATACTTTTTCAGAAATCAAGATCCTCATACAATAATGTTGTCTCCATGTCTATATGTTTTTATTTACAACCAAAAGTAGTAGCAGCAAACAAAAGAAATAAATTATATAAAAGTTAATTTAGACATAAGAGATAAAATCTCACCAAAGTTAATTCTCTTGACATGAAAATATTAGTTTGCTACAAGCAAGATTTGTACTTCTTTAATTTATCTTCTACATTGAACTTCTTCTTAAACATCCATTTACTCTCCATTGTAGCCTCAAGACAATGGGTAATCCGAGTCTATCAACAACTTGATGAAAATTATTAAAATGACTTTAGATGAAGAAAAGAAATGATGGGATATATGTAACTCTCCATTGTAGCCTCAAGGCAATGGACAGTCCAAGTCTATCAACAACTTGATGAAAATCATTAAAATGACTTTAGATGAAGAAAAGAAATGATGGGATATATATATATATATATATATATATATATTAGTCAAATTGCTACCAGGGGGTAGCTCCTGTTGCATTGGTGAGAAGGAAAATACAAACATCTGCTCCTACAGCAAGATAGAACAATGGCCACATGTGACCACCCAAACAGTGGTTGAGATAGAGAGCAGGCCGAAGCCTCAAGAAGGGAGAGACTCCTCCGACCTCAGCAAAAAAGTTAAATCTTTCCAGGCGGCTCTATATATATATCTTCCACCCAAACAGTGGTTAAGATAGAGAGCAGGCCGAAGCCTCAAGAAGGGAGAGACTCCTCCGACCTCAGCAAAAAAGTTAAATCTTTCTAGACGGCTCTATATATATATATATATATCTTCTGTTGGCACTCTCAAAATTTGCAAGTTTGAGATGCCGATTTCGAGAAATTTGTCTCTGCACTTTCAGAAGTGCACTTGAGGGGTCAGTCTGAGTGACCCACTTTGGAGAATCAGAACTTGAGGCATGTTGATTTCCAAGCAAAACCCATTTGCAGACGTGTTTGATTGACATATGTGAGCGTGTGTGTCAATTTTCAGTTTCCCATTCAGTTTAGTCAAACTTTTGAAAAGTGAAGTTGGAGGGTTTTTGAACTGTTCTGTTGTTTGCAGATTTGTCAGTTTGTGAAACAACCTCCTGTTTGAACTTGGATTTTGTAACCAGTTGACTGTTATGTCAAAATGAATGTTTTTATGTGTTCTCCATACCTAAATGATCTCGGGTGTCAGTTTTCAGAGTCTAATATTTTGATTTGCTATTTTTAGCAGATCGAAACCAAATGCAGTTTGCTCAGTTTTGCAGTTGCATTCTTGATAGCCTTTCTGAGTGGTCAATTTCGATCGTTAATATCTTTCGATCGGTGATGTTTCAAAGTAATTCCTTTTGCACTCGTGCTCAGGGTATCTTAATGTTCCACTGTGTCTGATGGCAGCTCGTCAGAAGTTGTTTCATTATGTTTACAAATTAGCAGTCAGTTGTGTTCTAATTGGTTCAGAACAGTTGCTGTTTCAGAAAGGTTTAATTGGGCAACTTCGCCGATTAATATCCGGTTCCTCCTGATTCCTTTCTCTGAGCCGTCTATCACATTATACTTTTGGGTCAAATGAATATGTGCTTGCAAGTTTTTAAGGTCTCACGAGGTTGTTTGCCCAATTTTCAAGATCGATTCCTGAAGCAACTTGGCCTGTTTTACCCATTTTGCAAAAGTGCCAGAAAGCAGTTTCTGAGGTGGACCCAGTTCGTTTTTCAATTTCGCGAGTATTCAAGAGCTTGGGTCTCATCAATTTGAAGTTGAAATGTGTTTGAAAACAAAAAATTTTTTAAGTTAGGCCACTTGGGGCCCGACTTGCTTTGCATTGATAGGACACCGTAAATGCAATATTGCAAATGGGGATAGCATTTCAGCTGTAGTGACTCAAAAATTTATGTGCTTGCATCTGGTAGCGGGATGAACTACGAATTACTGGTTTGATTGCTTTTATTGTGATGCACGTCTGTCAGTGTGATGTGGACGAAGGTTGTCATTGTTCGAATTC
Source organism: Sequoiadendron giganteum (assembly GCA_007115665.2). Lineage (NCBI taxonomy): Eukaryota > Viridiplantae > Streptophyta > Pinopsida > Cupressales > Cupressaceae > Sequoiadendron > Sequoiadendron giganteum. The sequence goes on from CM021108.1 coordinate 193,783,971, forward strand.
TCCTGACAACAAGGTTTGTATATTCAAAATGGATATTGTTGAAGTTGTATCTCTATTGAGAAATGGATATGCACTAAGGATCTCTCATAAGGGCTCGTAGTATACTGCTCTGAATAAGTGAAATATGAAATGATTGAACCTGTTGCAGAATGAAATAAAGATTCTTTCACTTTGAAATGGTGTAAGGGAGATAACCAAGTATGGATGATTGTGGGAGAATCGAAACAAATTATTGGCATCCATCAAAATATGGAGGACTCAATGAAGGCAGCGAATGGTGTGGAGAAAGATACAAAGATCTATCAAAGCATAAATAAATATGATCTCATGAATGCCATGATTGTGATTTGTGCACAAATTCTCTTTGTTGGAAGATCTCAGCAACCCTTTGGCAAGTGAAATTGGCTTATGTAAAGCCAAATCCTTTCATACGAGGCCCCACATGTTTGAATGTGGGAGATGACATTGGGTGTGAACTAGAAGGCATGGGGATGCATATACCCACCAACAAATAGTAAGATATGGATGCACAACTGCCCAGTGGACTATTTGTGGCGTAGGTTTTGGAGCAAGTTGCTGGTAAAGAAAAAATGAATTAAACAAGATATGCACATAATTCATTTATTGCTAAAGCTTTAAGGAGCTTTCTAGCAAATGCAAGTAGCAGGGAGCTCGCGGCCATAACGGTGGAGGGGCCTATGAGCATGTGGGGAAAACCTGCATGTGGAGTGGTAAGGCAAATGCCACAGGTGAGAGGCGACCATCAACCAACAGGGGTGCGAGCTGCAGCTGAAATGAAGGACGCGGCCGATGGTGGAGACTCCCGTGAGAAGGTAGCAAGAGCCAGTGAATGGCCCGCGAGCAACATGAGTAGTAGGTGGGAGACCTGCACCAAGCAAATGGAGGTGGGCGCATTCGGTGAAAGAGAAGGCCCGTGGCCAGGTAAGTTTGGAGATCACCATGCAACGTGGAAGGGAGGAGCACACATGGAGGGATCCATGTACCAGCTGAAGGGTGGAGGTTGCAGCCTGAGGAAGAAGGTAGAAACCCACGCGCGAGATAAAGGTGGAGAGGCGCGGCCTGCAGCAAGTCTTAGTGGGCTCAAGCGCTAGTCAGGAATGGGAAATGCCCATGGCTGGCAATGTGGAGAAGGCTCACACAACAGATGGGAGCTCACAGCAGGAGTGGAGGCCGATGAAAAACAAGTGGAGCTCGGACCTGTAGCATGAAGAATGAAGGTTGCCGCCATGACCACCGTGAAGGAGTTGCAGAGAGCTCGAGCACGAGAAAACAAAGTTAGGGCAAAGCAAATGACAAACCAAGTTGAAGGGAAGAAGATCTGGCGGTGGAGTATGGAGGGCCGGTGCAGCCAAATCACAACCGTTGCCCGCCATTTTGCGATCACAAAGTGAGCACGAAATAATCATTGCGGGCTCGTGGGGAGATAAGGAGGAGTAAGTTAAATAATTAAATATTAATGTCTTCCCCAAATCTCGGTGAGAACATATTTTATTAAATGATTTTCAAATATGGGGTGGGGCCCATTCCTTTTCTCTTGGGTGTTGACTTAAATTTTGAGTAAAATGATAGGAGCACGGGGAAAATAATTAATAAGAGGCTGCATTTTATTTTAAAATGAGGGGAATGTCTTAAATAAGATTTTAAAAACATTACGCATAGGGATGGATGAGTAAAATGTAAAATGTAAAATGGAAATATTTTATTTTCTATTGTGCTGGGTAAAAGTGAAAAGCTAAATACTTTATGCTGTCGAGTAAGGTATTTTTAATACCTTGCATAAAGATCAAGTTGAATGTAATATTTTATTTACTGGTCAGTGAATAAAATAAAAAACAGCAGTAAGTAAATACACAGTGTAAAATGCAGCAAAGGCAGAAAATAGAAAATAAACAGAAGAGGATTTTCACGGGGGTGGAGAGTTTTTTTTTCTGCTGCAAATAATGAGTGAAGAGTGGACAGATGGCATTTTTCTGTTGAAGAACAAATTGAGCACATGTTGTTTTCAGAATAGAATCAAGTTTGTTACAAGGAAATGGAGGAGATATTTGGCAGATGACTATTCAACGATGGAGATGCTTCCAGATGGTTGTTCCTATTCGAATTTAGGGTTTCTTCTGGAATCTTTTCTCTTCTTCTTATTCTTTTCTCTTCTCATTGTAAAAAGTTAGAAGTTAGTGGGCAAGTCAGAAGTCTAGTGTAGAGCTGCATAAAAAAAGTAAAATCTGTAGTTACAGAGGCAATACAAGTGGGTTTTTGTGTCATTTTGCTATAGGATTTGGGTTTATTAGGATTTAGTGTTTCATAACAGTATTGTTATTTGAGTTTAACTAAAAAATCAAGGCTCCTGTCTCTCCTATGTGCAAATGTATTCGAATTTTGAATGAAGTAATCAAGGGTTATTCTGTTCTTCTCACTGTCGTGGTGTGTGCAATTCTAGTTTTAGCATTAATTCAAAGAATTAATTAAACTGCTTAAATGAGATTGCAGATTGATATGTTTTGTACAAGGATTGGGTAAGAAGTATTGAGCTGAGGTACAAATTGGTGATACTATAAGGGAGTATGATCAGAGATATTATATGTTATGTATTAAAATCTGCTATGAACCATTAGGTGTTGGTGAATTTGACTCCTCCAATGGATATGGCACTGGTCTGATTTGCATCTGTTCTTTGTGATGCAGTGTTTTGTTTGTCTTCACTTAGGGCTTGCTACCACCAAATTTTAAACATAATGATTTATCCTTCACCATGAAACAATTGTGTTATAACCATCTCACGCTCCAAGTGGTTGATATTACTGATGAACAACCAATTCATTTCAGTCTTATCCCATTCTGTTGAGCTATTAAGTGAGATCATATGTTATTTTGAAGTTAATGACTGTTTATGATTTTTGTTGCAGAAGTTGTAAACTCATTAATAGGGATCACCCTCCCGGGTCTTGCAGAGCCCAAAGTGTAGGAGGTTTATTGTTTAACAAACAATCCTCGTCAGTTGGTCCAGGTCCTCTGAGCTGCCCTTGATTGGAAATTTGGCAAGTCCATAGGTAGAATAGGAGACAAACTTGGTTTATTACAAGAAAAAACACCAACAAAATGGTGACTCTATTGGGGAAAATGCTGTTATAGAGTCAGTGAAGTTCTGAATTATTTCTGTAACCATTATTGATAATTATTTCTGCCTTATAGAGTCATGAGCTTGATAGGTCCATTCTCCTTGTTGGCTGAGTCAATTCTCATGAATGTTGCCAGAGAGTCTGTTGTAATTCATCTTTCAATGTAAGTCTATCAAGATTTGTCCATGCTTCATGCTTATTTCATAATACCTCACAAGTTGTGAGTGGCGACTCCGAGATCTATGCACTTGTGCGCATTATTTGAGAACAACTAGGAAAGACCCAATAGATTTATAGTAGAGATGAAGTACCTTGACAAGTTGAGGAAGGAATTCATATGATGTCATACTGTTGGATAAGGAGGTCTTGCAGTACTTATGCTGGTTTTAAATGAATTTGACCTGAGAAGAATTTCCAGCTGTTCAAATTTTTGTCCTCTGCAAAGAGGTGGCGACTCTACCAAAGAACCTAGTGAAGATATGAATACGGTTCAAGAATCTACAAATATTTCCAATCAGAAGAACCATTTGCAGCTGCTGCAACAGTTCCAGGTATTTATCACTCTTGGTTTTCAGGAAATTGTATTGAAACCATATGTGAACATTTTAGGAAAATTTTGGTTCCCTATTTGATGAATCTGCATTATGAAAGGGAACAACAACAGTATTTCTTTCCATACTTCTGAAATGTAATATGTAACATGAGTAGAGAAGTATGTTTATTGTGAGTTATGTCTTTGAGAAATTTTAAGGCATAGGTATTCAATCAATGTTTTAGAATCATGGTTGATTTTGTAAATGATGTAACTAAGAACCATGTACGAAGTTGATACTGATTGAATTTGTATACAAGAGGGTTTCCTTGTGAAATGGAAAGTAAAAGTATGCAGGGAAAACAAGTTATCCCAAACCCTCAAAGGGATTTTGCTATTAAAAGATATATGCCATTGGTCTTCAGTGGTATTGGAGGTTTCCCGAACCTAATCCCTAAAGATGTTAGAAAGAATTTTCCCATATTCACAAGGAAAAGTTCAGAATCAGCCTCTAAGCATCTGCAAAAATTTATGGATGTGATGGGGGACTATGAGGTAAATCACGAGGATGTAGTTATGAAACTGTTTGTTTAATCCTTGAAGGATGATGCCAGGGATTGGTTTGCATATTTACCATCATGTTCTATAGCCTCTTGGAATCAGTTTATGAGAACTTTTGTTGAGCAATTTGGTGAAAGGGTGAATCCAAGTAAGGCGAGGAAAAACATTTTGGAGATCCATATAAGTGAAAATGAGTTGGTCCCTATTTTCAATCTCCGATTTGCAAAGGCAATAAGAGAGATCCCAGAATATGTAAGACCGAATGATGTTGAATGCTTGGTCGTATACCTTAGTGCATTTGACAGTAAGATGGGATTCTTGTTAAGGGATAAAGAGCCTGCAACTTTACTTCAGGCATATCAAACTACCATGGACATTGAGAACAATTTAAAATACTCTACGATGAAAGGGTGTCTAGCTACAAGTGTTGGTTACCCAAGAACAACTCATGATTGTGGAACTCAAGGACTAGGTAATGGAAATGATTTTCAAGCTGATAATGCCTCTGCTGTTGTGATTTTTTCATCATCAAAATGTGAAGATCACAGTGATCTCCAAGTTGAATGTCAACAAAATTTGGGCATTGTTGATAAAAGGTCTTTTGTACAAGAGTTGTATGAAATGAGAAGACAGGAAGGAGTGAATGAGATACAGAGTGCTACTTCATGTCATGTTGTGACCAGCAACTACAAGGCATGTATTGCTAATGTTTCATTAGAAAACAGTGACTCTAGTTGTGGAAGTGCAACTCCAAGCTGTTGTAGTGAGGATTTTTCTCGTGAAGAAAGCCATGATGGGGTTGCTAGTTCTGATTGCTTCTCTGAAGGTTGTGATTGCTATTCTGAAAGTGATGTTGAAGCATTTTCCTCACTCAAAGAATGCAACGATATAAATGTTCATAAGGTCATTCGTCCACAAATGAAAGAACAAGGAACATGTGAAGAATATACCGAATGTGATTCGGGTTCAAAATCAGAAGAGCATGTTCATTGTGAGAGTGATGCGGAATTTGAAGACAAACATGTGTGTGATCAGCATGTTGATTCAAAACGCAATGTTGAATATGATGAAGATGCTGATAAGTGTGCTTATGTTCTTGTTCTTCATGTTTGTTTGAATGAAGCAAAGATGGAAAAATTTATGATGCATGATGAGCATGATGATAAAATGATGGATTCATTAAGCATGTATATGGGTGAATCAATGTTAATTGATGATATTGAAAGGCTTGCTGACTTATGTGACAGTAAGGTTCCTGGTTTTGTTGATTTGGAAAATGTTGTCAATCCATGTATGGAGCAGTCAAGCAGTGAAAATGATGGTGAATCTCATGTTGATGAATGTGAGGTTGAATGTAATTACCTTTTGTGTGATGCTCCTGATTTTCAAAATAGGCACATGGACATATTGTCACCACATGTGATAAGCATTGATGTCCTTGTTGATAATGATTTGTTTGAGCCTTCACTAGAGGTATTTGGTTTTGAAAGGAATGATGATGTGAAAAATGAATCGGAACATTTTCTCAAGCTTGAGATGAATGTATTTACTCATTCCTTGGATGTTAACGATGCACGTGATTCTCATTTTCATGATACCAAGATGTGTTCTTATGTGCATGAACTGAAGTGTCAAAAGATGGGCCAAGGTTTCAGTGATCAGTACAAGGATGCTTCTGAGTATGCATCTTTTGTCTTTGACATATGCCAAGATGATTTACAGGGATCAAACCTAATAGTTTTTGACAGCTTTCAATTTGATTTGCAAGTTGATTTGGATCTGCAAATTGATAATCAGATTGAGCTAAGTAGTTCTAGCCATATAGCAGAATGTAAGTGCTATTTTTGTCAGCTGGAAGGAATTTTCATAGAATGTGGCAATGTGCAAGATATGGAGGCAAGTTGTTTTCTACCTGAAAATGATCCATGTAATGAATGTGATAGGTTGTTGCCACATGATGATCAGTATTTTGCAAGTATGTCTGACTTTCAAATGCATAGTAATTATGAACATGTTGATAACGTTGTGAATGATTGCCTATTAGGAGGTACTAGCATGTTTAGTTAGGCAGAAAGTTGTGATCAAATTGTGTTTTCATATGGTCTTGATCACTATTTTCAAATCATGTCACTTGTTGAAAAGTCAAAAAATGAAGAAAGTAACAGTGATATAATCTTTTTGATTTGGTTGCCATATAATGAAGTTAAACAAAGAACAAACGTCTACTTGCTCAATGGCAGTCTAACACTTGTGTTTGCAAGGTTGCAGTTGTTCATGTTGTTACAGTTTGATAAGTGCAAGCATGAGATGAGGGAGATCAGCTTTTTTTACAAAATTGTATTTGACAGAGGTAAATGCTGACTCCCATTTTTCATTTGGTGACCTGGGGTCATCAGATAAAGTTGAAAAATGAAAGTTGAATCGGGGAGCAGTTTGAAGGCACTTGACAGATTCTGAATTTGGTCTACTCTCCCCAGAGATCTGGAATCTTGCTATGCCCACAGGGGGCATACATCCCTAGACGGAGCCACTGTTGGAACTCTCAAAATTTGCAAGTTTGAGATGCCCATTTCGAGAAATTTGTCTCTGCACTTTCAGAAGTGCACTTGAGGGGTCAATCTGAGTGACCCACTTTGGAGAATCAGAACTTGAGGCATGCTGATTTCCAAGCAAAACCCATTTGCAGACGTGTTTGATTGACATATGTGAGCGTGTGTGTCAATTTTTAGCTTCCCATGATCAATTTAGTCAGGGTTTTGAAAAGTGAAGTTGGAGGGTTTTTTAACTATTCTGTTGTTTGCAGATTTATCAGTTTGTGAAACAGCCTCTTGTTTGAGCGTGGCTTTTGCAACCAGTTGAGTGTTATGTTAAAATGAATGTTGTTTTGTGTTCTCCATACCTAAATGATCTCGGGTGTCAATTTTCGGAGTCTAATGTTTTGATTTGCTATTTTTAGCAGATTGAAACCAAATGCAGTTTGCTCAGTTTTGCAGTTGCATTCCTGACAACCTTTCTGAGTGGTCAATTTCGATCATTAATATCTTTGGATCGGTGATGTTTCAAAGTAATTCCTTTTTCACACTTGCTCAAGGTATCTTAATGTTCCACTGTGTCTGATGGCAGCTCGTTAGGAGTTGTTTCATTATGTTTACAAATTAGCAGTCGGGTGTGTTCTAATTGGTTCAGAACAGTTGTTGTTTTAGAAAGGTTTAATCGGGAAATTTCGTCAATTAATATCTGTTTCCTCCTGATTCCTTTCTCTGAGTCATCTATCACATTATACTTTTGGGTCAAATGACTATGTGCTTGCAAGTTTGTAAGGTCTCACGAGGTCGTTTGCCCAATTTTCAAGATCGATTCCTGAAGCAACTTGGCCTGTTTTACCCATTTTGCAAAAGTGCCAAAAAGCAGTTTCTGAGGCGGACCCAATTCGTTTTTCAACTTCACGAGTATTCAAGATGTTGGGTCTCATCAATTTGAAGTTGAAATGTGTTTGAAAATGAATTTTTTTTTAGGTCGGGCCACTTGGGGCCCGACATGCTTTGCATTGATAGGACACCGTAAATGCAATATTGCAAATGGGGATAGCATTTCAGTTGTAGTGACTCAAAAATTTATGTGATTGCATCTGGTAGCGGGATGCACTACGAATTACTGGTTTGATTGCTTTTATTGTGGTGCACGTCTGTCAGTGTAATGTGGACGAAGGTTGTCATTGTTTGAATTCTCCTGATAGCAAGGTTTGTATATTCAAAATGGATATTGTTGAAGTTGTATCTCTGTTGAGAAATGGATATGCAATAAGGATCTCTCATAAGGGCTCGTAGTACACTACTCTGAATAAGTGAAATATGAAATGATTGAACCTGTTGCAGAATGAAATAAAGATTATTTCACTTTGAAATGGTGTAAGGGAGATAACCACGTATGGATGACTGTGGGAGAATTGAAACAGGTTATTGGCATCCATCAAAATATGGAGGACTCAATGAAGGCAGTGAATGGTGTAGAGAAAGATACAAAGATCTATCAAAGCATAAATAAATATGATCACATGAATGCTATGATTGCGATTTGTTCACAAACTCTCTCTGTTGGAAGATCTCAACAACCCTTTGGCAAGTGAAATTGGCTTATGTAAAGCCGAATCCTTTCATACCAGGTCCCACATGTTTGAATGTGGGAGATAACATTGGGTGCGAACCAAAAGGCATGGGGATGCATATACCCACCAACGAATAGTAAGATATGGACACACAACCACCCAGTGGACTATTTGTGGCACAAGTTTCAGAGCAGGTTGCTGGTAAAGAAAAAATGAATTAAACAAGATATGCAAAAAATTCATTTATTGCTAAAGCTTTAAGGAGATTTCTAGCAAATGCAAGCAGCAGGGAGCTCATGGCCATAACGGTGGAGTGGCCTGTAAGCATGTGGGGAAAACCTGCATGTGGAGTGGTAAGGCAAATGCCACAGGTGAGAGGACCAGTGCATGGGAGAGGCGACCAACAACCAACAGGGGTGCGAGCTGCAGCTGAAATGAAGGACGCGGCCAGTGGTGGAGACTCCCACGAGAAGGTAGCAAGAGCCAGTGAATGGCCCGCGAGCAGCATGAGTAGTAGGTGGGACACCTACACCAAGCAAATGGAGATGGGCACATTCAGTGAAAGAGGAGGCCCGTGGCCAGGTAAGTTTGGAGATCACCATGCAATGTGGAAGGGAGGAACATGCATGGAGGGATCCACACACCAGCTAAAGGGTGGAGGCTGCGGCCTGAGGAAGAAGGTAGAAACCCACGCGCGAGCTGAAGGTGGAGAGGCGAGGCCTGCAACAAGTCTTAGTGGGCTCAAGCGCCAGTCAGGAATGGGAAATGCCCACGGCTGGCAATGTGGAGAAGGCTCACACAGCAGATGGGAGCTCGCAACAAGACTGGAGGCCGATGAAAAACAAGTGGAGCTCAGACCTATAGCATGAAGAATGAAGGTTGGCACCATGACCACCATGAAGGAGTTGCAGAGAGCTCGAGCATGAGCAAAAAAAGTTAGGGCAGAGAAAACGACAAACGAAGTTGAAGGGAAGAAGATCTGACGGTGGAGTATGGAGGGCCAGTGCAGCCAAATCACAACCATCACCCGCCATTTCGCGATCACAAAGTGAGCACGAAATAATCATTGCGGGCTCGGAGGGAGATAAGGAGGAGTAAGTTAAATAATTAAATATTAATGTCTTCCCCAAAGCTTGGTGAGAACATATTTTACTAAATGATTTTCAAATATGGGGTGGGGCCCATTCCTTTTCTCTCGGGTGTTGACTGAAATTTTGAGTAAAATGATAGGAGCACAGGGAAAATAATTAATAAGAGGCTGCATTTTATTTTAAAATGAGGGGAATGTCTTAAATAATATTTTAAAAACATTACGCACAGGGATGGATGAGTAAAATATAAAATGGAAATATTTTATTTTCTATTGTGCTGGGTAAAAGTGAAAAGCTAAATACTTTATGCTGCTGAGTAAGGTATTTTTAATACCTTGCATAAAAATCAAGTTGAATGTAATATTTTATTTACTGGTCAGTGAATAAAATAAAAAACAGCAATAAGTAAATACACAGTGTAAAATGCAGCAAAGGCAGAAAACAAAAAATAGACAACAGAAGAGGATTTTCACGGGGGTGGAGAGTTTTTCTTTCTGCTGCAAATAATGAGTGAAGAGTGGACACATGGCATTTTTCTGTTGAAGAACAAATTGAGCACATGTTGTTTTCAGAACAGAATCAAGTTTGTTACAAGGAAATGGAGGAGATATTTGGCAGATGACTATTCAACGATGGAGATGCTTCCAGATGGTTGTTCCTGTTCGAATTTAGGGTTTCTTTTGGAATATTTTCTCTTCTTCTTATTCTTTTCTCTTCTCATTGTAAAAAGTTAGAAGTTAGTGGGCAAGTCAGAAGTCTGGTGTAGAGCTGCATAAAAAAAAAAATCTGTAGTTACAGAGGCAATACAAGTGGGTTTTTGTGTCATTTTGCTGTAGGATTTGGGTTTATTAGGATTTAGTGTTTCATAACAGTATTGGCATTTGAGTTTAACTGAAAAATCAAGGCTCATGTCTCTCCTATGTGCAAATGTATTCGAATTTTGAATGAAGTAATCAAGGGTTATTCTGTTCTTCTCACTGTTGTGGTGTGTGCAATTCTGGTTTTAGCATTAATTCAAAGAATTAATTAAACTGCTTAAATGAGATTGCAAATTGATATGTTTTGTACAAGGATTGGGTAAGAAGTATTGAGCTGAGGTACAAATTGGTGATACTATAAGGTAGTATGATCAGAGATATTATATGTTATGTATTAAAATCTGCTATGAACCATTAGGTGTTGGTGAATTTGACTCCTCCAATGGATATGGCACTGGTCTGATTTGCATATGTTCTTTGTGATGCAGTGTTTTGTTTGTCTTCACTTAGGGCTTGCTACCACCAAATTTTAAACATAATGATTTATCCTTCACCATGAAACAACTGTGTTATAACCATCTCAGCTCCAAGTGGTTGATATTACTGATGAACAACCAATTCATTTCAGTCTTATCCCATTCTGTTGAGCTATTAAGTGAGATCATCTATTATTTTGAAGTTAATGACTATTTATGATTTTTGTTGCAGAAGTTGTAAACTCATTAACAGGGATCACCCTCCCGGGTCTTGTAGAGCCCAAAGTGTAGGAGATTTATTGTTTAACAAACAATCCTCGTCAGTTGGTCCAGGTCCTCTGAGCTGCCCTTAATTGGAAATTTGGCAAGTCCATAGGTAGAATAGGAGACAAACCTGGTTTATTACAAGAAAAAACACCAACATCTTCTCCATTAGATTTCATACTAGATTCTAAATTTTAGAATACATGTTCTTTCATTTGTAAATCCTTTAAGAAATTTTTCTTTAAATAATTTTCTAGTTTTGAAGAATTTTTGTTTACCCATCTTATTGAGAAATAGATTGATTCAAAAATAAAATCCCATATTTTATTGGAATCACTAAAAGAAGTCTGATCTTTTTTATGATAGAATGAAATTTATTTTACTTGTTCATTTGATTTTATAATCCCAAATTATGTCCTCTTTAATTTAATAACTTAAAATTATATTATATTAATGCACGTCTAATGAATATATTATTAATAATATATATGTAATAAAATAATATAACATATATATGTATATTTTTTTCCTTAGAAAAATTATATTTAAATAATTTATATATAAATATTATTTATTTTAAATTTTATGTAGGTCACAACCTACATAAAATAAACTAAAAAGTAAATAAAAAATTCACATTTAGTTAATAAAATAAAATATTAAACTTTATTAATTTATTTAGTTTTTCTTATAATTTTATATTTAAAAAATTAGTCTCCCAAATTTGAGCAGTTTACATTCATTTTTTCTTCCATTTATTTTAGGAGGTTGAATTTATGTTAATTTTCATTGAGTAAATTAATTTCTCAAATTATTTAATTAGAAATTTCACATTTATCTGAAGATTTTAAAGCAATAAATCAAGTATTTTGATTTTCCCTTCTCATAAAAAAGATTATGAGATATTCATCTATATATATATATAAACTTAGTGTTTATTTAAATTTATTAATGTTAGTTTTAATTATTAATTATTAATAATTAGTATTGCAGGCAAGAGGTCACGAGTTATTCATTTATTTTTGTAAAACTAGATTAATTGTATTTTAAAAATGAAGTAATTTAATTTCTAAATAATTAATATTTTCTTAACTTATTTAATTTTGCATAATAGATCATTTGTGATCAAATTAATGTTAATATATTTATTTAGCAAAAATTACTTTAATTAGTTTCTTTTACAAATTAGTAATGTTAAAGAAAGCAAATATTGTCTTAATTTATTGATTTTTGCATATAATAGATTTGTGATCAAATTAGTATCAATATATAATAATTGTATTTATTTATTTAAATATAAATTACTTTAATTTATTATTTTTGTAAAAGTAAACTAATGAGTTGCTCTTGGTTTCTATTTTTTACCCCATTGCATAAGTGGTTCTTAATCTACCCATTGCATAAGTAGCTATTGTACTCACCCTACTAAACAAGTGGTTTTGGCACTCACCACTGAACAAGTGGGAGAGTTGTTTGCATTTCCTTATTTAGCTTTCCCACTGCAAAAGTGGATGTGCTCAACTTACCCCACTCAAGAAGTGGTTCTTGCTTTTAGTTGTTTAGTATTTTTGTAATCCTTTACGCCATATGCTATCACCTCACCCATATTGGAAACTTGATCATCAAAAAGGAAGTTATTTTTTAGATGGAGCTAACAAGTTTATATTTATTTCCACAAAAAGTAAATTAGTGACCCAATTAGTATTAGTCTTAAATTTATATTTAAGTGTTCTTTTCCAATAGTTAGTATTGTCTTTACTTATTTATTTTCACAACAATTAATTAGTTATCAAAATTAGTGTTAGTTTAAGTTTATTTTCAAAAATAAATAATTTAGTGTTCATTTTTCCAAAAATTATAGTAGTGCTCATTTCAAGAATAATTAGTGTTAATGATTTTCAAAAGTATTTTATTTTGCAAGAAGTAAGTAGATGATATTTCAATTCTTAGTTAGAAAACTTTCATCAAGAATTAAAACAAAAAATCAGCATTGTTTGATATCAACGGTGCCTCTAGTCACATTTATGGGTAATGTTATCACTCTTTGAGCTACTGCATCTATAGCCTAACATAGTTGCAATAATGGCGTTTGTGGCATTGTCCCTTTAAATCACCAGGGAGAAATAAGAGGCATCTTGATGGTATTAAAATCGAAGGGACGAGTAATCTTTCTTTGATCGATAATCTAAATTTAGATTAATCAAATGAACCAAAAATCACTACTACAAACTTAGAAAAACCCCCTTGTGAGGTTTAATAAAATTTCATTTTAATTTTTTTATGTTATTGGATATTTAATCATGTGAATGAAAAGTTAAGTTTTCACTGTCTTAAGGGTGAAATTATTGCAGAACTAGGAATTAGTTGATTTAGGAAAACAAGTAATAGTCATGGTGGCTATTTACTCATAATTATTGCTTCTCTTTGTGGGTAGCAACCGTAGAGGAACTATCTAGAGAAAAGGGCCCTAGAAAGGGCTATGTAACCACATAATAGTTCACATCAAACATAGAGTAGAAAATAAAACTACATATTTTATGCCTCGATCCCATTTGGAAGAAGGGTACATGTAGGTAGTTTGGGAAACAAAGGATGCTCCCAGTAATTAGGTGTTTAGGGATGGGGATTAGGGCTTTTCTAGTAAATATTATGTTAATTTGACTAATAATACAATATTTAATAATTCAAGAGAATTTATTAATTAATTAAAGGGCTAAAGATATTTATATTCCTTATATACTTGAAAGGAATCTCAGATGGATTCGCTTGACTCGTCAAGGCCTTAGTCCAAATTCTGAGGTGAGACTAAAGCTAATTATTTATTTTATATATACTCCTAAAGATGATGACCTCGATGCACTTACAATATAGGAGTGTAGTATTTAGAGAGTGACTCAGGATCCGAAAGGTCCCAACGAGTCTAAAGTCTCTAGCTAGAGCATGTACCTATCATTTATGGATAGATGCCTACCCTGTTTAGGTAGATGCCTATCCGAGATGGATAGATGAACTCTTGTCACGTATGGAGAGATGTCTAACCCGTATGGTTGGATGCCTATCTCGAATGGATGGATTCCTATCAGGTATGGATAGAAGTACTTGAGTATACAATTGAACAAACACATAATAAAGATAATAAACAAGAAAAAAGTATAGTGGAAATTTTAGGGTTGATAGATCGAGTTGCTTCATTAGCCTTAAGGATCTAGGAAATTTCTTCACACTTATCCAAAGTACTATCAACTACTATGAACTTGGAAGAACTATGAATATGATTACCAAATAATGGTAGGGGAGTACCTTAGAGGGCATCATAAGTGGTCATCTTCAAAGCACTATGATAAATGGTATTATACCACCACTCAACTAGAGGTAACCATTAGGCCCAATGTCCTTTTCTCTTATACATAAAATTAGACAAGAAGGTCTCAAGGCATGTGTTAACATCTATTTTCCCATTATTTTGGGGATGATAATCCAAACTTGTGTTAAATAACGATTGCATTGTAACTTGACAATTATTTCCATAAATTATGAATAAAATTAGGATCATGATCATTGAATATGGAATGAGGCATGTCATATATTATTAAGACTAAATCCAAGAAGTGCTGAGAAACCATAGTAGTAGTGTAAGGGTGAGGTAATGTATAGAAGTGGACAAGTTTGGTCAAGAAATCAACAACTAAAATTACTGATTTGCCTCAAGATAATAGAAGTCATAATAAAATTCATAGAAATATTACTCCAAATTTTATCTAGAATAGTAAGTTAAAAAAATCCTAGGGCCTTGATATTTTCCCATTTTTTCCTTTCACACACATTAAATTCAAATAGAAATGTATTATCACCTTGCTTAAGCCCATCCCAAAACAAATTATGCTTCACTTTAAAAAAAAAAGTAGAGAACCTAAGTGACCAATAGTAGGGAAGAGATGAAAAGAGAACTAATCGGGAGAAGTCGAACAGTTTGGAGGGAGGGTGAAAAGGAGATAGTTTAGAGAGCGATTAGAATTCTATTGTGAATGATGGTAAGTAATGGATGGAAAATATTTTTAGGTGGCATCGAATGGAAGAGGAGGGGGTTGGTCGAGAAGAGAGAGTGAAGGTCCAACAGAGGAGGTAGATCGAGAAGGAAGCACAGAGGATGATCGATGGAGTTGCAGAGATGATCGTATGGGAGGAAATAAAGATGGATTGAGTAGGGAGATACTGAGTTGAGAAGTAGAAGATGTTAATTTAATATTGTAGCTCGGACAGTTGTTTCTCCAATTCCAAGAATTAGCATTTAATTCTTGAGACTTCTAGATAGAAGTTAGTTAGGTCCAGATATTTAATTATTTAATTAAATAATTGATTCCTCTAGAGACTTCTAGGAACCAGTTAGTTAGGGTTTGTTAGAGTCTAATTAATCTTAGCCATTAATTGAGATTAAATCTTGGCCATTGGTTTTCCAATGAGAATAGTTTAAAAGGGGGTCATTGGGAATTTGGAGAACAACACTGATAGACACAAGTTGGAGAAATATTTGTAGTGATAGCAAGGGCGTAGTGATAGCGTTGGAGGCAACAATAGTGGAATTTCAGCAGGAGAAATTGAGAGAAGAATTTTCGGTGAAGAATATTGTCAGAGCTTTGTCAGTGAGAGGCAAGCAGTTTCTTTTGTATCTCTTGATTTGCTGAAGATTAATATAATTCCTCATCTGCAGTACTGGTTTTCCCTCCGGGGTTTTTCCAGGGACAATTTGTCCAAAAATATTGTGTTTATTATTTTGCATGTTTTCTATTCCTGTGAGTTTTATTTGTGAAGTTGCAGTTGTATTATTTTTCAGTAGTTGCTGTGAATTAATTTTTGATAGTCAAATAATCTTTATAGATAGGAGATTAATAATCAGTAACTACAATAGATTTTTCACAGAAGAAACAACAATGACAAGAAGAAGATCTGCCGAACAATTCGGGCTTGCTTATTGAATTATAGATTTTTGTTAATTGTTTGTAATTGATAATTTATGTGTTGCAGAAATAAATCAAACTTCCAGTTGTTCATTGTCTAAGTTAATGATATCTTTGTTTCTAGCATTCATATGAACATATTTTATTTTCTCTATTTGGTTACTGAGGTTCTTGTCGCATATATATACATATGTGTTAGTTATCAGAGAACAATCTTTTTCTCTGTTAAGTTCCTGTCACTATTTTGATAGTAAGTTGTCATCTTCATTTTGGCATCTGTGTGTGTGATTGAGGAAATGTGTCATCACAAATACTCCACCTATTGGACACAAAAGGTGCATTTAAAGAACTTGGTTAAAAGAGAATTCTCATTTAAAATAATAAGAATGATCTTAGATACATGGTAAAGAAAATCAACCTAGTTTTAACTATATATGAGAATATCATCAAAGAAGACCAATATAAATATTCTCAAGAAATAGTGGTACACTATATTAGTAATGATTTTAAAACTAAGAGCCTTGATTAAGACGAAGGGTATTAGCGAAAATTCATAACATTTCTTATGAGTTTTGAATGTGGTTTTGAAATATCAACATTTTTTATGCAAATTTGATGACAACTATAATTAATATTTATTATAGTAAAAAAATCCCTCAAAAGTTCATTAACATATCAAATAATAACAAGAATTTAAAATTAATACTTAATTGTTAATTTATTACATTCATATAAATTAGGGCACATCTTTCAACCCTCCTATTTCCTTGGAGCCATAACTATAGGAGAGAAGTAAGGACTAGTACTTGGGTGAATGAAATTGACCTCTTAGAGCTCTTTAACCATCTTTATAATTTCATCATCTCGTTCAAATGATATCTATATGGTCAAATTTTTTCACAATGGCTACCACAAATGAGTGGAATGGAATGGTTATAAGAAATTTTGGGTACAACCATTTAAGATCATTAAATACTTTCTGATATTTCTATTCTAATAGTGGACCTAAAGTAGTTTGAACCTCTAAAGAGTTGAATTATGCAAGAATTCCACAACACCCCTTCTTCTATACTTCATTAGTATAGAAGTTGAGGTTCTCCTGGCTGTGTTGGGGCAAGTATGACTAGGTTTGGCATAATGGTTGTATGGTTGTTGTAAGGATTGTTGTGGTTGTGGGTAGCTTACATTTGAGTTCTACCACTATCAGTTTCCATGTCAATGTTGTTCCCATGGGTTCTGAGAGTATTGCCACTGCAAATTATAATTTGGAGATTGATATGGTATATGTTACCACATCCCCTATTGTGGAATCCAATTGGATAATTGATCATTTGACCATGGTTGACTTGGAATGATGTTCCAAGGTGGATTGTTCCATTTAGAATTTTTTTTGAATTTTCCCTAGGAAAAGAAGTATAGTAAGACAAAGGTTCTTGAGGTATACATTTTCTCTTCTACCAGGGTTTGGGATATGCAATATAGAACACTTGACCATCCTTGTCTTCTGGGGTGCAAAACTCAAATTTTCCTTACTTCTCGAAAATACTAGCAATATTTTTACATTTGAATTTGACTTTCTTCTATCTACAATGTGTACAATATTTTGTGAGAGAATCCTTTTCTTCTTGTTTCTTTTTTATATGTAAAGTGTCCAACTAGGTCACAAGGTGACTGATGATAGCTTCTTTCATATTTGATGGAAGGTTGTTGATTTCCACCCTAGAAACACCTATAAATTTTTTGGTGGAAGTTAGAGCTCTAGAGCCCTTGGTTTTCTTCATGGTTGATCTTTAATATTTTCTATGGATTTGGTAGATTTCATAAAAAGGTAATTGAGAGATGCTTCATGATCTAATCAAGTTCAATGCATCCATACAATCATCATTTATACCCCTTGATAATACTAATTTGAGTGACTTCAGACAGAGTCAATTCTACTATGAATTTTTGAGTTAGAATTGAAATCTCTCAACATAATCTTGAAGGGGTTCATCCTCCTTCTGTGACATAAAAAATTGTCATCTCCTCCATGACAATAGTATTAATATTTCTGCAAAAAAAATTCCTTCTCTATTTCCCGATTTGGCATTGCATTTCTACCTAGCCTCATGAACCACTAGAAAGTGGCATATTTCAATATGGCTAGAAAGAGTTTGAGCCTATATATGTGCATTAGTAGTGTAATCATAACTTCAACATAAAATCATCAAACTCAAATAGAAATGTATTAGGATCGTATGTGATTAAACTATAGAAATTTGGTAAAGTTGAAGGAGGTATGTTCTTTAGGCTCTTTATTGCTATTGGAAACTCAAAGATAATTGATTCAACAAGGTTTTTCATTGCCTCATCTCCCATTATATTGAAATGTCTTGTAGTGATTCCTCCAAAATCTAGAATATATTTTCTTGTGAGGTGCATTTCTATTTTATTGACTCCCTCAATTAATTCCTTTGATGGTGTTGGTTCTTTTATTGTGCCAATTTCTTGGAGTAACTCCTCTTTATTTTGTTTTTATGGAAGAAATATTCCTAAAGATTGTCTTTGTCATCACATGCAATAGTAATTGAGCTTAATAGCTTCCTTCCTACACACTATTAGTAAGTAGTTTGAGGTAATTTTGAAAATTCTAATGGTCCTAATTGTTGGAAATACATATTCTAATTATGAAAGAAATGTATAAATAAACCCAAAACTTAGAGATTTTGAACCTTAGCACCATCCTAGGGAAAATGGTACAAAAAATGTATAACTCTGTCTATATTCAATAAATTGATGTAGAGAGGGCATGCATACAACTCAATAGACCAAAAAGCCCCTTATTAAGAAACTCGCTGACTTAGATGTGTTACATTTAATTTATCAACTAGGGGATTTTAATTTATTGGATGGTATTGGCATTGTATGCATAGATAAGGATTCTAAAATGTCTTATTAATATGTATAGAAGACTTTAATGATAGCAACCTTATTTGGAAATAAACTTAACTAGAAACACTTTCAATTAGAATCAAACCTAACTATATTAAAGTTAATATGGTTAGATACCTATAAGGACAATGACTAATAACTTCAATTATGTTGTAACTATTTCAAACAACTATCAATACCAATTGATTACTACTTTATCAAATTGAATTGAATATTGTCAAGAAATAAAACTAACTAATTTATTTTAATATTAAATAACAAATTAAACTATAAGGAGTATTACAGTTGCCTCAAAGTGGCCCTTTCTTGAGTAGTTGCAATCCCATAGTATCTCTTTCAAATCTTAACTCGAAATTTCATTGCTTGGATCCATTTTTATTGCAATTCAAAAAGGATAACACAAATTGATATTAGAATATTGTTGATAAAAGTGTTGATGACCAAATCTACTAACACTATATCTTTGATCTATCATAGGATCTAATCTATATATATGATCCTGAGAATTTGATTATTCTTGGTTTCAAAACAACTTGCAAATAAATGTCAAATCTCCCAAAAAAATAGGGAGATGAATTCATTCTTATATCAAACAAAAATGGGAAACTAACCATGCAGAGGTGAGAGTTTTATAACCCCATTAATAATTTCCATCATAAAGAAGGTGGTTATAACTAGAAATGTGCAGAATAAGGCATAACTATTTATGAACCATCATCTACCATTACCAAGAATATCTTCTCATTCCCATGATTATATTTATTTCTAGTGACAATATTAGTAAAAATATGATGATTTATAAATAAACCATTTCCAAAATCTTTGACCACTACCTCCATCAACCACAAAAAATTGTATGTGTTGTAGGTGATCATCCCTTTGTTGTGGGTTGATAAAAATAATTTTCTATGAGTTTATAGTCATCCTTTGTTGTGGATGGCTAGTCCTTTGTTGTAGGGTTAGTTTAACTCAAAATAATTTCTTCATTAATAATCATAAAGGGCCACACTATTGTACATGTATCTTTGGGGATCTTGCACATAAGGTTGTGCCATATTTTATACTCGTACTATTTTATAAAGTGCCATGGGGGGTTGTGTAGTGCCTTTTTTTTTCCATCACACCTTTGTCCGGTGAGTGTCCCTCCACGATGACAGTGGATCCATATGATTCCAGCCTCATGCATGTGTGCTTTGTTTTGCACACCACTTTTTCAGTTGCAGGTGCTTTCTTGCGTACTTTCAGATGTTGTTTCTTCTCCTTCATGTACTATAGGGTGTTACACAACATTTCAGTGGATCTATTAGGCTCTCCCAGTTCAGCATTATGCGGGGGTATTATACTATTCGTGCTAATTTTTCCTTGGTTTCACCTTGGAAGGAATCTTCCATTCTCAGTTGATCAGTGTTTCAGACTATTGGTACTTGTGCCATTTGTATCCTCATTCTAGGTGTTTTACTTTGTTTGTCACCTGACTCGAGTAGTGTCGTATGGGGCACTCATGCAGATTGTTGTCTTCTTAATCTTGATTATCCTATCTTCAGCAGAGGTTCTTCAACACCACAGCAGTCATCTTTCGATAGTTGTTTGCAGCTTCTTCTGCTTTAGTGATGTTCTTCTTGGCTTTCTACATCTCTTTTTGGAGTAGAGCTTTTCCCATGAGGTTTTCTCTATTTCTCCATTTTACAGAGATTTGGTTGTATTTGGGTACCTAATTTGGCCTAGTTGTCGAGACCCATGTTTGCCTTCCTACATTGTAGTTACCTTTACTTTCTTGCATTTTTTTGTAGCTGCACTGTTGCTCATCTTAAGGGGGGGTGTTAGAGTAAAGGTTTTAACTTAATTGTGTTGATTAAGTTACCTTTATTCCCTTCTTAAGATTTCACATTAGTTTGCATAAACTGACATTTAATAATTATATTAATTATTAAATATTTTCCTATTAGGGCTTCTTTTAGGGTTTTTCCTATTAGGGTTTATTTAGGGTTTGCATGATCTCCTTTTATATGGATTGATCCCATTGTATTTCATATCAATTCCCTTTTATTTTGATAAGATAATTTCTCCATTTTTCAGAGCATCAAACCCTTGTTTGTTTTCTCTATCCATTCTCTTCCTTGTGACAGGTATACATTTGCATGCAGGTGATCTTGGAGTCTAAAGTTGGAATTCTCAACTTCTACATTAACACTTAGGATAAATAGAAAAGTTTGTATAATGTCTTGAGATTTTATGATAAATGTGAAACTTAAAGCAAGGAAATGAGGGAAATTCTACGACTCATCAGTTGTTAGCTCAAGTAAGCCCTAATATTTATCCATCATGATTGGTAGGTTTAGAACTTGGTCTTGTCCCCTAATTATGCAAGCCCAATATTAGCCCATGTCTTCAAACAAAATTTAAAAAATGTAAAAAATAAATAGATATTTTTTATTGGGTATAAACCATCGAACCTTAGCCAATGTTCGACCCACCCACTAATACTTTGCAACCCACTACCAACATGCCACTTGAGTGCCACCAAATGTATGGGATATATGGAGAGGGCCTAATTTGGCCCCTTATAATCCTCAGAGTGTTTTTTTATTCAACAAGGAATAATGTCCACATATGATATTGGATTTTTACTTCTTATAAGAATTGAAAATATCTCTTTGAGAATAATGTAGTGGTATAGGTTTAATCATTATTATTTTTTCTTGTGTCATATAATTTGGTGCCTGAAATTATCATTACTATAGAATGGTTAATAGGTGATATCTTGAGAATGCAAAATTGGTTTAAAGATTTTAAATAGATGATGGAGAGAATTTTTAATAAATTAAATAGTGGGTCATAGTTTCTCACTTGGATGAGAAAATAGATATTGTACTTATTTGAGCACTTATAGGAGCCTAAGATTTAGGTTGTGATTGAGTGCACATCCAAATGAATTTTTGGGTGAAAACTTGTGGGAGTCAATATTTGTATGAGACCAAATGGTGGTATAAAAGGTTATAAGATTTGGTGCTTCTTGATATAGGTTTATATTTTAGAATGTTGAATTTGATGGAGATTGGCACATGGGTTATCTTCTAGTTTGAGGATATGCTTGATACATGTGTCAAATTAGGAATCTAAATTTAGTAAGAGTTGATAGGATTATGTTTTGATATTTGATTGATTCATGATTATAGGTCATGGTGAATTTTAATTTTATAAGATTGTTCTTACCCCTAGATGCTTTCTTGGTTCCTTGAAAATGATTACTCGTTTATGGATTTGTGCTGAAAATTAGATCTAGAGTTAATTTAGTATTTGATTCATGAGAGGTATATAGGTTATATTCTTTGTTATTTTATTTTGTAGGTTGCATATTGATGATTATTTTTCATGTTGCATTGGTTTTAGATATATTAGTTATGTAGGTTTTTGGTTTATCCAACCATTGCTTGTAGTGATGACTCACATGTAGACTATCTATATCACAATTTTTTTTGTTTTGATGAAAATTTAATTGGTTGGCCTTGTTTGTGGCCATTTATGTATTAGTATGTTGTATCAATATGAGAGGATGGATGATTAGAATGATTGGACCATGGGTGTTTATCATAATTTCATGGATATATTGGTTGCATGGTTCAATGAGATATTTTGAAAAGTGATGTTCTGGCATTGGCTTTTATTTTTGTCTTAGAAATATTGGTTTTACATTATTCTCTACAAATACTGGTATTGAATTTGAGTGTGTGTGGACCATGTGTGATCTTATTTTAGGAAGTGGTTATCATAATTACATGGATATATCGCTGTCACAATTCAGTGGGATCTTTGGAATTGGTGTGGATTCATTACATGGTGATGGATGATCTTCAATTTTGGTTGTGGGTGTTATATAAAATTCTAGGATCATGATTCTTTGGTGAGGTGTCATTTTCTATCAATAATCCTTAGTTGAAATGATGTTAGGTATTGTGCCATGATATACTATTGATCATATGTTATATAG
The DNA here is from genome assembly GCA_007115665.2 of Sequoiadendron giganteum. NCBI lineage: Eukaryota > Viridiplantae > Streptophyta > Pinopsida > Cupressales > Cupressaceae > Sequoiadendron > Sequoiadendron giganteum. Next base: position 193,806,769 of record CM021108.1, read on the forward strand.
AGTATTAGCATGATACAAGTTGTCTTGGGAGTAGGATGTGTGCATTGGACCATGTGATCTTATAGGAGGAGATTTTAAATCATGACATCATGGTGAGTTCCTAGTTCTTGATTTGGATATTTTAAGGTGATCTAGTTAGATCTCTTTGTATTGAGTATATTGATATTTTTCTTGGGAGCTCCATGAGCATGTGGTGTTGTATTTAGATTTTAACATGGATTGATCAATTTTATATGCTCATGGGTTATAGGATATTGAGTTGTGGTTGGATTTATCTTTAGTTTAGATACATTTGTTGACAATTTTATTTTATGAGGTTTTAGTATGAATACTTAGGAGCCTTCACCTAGATGTGGATATGAATTCATTATGGATCTGAGAGGATTTTGATCTTGGAGATATCTATTGTGGCTTGGTGTGTCTTGGAGGATAAATGTCATTACCCACTCTTGGTTTACTAAATTGATAATCATATGATAGACATTTCCCACTTTATTAGTTCTAGAGGGTTCATTTGAGGAGAGTTTGGAATATATATCTCCTTATAGAAATGAGTTTGATTATGATGAAATTTATGGTCAATATAAGAGATGTTATTGGGATTATTTTGAATTTTGGGAATGGATTTGAGTTTAAAATTACTTGGTTTTAGAGAGGATTACATCCATGTTGGTTATATTAGATACATATATTTTGTTTGATGTATGAGATTGAATAGTTGATTGTTGTTAAGGTTTTTAGTTGGGATTGTGAAGGAGGTCTTTCTTCAAACAACTTAACACTTTGAGGTGTTGGTATAAGGACATGTTATGTGGTATTATTTATAGGTTTTTTCTCTTTATTTTATGACTACTTCCTATAGGTTCATGTTCACACGGTTTGTCATAGAGAACCTGGGGGAGTTATGGTGACTACTTATGAGGGAGTATGCAATGGTTTTTATTGTATGGGTAGATCATTATGATTCTTTTTTGTTACTACATAATTTTAATTATTATCCACACCTTGATTTGAGTGTTGATTAGTAGATCTTATTCCTTCATCTATTTTTAGATTTTATATTATGGGCATGATGTGGCAATTCTTAGATATGTATGTGTTTCATTGATCAATTTTATACAAGGAGCTTATGATTATGGTTTAAGGGTTGGATATGTTGATCTCATGAGAATATTATTTTTGAATAAATTTGTAGGTATGAAATATTAGATGTGTTAGGATAAATATTATGGTTGCTATTTCTATTCATGTGAATTTTTTTCTTGGCATCATCTTGGAGCCTTTATTATCACTTGGATTTCATGTTTTTGTTTTTTATTGACACGTCTTCACCTTGGATTATTCATTTTATTCTATATATGGCATGTTGGGTGATGATATGAGTTCTTGATTGAGATGGTGATCACATTGGATGTTATTGCAAGTATCTTGATGGAGCATGAGAGCATGTTGGAGATTTGCATGGTTTCATGAATGTGTATAATAATATTTTCATTGATTGACCCTTATGGAATGTGTACAAAATGTGGGAAAATGTTAGGGAAAAGGATGTTGTACACCTTGAACAAAAAAAATATTATTTTAATTTTATAAAATAAACATTTATTTATTTTGCATCTTTGAGGATGTTACTATCCACATTAATTATTTATTTGGGTCCATTTGTAAATTTATATTATAAAATTAGTTATATATTTTATGTGTGTGTTTTTTATTATATAAGCAGGGGATGGCCCTGATCCCATAGTAACAAAATGAGTTGAAACAACAAGATACAAGACAACCTAGGAAACCATACCAGTCACACCAAAAAATAGCAACCACGCTAACTCTAAAAAGCAACTATATGGGGATCACAGGCCTAATTACCAGTATTGCATCCACGGGATCATTATAGATATAATCAAAAATATAAAAATACCACATACTATCCCAAAATATAGCACACAAGCCATATAAAATATTAACCATAGTTTAGCAAGTTCTAAACCAAAGCATAGCAAGCAAAAAGTAACAGTTTGGAACTATCATCCAGAGGAACTGAAGTTTTAAGGTAGACATAAAACTAGAGAAAAAAATAGAGTAGGAACAATGCCATTATTTGGCATTAGCTATCAAATCCTAGTGTTCACCAAGCTGAGAGATGAAATCCCTTTAGTCTAGACCAACATCATTGGTTAGGTCCTTCGTGCCCTCCTACTTCCTAGATTTCTTAAGTTGCTACTTAATCTTTGATTGACCAAAAAAAAATCCAACCATAGCATGCCTCATCAAACCACCAATCACCTTCATTAGAGTTGTGATCATTTTCTCCATGTCTTCAACTTGAACCTATAGAAAGGTGATTCTACTTTTCAAAAAAGGAATGTTAGTGTCCTCGGGAACAATAGTACCCTTGGCAATGTCCTCCAAATCACATACCTCCTTCTTAGTCACCTCCAAGTCCTCTTCCCCACCAATTTATTCCTCCACCTTTTCATCTTTCTCCTCCTCTAGTTATTCTTCTTCCATCTCATAATCTTCATCGTCGCAATCCATTCCTTCACTTTCCTCCTCCACTTGGGGTTAAAATTCTTCCCCAAATATTTGTTCCTCTTCCTCAATTTCTATCTCCTTCTTTTTACCTTTTTTTTCTAAAGAAGCAAACTTTTCCAATCTTGTCGAACTTCATCCACCACACAAAATTCCCGCCTACTCTTCATCTAATTCCTCCTTTTGAGGACCATCAGGGTTTTCAACTATAGTAATGAAATTTCCATGCTTCAGGGTTTGTTGGTCTTTTTTTGAGCTCTTAACCTTGAGGGATTCTAGGAGTAGTGGGGAGTGTTTCATTTTTTCAGGGGGAGCTTTGAGAAATTCCATCTTGAGGATATTCACCATAGAGGCATGCTTAGACTTAGAGGTAGGCGATTTGGAGTTTTGGGTAGCTAGATTGGAAGCATTCACGAGGCTACCATCCATAGATTCCACATGAGGAGTAGGGGGACTAGGGTTCAGAAGCACAATAGCCTAGGGAGGGCTGGTATTATCATCATCATTATGGTGGGGATTATCCTATCAAGAAATCAATAGGTTTCCATGGGGGCTATTCGCAAGGGAATACTTCTAAAGAGCCAACATTAAGCCTTGGTGCAATGAAGGTGAAGCCCCATTTTCAATGCTTTACTATAGGAATGGAATAAAAAAAAATGGAAAATTTATCCTATCATTATGGCGAATATGATTAAGTATAGGGAAATGGTAGGAATGCAAGGTCATGTACCTACCTTCAAGAGTAAAGTAGTGCATTACAATTATGCTTACTAGGGCAAATGACGGAGGAAGGTCAAGCCTAGCATACCCATTCTGGAACTTCGTAAACACTTCTCCATCATGCAAAAATCTCTCTACAAAATTTTTGTATTCCACACCACTCTTCTTTCCTACCTTTCTTCCTTCATTTTCCAGACTAGTAGCCTCAATAATTAACTGGGCTATAACTTCAAATTTCACTGCACCAATGGAGACATGGCCTTTTTTCCAAGAGTTGGTGAACTTAGCAATCAGACTTTTGTTATACCCCCTTATATATTCAAAGAACGAAGACATACTAGCCACTCTAAACATACGCCAAAGATCATTTTTTTTCTTAAGAACTAAACAATTAGGGGGTTCAGTTCTCTTCTTCGGCCCTCCCATTTTTTAAGATTGCAAAACTTTTTGGTTGTTCTTTGGACTAGATCCTTTCTTCATACCACCCCAAGAAACAATATCTCTACCACCTCAAGCACTAAAATTGCAAAGATGATAAATGGGGATAAAGAAGCAAAGAAATCTATTTGAATTAGTAAACCAAATCTTCCAAGTGAACTAAGGCAGAAACATGAGCCCCATGACATAAATGACATGATTAAACTTTTCCATAATAAATATAGCCAGATTAACAAGAAAAATTTGAGTCTTGAAAATGGAGTAGGAAAAGATGTATGGCACGTTAAAAATATTTGAAGTGACCAAGGATTTTTTATTGCAAACAAATATGTGATGTGAAGAGTACTTGGAAATGATGAAATCATTTAATTTCTAGCCAAAGAAAATCTCCTCAACATTTTTCATAATATGCAACTTGCTAATCTTGAAAATATTAACCTTAACGTCCATCCAATCACCAAGTCTAATAATGACACATTTTTTGCTGATGAAAATCACCTTAACAATTTCCATAATCCGAAATATACCAAACTTGTAATTATTAACCTTAGTTTCCATCCTATCACCACGTCTAATAAACACACCACCGGACCACTTATCCAATACTTATAATGTATAAGCATATTCATTTTATTTTTTAAACTCTATCTTTTATTACCCTAGACAACCAACCATACTCCCAATGAGCCCAATTATTACACTTAAGAGCCTTGTTGGAAGCGATGTCAATAGAGGAGTTCCCTTCCCTGTAAACATGTTGAACTCTACAATAAGTGAAATATTTCATATGCAAAAGGAAATTATCCATTGTATCTCTTAATTACCAAGGAGATCTCTTAATTACCAAGGAACAACACTCTTCCCCTTTCAAAATATTGACAATTAGCTTTGAATCTCCTTCCAAGATGACTTGTTGGAAGCCTAAATCTTTCAACAGTTTAATACCACCCAAAACAGCCATGGCCTTCACTTTGTTATTAGAGAAAACCCCAAGATTTTACCATAACCAAGAATACAATACCCATTGTGATTCCTAATTAAAACTCTTGTCCCTACCAAACAAGGGTTCCCCTTAGAGAAACCATCAAAATTGCATTCAACCCGGTCCTTCTCAAGGGGAATCCACACAATAGTCCTCCTTGAAATGTAAGTAGCCCAATTGAAGTTAGTAAGATCCTTTTTGAGGCCCCATATTTGTTTGATTATGATCTATTTATAGGAAGGAAAAACCTTAGAGTAGTTTTAGCCTCCCACTTCCACATTTTCCTAAATTTGAGTCTTAATAGAAAAACAAAAATCATGGCTATTTCTATTTGTTTCTTTGAAAATCCAATTATTCCTCTCATTCCAAATTCCCCTAAAAACAAAGGGAGGGACTTGATTCCATAGATCCAAGATAATCTTGTGAGAGAATGGGAAAAAATACCAACTATCAATGGAAAATTACATAGAAGGAAGAGAAACCTATTTAGTGAGCAACAAGGGAAGGAAGAAGGACCAAATTTCTCTTGAGAACGAACAGTGGAAGAACAGTTGCATAATAGTAGCCTCCTCTTCTCTACAAAGAACACATCTATTAACAAATTGGAACCCTCTTCTAACAAGTTTGTCAATGGTAAGTATTTTGTGATGAGAAGCAACCCACGAAAAATAGTTAGCCTTTGGAGTCAGATTTTTAATCCAAACCTTGTTCCATTGAAAACCCCTATTAACTAAAAGTGGTTTTTCTAATTCCACATAGGAATTTTTGATAGAAAAATAGCCTAAGGGGTTCTTGGTCCAAAGCCACTTGTCCTTCCTATCTTCAAAAAAGAGGGAAACCTCCCCTATTAAATTGTGAAGCCTTTGTACAATAGGGGCCCAGTTTTGTTGTCTAGTACCCCTTAGATTAGCTCCCAAAATTTGATTATTAATGTTGATCCAATTAGGTTCTAGAACATCCCAGATGATATAACCAACAACCTTCTTTCCACAAGTTCTGATCATTATTTGTTTTAAGGGGTTGAGGTGGACAACAAATGTGAGAGGAGGCCCACTATTCCAAGAGTCTTTCCAGAAATTAGTTTTTATACCATTACCAATGAGCTTTATAACACCCAAGTTTAACACACTTCTAATTTTGAGGAGGTGATTCCAAAAGATAGACCCATAAGATAGTTCAGAGGCAGAAAGGAAACAACCCTGGTCTTTGTTTCTTAGATATTTAGCTTTAAGGATCCTAACCCAACCCTTGGCTCCTTCCAACAAATTCCACCCCAACTTGGCTGCAAGATCTATATTAAAGAGTTTAATTATCCTTATCCTCAGGCCTCCAACATTTTTAGGAGCACAAAATTTCTCCCTCCCAACCAATGCAATTATATTTGTTTCCTATGTTCGAGACCACAAAAATATTTTTTGATATTTTTTCATCTATGAAAGTAGGAATGTTAAACATTTACAAGTAGTAGATCAGAATATTTTGAAGGGAAGCTTTTAAAAATTGGAGCTTCCGAGCTTGGCTTAGGAATTTTCCTTTCCATCCATCCAACTTCTTTTTAATTCTTTCAATAATATGGTTCCAATAATTGCTATCCTATTTTTTAGAGAACAGGGGAAGGCCAAGATAGACAGTAGGTAGAATAGCTCCGTAGCAACCCAATATGTGAACAAATCTATCTTTCACAACCTAGTCAGAATTAAAGAAGTATATCTTGCTCTTATTTTAGTTGATATGTTGAATTGAAGCACAAGCATAGTCATTCAAGATGGATTTAAAATGACTAACTTCCCCAATCGAAGCTTCACCAAAGATGATTGTATCATTAAGAAACTATTGATGAGAGGCAGGTGGGAGGGTTGATGCAGCCTTAACACCTTTCAACACCTTAGATTCTAGAAGTATTTAGATGTTTCTACCTAGGACTTCAACAACAATAATGAAAAGATAAGGGGAGAGAGGGTCCCCTTGCCTAAGGCCCCAATCACAAGAGAAGAATCGTTGAGGGATTCCATTCACCAAGACCAAACACATTGGAGTAGTAATGCAAGTAGTGATTAGTTTTACAAACATGTCATAATCCCAAATTTCTTGAGAACAACAAATAAGAGTGGCCAGGAAACTCTATCATAGGCTTTAGAGATATCAAGTTTCAAAGCCATCCCCACATTTTTACTAAGGTCCATGGAGTGGAGAATTTTGTGGGTAGTAATAGCAACATCCAAAATGTGTCTTCCATGAACAAACCCTTTTTGATTTCTAGTTATCATTTTGTTGAGAATAATTTTGAATCTAAAGATGATAATCTTAGAAAAAAAAATATGCATAGTATTACATAGGCTAATAGGGTGAAAATCATGCAAAGAGGAAACGTCTTCCAATTTAGGAATGAGGGAAATGAAAGTAGCATTAAGTTGATTAAGAATCCTACCAAATCTAAAGAAGTCTCTAGCAACAGTCAAGAGATCTTTATTTACAATATCCTGATAGATCTAGAAAAAGGACGAGGAAACCCATCAGATCCATGGGCTTTGTATGGTCCAAAAGAGAAAACAACAAACTTCAATTCCTAGAGAGAAATATATTTTGACATCTCCTAAAGGTCCTGATCAAAAATCACCTTAGGAATAACTTGAAGGATTTCGTCAAATTCTTCTTGAGAAACCACAAGTTCCTTTTTGTTTCCAAAATATCTCCTCCTATTTGTTAACCTTAAACCATTGAGCTTTGGGGTCCTATTCATGGTTGTAGATAGCTTCATCCACCACCCCCGAATCCATCATATCCTATAACTCCTTAATGTTTTCTCCCAAGGACTTTTTGATATCAAAATTATTACCAAAGGAAAGTTTATTTCATCCCTTCACTCTTTCTGTAATTCTTTTCAATTTATTAGCAAGACAAAACATAGGGGTACCAACTAAGGATTCATTCCACCATTTTTCAAGTAAGGTACCAAAATTTGGGTGGATGGTCCACATAATTTCAAATCTAAAGGGAAAAAGTCCCTTGGCAGAGTCAACATTACTCTTTAACACAATGGGATTGTGATTAGAACCAATAATGTAGGAGTTGGTAAAATACAACACCACAAACCCCAAAGATCACCTGCATGCAAATAACCTATCACAAAAGAAGAGATGGAGACAAACAAGCAAGGGTTCTCTGAAAACTGAAAAATGTATATATCAGAGAGAATGAGAGAATGAATTGATATGAAATACAATGGGATCAATCCTTATAAAAAGGAGATCATGCAAGCCCTAATAAAACCCTAATAGAAGCCCTTATAGGAAAATATTTAATAATTAATATAATTATTAAATGTCACATTATGCAAACTAACGTGAAATCTTAAGAAGGGAATACAGGTAACTTAATCAACATAATTAAGTTAAAACCTTTACTCTAACACCCCTCATTAAGATGAGCAACAGTGCAACTACAAACAAATGCAAGAAAGCAAAGGTAACTACAATGTAAGAAGGCAAACATGGGTCTCAACAACTAGGCCAAATTAGGTACCCAAATACAACCAAATCTCTGTAAAGAGGAGAAATAGAGAAAACCTCGTGGGAAAAAGCTCTACTCCAAAAAGAGATGCAGAAGGCCAAAAAAGAAGAACATCACTGAAGCAGAAGAAGTTGTAAACAACTATCGAAAGATGACTACTATGGTGTTGAAGAACCTCCGCTAAAGATAGGATGATCAGGAATAAGAAGACAATAATCTGCATAAATGCCCATACGACACTACTCGAATCAGATGACAAACAAAGGCAAACACCTGGAATGAAGATACAGATGGCACAAGAACCAATAGTCTGAAACACTGATCAACTAAGAATGGAAGATTCCTTCCAAGGTGAAACCAGGGAAGAATTAGCACGAACAATATAATAACCCCCCCATAATGCTAAATTGGGAGAGTCTGACAGATCCACTGAAATGATGTGAAACACCCTGTAGTGAATGAAGAAGAAGATACAACATCTGAAAGTTCACAAGAAAGCACCTGCAACTGAAAAAGTGGTGTGCAAAACAAAGCACACATGCATGAGGTTGAAATCATATGATCCACTATCGTCATGGAGGGACACTCACCAGACAAAGATGTGATGGCAAAACAAAGGAAAACTACACAACCCCTCATGGCACTTTATAATATCAGTGCGAGTACAAAATATGGCACAACCTTATGTGCAAAATCCCCAAAAGATGCATGTACAATAGTGTGGCACTTTATCTCAGTGCGTTTACATGAAAGATAGCTTACAAATGATGCTCAAAATGTCCTTAAAGGACAAAATTCTAGAAATACATGAAGAACAACCAAAAACAAAGCATCCCATGCAAACAAAAAGTTTCCAAGAACAAATAGGTCCAGGTAATCCACCAAAGTGTGAAAAAAAATAACTGAATAAAATATACCTAGAGTGAAATTTGGAAAACTGGAATGGATGAAACTGAAGAGCTCTGAAATACGGTTCCAACGCCACTGAGATTACAAAAAACAGAGAAACTGATCAAAAGTTATGAGATTGAGACTGAAAATATCCCCTTTGTCTTCAACTAACTATAGAATGCACCAATGGAAAAATGAAGTGATGGGACCCACACCATTGGAAATATGAGAAAACCAGCTTTCTGATGATATCTCATTTGCAAAAAAATGATATCGTATGCCCAAGTTACGGCCTCTGGAATAAATCAGCTCCAAAGAGGGAAAAAACCAGCGCTGGGTTAAATTTGACGGTCATACGGCCGTCACAGCAAAATGACTAGATTCAATTTGACAGCCAAACGGCCGTCACCGTAAAAGCACGATTGGGCTTATTTTCGAAAAAATAAGTTTTTTTTTAAAATAAAAAACAATAAAAAAACTTTAAAAAAAAAATTTTGGTAAGCGAGGGCCGCCGCCTGCAGCTGCAGAGTACCACCGGTCAGCGGTACTATCAACCGCCGGTCAGCAAAAGCCACCAACGGATGCAGGGACCTTCGAGTACCCTTGTACCAGGCCGACAAGCCCTAAAACTGTGAATAAATAAAAAAAATTCTTTTGTTTTTTTTTTTAATTTTTAATAAAAACAAAAACTTTTACAATAAAAAAAAATTCACAGAAAATATATTTTTTTTTTATGAAAAAGAATGGCAGAAAAAAAAATCCGAAATTTTCTCTTACCAAATAGGGGGATGGTCGTACGGTCGTACTAGCAAAAAAAAAATTTTGCTTCAAATTTTGACTTTGTCCAAAATGGATGAATGAATAGTCGATTTAGGGGTTTTGGACCACTACGGACGCAATGGCGAGGTCCATTTGAACTGAAAATGCTTCAAAATTGTAGGTGTTCCCTAGATCAAGAAAACAAGCCCCAAACCCTTGAAGCTCCAAAAATATTCAAAACAAGAACAGGAAGCAGCAGGTGTGGAGCTCTAATACCATGTAGGAGTTGAGAAAATACAACACCACAAACCCCGAAGATCACCTGCATGCAAATAACCTATCACAAAAGAAGAGATGGAGACAAATAAGCAAGGGTTCTCTAAAAACTGAAAATGTATATATCAGAGAGAATGAGAGAATGAATTGATATGAAATACAATGGGATCAATCCTTATAAAAAGGAGATCATGCAAACCCTAATAGGAAATACCCTAATAGAAGCCCTAATAGGAAAACATTTAATAATTAATATAATTATTAAATGTCACATTATGCAAACTAACATGAAATCTTAAGAAGGGAATAAAGGTAACTTAATCAACATAATTAAGTTAAAACCTTTACTCTAACAAATAATTGGTAGGGAAAATAAGGAAAGGTGTTGTGAAATGTTCCAATTAGAGGATACCAAGAACTAATCCAAGTTGGATTGAATTAGTTCATTCCTAGATCTCCTATTAGACTAGGTAAATTGTTTCCAAGAAGGTGGATATCAAAGAGCCCAACGAATTTTTCAAAACTAGACAATTCCATCATACTATTTGAATAGTCATCCAAACCCCCCAAATTTTCAGAAGGAAGTAGAGAGTTAAAATCACGTCCAAGCATCCAGAATTCATCATTATTTCCCTTTATGTTGTCATCAAAGAATTCCCAAAGCATTTGTCTATCCCGATGAGAATTGAGACCATAAACATTTATCAAATTTCATTTTTCAAAGGTGATAAGATCTTCAAAGGAGACCATAAAATAGTTTTTACTAGAGAAACCCAAAGAACCTTTAAGTTTAGATGGGTTCCATGGAGTTGCAATACCTCCAAAAGCACCTTCAACATCACTCAAAACATAATTAGCACTGGTCCAAATATTCATATCAATCTTATCAAGCATTTCCTTCTTCATTTTGGTTTCTTGAAGCAAAAGAACATCCGCTTTATTGTCTAGAAAACAAGTTTTAACCAGAAATTATTTATAGGCACTATTAAGGTCCCTAATATTCTAGGAAATCATCTTCATGATCAAAGAAACAAAACTATAGAATCACCTTCATTTTGTTAAGAAGGGAATACACCATCCCTTACTTATTTTTAGACTTTTTCCTCACAATGAAGTCCAAATTCTTTTATCTACTCAAAGCCATATCACAAACAATGTCTTTATTTCTTGTTTCCTTCTAGGAAGGTTTGGCAACCTTATTTACTCCACCTACATCTAGTTTCTTCTTCTTTTTTGACTTACAATTAGCCTAAACCTAATCTTCATCATCATCTTCTTCTAAGGTAGAAGAAGGGAACCCCAACAGAGCTAATGAATCCTTGATATTTTTTCCTTATTTCTAAAAAGGGGGAGTAAACCATCATAAGGGGGTTTAGGAGGAAAGGGACCAAAGGAGTCTTTTTCCTAACCAATTTGAGATACAATTTCTCCTTCCTCAATAAACTTAGACATATCTACAAGGGGTTGTGTAGAAATTTTTTCCAAGCCCATATTTGCTTTGAGACAAGTATGGAATTTATCAACTATTTTAGTCTCATCAGTTGTAGCCTTCAAAGTGTTTTGTGCTCCAGAGTTAAGTTTACTAGCACCACAAGAGGTCGTTTCCAAACTTACCTCTCTCCCCAAATCCTAGGACTCATCAAGAATTCCTTCATGAGTAACCTAGGCCTTTGAAATCATACCAAACCTAGGGGAGGGTTCAATTAAGGTATCCATACTATCACCATTATTTTCTTCTTCCTGGATAGGTTGGAATCAACAATATCCTCTAGCTCTTTAACAGAAGACTTAAATAACAAGCTAGGGGCAAAACTTTCCAAACCTTGAGGCTTCCTATTAAAAGAGTCAATAAGATGGCCATTTTTTTTGCAAGATTGACAAAATAGTCTAGAATTTTTGTATTCAAGGGTTTGAGACCAGTTGCCAAACATCAACTTCAAAACAACAGAGGTCAAAAAAACAATTTTAATATCCATGTTAACACAAATTTAGTTAAAGACTAAACAAGACTTCTGTTGGGTAATTTTATAAACAACTATTAGGCTCCCAGATGAGTTAGCAATCCCCTTGAAGATACCTAACTACCAAAATTCTAAGGGTAGCCTAGGTAGACATAACCATGTAGGATTAAAGCACCTAGATCAACAAAAGAGTCAAAACCCAGTTTCTATTTATACAATGGAAGGAAGTTCTTGAAACCAACATCAAAGGCCCATAGGCCTCCCGTGAGGACCTTTAACATATCCTCGTAAACAACAAAGGTAGAAAGGAAAATACATTTGAACATAGCGCTAAGGGAAACATTGCCTTTTAAATTCTAGACAGAGTCAACCCATTGCCTAACCTAGTCTATATTCAGGCAGTACGCCAAGAACTTTCCCACCAATGACAGTTTGAGGTCATCCATTGCCTTAATCATAAGAGCTTCAGAAACATAAATTTCTCGCCCATCTACTGAACAGGAAGCAAACTCTTTGTTCATCCTAGCCATAGTTGGTGAGCCTCCACCAACTAGTTTACCCACAAATGAAATTAGGTCTTCTTCAAAGAAAAAATATTCCAATCCCAGAGGAGGGGATAGAGCTGACTTTCCAGAAGTACGAGTTGCCAGTTCTGTATAAGAAGGGATAACAGTGCCAAAAGGAAGTCCACTATGGGGAACAATGGAAGAAACAAACCCAGACATGGGACTAGGATTGGGAATATAATTCCTAGGATGGGAGGCCATGCTGGCCCCCCTTCCAAACTAGCCCATCAATGCAAATTGAAAAAATATTTAATATTAGAAAAAATCAGTATCAAAAATAAAATTTTGGGGTTAATGATTTTTTTATTTCATGGTTTTGAGATACATGGTTTAGAAAATACCAATCATTGGTTTTGGATGAGCTTGAATTTAAAAAATCAAACACATGTTTATTGGTTGAGGTTAGATGTCATTTATATTGAGCTCTCCTATAAGTTCATATGAGAAGCATGGCATGGGATGTGTGGTATCATGGTTATCTATTATTCTTAGAAACATGAAGGATGTATTCGAGGAGCTTGAAGTTTCATAAGTACTCATGGAGACTCTGTAAGTGTATTATAGTGTTTTAGTAGTAAGTAATTATTAGAGTTTCATTCTTTTGGAGGATAGGTTCTTCCCTCAAGTGTATTTTCCATGTTATATTGTGTGTAATATTGTGATATATCTTTTATATTTGCATTATGATTATTTTGTAAGCTCATATGCATATTTTTCTCTCATGGATTTGTGTATGAAATTGTTTGATAAAATTAGTAATTCTAGCATTATTTGAATAGCCAACGTAAGTTGAATTATATATACATGAGATGGATTGAGTTTATAAAAATATAATTTTATTTTGAATCATAGGAGTGAAAAATTAAACAAGGTAGGAGACATAACTTGCTAGCAAATATGAGAATAGAGACAATCAGATTTCAAGATTTGAAGCATTTGTATGAGGACAATCCTAAATTTTTGGAAGAGTGGAAATAATGTAATGAATCAATAAGTGTTTCGATTACTTGATTTGAAATTAGATCATGTTTAAGTAATCATTTTTTCATTCCAATAAGTTCAATGAAGGATAATTTGATCAAACAAAATCATAGAATTTATTTACCAATTGATATTTTGGCATAGCTAAGATAGTTGTATTGCTTATTAAAAACTATTTGTAGAAACCCTAAATTGACTCATCATTCCACTATTAATCAGATTAAAATTTAATTAATTATAGTTTTAGTTCATAATTAATTAAATTAAATAATTAGTTTATTATTATCCTCATTCTTCTTAATTAATCAAATTATTTGATGAGTTCCCCTCCAGCATCCTATTTAATTAAATTACATTTAATTAATGTTTCATTCCTCAAAGGTTATTTAATTAATTTATTCACCCTTAATCTTTATTTCCCTAAGTTCTCTAATCCCAATTAAGTGAATTAATCCTTGATTAATTAACTTAATCCACCCCCTAATCCTCATTAACATTTCTTCTAGTTTTTAATTCCTCCCACTTCCCCAAACTTATAGTCATGTGATATGTGTCCTCCAAGCCCTCTTAAATACTTGCATGCACATGTCACTTTCCCTCTCCAAGTCATCCTTTGACCTCCCTTTTCTATTGGATTATCACACATGTGTGAGATCCTCTTCCCCATGAATCTACCCTACACTTTTATTTTCTTCCCACTTGTCACACTTCCAAGCCTACATCTCTTACACTTTTCCACTTTTGTTTCCACTTGTCATCTTATGGATCTTCCCAATATGTACTCACACATGTGTGATCACACATTTCACTCTTCCCCATGCCACATGCCCCAACCATATGAAACCTATCACAAGGCTAAGCTTCCATTCTTTCCTCCAATCCTAACCATCCATCTCACAAGAGGATCTTGGCCCTCCATTAATCATCCTTCCAAAAATATATAAATTGGAGCCTTTCCATCCCATTTGAATATCTCATGTTTTGCAACATTATTTTGTTGAATTAATCATTGAAATATCTTCCAAAGCAAGGTTATATAACATTGGAGAACAACCACATAGTTGCACCATCAAGAGAAAATCAAGTGAAATGGGTGCTTCACTTCAACTCTATCAATGAGGTGAGGAGGGAAAGATATTGAGATGAATTTTCATTATTGATTTAATATTTTTAGTTATGTTCTCTTACCATTTCCATCATCTTTATTTTTCATGCATAGTGTGACCCATGTCCCTCAAAATAAAAATAAAAAATGAGTTTTTGTGTAAGTTTTCACATTACATGTAGTGGAACAGTGCCTCTAATTATGGTTTAGTGCCTCTATCTATGGGATCACTAACTCTGCAACATGGTTCAACACTTATGATGGCTTAGAATCCCTATAAGCTACTTCAATTCCTCTACTAAAATTGTAGTTTTATGTTGTCTTTTATTGTTTTTTGCATGTCTTTCTCAATTTAAGGTATTTACTAATAGGTTTCATTTAGTTTCACTAAATTTATGATGTTTTAGAGATTTTTGGTTGGCTAAATTATTTCTTCTTTTTGTAGGTTTTCCAAATTAGTACCTCCACATCTTTCTTCAACACTTTTTATGCTTCAATGCCTTCATTTTCTACTTTACTGCCTTTCTTTGTCAAGCATAATTTTTGGTTTTTAGTGTAGTTTCCTTTTAGTGTCTATGTTTGACATATCAGTGCTTCTACATTTTAATGCCTCTCTTGTGTGTTTTGGCTCCTATAATTTTTTCTACTATTTTATCTTTTTTTGTTGTTTCTCCTTCATATTTTTTGATCACTAAATAGTCATGCAGTTATCACATGATTGTTCAAGGACTTCAAAAGTAGAAACTACTAATATTTTGGGGAAATAATGCTTGTCAAAGAGTTGGTTTTACCACGAGTTTAGAGGCACTTAAAGTTAGTGTAGTAGGAAATTAAATTTTTTTGTCATGTTTGGATGGTTGGTGTTTTGTGTATCCTCTCCCCTTGTGCCTAGTGTGATCTTGGAGATCAAAAATTGCACTTTCACTCATATTTTTGTAGACTAGATCCTAAGATTTTTCTAGTTTTGTGTGTATGCTCTCCCCTCACACCTAGTGCAATCTTGGGTGACAAAAAACACCTAGAAAATTCCTTCCCTTGAGGAGGCCTACTTTGGGATTTCATCACCCCATGGATGACCTCAATCAAATGTTATTGGTGAGGTATATAAAGGGGGGAAATGAAATTTGTACCCCAATCTAGCTACATCATTCTTGGTGAATCCTTGAGGCCCCTAGTGATTACAAATGTAGGGTGAAGCATCGGTCCAAGATTTTTCTAGCTCTTTAATCATGCTTGTAGATGGAATAGTATTCATGGTTGTGCTTCACATAACCTCCTTGTATTTAGAGGACTCCCAAGAGAACTTGTGTATCCTAGCTTAAGACCATTTGTTCATAGCTTAATATGGTGTAGGTTACAACTGATCATGCCTAAAGTTACTCACTACGTACTTTCTCTTGTTGAGGTGATAAATAATCCTTGGTAGGACCTTATCCTTCTAAGGTAAGGGGTATAAAGGTGATACATGAACTTTGCATACCCTAGTTACCCATTCATTTAAAGGTATTATCCTTTTGGTTGGTGGGACCACATTAATTGTACTCTCCTACTTGACTAATTTAAGTATGTGCTCAATTATTCAATGTGTCTTTTATGTTTTTACCAGTGATAAGCCACTTTGCATTCATTTCTGAAAATAGCCTTATTACCCTAAAAAATTTAAAGCAAACAACTTATTTTTATGAAATATCTTTCCAAAAACTAAAAACACAACTAGGATCACAATTCATCACCAAGGACCGAAGTTCAGCGCCTTAGTAGTATGTTTCATCACCTTTACTAGTTTAATGCCTAATAAAGATGCTTCAACACCTAAGTAGACCCCCTTTTAGCACAATTGTTGAAACAATTGTCAAAGGTGCCAATGTAGGCTTAGACACCATTTCAAGCCTTTCAACACCTCAACAGGCACTAAAATAGCTCCCAAAGGTTCCAAACCAATCTTAGGTGCCATTTTAAGCTAGTTGACACCTTTTTAGATAGTTCAACACTTTTGCTAGTTCAACATCTCTACATTGTGCTTCAACATCTATGATCTTTTGTATTTTCTTGTTTAAATCTAGGCATCCTCCAAGTCAAGTTTTTCACATCATATCCAAGTCAAAATAATCATCTATAATCCCATCCTCATCATCGCTAATCATCCTCATCATCCCTAATCCCATCCTCATCATTCCTAATCCTCCTCAAATCCATTTAATCCCATCCTGATTATCCCTAATCCCATCCTAATCATTCTTAATCATCCTCATCATCCCTAATATCATCATTTTTAACCCTAATAGAATTCTAATCATCCCTAATCATTCTCATCATCCCTAATCCCATCTCCATTATCCCTGATCCCATCCTAATCATCCCTAATCATCCTCATCATCCCTAATCTCATCCTCATCATCCCTTTTCATCCTAATCATCCCTAATCCTATATTAATCATCCCTAATCCCATACTAATCATCCCCAATAATTTTAATTATCCCCTACTCATCTTAACCCTCCATCTTACTCTAATTATCCTCAATTCTCTAATCCACCTCATCCCAATCTATCTCCAATTCATCCTAATCCATCATTTAGAGCCCTAATCCTAATTAATTTTCATAATCCAATCAAGGTCCTAGTACTTATCCTAATCATCCTCCATAATCCACATCAAAACCTACTTCTCCTAATCCAATTTCATTACTCATATTTATCCTAATTATTTTCTATCCATTATCATTATTATTCCACATCCTTCATCATCAACTTAATCCCATAAACTTATCAACATAGTCCAATTCCAACCAAATCCTAATATAATCTATCTACCCTTCATCCGAATTCAATCACCCATTATCCATATATCTATCTCAGCGGAGCATCTAATCCCCAATCCTTAATCTAAATCATCCTTTTAAAATCAAAATTTGGTTAAGGATTTAATCTCCCTTACATACAAAATCCCTTCTTCATCATCATCAAAATACTTCACCCAAGGATCATATCCGTAATCCACTATCATATATTTCAAATCCAATCTCCCAATAAAAAAATCAAGACCTTAAGTTGATCCCATCCTTAATCCAAGCTTTCTTAATAATGTTAGTTTATCTTAAGTATAGTTATCAAATCCCATCAAATCCTACTTAAGTACTTAGTATATTTTAAGTAGAAATAAAATCCAATCAAATCTTACTTAAGAACATTAGTTTATCTGAAGTATAGAGAATCATCCTCAATCAAATAAAATCATTTTAAGGTCTTGATATTTGATCCCAAATCTAACCTCATCCTCCATATTCATCCTTAAGTCCTATTCTTCTAATCCCCAATCTATTTATAATCTATCATCCAAATTTCTATCCTCATCCAAAATCAATCCAAAATTTGTATCTTCCAATCAATCCTTACCATGTCCCACCATCTAATATATCTTCCATCCAACCTAATCTATTATAATCCAATCCCTCACACATCCTTACCATCCACCACTATTGATTTCATCCTCACCTACTACTTCAACACTGATAAATATTTCATGCTTAGATACTTCCCTAGAATTGGTGCTAAACTTCCATCCTCCCCAACTCCATCCAATCACAACCAATGTCCTATTTCTTATCCTTCTCCTTCATTTGATAGGGGAAACCAAGAATCTATCTAAAATTCCCCTCCAACCCCATCCACATCCCAAATCTCTATCTCCAAATCCTTTTTAATATCCTCATCCTCATCCTCAATTTACCAATCCATGGAAGCCTCCACTTCTTATTCCACGTATTCATATCTCACATCCTTACAATTTGCATCAATTCAATCTTAGAAATCCACTTCAACCCTATTGGAGTGATTAGGACATCACTTAATAATTAATTAATCATTAATTAATTATTAGGTCCCTTATTACTTTAATTAATTAAGATAAACTTAGGAGTGTTTTTTATTTATTAGATTGGGCTAAATATAGGTCAAGTTGTTTCAACGCATGAGATTATGACACTTGTCATAATCTAATCTAATCCTCATCTAGGGTTTTCTTTTTTATTCCTTTATAAGAATTCACCTTCATTGTAATCATCCATTTAGATTAATTCATTGCACAATTAGTTTATTTTTTGGATCATCTCTTCTCAAGGTTGCATGAGCATATCAGTTGATTTGATCTCTCATATGTGATAGTCTTTTTAGTTGCAGGTGATTATTGGGAACTGTGGCTTTCACTATCAACTCCAACACAACATCAAATTACTATATCTATGACTTCTTATCCAAATCTATTCATGCATGTTTTCTAGAATCTATTCCAAGTATTTTTATTCATTATTTTGTGATTTCACATTTTTGTAAATTACTTGGATGTCTTGGAACCTCAAAAGGATTTTTTTACATGAGATGACTTCATTTGATCTACTTTATATGCACTAAGGTTATTAGTCTCTTATTTTATCATTTGAGGAAGTATCATGGGTGTTTTTTCATCCTTCTATGGTCATCTTGGAAAATTATAACTATGAGTCTTGGTGAAATGGCATCCTTACACATCTTAGGTTGCTTGATCTTTTCCCTTATCTATATAGACTCATACATACACTAGACACACTATAGAGTTTATCAGCATGGGCTATTATCAGTGATCATTTTGTAGGGGTTATATGTTCTAGTGTTGATCATGACACTATGTGTGTTGTATCGTACATTGATTGTCCCCACACACTTTTGACTCGACTTTGAGAGATCCATGGAGATTCTCATATCTCTCCATACCCAAAGGATGGTACTACAGATTTTATCATTCCTCTTCATGTAAATGAAAATTTGAAGCACTTGTATGATGATACTTTAGAGGATATTGATTATATCGCAGGTCTTTCATGTTTTGATGGTTCAAAGACTTTTCTTCGTGTTCTCACTCTCTAGATTGAGACTAAATATTCACCTTTTGTTGTTCCTAATCAGATTTTTACAACATATCTTTGGAATCCATTGGTTAAATGCAGCAAAACATCCATCTTGTTCTAGACATAGCTACTTGGGATTTGTATCATCTTGCAAACATATTATTCCTATTTATAGAGTCTCAGATTGTAGATCTAGATGATTACTTTGAGGACATTCATCTCCTCTTTGTTAACAGTCATATCATCATTGTTGTCCCACCATCTCCATCTTCTTTGCATCTTGTTCTACATCAGTCTTCACCAATTTCTAGATTGACATCATCTATTTCTAACATGTGAACACTTGAGCATGTTTTAGAGGCACACATCCTTTGAATTTGGGTTCTTGATTCGCCCATATTATTGGATTGGCTTCTCAAATCACTAGTGTATTTTTTTCTTTCTAAGTGGAGAAATTTTGTTTATAAGTAGTGGATCATATTCTATCTTCAAGCATTCGTCATTGTCACATGATCTCTTTCTTTATGGGGGAGTCATATCCTCATTTTCTCTCTCCTACTATGGGGACATTTATTTTACTTGTGCGATAGAATCAATCCTTGGGGTGTGACATTGAGTCCTCCTTCTATCCTTCTTTCACAAGTGCAGTTATTTCATTTTCTCTCTTTTAGAGAGGAGTTTTTTCCATGTGGTTTTTCTCCTTTCCTCTAGTTATGAGAGATTCATTTTTTTGTACATGGGTACCTCATATGGCCTTATAGTTGAAACCCATACATGAATTCATCATTGCATTCTTCATTAGGGTTTTATAGTTTCTCCCTGAGTTTATTTTAAGGGGGTGTTAGAGTAATTAGGACATCACTTGATAATTAATTAATAATTAATCAATTATTAGGTCCCTTATTACTTTAATTAATTAAACTAAAATTAAGAGTTACTTTTTATTTATTATATTGGGCTAAAAATAGGTCAAGTTATCTCATTGGATGAGATTGAGACACTTGTCATAATCTAATCAAATCCCCCTCTAGGGTTTTCTTTTCTATGCTTTTATAAGCATTCACCTTCATTATAATCATTCATTTAGATTAACTCATTGTACAATCAATTTCTTTTTTGGATCATATTTTCTTAAGGTTACATGAGCATATCAATTTATTTGATCTCTCATATTTGATATGTGTTTTAGTTGTAGGTGATTACTAGGAACTATGGGTTTCACTATCAACTCCAACAATCACATTTCCTTCATGATTTCCACTAAGGAATATTATGAAAGGTGGTTAAATCCCCATGTAAAAATATATTCATGCAATCTCCCCATGTCATGCATCCACCTCCATCTCTTCTAAATCAAGATAAACTCCAATCGCCTAAATATTAAGAATCCCCTATCCCTCCATTTACCTGTTTAGAGAAGTCTATCCAAACTTCCTCCCCCGTCATACCATCCACACCACATGAACTATTTTAATACCCTATTCTAAAGTATGCTAAAATATTTTCCCCTACACATCAAGATCAAGTCACACCTTCTACTCCATTGCATTACCCCCCTCTAAAGGATGAACAAGATTTACCTTCCCTCCAATCTAATTGTTCCTTTGCATCCCAAGATAAAAGTGTCCCTTCGTACCCCTCTCATGATCCCCTTTGTTCCACTCCATCTCATAACTCTCTTCCATCTCAATATCAAGATATCCCCCTCCTCACACTCATGATCCCTTCCTAAGTAAAGATCAAAGCATCCCTTCATCTTCATTCCACGATCTTAATCCTCCATAATATTTCATCACCCCTCTCCAATCTACCCATGAACCCCACACCTATCAAATGGGTTCCTCCACTTTTATCCAATTTGGTTTACTTAAAGAAGCTATCATCCCTTCCATGTCACATCCCCCTCCAAAGGGATTCACATATTTATTCCAAAATAATAAATATCTCATAGGTAAAAGGATTTATCAAAATATCCAATATCAATGCAAAGGGCTAGGCCTCCATGAGAAAGGCATATTTCAACCCATCCAAATCCAAAATAATCCTAATGTTCATGGCCTTGGCTATCAAGTTCAAAAAATTGGTAATCCTCTCAAAACCCGCATCCCTCCACTTAAATTCAAATCGATCTTGGGCCCTTATATTCTAAATCTCATACCTTCATCCCTTCCATCTATTTTTGGTCCCTATGTCCCAAAATAAAATCCTTCATCCCTTCCATCCATCTTGGGTCCTTATACCCCTCCATTTACTATCCACATCAATCCTATTTTAAAATCCCTTCATTCTACTTATCCATCATGTCATATCCCCACTTGAGATCAACAAAGGGACATGTCCTTGAAGCCCTTCCAATGTAATACCTTATTAAACCCATCCATAATGCATCTACATGTATCCATACCATTACTCTTGGAAGAAATTTGGATGCTAAATATAAAATGCATAAAGATAAAAACCACATAAATCCAAGGATAAACATGTCCCCTTAAAAAGACATGCAAAATAAAATCCAAATCTGATCCAAAAGTAAATAGAAAAATTGAAGACATCATAAAGTTCCATGAAGAAAAATTCAAAATAAAAAACTATGTAGATTCCTAAATTGCTCATAGAAGAAATGAATCCCAAACAAAAATCTAAATTAGCATCTAAAATTTCTTACCCATTAGCTTCATCCACTCCTAAGCCCTCCAATCCCACCTAATAATCCTTCATCTTCTAAATCCATTTTGGGCCCTTATGTCCCAAAATATACACTCATTCCTCCATATAACTCTCTAAATTCAAAATCAAATTCTCCATAACTCTACCACCACTCAACATGTGCACCAATGTTGATCTTACCAAAATTTCCATCCACTCATTCACAAGTATTCTAGACCTCCATCCACCATCCATTATAAATTTTCTATCCTTTTCATCCCTCTCATCCAAGGCTATGCATAAATACATATCCCTCTCGATCTAATTCATTTCATTTTCCTTTCCATCATTCTACCAATTCTTATAAACATACCTCCAATTTCTATGGTAAAGTGTAGTACATCTTCAAGGGATACCATTCATGTAATTAGATTCTTGATTCCTTCCTCCATATCCCCATCATCCATCCACTATCTTCTAAATCCATCTATCAGTATCCTTCTTCATCCTTACTATCTCAAAAATTTCAAAAAAAAGGAAAAAAATTTAAAGAGAAAGCATTTGTCCAATGGTGAAAACCACTTCTTGTGGCACCTTGGGAAAGTACCGTGATAAAAACCTAGCAAACAAACATCATATGTAATCTTCCATCCACTTGCACTCTACACTTGGGGAAAATATTTATCCATATCACATCTTCCACTATCCTTCATCCCCTATCTATCATCCTATCTAAGTCCCTCCTCATTTTCCACATTTGATCTTGACAAGGCTAACGATCTTCAATAATATTGTTTCTTATCTACCATCATTTTATCCACATCCCCTAATATCCTCTATCTCACATCCCTCATCCTATTTCCTTCCTCCTATCCTATCCAAACCCACCACCCTTCCCATATTTGATCTTGATAAGGAGTGTCCATGTTATCCTTCCATTCATATCATATCCATATCCTTTATTATCCTCCATCCCATATCCATTACCCTATATCCATCCCACCATCCTATCCAACTCATCCTCTTTTTTCACCCTTGATCTTTATAATTCTAGGAAAAAATATTCCTAAATTCTTTGAAAAATACAAGACTTATTCTCATTTCCATCCATTTCTCTTATGCGATATTCTTCCATATCATGCATATTTTATCATCTTTCATCCTCTAGTGTGGGGCATCTTGTTACTTTACAAAACTACCCCTGTTGATCCTCCTCCTATCCTCTTATCTCCTTCACATTTCATACATCTATCTCCTATCTAAACAATTACTCTACCCTTCCATCATTTTTCTAAGGCTCAACTCTCCCTTTTCATTGGTTCCTAATCCATTAATCATCCATCTATCCTTCCAATACAACCATCTTTATCGAATTCACCTAGTTTAATCAACCTTAATCCATTCAATTCAATCTTGTAATCTAGAACATCATCCAAAATCAATCTATCATTTTGATCTAAATCGGTTGACAATCCTTTGATCCTTTATCCAATTATCATCACCAGGATCTATCCTTCCCAATTCACATGTTTTTCTTATCATTAATAACATAATCCTTTGGGTACTTATTGTTCTTATTTTTAACTTTTCTATCCTCGTCGTCATCAATAAATAAATCCATCAATCAATTTTATCTTGACTTGGAGCATTATATTGGTTTTTTTGTTTTTGTTTTTTGTGCATTATTTCTTGTTTCTTGTGTGTTTTATCATTTTTTTCATTTATCATGGTCTTCCATATCATGGTGTAAGGCATATGTTTATACTTGAAATTTTGATCATGTAATTGGCACATTTTCATCATGGTTCCTTATACCTTGGTACATAACGTCAAGTACAATATCAAATATAGGTTTCTTATACTATTGTAGCATGATGATCATCCATCCTCCCTCCCCATCCATATCTTTATCATCTGTATATTATCCCACATCTTCCTCTATTCTTTCATCCTTTATCCTCTAGTCCTCCCATCCATTTTGAGAGCACACCCATGTTCTTTGAACCCACATTTCCTATCAAGGGGAAATACCTAACTCTTACCATTCTAGTGATTGGGGAATCATGCCACTAGTCCTTATCCCTTTCCTACCCAACATTTTTTATTATTCTTTAAAATGTTTTTACTTCTCTTAGTCACAAAATCATCTCAAATAGGATAAATATGTAAACACCCTAAATTGAGTCTTCATTCCATAATTAACTAAATTAAAATTTAACTAGTTATACTTTTAGTTTGTAATTAATTAAATTAAATATTTAATAAACTATTATCCTCATTAGATTCTAACCAAATTTTTGACTATTTATTTCATTCAATTATGAGAGCTATAATGTGCAATTGACAATTAGAAAACAAACCTAACTGATATAATAATAAAAAGGTAGGTTTAAAGATGGTAAAATGATGTGTACCTATTAGAAAAAGTTATTTTTCAGGCCTCACTAAGGACTCCTTCGCCCAGTGGCGAATAGGTCCCTACTAGGGTTCTGGAAAATCAATTTCTAGGTCTTTTTATTCAATGTCTACACTCCTAGATCCTAGGTGTTCAACTCCTGAAAGTCATAAATAAATTTTGTACAGAACTTTTTGTGATCTTGCAAGAAAGATGACAACTTTAATAAAATTTGCAACATTGACAACTATTTCCATTTTTTCTCTCCACTTTATCTTCAACCTAAAACCTACAATCACACATCAACGAAGAGGAAAAATGTTGTTTTTTAGGGAATAGGGTTTTACCTTGGTCAAACCCTATTTTGGTAAATAAACCTTATGATGAAACAATGAAATATGAAACATCAAACATAAAACATGAATCAATGGTACCTTGGATAAAATCTTGGATGACAAATCAGAAATCTAGCATGAAGTGGCTTCAAGGAATGCAGATCGTGATCACAACAATTGATTAGAAATAACACCTTGAATATGGTTGAATTGGATCTTCAATGCTACATCAACACATTATCTCAACAACATGCATGATGCACTATGCCTTTGACATGATGATATGACATTTGATTTCTGCAATCAACTTCAATAATCTACCTTTCAATGCCTTCTTGAATTCTCTTGAATGCTATATAATGCTCTTGTGAAAATTACTTGATCTCATGAAAGTCATAGGTGAAAACATAGTGAAATAACCTTATATTTATACATAACTTAAGATTAAATCTCGAAATTCAAATTACACAAGAAGACATCAAATCTAGGATTTGAAATTATTAGAATACCACCAAAAACATATCCAAGGGGGGTTCCCTACATTAATGAGGACCCATTCACCATAGGTCGAATGTGTCCTAGCATACTTAACTAGAACACATTTCGGGGGATGTGAATTAATATGTCAAAAGGGGTCCCTAGAACCTAGTGAGGACCCATTCGCTAGGTGGTGAATGGGTCCTAGAACCTAGTGAGGACCCATTTGCTAGGTGGAAAATGGGTCCTATGTCACTAGCCTATGACACATTCCTTGCAAAATTAAGTTTTGTGTAATATCATTTAAGTGTGTCAGGTTTTCTCCCTCGAAAAATGCAATAAATTAGGCTTGGATTTGAATTTAAGGGATCAATTAAGCTCAATTAACTTCAATTAATTAATAAAGCCCTAGATTAGTCTGAAAGTGTAAATATACACTTTACAACACCCTAAATAAGGAATCATTCAGTCCATTTTATTATTAATTATTCATTCCCAAATTAAGTAAGGAAAAGGGATAATTTTTTTGTTACTACATTTTACCCTCACTTTAGTGAGAGTATGACCCTGTGTCAAATTCACACTAAAGTAGACATTCAAGAAACTTATGTATGCAACAATGATAAAGATAAACAATCATACATTATCAAAGACAAAAAAATAAGATCAATCCTACATTTTCCAACTCGATGTGGAACACATCTAGACTATCAGTTGTGTGCTCATTCTGGGGTAGTGGAACCTTAGGCCATCCACTAGGTGAGTATCCCTCTAGGAAGGTGGCTTAGTGATAAATTCATGAATGTGTGTTAGCTCTCATTGTAGTTACCATACCAAATCTATCCCTTTGATAACTCAAATAGGGTGCCACTCACATTCTTGTTTGTGCTTAACAAGTTGTGCTATGTTAAGCACTAATGCACATGGCAAGGCTCCACAGGAAAACAAGGTGTTTTATCCTACATGGCCTTCAATTAGGGTTACGTTCATGCTTCATAAGGTTAGAGATTTGTGTTATGCCAAACACTTATGATTATTTTTATATAGGTTTTTGTTCAAAGGGATTTTGCTTCGTTCGGGTAAGGGCTTCTTTTTAGGGACCATCGTGTCTAATGTCTCCAAGAGAGGACAAGTCAAGAGTAAAAAATTGCCATTTATGGGATGCCTCACTTTGCATCAAGCCACTAAGGGAAATTTGTACACTTAGAAATATCACACTCTTAGAGGACATAAAACCCAATGACACCACCAAGAAAAGGATGCATCACAAGAAAAATTAAATCACACCATTAAAATTACAAAATGTTGAAAGATGTTATCAATGTATGACCCCACTTTAAAGAAGTTGGTAACACAATTGTTGTGAGAAACTAATTTAAAGTATCCAGTGTTCCATCCCAATACATGAGAGCTTACTCATAAATCCATATGCCAAGTCATATGTTCTCGAAATAGAGCTATGTCATGAAAAAGGAAGGAGGGGTTGCCCCTAGAAATACATAAGGGATCTATGGATTCGAGGTTAGTATATCTTTGCTACAATTTTTTCATAGAGCTCAGAAATGTCATCATTCCCCAAATACTCATAAAATTAGAAGAATGACACAAAGAGAGCAAGAACAAAGAAAAATCCTTTGAGACCTAAATGTCTCAACACCTTGTGTCATCCCCAAAAGGAAAACACAAGACAAGAGAAAAAGGATAAAAAAATTATGATATATAGAAGAATGTAGATACAAATAGAGGAATGCACAAAAAGAGAGAGATGCATCCAATGAAACATCATGGGGGGTCATATTATGCACATGAAATCACATAAAGAAACATGAAAAAGAAACAATGCAAGAGACTAGTAAGGCACATGTGAGTCAACCTATAGCAGGTCATCTGCATCCCAATCTTGATCAGTATAAAGGGAAGGAAGACAACTAGCCAAAGGGACCACAACAAGTGTAAAACTAGGGGAAGCACCAATTTCAACACTCTTTTTAGGAGATTTTCTATTTAAGCTTATAGAAGAGGAAAACAATGAATTCAACTCATTATGAACTTGTTCATTAGTTTTTGCAATATCAATGTCATCATTCATATTAATCATAACAAGAGGTCGAATTAAAATTACCATGGAAGGTTCTTGTTTACATTGTAGTGAGGGTATAGAGTCATCACAAATTGCTTTGGACAAATTCAAATTTTGATTTTTTATGTTTCTCTTTTATTCTTTAGCTTGTAAATACAAGCAATAGCATGACATCTATGCCTATGCTCTCTAGAATTTTGGTTTCACTTCAATCTATTCTCAATATGTGTTTTTGTAGGAGTGGGTTTATCAATCATAGGCTTCTTCTCTTCCCTTAGGTGTGGAACAGAAGGAACTACAGGAGGTTTTTCAACCACTTTCAATTTAGCTTTGTAAACTTGTTTGACTTTAGGAGGCACAATGGGATTGTTTTGATTATCTTGTGGTTTTTTATAGGAAATGGTAGGAAGATTTTTCATAGGTTGTTATTGGATATTTGGAGGGGATTTTGGTTCAATCATCGGTTTGACAAGGATAGGTGGCTCAATCACAGGTTGAGGCATGTTTCTAAGGGATTATTCTGCTATGTGTTTTACCTTAAACTTTTGATATTATATGATAAATTAGTCCTCACGAGGTCTAATAGGTTTAATAGGCTCGGGCCAAGATAAATCCAATAAAAATTTACCTTGGAAAGACACAATATTAAAGCCACTATGATGCACAATAAATATTTCATTTCCAAAAGGAAACTTTAAAAATTTATGCACAACTGATGAGACAACATTCATGGAGTGAAGCCATGGGTAGCCTCACTTCACACAAAATTGGCCTGATGACGGGATGATGGTGAATGAGAAATCTAATGTTTTTGGTCTTAATTTTAAAGGGAGATCTACCAAAATTATCGCAAGACAAGAAAAACCATTATGCATTTTGATTCATGCTTTCGGTTTATCATATCTATCTTGATAGAGTTCATGCAAAATAAGGAATTCTTCAGTGATCACGTTCTCTCCACAAATGGGATCAATTAATATCCCATTAGTAGGTTCATCATAATCTATTGTAAAAAAAATTTTGTGTAGGAGTGGGTTTATCAATCATAGGCTTCTTCTGTTCCCTTAGGGGTGGAAGAAAAGGAACCATGGGAGGTTTTTCAACCACTTTCTATTTACCTTTGTAAACTTGTTTGAATTTAGGAGGAACAATGGGATTTTTTTTATTATCTTGTGGTCTCTTATAGGAAATGGTAGGAAGATTTTTCATAGGTTGTTCTTGGATATTTGGAAGGGCTTTTGGTTCAATCATTGGTTTGACAAGGATAGGTGGCTCAATCACAGGTTGAGGAATATTTCTAAGGGATTATTCTACTATACATTTTACCTTAAACTTTTGATATTATTTAATAAAGTATTCCTCACGAGATCTAATAGGTTCAATAGGCTTGAGCCAAGAGAAATCCAATAAAAAATTCCCTTTGGAAGACACAAGATTAAAGCCATTATGATGCACAGTAAAGATTTCATTTCCAAAAGAAACTTTAAAAATTTATGCACAATCGATGGGACAACATTCATTGAGCGAAGCCATGGGTAGCCTCACTTCACACAAAATTGGTCCGGTGACATGATGATGATGAATGAGACATTTAATGTTTTTGGTCCAAATTTTAAAGGGAGATCTAGCAAACTTATCACAAGACAAGAAAAACCATTATGTTTTTTGATCCATGCTTTTGATTTATCATATGTATCTTGATAGAGTTCATGCAAAAATAGGAATTCTTTAGTGATCATGTTCTCTCCATAGATGGGATCAATTAATATCCCATTAGTAGGCTTGTCATTGATTATGCCAGCTATGTAAAGAGGACCATCTGGTGCATGTTTAAGTATGTCTTTTTGTGAGAAAGCAATATCGAGAGGCATTTTGGTTCAGCCCCTATGAGGTCTAGCTTCGATAAATGACACCACTTAAGCTGGTTCATCCACATTTTCATATTTTATGTGTTCATCATCCATGTCAACATTCATCACATCATTCTTTATTTCACTAGCTTTGACAAATGAAATGTTGTGTTTTGGCATGGGATTTGTAAAGATTTGTAAGTTTTCATTAGGAGGATCTATGGAATTATTACCTTCATCATTCACACATCCAATTAGAATATGATTAAAATTAATGAAGTCTTGTACAAGATGTTTAAGATGATTACAATATTATGTATTATGTCCATTTTGTTGATGATAATGTCAATAATAATTTGGTCTATACCCTGCAGGTAATGGTTGATTAGGATCACGAGCTCTAATAAGAGGTAAGGAAAGCATATTCTTTTCTATGAGCTCCATCATGATATTATGAAGTGTATTGGGTAAAGGGGTAAATTGTCTATTCCTATCCCCAAAGAAAGTAGGATTCGTCAAGTTTATAGCAGCCACTGTTGGAAATTGGATTACATCAAATGGTTGTTATTAATGCCAAATGATTGTCATTGATTTCAACACAGTACTGATTGTATGAATCATTATATGTGGTCTAGTGTGTTGGTTGGTCTAGTGTGTTGGTATTCCCTATCGAAGATGATTGTTATATACGGTCTAGTGTGTTGGTTAGTCTGGTGTTTTGGTTTTTTAGGTTTTGTTTCTATTGTGAGACAAGTTATGATTTTGATATTCAAAGATCTTAGCTGAAATAGCATACGCAATATATTGTGTGGATTAGCTATGTTTTATGGATGTTTTCTCTGACATAAGAAATGTGTTAACCTTATATGATGTCGAACTAATTAATGATTAAGATATGCTTGTATATATAAGATGTTTTGAGGAATGAGAAGAAGAGGTGAAGAAGATATGAAATGTGGAGTAAGTGTGAATTTGAAAAAGATTAAAGAGGTGTATAAAGATCTGAGCATAAATTCTTTATTAGTTGTGGATCAATGTAGTTTTGTAGAGCAACTACTATGTGAGACAATACTTCATAATCTGAGCTTCATTGGAACTAAATCCCACACATTGAAGGTGTATCCTATAAGTTCAATCTTCTGGCAATGAGCCACTATCCTTGTAGCTTGGTGGTTAGCCATATTTTGTAAGTCCAAGTTGTAGCCCAATGGACAGTGAGACTTTTTGTAATTGGTTTGATATTCTCTATAGTGTGAGTTAGTCCTCACCATGGGTTTTTCCTCATTGAGTTTTCCACGTAAATCTAGTATTATTATGTTTGTGTGTTGGATTTGATTTTATGCATTGGAATTTGATGATTATTCATTTAAGAGATTATAAGTATTAGTTATAGTGATTGAATTAAAGTTAAAAATCTATGACAACTGATTCCCCCCCCCCCCCCCCCTCTTAGTTGTCCTATTCAACAATTGGTAGCATTTGACTTGGGTGAAGAATTAAGAACATACTTTAGAATCTAAAAATTGAAGATCTGAAAGAAAATGTCAAGCAAGCAGGTGAATGTATTTAGAAACTAAGGAATCAGATCTAGAAGTTAAAGTTGAAACATAAAGAAGTTAACTAGGAACTAAAGAAAGAAAAGGAGACCATTGAGAATCTAAGAATGGAACTTGAAGAAAGAAAAAGGATGGAAGAAAATCTAAAATTGGAAATTGAACAAGGTAAAATGGAGGAAGGATTCTTGAAAGAAATTATCAATCAAAAGACAACAAAATTTAATAAGCTTGAGCAAGAAGTAGTAACCCTAAAAGCTAATCTAGAAAAAGAAAAATCTCATGAAGAAAGGTTCAAGACAAGTTCTACAATGCTCGATGAGTTGATTTCATCTCAAAAACCTACAAAGGATAAAGGTGGTCTAGGACTTGAAGAAGGACAAAGCTCAGGAACTAAAAGAACTTTCAACAAGATGGACAATCAAAGGAAATTTCAAGGCAAGAATCGAAGGAAAAATACCAGAAGGATTCCCATCCAAAAACCGAATGCTCAAAGGTACGCATCTTTTAATGGCTTTTGCTTCTCATGCAATAAATTTGCACATAGAGCAACAAAATGCAGAAGTAGGGTGAACCAGAATAGAATGAGTCAAAATATTGGATTATTTTCTATAAAATGTTATGTTTGCAACAACTTTGTACATAGAGCTACCGAATGCAGGAGCCAAATGATGTTGACCATATTTGATACAAATAGAAGAATTCAATCCTTTCAAGGCTACTATTACACATGCAATAGCTTTGGACACAAGGCTAATAAGTGCAGGATAAAGATAAAAGAAAATTTATTTGATCTTGGATATGTTATGTGCTACACTTGTAACAAACCAAGACATATCTCAAAATTTTTTTGTAACAAAGTTGGGAAGAAAACTAATCTGAAATAAAATAACAAGCCTATGAACAAGGTAGATCTAGAAGAAGTAAGGAGAGAAATGGAAAAAAATTGGAGAAAGAAGGACGAACCTGAGAACAAGGATGAATCAAATAACCCTATATTTGCATCAGGTGCAGATACCTTTTCTAAGAACTAAACCCAGTAATGGTTTCAAGGGGATCAACCATAGGAAAATATAGAAAACCCTCGATATATGAGGTGTCATGTGAGGACAAGTGGATATGTGATGTGAATCTCTATTTTGAAGGCATTGAAGAAAATTTTGGCAGAAAAGATACAAATCAGGAAATTTGTGGAGCCCTTCTTGGCTCACAGTGTTTCTCAAAAATAGTTGTCAATTTCAAAGATAAAAAAAAAAAAATGCAAAATTAGGGAAAATTTGATCCAACAGCATTGGTTGAGAAGGAGGTATTGAAAAAGTGAATTACAGATGATGATGTTATAAGCAGTAAATTACCTTTTATGATGAAACCCTGAAAGCGAAGAGTTAAATAAGGATGATTGAGTGGTCACTTTTCACATAATGAATCAAACGAGCTAAGGAGTAAAGTGCAACTGAGAAATAAAGAGTTAAGGTTGTTGGCAAGTGAAAGTACTATAATGACCTAAAATATCCTGCAAACATCAACAAGTGATTAGTTATACCTACAAGTTAATATAAATAAATCAAGCAATAGAATGCAAAGGAATGTAAATAAATGGAATAAAGCTAAGAAAGATTTCACCCATTTAGTATTCCATGATTGATTTTCATTGCACCTTCTCCAGCTTTGGAATGATGGATGCCCTCAGCCTTGGTTGTGAGCAACTCTCTAACCCTAGTCTCAACAAAGCTTTTGAAGGATTTTACACTTAAACTAATGTGCAAACTAGAAACTCTATTCTAATATGCAAATAGTAATCAATAGCCTATGGTATGAAGAATGCCTATAATAAAAGTTTCTCAAGCAAATGGTCATGGATCCGAAAATGAGATTAAGATTATCATTTTATAGAAAATGCAATCTTGAATGGACAGACAAGATGAGAGATTGAGGAATACCCTAGAATCAAAGGTCAAGATTCAATAAGGCAACCTCAATTAGGGTTAGGGAAAAATACCCATAGGTGTGAATAAGATTTAATTAAATGAATTAAATCTAGACTATATGTGACAGTGGAGATGAAATTAGTAAAAATCAGAAGACAAGAGGATGAGATTTTTAGAAAATCAATAATTTTAGAAATTACTTGATTTGTAGAAGAATGTTTCCCTTTTGAATTAAATTAATTCAAAATAGAAGATTTTGTGAGGTAATTAGTAATTGATTTTTGAAATTAATTACTAAATGAAGAATCAGTTAACCATGTGATATATTTTTAAATGATTTGTTTTATTTAAAAATATAGAAGTGTCACATGTCATAATTAAATAATTAAAATAATTATTTAATTTAGAAGTAGTTAATTAATTAAATAAATAAATGAATTTATTTAATTAATTAAGAGAGGATTTAAGAATTAGTGACATATTAAATAGATATATTAAAATATATTAATTTAATAATCAGGAGGACATTAATGATGAAGATTAATTAAATAAATAAGATTTTATTTAATTAAGAGAAGACTTTGACAATTAGTGACATTATTAAATAAATAAGTAAGATTTATTTATTTAATAATCATGAAGAACGAAAGATTATGAATTAATTAAATAATTATAGATTATTTAATTAATAGCTGAATGTGGGTTAGAAACATAATTAAAATGTTATAATCATGTTATGATGAAGGTGGTCAAATAGTGCTTGCAGGTCTTGGTCATTTTTATGTGTCTACATTTGCCCCTCTTTGTCATATTGCAGCTTGTCGCATTATGGCAAAGAAAACAAGTCCAAAATATGCCCTAGTGAAGGTATGGAGTGTCTATGCCCCCTCGGGAAAATTTTCAAATTTTTACCCGGGGTCAGAAAAATTTGGAAAATATCCCGATTAGCTCAAATAATGACTAGATAAATAATGGCGTGAACGATTTTGAAAACGGAGGACGTTAAGCTAGTCAAAATGTTAGTCAAAGGTGGTCAAAAGAGCCTCCAATAGGGCCTAGTAGGTCAAACCCCTAATTTTTAGCCTATAAATAGATTTAAAAGGTCAATCCAAATGTCATTTTCTCATTTGTTATATATAGAATTCAGAAATCAGAGCTCTGAGCGATGATGGTGATTCTGATGACTACACACCATGGATATCGTGTGCGTTCATTCCAATGACCCGAGGGCGCAAGTGCACCGTGAGTACCTTATCCAACTTGTCAAATTTTATTTTTATGCATTTATGAGGGTCAAATGGGGGGAAAAAAAATGCGATGCGATGCAAATGATATCATGAAAGCCACAAACGCTTTCACGTTCGCCGCATTTTCTTGCGTCGCGATGCAAGTGCGATGGGTAGGATGGATTTTGTATGTTTGCGCAATCGCAATCTCAAATGACGCAATCAAAATATTGTGATGCAATTGATGATTTTGCGACGTATTTGGCTTTTCGCGATGCAATTGACGAGTAAAATGATGCATTCTTTGTTAGGTTGCACATTCATTGTGTGCACGCGCATCTACTGGTCAAAACGACGCATTTTACATATTGCAACGCATTTGCTTTCCGCCGAGCCTCAATTGAAACATTGTGACGCATTTGCGGTCAACACAACGCAATTGAAGTTGACCATAGTTGACTTTTGTTGACCTTGCCAAGATTAACTTTTATGTACCCTTGACCTACCAGTAGTAGTAAACTTTCCATAATGCTTCTCAATATGTTCTAATTCTTGGCCTTTCCTTGTGCAGAGTCGGCTTGTGCCCATTTATACCTGAGAGTTCCAACCAGCGATGTACGCTTTCAGAGATCGTCTCAGTGATAGATAGAGATAGAGATTGACGGCCCTAGGCCTATACCATGTTACTTACATGCCCGTTATTCGAGCAAACAGAGGTTTGCTTACTTCTCTTTGCGAGAGGTGGCATTCTGAGACCTACTCATTTCACTTGCCTACTAGAGAGGTGACAGTGACCTTGGAGGATGTTTACCGCATTCTCCGCATTCCGATCAGCGGAGAGAGGGTGGTCTATGATCCACATCGAGGGTGGTAGGTCTTGACAGAGAGATATGAGGGTGTCGATGGTGCGCAGTTGGCTCTGGACGGTTATGAGATCGGCTGGGATGTTGTGGCTGACCGATTTCCTAGGTTCGATGCCATGCTCATGACCTTCATTGTCGAATTACTGATCCCTGATCGTCGTGGTCACGGATTTCCCATTAGATGGGGGGATGTTCTAGTTCAGATGCATCTACATAGGACTATTTTCGCTTGGGGGCCCTGCTTGTTGGCCATGTTATACCATCAGTGTCACAGTATCAGCTATGGGACTACCTTACTCATGATTTGGGTATGGGAGCGCATTCCCATTTTTCGACCACCAGTATAGATGTAGCAGTTGGGTGATGGGATGCCCTATGTTTATTTATATGCCAGATCAATTAGCCAAACTTGTGTTGGAGATACCGGGTACTGGCGTCATCGGATAAACATGATGATCAGCTTTGTCTGGAGACCCTACAGAGATTGTGCTCAATGGTCGGATGAGGATGGCCACCTATCCTTCTGCAGACAGTTCTGATATCTTATTGGTCACACAGTTCAGACCCAGAGGATCATTGAGATGTACCTGCTCTAGCGGGTACTATGATAGTTTGGGGAGCAGCAGATTGTGCCAGTAGGCACTGCAGAGTATGCTCAGTCATCTAGGGAGACCATGTGGGGGCCGCCCATATCAATCATAGTAGCAGAGTAGCAAGTTGACAACCTAGTGGCAGTTCAATGAGCATGGAGAGGGGGTTCAATAGATCCAGGGACGTCTACCGAGTTTGACACCTGGTGGCAGGTTCATAGGCCCATCCCTTTGACAGATTCAGATGGTCCATCGCCGATAGATCATAGATTCATCATTCCATGGGTTCCAAGGAGAGGGCGAGGTGGCAGAGGTGCCAGGGGCAGAGATGGAGGCAGGGCCGGAGGCCAAGACAGGGGAGACGGAGGTGGAGGAGGTGGGGGAGGTGGGAGAGGTGGAGGAGGTGGAGGTGACGACAGCGGTGGAGGAGATGGAGGAGGTGGGGGAGAGGGTAGGGGTTCCAGGAGGAGGAGAGATGACCGAGGGTGGAGGCAGCCCAGGAGAGTCAGGCAGAGAGTGGGTGGTGTACCATTGTCACCCATTCGAGAGGAGGGGGAGGAGAGAGAGTTGGAGGCAAGGGCCGAGGAGGAGGTGGAGGTGGAGGTGGTGGCCGAGGAGGAGGTGGTGGTGGTGGTTGAGGAGGAGGTGGTGGTGGTGGTTGAGGAGGAGGTGGCAGTGGAGGAGAGAGTAGAGGAGGATCCTCTTGTTGGGGGACACCCTCTTGACACAGATGTGGAGGAGGTCCAGGTGGAGGAGGATAGGGACGAGGAGGAGGAGGAGGATGAGGCAGATCAGAGACTGCAGGAGCAAATGATCTCTGGAGATGATGAGGGTGATAGACCACCCATTTTTCCTATGAATTCCACCGTTGATCAGTGGATCTCAGACTTACAGAGCAGACTCAATGTGGCCTTGTCTCAGAACAAGGCCTTAGCAGCAGAGTTAGAGGTCACCCGGGTTGAGCGGGATCAGGCCATCGTTTGGCGACAGGAGTCAGAGCCATGGGTTTCAGAGTTTGTCGAGTTATGTTATGGGTCGACAGGGGATATGGCCCAAGAGTTGGCCAAGGTAGCAGAGAGTAGGGGCCGGTACAGGGCATCATATGAGTAGGCAGTTCCACTTGATAGATGGGACCCAGGGTTGTCCCGATCCTACAGCAGGACAAGTAGTGGCAGTTGGACTCACAGCAGTAGGTCCCACAGCAGTAGTCACACCAGTGCTGGAGGGTCTACTACATCAGGGCAGTCATCAAGTCCTAGATCTCATAGCTCTCATAGGCACTCATCAGGTCATAGTCACAGGTCGGGGCATGGACACAGATCAGTGTCATCAGGACACCAGGCAGAGCAGAGCCAACCTCCTATTACCGATCCCTCAGGATCATAGAGTCAGATGTAGGACACCCCTCCCATTCAGGTCACTTTCCACGTTGTTGATCAGGCACATCCACCTTGCAGTTCACCTTCACAGGACGGAGGAGGGCCATCTTAGGACTTGCTTTTAGACACATGTATATTTTGATATTCGAGCCTGCGAGCTCTATTTTTGGGATGTTATATGACTCTATCCTGTGACATGACATTTTTTTTGAGATTGTATATATATGTGATGCAGTTTTGATGTGGCCTATATGATGTTATGCGTTATGGTATTCTCATATTTTATGCGATGTTTATGTGATGCTTTTATGATATGAGATGTATGGATACTATACTTATGCTTATGAATGCAATTATGGATGTGGTTTATGTATGCATTGTGTAATGATGATGTGATGCTGATGCAAATGTTTATTTATGATGCTTATATGTTGATGCAAATGATGGTCTTATGAATGGATGTAAATGATAGTGTTTATGCAATGTGAATTATGGTATTTGATATATGCAGATGTGAATATGAAATTATCATGCCATTATGTATGCAACTTTGTTTTTTTATGTCACAGGATATCGTCAGAGAACCATAGAAGAGAAGACAAAGACAGATGTTAGTGTGAAGAAAGATATGCATGTTAGTGCGGAAATTAAAAATCCTTCAAAGCTTTGCTATAGTGCTATTCTAGTTGTTCCTCTTTCATAATCATTGGGCGAAAATGTCATGATGGTCAACAAACACTATGATATGACATAGATCAATAGTGTGCAAGGTTGAACCATCACATAAATCAACAGTCGCAGACAAGGCTGATCATGACTCATGCAAGGAACACAGTTGCCCCTAGCCACTTATCATGACCAACCACCAAAAAAACCAAACTAATCACGAGACGTTGTTGCTTCTCTAAATCCTGATGATAGGATATCGTGGAGAAACTAGCCACATGCTAGTAAAAGATAGACAGTAAAAACATCATACTATGTCATTGCTTCTATAAATCCTGAAGTTAGGACATCCTAGAGAAGCTAATAGTAGAGTGATAAGCAAACAAGGATAATCATCATGATATGTCGTTGTTCCTAAGACATAAGGAACTAATATCCTAATAATCATCAAAAGACAGAAAAAACAAAGTTTGCCAAGTGTTTTAATGTCAAGTGTTGTTAAATGCCGAGCGATATCAAATTCAAGAAGGACACATCCTGAATGATGTTGATATCTAGGAGATCAATTCTCAGAGTTAGGAGAATCCATCAAAATGCCAGGTGATGATGATGATAATTAGGAAGGACACATCCAAAAGCAGAAAACAAGTTGACAAAAGTTGTTCTTCAAAAGGACATATCTGAAAAAGAACCCAAAGCTTTGCCATGATAAATTGTCTTGATATGATTTTGACTACATGTCATTGCTGACATGTTGAATTGACTGAAAGTGTTGACGAAACATATTGTCGATAGATTGATAGTTCAAGATTGACATAAGATTTGCTTAATTTGAAGATAGTTTGACGTGTGTGAATGTATAGTGCCATGAACCCTAATGGACTGACCTAGTGTGGCTAAAGACATGCATCTAAGTGAATGATATGCAACTTGTCTGATAGTGATTATGAATGAACCCTATTGGACTGACCTAGTGTGGTCTTGGGAGCTCATCAATTGATTAGCCTTACCTACGTTGTACACGTAGAGACCTCGTAGTTCGACATGACCAATGACATTGTCCAAAGGACAAAAGTTTGAATGATGATTTATTTTGTGACAAACCTAGAAGGACTGACCTAATGTCTCAGGGATTCAAAGATGAATCTTGCCTATATAGCAAAAGCGCAGAGAAAACGTAGTTTGGATGTGGACAAAAGATTGATTGACGTGATCGATTGAATTCATCAAATTGATTTTGACTTTGGATTTTGGATTTTGGATTTTGATATTGATTTGGATGTTTTTGTATTTTCTCAGGACTCTTTTTTATTTTTAGGTCTTTTTTCTAGTCTTTTTCACATTTTTATGATTTTTTCAAGACTTTTTCAGATTTTTATGATTTTTTCAGGACTTTTTGAGAATGTGAGATCATGTGTGGTACCCACTGCAGTTACATGATAAAGTTCTTTGCCCCAGATAGGTCGGGGAATACCCAAGTTCAATGATATGGAGATAGGTATACGCAAGGTAAAGGCAAGGATATGCAAGGAATGATGTCAACCAAATGTTTAACCATGGTTGGAATTGACAGGACTTAAGACGGATGTCGTGAATGTTTCAGGCATTTGTGATTATGACAAATGGGTAAAGGTCAATTTGAGTGACAGTAGATGGTGAAGCAATGATCGACTACGCATGGCCCCTGTTTGCCAGGTTTTCACCATGGTACTTATCCAAAGCACCTATTTGCTAGGTTTTCACTATTGGATGAATTCATTTCTTTTTACTTTTTTTGTCATTTTTTTATTTCTTTGGTGTCACCAAGATGCCTGTTTGCCAGGTTTTCATCAAGGAACAATTTTTTTGTATTTTTCAAAAAAAATTGTATTTTGTAGAGTTTTAGCCCCACTCTCTGATGCTATGTGTAAAAATTTCTCAAGTGTAAGTTGTTGATGGGTTCTATCAACTGTTCTCCATCAAGTGTGGCCAACTGATAAGCTCTGAAACCAAATGCGGCAGTGATGATATAAGGACCAAGCCAATTAGCCTCAAACTTACCAGGCTTTTCATGGTCCGCCTGATTTCTGGGGTTTTGCATGAGAACTAAGTCACCAATTTTGAACTTTCTCACCATGACCCTTTTGTTGTAACTTCGGTAGAGACAATTTTGATATGCCTATAGATGATTTAAGGCATGTTTTCATCTTTCTTGTAGCATTTCTAGCTCATGTAGGCAAGTGTGTCTGTATTATTCATCATCAATCATTCCTTTCAAAGAGACTCGAAGAGAAGGAATTTCAACCTCGATGGGTAATATGGCCTCAGATCCATAGACCAGGGAAAATGGAGTGGCTCCAGTGGGGGTACAGATGTTGGTATGATAGGCCCATAAAGCAAGATTGAGTTGTAAGTGCCAATCTCGGCCAGCATCGTTGATGGTCTTCTTCAGAATGTGAAGAATTGTTTTATTGGACGTCTCAACTTGGCCGTTACCTTGTGGGTAGTATGGGGTGGAAAAATGGTGTTGGATGTGGAATCGCTCACAGAGCTCACGAACATCCTGATTTTTTAATGGACTATCGTTATCTGTGATGATGGATTGTGGGACACCATACCGGTAAATGATGTAATTCAAGATGAACTTGGATATTTGTTTACCAGCGATGTAGGTGAGAGGGAGGACTTCAATCCACTTAGTAAAATACTCAGTGGTGGTGATTATGAATTTATGGCCATTAGACGAGGATGGATGGATCTTACCCACGAGGTCGAGTCCCCATTGTGCAAAAGGCCATGGAGAAGTGATACGTCTCAATTCTTGTGCAGGTGCATGAATTAGGTCACTATGCACCTGGCATTTTTGACATGTTCTGACAAACTGAAGAGCATCTTTTTCCAATGTCGGCCAGTAGTATCCCAGTCTGGTGACTTTCCTCGCTAAGGTTGGACCACTCGAATGAGATCCACATATACCCTCATGTACTTCTCGTAAAATCGTTTGGGCTTCATCAGTGTCAAGATAGCAAAGAAGGGTGTTGTCAAAGCCATGGCAGTATAAGGTGTCACTGACGATGGTATGTCTAGCCGCTTTTCAAATAAAGGATTTTCTTTGGTTGTTAGACAGGTTGGGTGGGAGGGTTTGGGATTTAAGATAGTCGTATATGTCTTGATACCATGGTGAATTGGGACCAACAATTTCGCACACCATTTCAGACTCTGGAATGTTGTATGCAGGCATCAGCAGTTGTTCCACTAAGAATTCAAATTGTGACACATTCTTAGGGATGTCTAGGAGAGATCCAATGGTAGCCATTGCATCGGCTGCTTTATTCTGTGTCCTTGAGATTTGTTCAAATGCAATCATTTTGAAATACATCAGGAAACTATCCACCATTCTTTTGTAGGGAAGCAACTTCTCATCTTTTGTGTCATAGTTATCATTCACTTGATTGATGACTAATTGAGAATCTTCGAATACGAGCAAGGTCTGAATTTTCCATTTGATTGCTATCTTGAGACCTATGACCAATGCCTCGTATTCTGCAATATTATTTGTACAAGGGAAGGCAATCCGAAATGATTTAAGAATTGAATCTCCTTATGGTGTGATAAATAATATGCCAGCTCCTGAGCCGTGACTAGTATGGGACCCATCAAAGTATAGTTTCCATGGTGAAGTTGGTTCTGCGTGAAAAATAGACTCATCAGGAAAGTCAGTTATCAACGGATGAGTAGCTTGGATTGGTGCATTTTCCAGTTGATCCGCTATTATTTGACCCTTTATAGCCTTGCGCTCCACATACTGTATGTCATACTCACTTAATATCATGACCCATTTTGCCA
This sequence comes from Sequoiadendron giganteum, assembly GCA_007115665.2. Taxonomy (NCBI): domain Eukaryota; kingdom Viridiplantae; phylum Streptophyta; class Pinopsida; order Cupressales; family Cupressaceae; genus Sequoiadendron; species Sequoiadendron giganteum. The sequence continues at coordinate 193,848,184 of CM021108.1, forward strand.
AATAGCCTGTCAATGCTGCTCGACTCAGAAGATACTTTAATGGGTCAATCTTTGCCACTAAATGTGTTTGATGGTTCAGCATATAGTGTCTAAGTTTTTGTGCTGCAAAGACAACTGCAAGGCATGCCCTTTCAATGGTTGTGTAATTGAGCTCATATCCAATTAGTGTGCGACTGATATAATATATGGCTCTTTCTTTTTCTTCATGGTCATTTTGTGCCAATAATTCCCCCAATGCATTTGTTGTTGCGGAGACATACAGGATTAATGGTTTGCCCTCAATAGGCAGCATCAACACTGGTGGTGTCAATAGATATTCTTTTATTTGGTCAAAGGCCATGTTGCATTTATATGTCCATACAAAAGGAATGCTTTTACGGAGCAGATATTGGAATGGTTGACACTTGTCTACCAACTGTGCAATGAAGCGATGAATAGACTGCATTTTTCCCTGAAGTGTGCGCAACTCACTAATTCCCTTTGGTGGAGGCATGTCCAGAATTGCTTTTACTTTTGTGAGATCAACCTCAATGCCTTGTCTTGAAACAATGTATCCTAGCAGCTTGCCTGAAGTGACTCCAAAGACACACTTCTTTGGGTTCAATCTAACCTTGTAATCCTCAAGCCGTCTAAAAATTTTATCCAAGACTTTGAGATGTTCTATCCTTGTTGGAGATTTTTCCAATAGGTCATCCACATAATCTTCCATTAGAATGTGCATCATGTCATGGAAGATTGTTGTCATAGTCCTCTGGTAGGTTGTGCCTACATTCTTTAGGTCAAAAGGCATGACGTTCCAACAGTATGTTCCCCAAGGACAAGTGAATGCCATTTTATACTGATCCTCTGTTGCAATTCTGATTTGGTTATAGCCTGAAAAGCCATCCATGAGAGATAGCATCTCATATCCTACCGTGAGGTCAACAATCATGGCTATGTTTGGTAGGGGGAAGTCATCCTTTGGACAAGCTTTTTTTTAAATCTCTAAAATCCGTGCAAATACTTATTTTTCCATTTGGTTTGGTAACAGGAACAATGTTTGATATCCAATCTGCATAATCAATTGACCTTATGAATTCAACATCCAATAACTTTTTTAATTCCGCCTTGACAAGTAGTGCAATTTGTGGGTGCATCTTGCGCAACTTTTGTTTGACCAGCTTGATTCTTGGGATTAAAGGAAGATGATGCAGAACCAATTCGGGATCAAGCCCTGGTATGTCAGCATATGACCATGCGAAGTTAACTTTTCTCTTTGTGAAGAATTGTTTAAATTTAGGTTTTTCTTCATCTAACAATGATGCGGCCAAGAGAATCATTTTGGGATTCTCTGGTGTAGCTATGTTAACTTTTGTTGTATCCTCAATGAGCATGGCCGATTTTTCCTGTGTTATGGCGAGAAAGTCCAATCCTCCCTCCTTAGGCACCTCAGAGAGGTTTTCACCTTTGGATGCGTCCTTTGTTTTTACTATTTTACTGCCAGAAGGTGCCTTGCGGTTTTCACCTAAAGGCATTTCTTTTTCTTTTTTATTTTTTTGTATTTTTGCCACTGGAGGATTGCACAGTCTCCCTGAAGTAAGTTGTATAATCTAGATCTATAGAGAACCCTATTTTGTGATCTCTCCATGGAATACCTTCTCTTAGTCCCATAAATTCTGCAATTGCCTCGTCATTCTGAAATATGTCCATCACCGATGGATCTTGTTGGTCCCAGTCAATTAGTTGTGGGTATACAAGAGGGATGCCATTGTCAATGTTGGTGAAGGATTGGGAAGATGTGGAAAGTGTGCAAATTTATGCCTCAAGTGTAAAAGAAAAGTTGTCAATTTCCACCTCCGTGTCCGATGCAATGGATGGTCCATACTCTGAGTCAGATGAATCAAATTCAAAATCATAATATGGGATGAAATTATCAACATCGTGACTAGTGGTAGGTATTTCAAAAGTAAGGATAATGGGCTCGGATAGGTCAGGCTCATGGGTGGGCTCAGGAATGGAGTGGGATGATTCAGGTATTGCTGATGACACTTTGTGTTCTTCTGGATTCCAAGGAATGCTTACCCATTTCTTGTCTTTAGAATGTCGATCAATAGGGTCAATGTTATATTGTTGGCAGAATCATTCTTCAAAGGAAGGTTGGCCAAGTTCCAAGAATAGTTCATCAATGTCATAGTCACTGACGGTTTTGTTAGATCCCCATTCCCATTCATTTGAGTCCATTTCGGTTAGGGATTCTTTGCTTGTCCCAACACTTTCCGTTGTCGTTACGTCCTTACTTGAAAATTCATAGATACATTGATCGTCAGTTCTAAGTTGGTCGAATCCTAGCCCTATGTATCTTGGTCTTGCCGTTATGATAAAAGGTTCCCATCTTCCGTTCCTATTCTTTCCAAGGCCACTTGTACCATCAAAACCTTGGGCTTTGCATATATCATATCCTTTGCCATAGAGATGCAAAGGTAGCGGAGATAACTCTGTTGGGTCTTTGTAGATCCAGTTATCCATGTCAATAATGATTTCATTACCCATATCGCCCCATCGTGTGAAAACACTTTTTGGTGGAACATTGAAATTTATTTTGGGCTCAACTGCAAAACATGGTCTGCCATAGACTTTAGGTGGCTTCAGTATTGTAGGTATACAATAAACTGTATTTAATTTGAATTCCCCACAACCAAAATCCTAGATCTGAATATCTTTACTTGGGATGGAATTCAATGGAGATGGTGTGGTAGAAGATGATGGAATGGATGATTTTGTGAGTGTCGATGGGTCAATGTATTTGGATGAGTTGGAAGATGAGGCCTCCCGATTGATGGGTAAATGGTACTCAGCAGTAGCTCGCAGGTTGGTTCAGTATTGGAATGGATCAGGATCGCTTGGGATGGTGATCTCAGTTCCATCGAAAGGGAATTTGAGGCATTGGTGGTATGTTGATGGAATAGCCTTTAGAGCATGGATCCATGGATGACCAAGTAAGATATTGTAGTATATATCACGATCCAGGACCTGGCATGTTGTGTCTATGATAACAGGTCCTACCCGGAGAGGAATGGTAATAACGCCTTTAGAAGCGCGTTCTTCATCATCATATGCCTTGATGATGATGCTCTTGCTAGCATCTACACACGCATCAGAAAAACCAAGAGCTTTGACCAATTTGAGAGAGCAAATGTTCAATCCTGCTCCACCATCTACTAGGACTCGTCTAACCTTATGCTTATGGATAAAGACTTCGATGTGAAGGGCGTCGTTATGCGATGGTTTGGGTGAGGAATAGTCACTGTCTGAAAATGTGATATGGTGAGGTGAATTCAGGTATCTGACCATAGTCTCAAAATGGTTGACATTGATGTTGGTAGGGATGGATGACTCTTGTAGTACTTTATCGAGGATGGCCTTATGTGTGGGTGAAATACGGAGTAGTTCAAGAATTGATATTTGAGCAGGTGTTTTATTTAACTGCTCAACAATGTTGAACTCCGGTTTTGGGTGGATTGTCTGGCGAATGGACTAGGTATGGTGATCCTTGGTTGATGGGAAAAAGGACCTGGGATAGTGACCTTGCCTTTACGCGTAGTCACATTGCATTATGGGGCTCTTTTAATGTTGATGGTATTAACCAATTCATCTTCATTAGCAACACAAAGATTGTTAATCATAGTACCATCGGGATAATTGTATGCAGGACGAGTAGTATTATAGGCCAGATGGATATGGTTGGCTTGATTGTTTGTATGCTTTGTGCCAGATGAGGAAGCTTTACCATGATCTTGCAATGAGTTTTTATGTATGGTATGATTTGCATTGGATGTAAAAGATTGACCACCCAACTCAATGGTGTGGTTCTCTATGAGATCTTGCACCAGATTTCATAATTGGCAACAAGAAGAAGTTTTGTGCCCTTTGGCACGGTGGTAATCACAGAATGAATTGTCATCCCACCATGACGGCTTGAAATGACCAGGATCATACAGTTTTGGCTCTTCCAGCATTATGACACCGTTTTGAAGAAGTTTCTTTAAGATAGTTTCGATAGGTTCACCCAACGGGGTGTATGTACATTTTTGGAACTGTCATAGTTGGCGCAACTGCCTTTGATTTGATTGTCCATGATTATTTTGGAGAGCATTGGCAGTTGGTGTCGGTGTAGTTACAGGTGCATTTTGATTGTGTACTCCTTTGATTGTGAGTATGTGACCTGTTGCATTGACGGTTTTTGCATCAACTACACCACCATTTGTGATGTGTTTATTCTTAACCTAGTATTTGTTTTTGTTGTTTGATTTACTTGGGTTATAATTGGTGGTTGTGTTGATGGTTTTGCCACCATATTTCAATTCACCTTTGGAAATAATGGACTTGTAATCCATACCTTAGTGGTCCAAGGAGAGTTTGCACAAACATGGTTACTTTCTCCTTTTTAGGTATTTCTACTGGACATATGCTTGCTAACGTTCTCCATCTTTGAAAAAATGGAATGAAAGTCTCTCCCACATCCTCTTGGGTAAGTTTGCATAAGGAGGCGATGTCAATGTCTGTGTCAATATTGTAAGCATAGTTTTCAACAAACTTGTTTGCTAATTCATCCCATGTTTTTATTCCCTTAGGCAAAAGTGAGAACCACTCTAGTGCATGACCTCCAAGACTTCTAGAAAAGAGTCTCATGAGATAAGTTTGCTCATAAGCAATGTCGATACAACTAGTGGTGAATTCCCTTATGTGTTCAATGGGATTTGTTTTGCCTTTATACTTGGGAAAATGAGGGACCACATATCCATGAGGAAATGGTGGCATATACAAGGTTGTGTCAAACGGATATGGACACAAGTCATGTGACATGTATGACTTTTTATTGGATTGTTGCAAGGTCTCCACTTGTGTTTGAAGAGCAGCAAGTTTGTGTGTGAGTGCTTCCACCATGGGATGGTTAGTAGCATCACCTATGTTGGTGATAGAGGCGGTTTGATTCCCCAAATGTTGTGAGGAGATGTGTTGATTGGGAACGGGTTGCTGGCAAGCAAAATGAGTGTTGTGATTAGGCAGTTGTTGGAAATGAGTATTTTGATGAGGGATGTGCTGTTGCATGTGGACTTGAGAAGCATAAGTGGGAATGTGATATCCTGCCATGTTGGACTGAATTTGAAGACCTTGCTAGTTTTGATTTTGTTGATTTCCAAATGGAGTGAAAGATTGATGGCCTTGTTGATGCCCAAATGGAGTGTATGATTGAGCGCCTTGATTGCCTTGCCCGAATAAAAGATTGTGATTTTGAGGAATGTTGGTGCTGGTATTAACCTATGATGAAGTGGATTGGGTGCCTTGAATGAAAAATCTTCTATTATTTCTCCCAAATGGGTTGGATGAGTTGGTTGCTATGGCACTTGAAGAACCTAATAATAGGTTTGCTGATGTACTCATGGAACTAGAAGTATTTCCAAAGAGGTTTCATGTGGTTGCCCCCATTGTTTGTGAAGGAATGGTGGATGTTTGTTGGGGGATGCATTGTGATGTGGTGTTGGTTTGGGAAGATGATCCCCCAATAGATGTTGTATTGGTTGTGGTAGTGGTATGACCAAGGGAGGTAGAATTGAGTGTGTTGATGACATTTTGTGAAGAAGCTCCCATGGAGGAATTGTGTGATGTTGGAGTGGGAGAAGTTGGTCTAAGAGTGTTAATATCAAATCCCTTTGGTAACTTAGCCCCTTGGTCAAGGAGCATAGCTAGGAATCTAGAAGAGTCATTTAAGACCATTTCTTCCCAAAAAGAAGCCACTTTTGGGTTTTCAACAGCACCTTGTATGTCTTCTTCAAAGACATCCCCATTTTCATCCCATCAGATAAATGGTTCAAAAAGATGTGATGGAGATGATGGGATGTTCATCTCACTAAAAGGATTGAAGTTGGAATTTTCCATGTCAAAACAAGGATTGTTCATGGCATTAGGAAATGAGTTCATGCTAGTTGTGAACCCAAGAAAGTTGGTGTCTTGTCCAAAGGAATCCAAGAGTCTTTTCTTTTATTTGCAGTCTAGTTTCAACCATACAAAGTTTTGCTCAACTTGGGATGATGGAAAAAATAAAATAAAATAAAAAAATGATCTAAATATGAGACTATGTTTTTGGTTTTTTTGGATTTTTAAAGGATGCTATAAAAAAGGCTTGTGGATGCAACTGGAATGACACTAAATGGAGATGCCGAATGATATGCAATAAATGATCCTAAGATGTTCTTACTAGTGAAAGATCTAAAGAGGACAAGCTTGGGCAAACAAAGTTCTTGCAATGATTCAATTTTTGAAAACCAATGGACCGTAGAAGGACTATAAGTGGGACAAAGTGAAGTTTCCACACTAGACTATTGAGTGAGAAATAATTCACCAAAGGATTGAAAAATGACAAAGGTAATTGGGTCCAATGATAACCTATTGTTGAATGCAAAGTTTGGACAATGAATGATAAGAGTCAACTCCTAAAATCTGTAAAAGTGAGTGTCTAAGGAGATGGTGAAACTATCAATGCAATCTAATGAAAATGAAACCTATTATGAGCCTAAAATGGTATCTAAAAATGCAATGTTTGATGGAAAGTTGAGCAATAGACTATTTTGGTTTGGACTGTAACAGTGAAGAAGGATTGGATTGAATTGAAGACAAGTTTTGAATTTTTTGTTTCACAGTGAGAAGTCATTTGCAGGGTTTTAGCAAATGCGTCGTAGCAAATGCGTTACGACAGAGCAAATGCAGCTCGTAGAATCAAATGCGGTTTTGGGAGTGTCGATTGTGACATAGAATTGCGGATGCGGGTTTGTATCTGGAAAATGCAGCTCAAATAGCCGAATGCGGCTCGAATAGCCGAATGCGGCTCGGATAGCCGAATGCGGCTCAATGATTTCAAATGCGGCTATGTAAGTGTCGATTGTTGTTTAACAGAGTGAATGCGGCTCCTGATGGCTCAAATGTGACTCATCAGAGTGAATGCGGTGCAATAGAGCGCTTGCGTTCCAATATGCAGTTTTAGTGAAAAAACCGAACACAGTTTGTAGTTTTCGACAAGATTTTGTGATTCCGATTTGTGATTTTTAATTTGTTTGAAGATTTTTTTTAAATCCTTGGCAAACACAAAAATCAAAAATATGAAATGCTTGTTCAAACAGACTCACTCTTAATGGTCAAGTGGGTCATCCTCGCAATCACGACCCACATCTTAAAATCACATCGACTCACACAGCCTTGTCACCCCCTAGAGGGTGCCCATGTTTTTGTCTTTTCCAGGTGCGTACTTAGGGTGACGGAAGTGGATACTGAATCCCCTGATCAAACAGTCTATGGTGATTATATGGTGAGTGTCTTGGGGGGAGATTCTTCCCTCCCCTTGCACCGTGATTGAAAGGATGTTTGGTTATTGACTCGACTAGCTACTACACTAGGTTCTTAGTAAGTCTTTCCGTTTAGTGTGACAATGGATATACTCCCTTGAGAGACCTCCCAACCTTTAGAACAAAGGCTTTGGGGATGGTTATCCTGTCTACTACTGTCAAGTTGGATTTTCATCAACAACTTGCTTTTGATTATAGTGGGTTGGCAACCTTGGCTTTAGGTGTTCCCACTTAGGTCGTTCCTCTTGGGTGAGTATTTTTTCTCACAAAAGCAAGCCTTCTAAGGGTTGTAAAAAAACATTAAATGCATAAGTATGAAAAAGGGATAAGTCTGGCTTTTTGATCACCCAATAAAGGGGAGAGCATATGCCTATTATCCAAAACACACAAAGTAAGATTGTTCAATTTTAAACCCAAAATAAAAAATTTATAATCTAGGTGAAGATGTTGCTTCACAAAAACATGGTGTTCATTGTTAACCAAAATAAAAGTATGGTGGCTACCCTAGATTGATAAATTCCAAATAGATTGCCTATCCTAGGATTGGTAAGTTGAAATTTATGTGTTTATCCTAGGGTTGGTTCTTTTTAAACACCAAAAATGGAAGAAAAAATGAAATTCTGGTCGCGGACGCATCGGATCCAGATTACAATAACAACCCCCAAAAAAATCAAATCTTTGTTACCAATTACCTGCAGCTCAATTTCTGGCAGATGCATCGCATTTCGTCGAATGCATCATTTGAAGGCTCGTTTGCGGTGCAATAGAGTGATTGTGTCTCTTGCAATCGCAAATGCGATGCGGCAGAGCGATTGTGTCATTGTGTCCTAGAAATGTGTCGTTCCGTACTTCCACCTGCAAAAAAAAATTTGAAGCCGTACGACACCTGCAAAAAGTCAGGTTCACCAATGTAATGACCTAAAATATCCTGCAAACATCAACAAGTGATTAGTTGTACCTGCAAGTTAATATAAATAAATCAAGCAATAGAATGCAAAGGAATGTAAATAAATGGAATAAAGCTAAGAAATATTTCACCCATTTAGTATTCCATGATTGATTTTCATTGCACCTTCTCCAGCTTTGGAATGATGGATGCCCTCAGCCTTGGTTGTGAGCAACTCTCTAACCCTAGTCTCAACAAAGCTTTTGAAGGATTTTACACTTAAACTAATGTGCAAACTAGAAACTCTATTCTAATATGCAAATAGTAATCAATAGCCTATGGTATGAAGAATGCCTATAATAAAAGTTTCTCAAGCAAATGGTCATGGATCCGAAAATGAGATTAAGATTATCATTTTATAGAAAATGAAATCTTGAATGGACAGACAAGATGAGAGATTGAGGAATACCCTAGAATCAAAGGTCAAGATTCAATAAGGCAACCTCAATTAAGGTTAGGGAAAAATACCCATAGGTGTGAATAAGATTTAATTAAATGAATTAAATACAGACTGAATGTGACAGTGGAGATGAAATTAGCAAAGATCAGAAGACAAGAAGATGAGATTTTTAGAAAATCAATAATTTTAGAAATTACTTGATTTGTAGAAGAATGTTTCCCTTTTGAATTAAATTAATTCAAAATAGAAGATTTTGTGAGGTAATTAGTAATTGATTTTTGAAATTAATTACTAAATGAAGAATCAGTTAACCATGTGAGATATTTTTAAATGATTTGTTTTATTTAAAAATATAGAAGTGTCACATGTCATAATTAAATAATTAAAATAATTATTTAATTTAGAAGTAGTTAATTAATTAAATAAATAAATGAATTTATTTAATTAAGAGAGGATTTAAGAATTAGTGACATATTAAATAGATATATTAAAATATATTAATTTAATAATCAGGAGGACATTAATGATGAAGATTAATTAAATAAATAAGATTTTATTTAATTAAGAGAAGACTTTGACAATTAGTGACATTATTAAATAAATAAGTAAGATTTATTTATTTAATAATCATGAAGAACGAAAGATTATGAATTAATTAAATAATTATAGATTATTTGATTATTTAATTAATAGTTGAATGTGGGTTAGAAACATAATTAAAATGTTATAATCATGTCATGATGAAGGTGGTCAAATAGTGCTTGCAGGTCTTGGTCATTTTTATGTGTCTACAAGTACAAGGCTGAAATAATGGAGTCGAAGGAAATGGTGGTATTAAATCCACCCAACAATGAATTGTAGAAATTAAGTAAGTTACAAATCGATGAATTTAACCATGAAAATATTTTGAAATCTTGAAGGTTCCCTTTCAGTTGTGCAAATGCAAAATGTCAAGAATTTAGGGCACAAGGGTTTAGATATTTGGATCGAACTTCCATAATTTTTGAATGTGTACATTGTTCGGTTTGTCCTAAGCATAATTTAAGTTAATCAGATGATTTTCAACAAATCCTATGGAATTACAAAGGAAGCAATTGCAGCAATAACAAGATTATGCAATAATGGACCCGTTCTACTAAAGAAGTCAATGAAGAAAAAAAAAGTCAAAGCCCCAAATGGAGTAATAGGATATCAAAGGAACTTCTAATTCATACTATAATCGACCCTATGACAAGGTATGTGACATATGGAATTTCATATAAGATCTATTTCAGAAATAGGGAAGGCTCTACTTCCGTGAATGTCATTTATGTTGTACATCAAATGGTTGAAAAGAATGGGGATTTTGATTTGTGTGAGTTACTGAGGAATCAATTAATGGAGAATATTACTATGAAAAAGAATGATAGTTATCCCTTTCATTTTGGGTCTTTGGTTATATGTCTATTGATGTATTATCTGAAGTCATTACCATTGAACGAAAATGTTGTGTGGAAATCAATTGTATTGATTGGGAATCAAGTCTAGTGATATCTGGAATGTTTAGCAGAGAAGGAAAAGATTTGTAAAGAATAATTTATAAGAAAAATAAATGTATGGTGTTATGGCATGGTTTTCAGTCCGATTGTGATATCTAAGGTAAGATCCTCCTCCAGAAAGACGACAACAAGAAGAATCATCTCAAGTTCTTGAAAGGAAAACAGGCATGGATCTAGACACCCAACAGTGCAGAATACATTCCCTTAATACTAATAAAACAAAGGAGTAAAGCATAAACTAGTTTCAATAGCATTCTAAAACTACTTGAGATAAGTACAAGCATGTAAAATAAATATTACACAAAGATGAGCATTCACAGGTGACACCAGATATACATGGGAAAACCTTTTCAGGTAAAAAACCCACGACACCAAGTCTAGACTAACTGTATTACAGTAACAAAATAGGTACATACAAAAAATACAGTCTTCTCTGATCAGCTCCCAGCAGCCCTACTCGAATTTTCTTTCTGTTACAATGTTCTCACATTCAAACATACAGCCCTAACTATCTTAAGTCAAACGTTGCATTTTATTCTATCAGTCAACTGTCGATCATCAGGTACAATCATGTCTGATTCAATCATACCCATGATCTTCCCATACCGATCTTCCTGCATCGAGCCACCTAGGCATTAATGCCTTCACCCAAATCGGGTTCAGTTTCACCACCCTGGGTTGACCTGCACTTGCTGTAATTACTCTTTTTGGTTTTTTATCCAATCATAGCTTAGACACTGAGCCATGTGTTTGCAAACCATTTGATGTTTGTTTTAGACATTGAGTCCAACTTGGTCAAACCATTCGCTGAGCTCGCCGAGCTCCTCACAACCTTTGTTGCGCTACCGCTGAGCCCAACCGACCAGCTCGCGGTATGGCAGTAAGCATACCAAGTTCGCCTGAGCTCTTACCATGCTACCGTGACCCTCCCAAGTTCACCCTATGGTATGGTGGTAAGCATACTGAGATCACCTGAGCTCTTACCACGCTATCGTGGCCCTCTTGAGTTCAACCTAGGGTATGGTGGTAAGCATACCAAGATCGCCTAAGCTCTTACCGCGATACTGCGACCCTCTTGATTTTACCCTGCGATATGGCGGAAAGCATACCGAACTTGCCAACCAAGCCTCCAAGCAGCCACTATGCTACCACTGCGGTCAAAGGACAAGACCACGGTATGGTGGTGATCGATCAATGGGACCGTTGATGGTCTTACCGCGCTACTGCAGGGGCTGAGAGGCCACCCCGTGGTAGAGCAGTAATCGTCAGCCTGACCGTTGACGGTTTTACCACGGCCACCGCGGTCAGCCCCTTGGCTGGCTACGATAGGGCAATAATCGCTAGCCAGGCCGCTGGCAGCTTTACCGCAGCCACCATGGTCAGCCTCTTGGCTGGCCATAGTAGGGTGGTAACCACAAGCCAGGCTGCTGGTGGCTTTACCGCGGTCAGCCTCTTGGCTGGCCATGGTAAGGCAGTAACCGCCAAACAGAAGGGAGGCCCAATACCGCAGCCACCATGGTGAGAAGGTAGACTATGCGTGGTATGGTGGTAAACACAGGAAGGAACAATTTAAAGCCAAGGCAAGGATGAAGGGGCATAAAGCTGGTAATTGAGACATAGGTTCTCAACAAGCTCCCACTTGGCGAACATTTCTAGCAACCCCATTGCAACAAAAATCACTGTCTGTCATAGGCCCCAAGGCCCATCAATTATGTGCACCATCTGAACTTGTCTGTGCTAACCGGCTTTGTCAAAGCATCTGCAACATTCTCTAGGGTGTCCACCTTTTCCAGACTAACCTTGCCATCTTCAACCATATCCCTTACGAAATGATATTGCACATCAATGTGCTTGGTTTTGGCATGAAAATTTGGATTCTTTGCCAAACAAATGGCACTTTGACTGTCATAGCAGATTGAAATCTGCCCACCAAAAAATCCAATGTCTAAACACAAATGGTTTAACCAAACAGCATCTTTACAGGCATGAGTTGCAGCGATGTACTCTGCCTCTGTCGTGGATAAAGCAACTACAGCCTGTCGCTTGTTCATCCAACTAATTGCTCCACCATTAAGCATGAAGGTGTATCCACTGGTGGATCGCCTGCTATCAATGTCCCCTGCCCAGTCTGAATCAACATACCCAAGGATGCTGAGAGTCCTCTTTGACCCAACCAAATTGTCATGGTAACATAGTGCATAATCTGAAGTCCCCTTCAAATACCTAAATACTCTCTTCACAACATATATCAAACTGTCAATACCACTTACATAGGGCACACTGGTCATATCCTACATCTCAGTAGCAGACTTTTGACAGTCTTCAACAAATAGCTTAGTTCCACACATGATTGGAACAACAAGCTGCTTGCAGTCATCCATGCTAAACCTCTTCAGAACTGACTTCACATACTTACTCTGAGTGACCCAAAGCTTTCTGCTTGTTCTATCCCTGGTAATCTTCATTCCAAGAATGTACCTAGCTGCACCAAGATCCTTCATCTCGAACTTTGCAGACAACTGAGATTTAAGATCAGAAATCATAGTGTTGTTATTTTCAATAAATAACATATCATCCACATACAAAGTGATGACAAGCACATGATCATTTTCAGATTTATAATAAATGCAATGATCAGATTTTGATCTCACAAATATGTCAAATTTTTGGTACCACATTCTAGGAGATTGTTTTAAACCATAGAGATTTATTCAACTTACAGACCAGATTTTGTTTACCTTTTTCAACAAAATGTTCAAGCTCGGACATGTAGATGTCTTCTTCCAGCTCACCATGGAGAAACATTGTCTTCACATCCATCTACTCAATTTCAAAGTCATACACATCTGCCAATGACAATAAAAATCTGATGGATGTCAGCTTTGCTATAGGGGAAAAAATCTCTCCATAATCTATTCCCTCAATTTGAGAAAATCCCTTTGCAACCAGTCGTGCCTTGTACTTCTCAACACTGCCATCAAGACCTGTCTTTTTTTTTAATATCCACTTACAGCTAACAGGCTTTCGTCCTTTAGGCAGTGGTACCAAATTCCAGGTGTCATTCTTTTTCAAAGAATCCATTTCATCGTTCATGGCTTCTAGCCAATAATTTGAATCAATCATGTTGATTGCTTCTTTAACAGTCCTAGGTTCATCAATGCTGGTAATTAAAGCATAGGCACGGTTTGAATCTAACATAGAGAAACCATACCTATCAGGTTGCCTTCTTTCTCGTGTAGATCTTCTTACAGGCTAAGGTTGTTCTTCATCATCAGAACTTCCAGAGCTTCTTGAGCTCTCCTCAGTCTCAAGTACACCATGCAACTCTTCCCTTTCTGGAGTTTGAGGAATTTCAGCTGCATCCTTCTTCTTGTCACTCTGATTTATCCCAAGCTGCTGATCACTAACTGAAGGTTTTAGCTCACGAAATATCACGCTTCTGCTATATACCAGGGATAAATTTAGTGGCGAATCTTTGCCAATTGGCAAATTCTAGTAATCTGGCAATTCGAATTTGGTGAATCTACCGTATCTGCAGGGTGTTCAAATTGCTAGGAATTCACGGACTATCGGTCCAATGTATGTCCATTCGCCAACAGTTTTTTTTTACGAGGCCTGTTTAGGCAATAAATTCGCCATAACAGAATACGCGTTTCTAATGCACCGATCAATATTTTCGCCTGGAATCCCGGGGAGCATGTCAAAGTCACCTACATATTCGCCAATACTATTAAAACAACATTATATGAATACCCATTTCACCAATTAAAATTTATAAATAGTTGCTTGTGAAGACCCATTTCGCCAATTAAAATTTATAAATAGTTGCTTATGAGGACCTATTTCGCCTTGAAAATTTCAAGGTATCATTGTATAAGCACGCAGGATTCACCAAATTTTTAACATACCATTTCAAAATCCCGCGGAATTTGCCAAATATGGATTGATATAAATACAATTGAAACTATTATTTGTTCTTACACATTTTGTTCGGTTCTGAGGTTCTACTTCTCAATTCAGAAGTCAGCGAAAGCCGAAAACATAGACTCAAAGGTGAGTGATCATTTCTTCATACTGTTATTACTTATTAGACTATTAGTTATAATAATAAGATTTCTTTATCTGTTTTCCATTCTTGCTTCAGTCTTAAACATAATTTTAAGTAGGGAATGGGATCTATATTCTCTATCAGTCTGTCTTTCTTAAACAAGAAGACATTTTTTTCTAGCTTTTATTCGAAGTGAGATCAATATGTCGAGCAGCAAGGGTAAGACTCCTGAGCAGGCAGGTAATGAAGAGACTGGGAGGCCATCAAAATGCCCAAAATGGGGAGGTACCATACAGTCTTACTTTGGAATTGGAAAAGCTTCTAATCCATCAAATCAAGGTGGAGCTACACCATCAACTCTTCCACCAAATATTATTGAAGATGGAGATACATCATCAACTCTTCTGCCACAGGAAGGTCAAGGTGAGATTGTCAGTGTGTTAAATCAAAATGTATCAAATGAGGATGGAAATACCACAGAAGATGTTCCAAGGGATACCCTGGATAGCCAGAATGAGATAATCGACTTAGATGAGGATGATGTTGGTAGCAAGAAAAGAAAAGGCAAAGCAAAATCAGGGCGTGAGTGGGAAATGACAAGGAATTTTCAAATTGGTTGGTTGTCGAAGTACCCATTCCTTGAACCAGTGGGGGTATCAAATGAAAATGATATTGAAAGGGCAACAAAGGTGAGATGTAAGATTTGTAGTTGGAAATGTGGAAGAGACAAGACAATGTAGCTAAAGCTTGACACTATAGAAAAGCATATCGGCAAAGTTTACGAAAAATAAATCGTAGATGGAAAGGAACAATCAGTCGTACGATGGAAATCAAAGGAAGAATGTCTTCATGTTAAGTATACCGCATATTATGGAGAGAATAACCATAGAATGTCGAAGATTAAAAAATGTGAAGGTACACTTGAGGCTCATTTTGGAAAAGTCATGGTAGCAGCAAATCGATCAAAAACTATTCAGATGATTGTTGTTTTTCATATTTAATCCAGGGGGTATCCTATGACAGACTACCCAGAATATTTTGATTTATTATCTTATTTGAGTTTTCCCCACTTTCCCTTCTCACATTGGTCAGTAAACGCTGGATGGGAATTGGCGAACTATCTTGCTGTAGTGAAAAAGCAAGATTTAAAGGAGAAATTAAAAGAGTCAAATTTCATTGCATTATCTTTACATGAAGTTACTGCAGTAGACAATACTTCTTGGTTTGTATGCATTCATATACTGTAGAACAACATGTTCGCCAAGCTCATATTCTTTGTGTTCGTAAAATGAAGGACAGATCAACATCGCAGAATCTATTTGAACTAGTTAAGAAATCTTTGAATGAAATTGCAGGTATGGATGAGTTGACAATTGCCAAAAAGTTGGTGTGTAGGAGCTAATGGAGCTGCAATGATGCAAGGTCAAAGGAGCGGTCTTTGCACAAAGTTACAAACTACTTGTGTACCATACATGCTTGGCATTCACTACATGGCCCACATAATGAATTTAGCATTCAAAATTGTAAGCAAGTTTCCTACAGTATCAAAAGTTGAAAATCTAGTTTGTGAGATCTACGCATACTTCTGCCGAAGTCCCAAACGTTTCCTTGAATTTCAACATTTTGCTGAGGGAATAACACCTAGAAACAAGCTTCTCAAGGATTTCGATACCAAATGGATCTCCCTGCATGGATCAACGCAACGAGTTCTTTCAGAATATCAATCCTTTATTGGATTGATGTATGAGCATCGCAGCACAGTAGACAAAGCTCCTGACCTCTTACATAGGTTAAGCGATATAGAGACACTCTTGACTTTAGCTAGTCTTCTCCCCATGCTAGATGAGATGAACAATCTTGTGAAGAAAGTCCAAGATAGAACTATGTATATTTATGAATATGCCAATCTACGTAAACTTACATGCTTCGCCCTCGATCATCTATATCTAAATCTAACACAAGAAGGCACAAATTATTTGATGTGGCAAAAAATTTCTGATTTGAATAATCCTGATAATTATTTATAGTTTAATGCAAGCGAGCACTTATGTATTTGTGTAAGTGGACATGAGATACCAATGTACCATTGTAAGACAGGCACTGGTAGGCGCTCTAGAAAAGAAGTACCTATTAACGAGGAAGATTTTAATGGCATTGTTAAATCTGTTAGTGATAATTTGAAGGAAATTGCAAAATCTCTTTCCTCAGAGATTCATGAAAGATTCCCTCAACATGAAATACTTGAAGCCATGGGTATTGTGTATCCTCAATTTTGGATAAACCGAGATAACCCAAAATATTTTCATGATCAAGTAAAAATCTTGATCGAATAGTTTTCAGAAAAGGGAACATACAACGAACAAATAATAGAAGGAATTTTAGATGAAAAAAAGCTTAGAAAGCAATCTTGGATTTTCGCAACAGCTATGAGGGAGCAGTATAAATCCATGGGCACGAGAAGGACTTTGAACTGGAATCAATAAAAAAGGTTTGGACAAGCTTAGGTCAGAGTGAAATATTGCATGGTTCGATGTCAGAATATTTCAAACATGTTGATTTATGTCAAACAATGATCTTGGGGTCGGTGGAGGATGAGAGAGTTTTTAGTACATTGGGGTTTTTGAAATCAAAGTTAAGAAACAAACTGGACAAGAATTTGGAAAATTGCTTGAGGATGAAAGGAACTGCGTATAATGTCAAAAAAATTCATTTTGAAAGAGCACTCACAATCTGGAGGTCCACATGTGAAAGAAGAGGGACTGGGTTATGCAACACAAGCTCTCCAATTCCAACAGCCACCGGTACTGGTGGTAGTGGCAGTGGGACTAGGCCTGGGACAGATGACAATGATATTGAAAATGACACAAATCAAACAATGAATGTTGAATTTGAGACACAGGCCGAAGAAACTGCAGAGCAGTCTCAAAATTAAGATGAGGATCGGTTTGAGGACCCTGACTCCGTTTGGGAAATGGGAGATAATTAGTAGGTTTTAGGTATTTTTTCTGCACTTCATGAATCAGTTTCCATTATTCGAAAGTCCAAAGTGTAGTTGATGTTTGATGATATTTTATATTATATTCAATGAACATTGAAATTGTGAATCATTGCACTTCATGTTCATGATATCTTATTTTATATTGCACTCAAGCACTGCATGTCAACTTGAATCATATTCGAAACTGTAGTTGATGATTTTGTATATTGTATTCAAATAAATTGTGTATCATTGCACTTCAAGTTCAGAATATTTTATTTTATATTGCAGTCCAAGTCTCCATGATATTTTATATTATATTGCACTTCATGAATCATAATACATATGCCAAAGTCAAACTGTAGTAACGTAGTTGATGATATTTTATAAATTATATAAGATTCAATACCATCGGGCATCGGCCTAACAATGCTTCATCGGTGGAACCCCCATCACAATCCCACCGATGGCCCGATAAAAATAGCTCACAACCTAGTATTGGTGTAGCAATACTCTATCGTGCTGACTCCTAAGGTGCTCTCCCGATATACCAATAGAGTCAAGTTGTCAATAAAAGTAACCATAAATTATAATTTATGACCATGGGCATGAATTATCTTATTTTATCAATAATCACAAAAATATACCACACTTTGATTTTATGAACAATGCAAATTGTAGAAATTAGTGTGACAAGATCCATATTATAGCCTACATTCACATTGTGATTGCATCCATAAATACTAGTACACATATATTAATTAATAGTATATATAAAGAATGTTGGAAGTTATCAATATTTAACATTGTTTATTATAATATTAATTAATAAAATATATGAAAAATTAATAATATATATAAAAAGCTATTTCTACTATTTTTATATATATTAATTAATAATATATATAAAAAACTATTTAAGCATACATATCTTAGTTTATAATTTTAATCCAAAAGTATTTAAAATAGCAACTATTTATTGGGAAGCTTTTAATTTAAAAAATTTCAAAAAATAGAAAATAAAATAAAATTATGTGCTTGTTATTTTTAAGGAGCACATACTTCCACTTGCCTGTCATTTTCAATGAAGCTTCAAAAAGTTTATGAATATTCCTTTGTTGCTTTCACTGTATAACGCTTTCAGTGTAATTAAACAAAATTTCAAATTCCATAGTGACGTAGTCCTTCCCCCATTCCTAAAAAAATTCAATACCATCGGCCTAACAATGCTTCATCAGTAGAACCCCATCACAATCCCGTCGATGGCTCGATAAAAATAGCTCACAACCTAGTATCGATGTAACAATACTCTATCAGGCTGACTCCTAAGGTGCTCTCTTGATATACCGATAGAGTCAAGTTGTCAACAAAAGTAACCATGAATTATAACCATGGCCCATGGCCATGGGCATGAATTATCGAATGCATAAAATATATCGGGGGAACTATGGTGCATCGGGGAAACATTATCTAGCGTCCCACCGATAGAACGAAGGATAGGTGTCCATCGGTGGAGAGGGTGGCTTTCGGTGAAAGACTGATGTGACATCCCGTGGCATCGTGTTGCGATGCATTTATGAACTAGAATTGAAGTGAATTATATCACCAGTTGATCGCATAGTTACAATATCTTGGAAGATTTCACTTAGGGCAGAAGTAGAAAGGCAAAAACTTGGAGTTCTGACGCAGAAAAGACCAGTGGACTATGGAGGCGACTCGGCGAGACTCACATAAGTACTTCACTTTCAAACCCAGCTGAGAAGCTATTTTACTCAAAAGCTTAAGATTTAAATAATGGAAGAGAGTATAGACACACCTAAAGCTAAAAAATAGAAAACCAAAAAGCCTAAGAGACTCCTAAATGAAGACCTGATAGATCAATGTCCTGGGTCGGGGCCGAGACCCAAGCAGAGTGCTCAAATGAATCCTTCCATGGATCAATTGTGGGACAAACATAAGGGCTTAGGGGATATTTGGACACCATAACGAGGGTACGACCTTTTCATGTACCATTACAGAAAACAATTTAGGTTCCAACCAGTCTGCAATCCATGGAGGTTGAACCTGGGAAGACTTGTGGTGCCCAATGCATTTGTGAATGCAGAGCTAATTAAAGCTCTTGCTATCAGATATGACCCCAAGAAAAGAACTATTCAGTCACATGGCAAGGGTGACATGCTTGTTATTTCTAGGGATCTCATTTCTAATGTATTTTAGTTAGAGTGTTCACTGAATTTATCATTCACGCTCAAAGATCTCTTGACAGAGTATCACCATATGGATACCAGCTATAAGAGATGGAAATTACCTTTGCATAGGCCCAAGGATGATGGAGGCCAACTCAGGAGGTTCTCTAGCAGTGAAAACCCTCCTTTCCATGAAGATTTGTTCGAAGAGTATTTTCGATACACCTATTATTCAGCTGGTCAGGTTTTGGGAGTAGAGGTTCCGCCTCTCATGTTGATTGCCCCAATGGTCTTAGTTGTAGACATACAGAGCAAGGATTCTAGGCCATTTGATTATGCTAGCTACTTGGCCAATGCCCTACATCAAGGGCTCGAAAAGATTAAAAATAATAGTGATAATACTAATTTTGAGCACTATTCTTTCCTTATGCATTTGCTACTGTACGAGGGACAAGTCAGAGGGGTCTGGAGTGAAGAATTAAGGATAAAAGATACAGATGAAAATGGAGATTTTAAACCTATACAAATGTGGACTTCATTGTGGGATAGCCAATTTGGTAGTCTCATTACCTTTATTTTGAAGATTTTTTTGTAAAACCATTGATGGAGTTGCTGGGGTATCCGTGCAACTATAACCTATCCCCAGAAGTACAAATATTTCTAAGACCAAAGGAAAATGACCAGAGAAATAAAGTGAATCATAACTGGGGAGACTAGTATGCTTTCCTTGATTGTACAGTGATAAGGGTTTATGGGTTCGAAGGGGCTCCACACTTGATGCCATGAGTAGTTCCTGACCAAATTATTTTTAAAAAAATTGTGAGGCAATTGGCAAAATCTGATTCCAAACACCTCAAAGGACATAGCAAACAATCAATTATGCCCAGCACCTTATGTTTTGGAGACTTTACAGTGGTTTCCAATGAAGGATATGGAGAAAATGATGGTAAATTAGCACAGTACAACCTACCTCTAGGTGATGTAAGGAAACAATTTGATGGAGAAGGGTTTATTCACAAGGTGAGATTATCGCAGGGGCTAGCAGGTTATGAACATTTGTTCTCAATCGAAGATGTCATAAGAAACCATGATGAGGCTTCCACCAAGGAAAGAATGGCCGCCTATAACAAGATTATGCTTGTAGAGGAATGGAAGAGGGAAAATGTCCCATCTTATTCAAAGGCATTTGGTGAGATACAGGATCCTTTAACAAGAATTGAGCAACTCATCGCTCATGTCAATGAATTGGTAAAGGATGTTCCCCCAGTTGTTTTTGATGCACCTCATGCAACCTATTCAGGAGTACAAGCTGAAGACATAGAGCCCTTCGATTACATACCTTCATAGCCTACTCCTGAGGTATGGTTTTCTGTAGATACTAATATAAGTGAAGAAGAGCAGAGTGATGAAGAGGGTGAGTAGGTCAAGCAAATCAGTGCTCCTGTGATTGCACAGTACGATCCCCCTCAAGAGAAGAATATTGTAAGATTTGAGGCATTAAATGAACTATCTGATGATGTGAGGGTCATGACTGGATAACAGTTTATTTCTAATTGTGATTTTGTTAAATCTTCTAAATTTAAATCATTTGTTTATGAATATAAAGGTAGAAAAATGAGACAACAGATACAGGATATCACTCCTGAACATGAGGCAACCGCTCTGGAGGAATTGAAAAGGGAGGTAGAAAAGGAAATGGAGTCCATCACTCCTGAAAGAGGTAGGGAATTGCTTCAAGAAGCTGGAGTGTTGCTCCTGCCAGGGTGGGATATTAGCTCTTCAATTGTATTTGATAGCTTCAGAAAAAGAGGAGATACAACAATGAACTTAACAGAAGAAGCAAGTGACAAAATGTATTCAGGATCTGGGTACAACCCAGACGAAGCCACCTTGCTTATTTGGTCACTGTATCCCCATGATAAAAGACCTGCTATAATTAGTAATCCAAACCAAGTGTTTGGTCATCTCTTGGTTCAATGAGTAGTGGATACCAACCCTATCGAGACAGTAGAATTGAACATAAATGTGGAAAAATTTACCCAAGCACAAATCGATAAACTGATTAAGGAAAATGACAAACTAAAGAAGGAGCTAGTAAATCAGCAAGAAAAAACATCTTCCTCCTCCACATTAGAGTTGTACTCCCCATGGCTTGAAAAAGATAAGAGAGTGCTTGATGCATTGGCTGATGCAGCCTACTGGAAGAATTGCCATCTGAAATCCCAGGGGAAATGCAAAGAATTGGAGAAAGAAGTGAAAACCATCAAATATAACACTGTATCTGAAATGATAAAAGAAAGGTTCAATAAAATGATGAAATGTGCTATTGAATATTGGGAAGTATTCAATTAGACACTCATTGTATTGGTGGAGAATGAACGATTGCAGCCTAGAATGATGGAGAAAAAAAAGGAGCTCGTAGATAAAAATGCCATGAAAGGACAAATATTGCTGACATATAACAAGTTGATAGAATCACATAACGGATATCATAACAGGCTTAGGGAATATTTTGACTGCTTTGATTCAGTCCCACTCTTGACACTTCATTCTAGCATTAGAAACCCGCAAGAATATGATGATTGGAAGGAAGAGCTT
Organism: Sequoiadendron giganteum; assembly: GCA_007115665.2. Classification (NCBI taxonomy): domain Eukaryota; kingdom Viridiplantae; phylum Streptophyta; class Pinopsida; order Cupressales; family Cupressaceae; genus Sequoiadendron; species Sequoiadendron giganteum. The sequence goes on from CM021108.1 coordinate 193,870,253, forward strand.
GATGGGCTTCTGATTGCTACGTTGCAAGAAATAAATGACGAGGATATGGTTTTACAAAACAATCATAAGCAACTCGAAAAAATAATGTCTCTGAAATATGATATGAAAGAGGCAATCTCTAACGTGGACACCTATGCTGAACAGGAGTACATCCATCACCTCTCTGCAGTCGATATCTTTATTAGCCAAACTATAGATTTGTCAAAATGAGATCCAATGGGACAACCATCAGATTCAGAGGAAGAACACCAGCCGACAGCATGATGAGCGCCCTATCATGGAGTAGAAGCCTTGAACAAATCTTAGGTGGTCAGTGGTCACGAGCTTCTGCTTGGAGATTAACAGATTGGTGCATTCACCTGCAAAACTGTTTTATTTATAATTTGAGTTATGTTTGTTTGTCAAAACATCATGACTTTTTGCAAGGGGTTTGTAGCTTGTTGCCTCTCATATATAAGAGATATCAAGACCCCAATAGGAGATCAATGGATCATCACATCATTTTTAATTAGACTTTAGAGTAGAAAATAGTAAGAAGATAGATAATAGATTGCACCAATTCGACCATCCATCTCATTCTTCATATCATAAACTATTTTTATAATGTTTATCATTTGAACTTTGAAGATCAATACAATGGAGAAGGCTACACATATTTACTGATTTGCTTTCAAGTGTTCAACTATTGTGGATTCATATGCTTATAAGTTATTAACTTGTTTGGCTGTCTCCAAAGTGGTTGTTTATGTTATTCAATTTGTCAGTACATTGAATTTAAATTCTTCAGGAATAGGGGCTATGACCATGGGGTTTTAGATTTATTTATGGACATGATCATTGATCAAATAGTAATGTGGGCCACAAAATGGATCTTGTCACACAAATCCCTGCAATTTGTGCTAATCATAAAATCAAATGTAATGTATTTTTGCAGTATGTGGGATGTGGGTGAGGTGTAAGTTGGTGGATAATGATCAGGATTTTTAGTCAAAACATAACAGAAGCTAATAGTTCAACATCCATAACTTATAATCTTTAGCTCTACCAAGAAGTAAATATAATGAGCTAATAGTTCAACATCCATAACTTGGAAATGGAAGCTCTACCAAGAAGTAAATATAATGAGCTAACAGTTCATCACTAGTTCAAATGATAAAATAAATAATACAGAATCCAAATAATTGAACATCATCACATTACTGAAGTCTGAATTGGAGCTTTTTAATTGAATTTCAGATGAAGGAGTACATATTGGCATTGGCAATGCAAAATCTTGCCAATGCCCAAATACAAGTCTGCACAGAGCTAAGTTGGAACTTCGAAACTCATATTATCAAAGTGAAAATAATAGATCAAGTCACTGTATCAACTTTTCTAGCAACTTCCACTCTTTAGGTGGTGGAATTGCCATTTGCTCTAACTGATGTTGTTTGACTTGAAGTTTTGTTAACATTTCTTGATTGTAATTGGAAATGGAACCTATCTTGAATTCTTCAATCAATTTTGCATTCAAGGTTATCAATGTTCTGATGGAATCCAAATAGTTCACATCTTGGTTCTGAGGAAACTGGTCCAAATCAATCTTCCTTGCACCTTCCATCTTTTTTCTGAAAGCATCCTTTCCAATGAATCGCTCATTTGTGTCAAAAGGCTCTTGAAAACCAAGCTCTATGAAGTTCCTTACCTTTTCATCCACCACCTTCATCTTGTCTGCAACCAAATGCAAATATTCCTTTGTTCCAGACATTCTCGAACACTTTTCATTGATAGATGACAACTTCATTGAGGTTTCAATCCGATTAGTAATCCCTTTTGATTTCAGATCATTGTCACTGGCTTTGTAGACTGTTTGTAGAACTTCATTTGCAGATTTCTCTAATTCTAACACCTTTTTGTTGTCCACTAAATATGTGTTGAGCTTCTTATAATGTTGTCTGGTAGCATCAATCAATTGAAACATGTCACACAAATGATCAAACCTTTGCATTATTTCATCCCAGATCTTTTGTTTCATATGCCTCACTGTATCTCTACAAAATGCAGATAACTTATTTTGAGAAGACTTAATTTCTTCTTTTGCTTCTGTCAACTCTGTCTCCAATCTTTCATTTGTTTTTCTCTGTTTCTCCAATTTTTGTTCCTACTGTGCATTTCTATTTGCAATTTTTCGTCTTAAGTTTTCTGAAGTGGATTTTTCCTCATCATATTTCTTGTTGCTCTCATCTAGCCTTCGCTTTAGGTCATTCACTTCACTCTCATTTGATTTATCCTCATTGCTTTCTGATGTAGAGGCAGATTTTATTATTCTTTTTTCTAATTCATTGCTCTTGTTATCTGCTGCTTTCCTCTTTGCTTTCTCACTTGCTAGGTCTGCCTGTAACTTTTCTATTTGGCTCTGCAACCTTTTCTTCTCTCTATCTTGCTTTAGCAATGATGTGTACACCAATTCATTGTTCTTCTTTGATACATTAATTTTGTCAGTATTTTTCAGACCAAAAAAATCCAATTGAAAATTGGTTACTTGGTATTCAGATCGATCCATCTGATTTGTTGGTTTGTTTTGAACTATGGGAACAACAATTGTGGACTCCATGATTTCTTTATTTGTGTCAAATGTGGGTAATACCATGGTTGTTGTAGTCTCTGAAGTTACAGTAGACGCACTCTCCATCAGTTGCTTCTTTTCTTTTTTATTCAAGTCTGATTTCTTTTTAAACTCTTCAATGAAATCATAACCTGGGGAGGCAGGAACAATGGAATTCTTGAATGGTGAAGGAATAGGAGTACTTGCAGTTGCTAATGATGTCACACCCACACTAACTTAATTTGTGGGAGTTTTTGGAAATAACTCCTTTGTGGTACTGGTGGATCCACTGATAGTGTGACTTTGACCTCTCAAAATCCTTTGCCTCTTTTGATTGCCTTGATCACCTAGTGTTTCTGTGGTATCTTTTTTTGTTTTCTTCTTAGTATTGTGTGTAATTTGTTGTTGTTGCACATGTTAACCACTACTAGTACTACTACCCATACCATCACCACCAATGGCACTCCCAGTTGCACTAAGTTGTCCACCAAGGGCATGTCCTAGTTGTGATTGTATCTAACCATGAGGATGTATCACCTATTTTTCTATGCTCAACACTTTGTATTGTCCAAGGGCCTCCGCCTTGTCCTTTAGACCCCAAAGGACCACCTTCATAACCTATTTTTTCAAGTATGGCTGCTCCTAAAGTATATGTTGAAGCATATTCTGCTTTTGCGGCCTCACTTAAACCAGGTTTGTAATTGGCATGGCTTTGTTCTTTTTCTTCCATATCAATATCATCATCAGATTCATCACATCCATCAGGATGCCCATGCTCTATATTCCACAATTTGCTAAATTCTTCATCTTCTTAATTATTATCATACTCTTCAAGAGCTCTTGGATCACCTAGGTCCTTCCTCATAGACCAAAAGGCAGTAATTTTTTTTATCGTGACCATTTTTTATCTATAAGTTCCGTCTCTAGAGAACCTAGAATTTTTACTCTACTAGATGGTTTATCACTTTTTACATAAAAAATTTTGTATGTCCTGATTGTCTTTTGGTGCAATGCCATAATTTTTGCTGACAATTGTTCAAAAGAAATACCATTCTCAACAGCACTTTTCTCCATTGCTATTTTGACCTCATCCCAAGAAATCTTGTTTCTCAAGTTTTCAAGCAAGGGTTTACTTTGATGTCTATTTGCAGCATTCCTATTGGCCACAATCATTGATTTAATGATGTCACATGGATCATACTACCAATGACAGATAGGATCAAAGTCAAAAAAATTCAAAAGATTATGTGCCACACTAAATGCTTTTCTCTCGAATGTGAACCCTTCACATGAAAAAGGTAAAGAAGGAAATAAGGTCTTCTTTTGCTAACTGAGAAATTGTAGTTCATTAGCACTCTGCACCTGCCTTACATATTCCAATGCAAAAACCTTTAATGTCACATGTATTGAAAGTTTGTATGGTTGTACTCCTGATCCATAAAATCTTAGCACAGTATATTCTTCCATTAAGTACCAATCAGCCAATTGTATTTATTTTCCTAGTTGCATGTAGTTTCTACATGACATAGGCAATCTAGGCATTGGATTATTTGTAATTACTTAACATTTTTTCAATTTTAGACCATATATTATAGCTATAAAATTTATTAAACAGTATAGTTTGACTTGCTATATTTTTATTAAACCGTAAAAAAATATTATATAGTATTTTAATTTATAATATATATAATTTTATAATATTTATTATAAAAAGAAAATAGAATATAACTTTTCTGAATATTTCTAATATGAATTTAGAAAATTTTGACTTTTTTATAATAGCTATCATTTTTTATATTAATATATATGATTTATAATATTATTATAAAAATATATATTAATTTAGAATCTTTTCAAAATAAAACATAATTATTTTAAATTTTTAGAATATATTTAACAAGATTTATTTTTAATACGATTTTAGAAACTTTTGTTAATTGTTAATTATAATAGTAGATTTTTATATTTATCACTAATAATTATCATTGTTTTCTAATTTTTCAAGATAATCCATTTATAAAAGATTTTATATAAAATTTTGTAAATTAAACAATTTTTTTGATAGACATTTAAATGACCAAAGTCAAACCGTCATAAAAATTTCATATTGATTGTTTGCTATTGTCATAATCTGAACCGTTGATCTTTCTGAATCTAACGGATATAGGGTAATTTCGGAGGTTTAAGTTGGGAAGCCCATCGCTCTATTCATTTCATTACGGAATGTAACTACAACCATACATCAAATGTTCATCCAACGGTTGAACTTGAAACTTTAGCAATTTACTAATTTATGATACTAACTTAAAAATATTAACATGACACATGTGTTTTAAAGTCAATACCATAGGCATCGGCCTAACAATGCTTTATCGGTGGAACCCCCATCACAGCCCCGCCGATGGCCCGAAGGCGAAGACTCATAACTCATAAGGTGTGCTCCTAGTCCCCGATATACCGATAGAATCAACAAAAGTAAGCACATCATTGTAACACATAAACATTGGTGGAACGAATGATTGCATTCCCCTGATGGCCCGATATAACCATGAATTCTCAAGTGCATATTGCATAGAGTATATTACTTAATAGTTAATTTCTCAAAAGAAAAAAAACTAATTTGAATATATTAAATTATTAATAGACAGTGACACTGAAGTTCCGAACTCAGAAAACAACTCTTTACTCTTAAACATAAATGAATAATGAAGATTCAAGGAATCAAGATTCAAGAATAGCACAACACAACCATTTATTTTGTTGCAACTGAATTTCAATGTCACGTTATTACATATCTTTTTACAGATGAGTAGCACTATAGCTCCTATTTTGTATAAATAACATATGTCAGTGTGTCACTTTAGTACTTTACGTAGACAAAATTTAATAATTTATTCCAAGTTGTTGCTCGTTACAATGGATTACAAATTGATCCCAATTTTCAAGCTTTGTTGCTGAAAACCTAATACACATCTATCTCTAAAAGTAAATCTGGCTCTAAAAATAAATTCATGATTCCAAGCTTCTGCTGGTGGATTTTCCAACCATGCTGGGCAAAGGGGGTTCCAATCATTCCTAGGGAAATGGGAGTCGTGAAGATACAAAATGTACTTATCCCCTTCAAGAACCAGAGTCATACAGAAGATGAAAAACAAATGTCTCTTTGAAAATAAATGCATGGGGCTTGCCTGGCCAACCATGCTGAGGAAATGGGAGCTGTTAGAATATAGAAGGAGAAACAAATCTACTCCCATCTTTTACTTGCAGCCTCTATGCATTTGGATAGCACTTATCTCCATCAGAGCTCCTCATCCTGGTTCAAAACCCATCTAAAAATTTAGGTTAACCAAATCAACTTCTTTCCAATTCCACTCATTCTGAACTTGAAGGAAATTCGTCTTTTATTGATTACTCTGTAACTACATAATTGTAGGTAGGAGAATTTACAGTATCCCCAATACTACATCATCTTCTTCGTGAATCCTTATTAACCCTAGAAAATAAAAACCCTTATGACACTATCTACTAATCACTGAATCACTATCCCTATGGGCCACTAGTGTCGCTACTAGCCTGTATAATTAAAATTTCTAATTTGATTGACGTCTTGCTACGTGCCAAATTGAACTCTACCTCAAGCTGACAAGCTGTCAAAATCACTCATTCAAATGATATGAAATCATTAAAAATCTTGTTTCATTAAAGCTATGAGTTGTCCAAGAAATTACTTCGGATGTTCATATCACATATGGCATTAATTGCCGCCACTGCCACTGCCAACCACAGTTTCTTCAAAAAGATTGAGAATTTAAATGAAATGAAATGTACAACATCGAGATTCAAGGCATTGAAAAGAGTGAATGAGCAATGAATTAATCTGAACACAAAGTCTCAGAAATGAAAAAATAAGAATTCTGAATTTGACCTAACACTAAGTTACTAATAGATAAACATTGAACAATTATCATGAAGAAACACAATTCATTCATAATCAAAAGGAAGCATTGATAAATATAAAGATTTAGAAATATATTATTTTATCTCTCTAATGCCAAAAATGTGGTTTCACAGACCTGTCACCCCACACCCTGTACAATCAAAATTCAAAAAGCACTCAAAAGTTGAAACTACACCCCCTTATCATTATGTGTCACAAATTCACAATTCACTAAAGGATTCATGTATGTTGTTAAACTGCTAGAGGTTTCGGGACTCTGTACAGTTTCAACTGCATTTCCATAACAAAATTATTAAATTCAGCACATTCTTCTTCTTCTTCTAAAACAAAAATTACCCTGTTGTACTTGGCATAGCTGGTTTTCTCTTTCCACGCCATTGAACGTAGCTGGAAAATGATTTCGAGTTGCTCTTCTTCAGGCCAATTCAAATTGGGTTGCATGAAGGCCATAATTTCATCTTCCCATACCCTAATATCAGCTGGAAGTACTATTTTGAGGAAACTCTGAGTATGGAGTTCAAAATGCTGCCACCTTTCCTCGTATGCAGGCTCACTTAACTTTACCAGCAGGAAGTGACAATCTTCTACTAAATCCGTTTGTCCAAACTCCTTAATACCTTATTTAAGATCTATCCAATTGGTGTTTGAGAAGACATCCCTTAATGGCATAGTACAATTCATTAAATGAGTTATCACTTCGAAAGTTGTGCATCTCGCCGGGCACCGAGGTCACCCAATCGCTGAGAAACATAACTTTATAACCATTTGTATGGTAATAAAATCTCAACCATTGATTTCTAGAAATCTAACAGTTCTAGTGATATTTTGGAGGTTTCAAATTGCAAGTCTAGTGCTTGATAGATTTACTTCTGGAATGCAACTACAGTCGCCCATCGAACGACCCATATGATTTTTATTTCGCCACTAGATTTTTTTATTATTTTTAGATTCATTTTAATTCGCCAATGAAAATATACTTTTTGCTTTGAAAAAAGGTTTTAATCGCCAATGGGAAAAAAATTATGGTTTGAAAAATGGGTTTATTTGCGAATGAAAAATATTTTATTCGATTTAAAAAAATTGCAATTCGCCACGATTTTCCATAGACTTCCAGAAAAAAAAAAGATTTGCCAATGGGGATTATTTTTTTCTCGAAAAACGAAAAAAATCGCCAATAAATTTAATATTTTTCATCGAGAAGTATACAGGATTCGCCAGAATTTTACACTTGCGCTCCGAGGGGGGGGTTTCTTAAAGTTATCCCTACTGTACACAACCTTCTCAATAACAGGGTTCCAAAGCTTGTATCCTTTCACACCAACTCCATAGCCGATGAGAATACATTTGACAATCTTGTTATCCAATTTAGATCTCTTTTCATTTGGCACATAAACATATGCCTCATAGCCAAATACACGGACATGTCTCAGAGAGGGCTTCTTACCAAACCATGCTTCCAAAGGTGTCTTGTCAACAAGAGCTGAACAAGGAGATCTATTTATCAAATGACATGTTGTAGCCACAGCCTCAGCCCATAACTTTTGCTCTAAACTAGCACCACTCAGCATACTCCTTACTTTTTCCATCAACGTCCTGTTCAACCTTTCAACAACTCCATTTTGCTATGGAGTGTAAGGCGTTGTCTTGTGCCTTTTAATTCCATGATCAATGCAATACCTCTCAAAATCTGTAGAACAAAATTCACCACCATTGTCTGTCCTCAAACACTTAATTTTCCTTCTAGTCTGATTCTCAACCAAGGATTTAAATTCTTTAAACCGACTGAACACTTATGATTTACTTTTAATGAAGTACACAAATGCCCTTCTCGAACAGTCATCAATAAAAGAAACATAATATCTAGACTTCAATAATGAAGGAACATTAACTAAACCAAACACATCAAAATGAACATAATCCAGTATACCAGAAGATTTGTGAGGACTAGAATAAAAAGAAACACATTGTTTTTTTCCATAGATACAGTGTTCACAAAAATTGAACTCAAGGTTACAATCATCAAGCCCTTCTACAAGATTTTTATTCTTCAAGGTTCTTAAACCTTTCTCACCAATGTGACCAAGTCTATGATGCCATAGCATAGTCTTCTCGACTGGGAGTTTTACCTCCATTGCATTTGCAACCAAAAAAGAGTCTTCATCTTTCTCTATAGGTGCAACATTACATGACTTTATAGAGGCACTGTTACAAAGAACAGGACGTGCATCCAGCTTGTACAGAGTTCTAGTACGAACACCCTTAGCCAACACCATTGCACCTCTAGCCATTTTACATCCCTTATTTGAGAAAAAAACTTCTACACCAATATCATTTAACTTACTAACAGAAAGAAGATTTTGAGCCAAACCTGGTATGTGAAGTACGCCACCAATACCTTTGACCCTCTCGTCAGGAAACTGAATTCTAACTCTTCCTCTGCCAACTATCTCCAATCTTGAATTACTTGCCAAGTATACCTTTCCACCATTGTACTTCTCATATTTAGAGAACCATTCTCTATTGGACGTCATGTGAAAAGAAGCACCTGAGTCAACTAACCAGACATCATCTGATGCCTGAGTTGTCAAGGCTACTGCAATGAAAGCGTCTGCATCACTTTGAGAAGAATCATTGTCAAAAGCATTATTCTTCTTCTTCTCCTTATAGTCCTTCTTGATATGACTAGGTTGCCCACAGTTCCAGCATCTCACCTTAAAATTTTTACCAGGAGATTTTGATCTCCCTGCAGATTTGGATTTTGACTTCTTGTCTTTCTTCTTGCCCTTCTCCTTTGGTCTACCCCAAATAGCAAGAGCCTCTTTGGCCATCTCTGAAGACTTCCTCTGCATCTTTTCAGATAGAAATGAGGCAACCACATCTTCCATCTTGAAAGTAGCAGTCATGCTTCCAATGGCCATCACAAGATGATCCCAACTGTCAGGTAATGAACACAACAAGAGCATGCAATGATCCTCCTCCTCTATCTTTACACCTACAAAAGCCAGCTGAGTGGCACTCATGTTGAATGAGTTCTGATGGTTTGCAATAGATGCACCTTCTTCCATCTTCAAGGAATACAACTTCTTCCTCAACAATAACTTATTTACCAGAGACTTTCTCTAATAAATATCACCAAGCTTCTTCCACAATGAAGCTGCAAACTACTCCTCATGGACATTCAAGAGTACAGAATCGACTAGACTCAGTCTTATCAAACCTCTTGCTTTTCTATCAGCAAGATCCCAAGCTTCTTGCATTGTACTTTGTGGCTTAGTTCCAAACACTACAATCTAGAGGTCTCCATCCACAACCAAGTCTTCTATCTTGAGTTTTCATAACTCAAAGTTACTGCCATTGAAATTTTCAATGTCTATTCTACCAGATGTAATCGCCATCTCAAACAGAAACAAGTTCTAACAATGCAATACTCCCACTAAAACAATATTAGCACAAAAAACTAATCTTTCCTACAAGGATAACACAACTGGCCAAGCTCAGATACCACTTGAAGGGAAAATAGGCATGGATCTAGAGACCCAACAGTGTGGAATACATTCCCTTAACACTAATACAACAGAGGAGTAAAGCATAAACCAATTTCAATAGCATTCTAAAACTATTTGAGATAAGTACAAGCATGTAAAATAAATATTACACAAAGATGATCATTCATAGGTGACACCAGATATACGTGGGAAAACCTTTTTAGGTAAAAAACCCACCACACCAAGTCTAGACTAATTGTATTACAGTAACAAAATAGTTACATACAAAAAATATAGTCTTCTCTGATCAGCTCCCAGTAGCACTACTCGAATTTTCTTTCTGTTACAATGTTCTCACATCAAAACATACAGCCCTAACTATCTTAAGTCAGACGTTGCATTTTATTCGATCAGTCAACCGCCGATCACCAGGTACAATCATGTATGATTCAATCGCACCTATGATCTGCCCATACCGATCTTCCTGCATTGAGCCACCAAGGCATTAATGCCTTCACCCAAATCGGGTTTAGTTTCACCACCCTAGGTTGACCTGCACCTATTATAATTACTCTTTTTGGTTTCTCCAATCATAGCTTAGACACTGAGCCACGTGTCTGCAAACCATTTGCTGTCCGCATCAGACACCGAGTTCAATTCGGTCAAACTAGTCACCGAGCTCACCAAGCTCCTCACAACCTTTACCGTGCTACTGCCGAGCCCAACCGACCATCTCGCGATATGGCGGTAAGCATACTGAGCTCACCTGAGCTCTTACCGCGCTATCGCAGCCCTCCTGAGTTCACCCTGTGGTATGGCGGTAAGCATACCGAGATCGCCTGAGCTCTTACCGCGCTACTGCGGCCCTGCCGAGTTCACCCTGCGATATGGCGATAAGCATGCTGAGATTGCCTGAGCTCTTACCATGCTACCACAGCCCTCTCGAGTTCACCATGCAGTATGGCTGTAAGCATACCGAGCTCACCAGCCAAGCCTCCAAGCAGCCACCGCGCTACCGCAGCGGTTAAAGGACATGACCGCGGTATGGTAGTGACCGGTCAGTGGGACCGTTGACGGTCTTACCACGCTACCGTGGGGGCCAAGAGGCCACCCCGCAGTAGAGTGGTAACTGTCAGCCTGACCGCTGGCGGTCTTACAACGGCCACCGCGGTCAACCCCTTGGCTAGCCGCGGTAGGGCGGTAACCGCCAGCTAGACCACTGGCCGCAGTAGGGCGGTAACCGCCAGCTAGGCTGCTAGCGGCTTTATTGCAGCCACTGCGGTCAGCTTCTTGGCTGGCCACGATAAGGCAGTAACCGCTAGACAGAAGGGAGGCCCGATATTGTGGCCACCATGGTGAGAAGGTAGATTGTGCGAGGTATGGCGGTAAATGCAGGAAGAAAAATTTTAACGTCAAGGCAAGGATGAAGGGGCATAAAGCTGGTAATTGAGACATAGATTCTCAACAAGTTCTCCTCTAAAAATAAACAAGTTGAAAAAAAAAGAGAAGAAAGAAGAAAAGGAGGCAAAAATTATAGAAGCATTTGATCTGGTATCAACGGATGATGATGAAGAAGACTTCACTAAAGATAAGTTGGTGAATATTCTTGAGCAATATGATGGACTGAAGAAGATTGGATATTTTTGGTTGTCACGGCCATCATATGAATAGGAAGAGATCATGGATGCCTTGGATATTTACATAATTCATAATGGCATTGATCTAAGAAAATTGACAAGTGTTTTATTGGATTTATTGATTGAGGATATTGAAGACAAATTGTAAAGGCATAGTTGTTAGAGTAATAATTTATTACACTTAATTCATTACATCATACTGGTTAATTAATTAAGTCACTTATTCCTCTAGTTGCTTAAGCTAAACTTAGGCACATTAATAATTGATTAATTATTAAGTGTGCACACTAGGGTTTCATTTAGGGTTTCCCTTTTAGGGTTTCTTGATCTCCTTCATAAGGATTGATCTTTTTATAATAACTGAGATTCTGATAATGCATTTTACACTTTGAGGTTTACAGATCTTGTTTTGTTCTGAATGTCTTTTGCATGTAACAGGTTATTGCATGCAGGTGATCTTGGATTCTAACATGGTATCAGAGCTCCAGACCTGCTGCTGCCTGTTCATGATCTGAAGATATGGCTTCTCAGTGAGTTTCAAGTGCAAGGGTTCCCACAGGCATCTTTTTTTGCAAGATTTGGGGGTAGCCAAATTTTCGGGACACCATGGGCTCAAACGGACGTTGCCATCGCGTTCGCAGCGCCCCAAAACCCTAGAAACACCTGTCAAATCATCCATTTTCGAGCAGTTGGTTTCTGAGGCAAAAAAAATTTACCAGGGAGGCCGTACGGCCTCCCCAGCACGCTTTTCGAAGCAAGATTTTGCATGCAGATTGAAAAAAAATGTAAAATACGCATCGATTTTGGCGCTGCCAGTATAAATGAAGGGCACCACCGGCGCGCCACCCGGCGGCCACCAGGAGCGGCGGGCCCCGGGCGGCGCCGCCCCTTCCCTCCGCCGACCACCAGTTGCAGCCCCCCACCAGCCCCCGGCCAGCCTCCCAGCACCCGCGTGGTCGTATGGAGAACCAAGGGCTCCGCCCAACTTCAGCCCCCTGAGCCTCCGCCCGCGGTCATATGGCGACCAGAGGCCCAAATTTTTGTTTTGCAAGGGGGCCGATTTTTTGCGCTGACGGCCAAATGGCCGTCAAATTTTTTGCAGTGAAGTGCTGACGTCATCGGTTGTACGGCAATTTGTCACCCTAACCCTTATTTGCCTTAAAAGAGCAGTTTTTTTGTTTTTGGCATAACTTGGGCATACGGTACCAAAATCGGGCAAACGAGATATCACCGAAAAGCTGGTTCCGAGCACTATCCTATGGTGCTATTTATTTTACAGTATTTTCCTGTTTTACTACATTTATTACTGTTTGAAGTTAGATGTACTTTTTATGCTTCCAAGCTCATAACTTTTTGCCACGATCTCTGATTTTTGCTAACTTTGCGGCGTTGGAAAGGTATTGAGGAGCTCTATGTTGCTGTCCATGCACTTTTTTCTGTATCTATCCCAGGTTTTTCATTAATCCAAATTTGGCCCGATGGGTGTTTTGGAGATTACCTGGATTTTTTGGTAGTTGGGAAAGTGCATCTTGCATCTTTGCACTTCATTTTCAGTGATACATCATTTAATAATCGACTGCTACTTCATAGATTCCAGAGTTGTTCCCGTTTGGATTTTTCGAGTGTTCCGTGGCATCGGGTCTGCTGTTGCATCATTATGATTCCGATTTGGTTTCGTGTAGACAAAAGTATCTTTCCTTGCTTGCCAGATTGCAGTTCCAGTGTTACTCTACAGTGTTCTTCCAGTGCTTCTTTGCAGCATGTCATATCATTGTAGGGGGGTTTTGTCCCACTGGGTTTTCCTCCTCTACCTCTTTCTTGCATTTGTAAATGGGTACCTGATCAGGCCTAGTTGCCGGGACCCATCTTTTCTTGCATGCATCTTCTTCTAGTGTTTTAGCTTCTTCCTAAGTTCATCTTAAGGGGGAGTGTTAGAGTAATAATTTATTACGCTTAATTCATTACATCATAATGGTTAATTAATTAAGTCACTTATTCCTCTAGTTGCTTAAGCTAAACTTAGGCACATTAATAATTGATTAATTATTAAGTGTGCACACTAGGGTTTCATTTAGGGTTTCCCTTTTAGGGTTTCCTAATCTCCTTCATAAGGATTGATCTTTTTGTAATAACTGAGATTCTGATAATGCATTTTACACTTTGAGGTTTACAGATCTTGTTTTGTTCTGAATGTCTTTTGCATGTAACAGGTTATTGCATGCAGGTGATCTTGGATTCTAACAATAGTCACCTAGTGAAACAAAAGAAAAAGATGAGATTCAATTAGCTATGGAAGAAAGATGTGGAAATGCACAAAAGAGATTGACTAAGAGAATAAATGAATTAAATACATGCATCAAAAGCATAAACAATGTGTATAGGTATTGTCTCTAGTGGCCTACTTCTATTGCAAACTATAGAGAAAAAATTGATGCTATTGAGCTTAAGCTAGATTCTATTGGAGAGACATATGATATCCTTAAAGAAAAGGATGGAGTGTAGAAGAAAAGGATCAATCCTTATAGACTGAACTTGCACTCATTGTGATACAAAGGGATGGTATTGTGAAGAATTTTTGGAAATTTAAAGAGATAATTGAGTTGAGATTGGAACAACTTTCCAATCTCCTGGTGGAAGCTGAGAAAAATGAACAAAATATCACTATCCCAGATACTCTTCTAGAAACAATTAATTTGATAGTAAAGAACAATAGTACTTGTTTAAACATCAAGTTGGTTGTGGGTTCCTAGAAGACATTTATTCTGAAACTAAAAGAAAAATATGAGATATTTAAAGGGAAGAAGGATTGAGGTAAAGAACCATTTTTTATATCATTTTTGAAGACTGTTTTTATAAAAAAAATGAAGGGAGAGATAGATCTTTTTTTTTTCCATTGATGTCAAAGGGAGAGAGAAATAATGTGAAAATAATGAAAATCATCACATCTCATCAAGGGAAATGCAAAGGTTGTTGTTGTTGGCTTTTCACATCTTGTGTTGCCATCAATGAGAAAGGTGGAGATTGTTGGAAATTGGATTGCATCAAACGGTTGTCATTAATGTCAAATGGTTTTTATTGAGATAAAATGATTGTCATTGATGTCAACATAGTATTGAATGTATGAGATGGTTACAAGAAGCTATTACCTATCAAAGATAATCGTTATATGTGGTCCGGTGTGTTGGTTGGTTTGGTGTATTCATATTCCCCATCGAAGATGATCATTATATTTGGTCTGGTGTGTTGGTTGGTCCGATGTGTTAGTTTTTAGGTTTGGTTTCTACCATTAGATGATCTATGATTTTGATATTCGAAGATCTTGGTCGGCTTAGCCTATGCAATATATTGTGCAGATTAGCTATATTTTAAGGAAAAAAAAATCGACATAAGAAATGTGTTAACCTTATATGATTCCAACCTAATTAAGATATGCTTGTATATATAATATTTTTTGAGGAATGAGAAGAAGAGGTGAAGCAGCTATGAAATGTGGAGTAAGTGTGAATGTGAAAAATATTAAAGAGGTGTGCACAGATCTAAGTCTAAATGCTTTATCAGTTGTGGATCAGTGCAGTTTTGTAGAGTGACTAATATATGAGACAATACTTCATAATCTGGGCTTCATTGGAACTGAACCCCGCACAGTGAAGGTGTATCTTATCAATTCAATCTTTTGGCAGTGAGCCACTATCCTTGTACATTGGAGGTTAGCCATATTTTGTATCTCTGGGTTGTATCCCTCTAGACAATGAGTCCTTATTTTAGGTAGTGAGTCTTTTTGTAATCGGTTTGATATTCTCTATAGTGTGAGTTAATCCTCGCCATGGTTTTTTCCCTCATTGGGTTTTCCACGTAAATCTAGTGTTATTATGTTTGTGTGTTGGATTTGAGTTTCTATATTGGCATTTTATGATTATTCATTTAAGCAGTTTTAGGTATTGGTTTCAGTGATTGAATTAAAGGTTAAAATCTATGACAATTGATTCACCCCTCTCTCAGTTGTCCTATTTAACAAGCACATGGTTATCAGCCTGCTGATTTGGTTGAGGGGAATTAAGTTGTAAAAATCCCCTATGTTATTTCTTGAAAGGTTGGTAAGTATTTTGAGTTGTGGATTCAAACTTTTCAGGATGATTAGGAGGATTTTTCACATCATGACCATAAGTTGTATTATGATAATCATGAAGGGTTGTACATAACTGTGTAAAGGATGGGAATCTCAACATCTCAAGTTTGGTTTGGATTTTTCTTTGTAATTTGGCAATAAAATTCATTGAAGGTCAACATCAGGAATCTTAATGTTTATTTGTGAATAAAGCATTTGATATCTTCTTATGAAATCAGTCACTTTCTCATCATCCTTTTGTTTACATGTCATTAAATCAGCTAGGGTCATCTTGGAACCCATGTGAATTTGTAAGTGGTTGTAAAAGGCATCAACAAGCTCAATGAATGAACCAATTGAATTATTCAGTAAGGAAGAGAACCACTCTAAAGCGATATCCTTCAAGGATCTAGGAAATGGTTTATCCAACAGTTTATCTTCATATAAGAAATCACTACATATGGTTGTAAAAGCAAACACATGGCTAACAAGATCTCCTTTCCTACCATATTTCTCAAATATAGGAATTTCTATACCTTGTGGCATTTGTGATCTCAATATCTCTAGGGATAATGGATTAGTTTTGATCTATTGCAAAGGTTGACCATTGTTGTTTTGATTTAGGGTTGTAACTTGTTGTTGGAGGGATGTCATGGTTTGCATAATTGTGTTAAGGATGGCATAATTGTTATTAGTGTAAGGTGGAGAGGAATAAGGTGGAGTGGTGTATGTATGTGAAGAGCAAGTGAATTGTAAATTTGTGAGGGAAGATGGTTGAGGAGATATTGTATTTGAATGCACAAAGCTAGAAGGATTACCAATGGAAATACCTAAGGAAGTGTTGACAATTATAGTAGGTTGAATGGTTGCAATAACTTGAGTACTAGTGTATGTAGGAATGGAAATGGGTATTATAGAAGGAGGAATTGAAGTTCCACCTTGGCTTTGGGTACACCCCAAAGCTTGAGTACAACTAGTGATGGTATTGTTAACATTATGCATATTTTTTGTATGAAGTGAAGTCATGGTAAATGAGGTATGCATACTATGATCTATAGGGGGTTGATTATCAACACTATTATGAAGAGAGCTAGAAAACCCAAGATCCACAGTGAATGGTATATCATGGGATGACATGTATCTCGAACTATGTCTCACAATAGTATTGCTAATAGGACACCGAGTTGTAAAGCTCATACAAGTTTTAAAAACTTAGTATGCAAACCCAAAATGGAAAGAGGCTTAAAATGCAATAATGACCTAGAATGAAATGTGTAAATACAATTTTTAGATTCTAAATAAGGCAATTTTCTAATTGCACTATGCAAAAATCTAAAAATGAAATGTTGTAAATGCAAATTTTAATTTAGAAAATGCACTAAATGAACCAAATTAAGCTAGATCTAATGAAATTGATGAAGAAAAACCTCAACAAACTATAACAAAGATCTAATGACAATAAATAGAAGCATAGAACAAAAGATTTTAAATTTCAGAAATGCAAATTTAGTTCTAATCAGGGATTCATTCACTCTAGGGTGAATGGGTCCTAGTTTAGGGTTTTAAAATAGATTTTTACAAAATTTTAAGCCTTTTCTAATGATTTCAAATTCAAGTCTGCTACAGGAAGTTTCAAGTTTAATTTTTTGTAAATGCAATGTGAAATGCAAGTTGAAAATATGACAAAATGATGAACTAAAAGACCTAGTTTCATATGCAATTTTGTTTTCAATTTTAAAATGCACGTTTATATGATCTATATGATATGCAAGATGACTATTTTTTTTAATATTTTTTTTAGATTTAAAGAATGCAAACAATGCAATTCTAAAACCCTAGATGAGATGCAAATTTGAATATAAAATAAGACACCCTAAATGAGATCTAGTTCAATGCAAATGAATGCAAGATCTAATCTAAGATGAAAAGAACTCCTAAAATCGGAAAACTGCAATGCTCAAAAAGTTAGGTTCACCACAATGAAACAAAGAAAAATGTTTTGGTGCACCACAAATGAGATTAACAAATGGGTACACCAAATATTTGACTAGTTGTTTCACTCAATTATGAGGGCTACAATGTGAAATTGACAATCAGAAAACAAATCTAATTGATATAATAGTAAAAAGTTAAAATTATGTGTACCTGTTAGAAAAATTGTTTTTTTGGGCCTCACTGAGGGCTCATTCACCCAATGGTGAATGGGTCCCTACTAGAGTTCTAAAAAATCAATTTTTGGGTCTTGTTCAATGTTTGCACTCCCAAATCCTATGTGTTCAACTCCCGAAATTCAAAAATAAATTTTGTAGAGAACTTTCCATGATCTTGCAAGAAAGATGACAATTTTTACAACTTTGACAACTTTTTCCAATTTTTTTCTCCACCTGATCTTCAACCTAAAACCTACAATCACACATCAAAGGAGAAGAAAAATGTTGTTTATTAGGGAATAATGTCTTGCCTTGGTCAAACCCTGTTTTGGTAATTAAACCTTATGATGAAACAATGAAATATGAAACATCAAACATCAAACAATGATACATTGGATGAAATCTTGGATGAAAAATCAACAATCTAGCATGAAGTGGATTTAAATAATTTAGATATTGATCACAACACTTGATTAGAAACATCACCTTCAATATGTTTAAATTGGATCTTCAATGCTACATCAACACAATAGCTCAAAAACATGCATGATGCACTATGCCTTTGACATGATGATATGACCTTTGATTTCTGAAATAACTTTCAATAATCTTCCCTTGAATGCTCTTGAATGCTCTATAATTATCTTTTAAAAATTACTTGATCTCATGAAAGTCTTAGGTGAAAACATAGTGAAATAACCTTATATTTATACATAATTTAAGATTAAATCTCGACATTCAAATGACACAAGTCGACATCAGATCTAAGATTTGAAATTATTAGAATACTTATAAAAACATATCCCAAGGGAGGTGTCCTAAGTTAATGAGGTCCCATTCGCCATAAGGTGAATGGTTCATAGCATACTTAACTAGGACACATTTCGGGAGATGTGAAATAATGTCTAAAGGGGGTCCTAGGACCTAGTGAGGACCCATTCGCTAGGTCCTAGGAATTCACCCCCCTCTCAGTTGTCTTTTTAATTAAACAAATTAAGTGTAATTTAATTAAATGTGATGGTGGAGGGGAATTAATAATTAAGAATATGTAGTAACAAAAAGAGCCCTTTTCCTTACTTAAGTTGGGAATGAATAATTAATAATAAAATGGACTTAATGATGCTTTATCTAGGGTGTTGTAAAGTTTATATTTACATTTTCACACTTATCTAGGGTTTTATTAATTAATTGAGGTTAATTGAACTCAATTGGCTCCTTAAATTCAAATCCAAGCCTAATTTATCATATTTTTTGAGCGAGAAAACCTAACACTCTTAAATGATATTACACAACACTTAATTTTTCACATTCCTTGAAAAATTAAGTCACATTCCTTGAAAAATTTGTCACATTCCTTGAAAAATTAAGTGTTGTGTAATATCATTTAAGAGTGTTAGGTTTTCTCGCTCAAAAAATATGATAAATTAGGCTTGGATTTGAATTTAAGGAGCCAATTGAGTTCAATTAACCTCAATTAATTAATAAAACCCTAGATAAGTGTGAAAATGTAAATATAAACTTTACAACACCCTAGATAAAGCATCATTAAGTCCATTTTATTATTAATTATTCATTCCCGACTTAAGTAAGGAAAAGGGCTCTTTTTGTTACTACATATTCTTAATTATTAATTCCCCTCCACCATCACATTTAATTAAATTACACTTAATTTGTTTAATTAAAAAGACAACTGAGAGGGGGGTGAATCATTTGTAGAAAATTAAAACATCAAAACCCTCAACAGTAATCAGGTCCACAAGCATTCATTAAACCCTTATTTTGTTAAAATGATTAATCATGAAATGTAGATAACAAAAACTGAAATAACAACACCATATACAAGAGAACACCAGATTTGCATGGAAAACCTAATGAGGCAAAAACTACGGTGAGGACTAGCTCACAATATAAGTAATTACAAAACTAGTACAAGAGGTCACCGCTAAAATAGGACACACTGTCCAAGAAGGCTCACAATCAGGGCTCACTACCACAGAAAGAAACAAAGAATATAGAAGAGAAATATTACATAAAGAATAGATTCTCCAACACTTTTGCAACCTTGTATGAAATATTGTGGACACCTTCAGCTCACTACCTTTAGGAATCCAACACTTTGAAATTCGTACTACTTTGCTCAAATTTGCATCTATACTTATGTAATTCACATCACATTCATCGTTCACATCTATCTCGCATCTATCTATTTCTCTCTTTCATCTTACAACAACACCACTCTTATTTATATCATCCTCAACCTTGAAAACCTTCTCCAAGGTCAGAAACTATTTGTTACATTTAAAATTTCAAATTAGGTCGGCACGCAAACATTCCTGTAGTGGATAGGAATGAAGGTGACCCATATAAAAACTTAATTAGGACCCAAATCAATCCTAACACACCTCAACATTCTTTCACAAGCTTCAAGTGTAGTGTTAACACCAGATTGGCCAATACCCATGTTAAACACCATAAAACATTAAGTACATGCTTTCTTAAATCAATCTGAAACTTTTGGACAACAAAATTCACTTGAAAACGATCTAGAATAATCCACAAACCACCTAAGATCTAATAAAGACTTAATCCAATCTTGCATCATAGAAATACTTCAACCTAGAACAATGAGTTAACCCTATTCACACACTAATGCATGCAACACACACAGTACTGTACCAAATCAAGTAAAACTTTGAATTTTGAGAGATACAAACACTATAAGAAACTTCTCAAATCTGCACAACCTAAAGCCAAACTGCAAAGAAACGTGAAGCAAATACATTTCTCCCAAACCACAAAAAATAACACTGAAAAACTGGTTCACACAGTGGTGAAAATATCTCTTTGTACAACTATCCAAAAACCAAAATTATGGATATAGCAACTACTGAAAACCTTGAACATCATATTAGATCTGCACATACATAGCATCAACATAGAAGAAATGTGGAGCACATGCTATAGCACATTTTGAACACTCGCACAACAATATTTTCTTTGTTTATCAAATTTTCACAAAAGCACTTGGAAACCAAGCACCAAAGACATCATCTCAACACATTACTTCATTCCAACACATCTCTAGATACTGCAACACAAAGATAGTTGCATCTACTCACAACACTTCCTCATTATCTCAACTATACATGCACACAACCTGCAACAACCTATTTTCCTCTTTTCCACAATTTTCTCAATATCCTCAACATCTTCATCATGCAATAACCTTCCTCAACACATAGTTTAAATCAATGGCAACACCAACCTATTGACATCAATGAAAACACCTTCATACTCGCAACATAATTAATTCTCCATTCAACAAAGGTTAATTAATTTATGTATTCAATCTTAGTGTTTATTTCCCTAAGCCCTATGATCCACCTCCTAATCCTCATTAAAATTTCTAATTTTTAACTCCTCCCACTTTCATAAACTTGGAGTCATGTGAAATGTGTCCTCCAAGCCCTCATAAAGGCTTGTGTGCACATGTCACTTTCCCTATCTAAGTAATCCTTTGACATCCCTTTCTATTGGATTCTCACATCCCCTTCCCCATGAAGCCACCCCACACTTTCCTTTTCTTCCCACTTGTTGCACTTCCAAGCCTACATCTCTTACACTTTGCAACCTTTGTTTCCACTTATCATCTTCTTGTTCTTCCTAATGTGTGATCACACCTTGCTCTCTTCCCCATGCCACATGTCACATTCAAATGTCTCCACCTTGTGACACTTGTCACAATTCTAAGCTTCCATTCTTTCCTTCAATCCTAATTGTCCATCTCACAAGAGGATCTTGTCCCTCCATTCATCCTTCCAAAAACCTATAATCTAGAGTCTATTTGACCCATTTGCATTTCTCATGTTTTCTAATGTTATGTTGTTGAATTCATCATTTAAACCTCTTCCATAGCAAGGACATGTTGCATTGTAGAGCAACCACATAGTTGCACTATCAAGATCAAATCAAGTGAAATGGGTGCTTCACTTCAGCTCTATCAATGAGGTGGGGAGGGTAAGAGATTGAGGTAAATGTTCATTATTGATTTTATCTTTGTATTTATGTTCTCTTTCTATTTCCATCATCTTCTCTATTTTTTTCACATATCTATAAAATCATGATGAACTTTATTCAAGGTTTCAAGATTTGTCAAGTTGCAAACAAAAATAGTCAAAATATTGATTTGCATCATCCATTACCAATTTTAGAGAAACCATGGGAGGATAAAAATGTTGATTTTGTATTAGGATTGTCAATAACATAGAGAGGGTATGATTCAATATTTGTATGTGGATATATTTTTTAACATGGTTCTTTTTATTCTAGGTAATAAGAACAATGATATGGTAAATATAGTTGACTTAATTTTTAGAGAAGTAATAGGATCACATGGTTTTCCAAGGAGCGTTATTTTAGATAAGGATACTTAATTTTTTTGTTAATTTTGGAAGACATTATGGAAAAGATGAAGATATATTTAAAATTAAATTCAGCATATCATCTTAAGACAAATAGACAAATATAAGTCATAAATAAGATTCCAAGTAACCTGTTGAGTTGGTTGGTTGGAGAAAAAGTAGGAAATTGTGATATGATTTTATCATAGACAATGTTTGCATACAATAATTCACTAAACCAAAGTAGAGGTAAAAAATTATTTATAGTTTAGTATGGAATTAGTCCAAGGAATGTATTAGAGTTGAGAGACACTAGTAATGATGAAAAAAGGAGTAAAACTACATAAGATTTTATAGAATATATGAAAGTGTATGTGGAAGTGAGAAGTCACTTGGGAAAGGTGAATTATAGATTAATGATAAGGTTGATGAGAAAAGGAGATACAAGGAGTTTATGGTTGTAAATGGAGTGATGGTATATCTCATAAAGGAAAGGTTTATATTTGTAACATATAACAAGTTGAAGATGAAGAAGTTTAGTCCTTATAGGATTGTGAAAATATTTGACTAAGGAAATATTTATGAAGTGGAATTACTAAATATATATAATAGTCTACAAACTATAGATCTATATCAATAACATGAAGTACAATCATGATTATACTAAAAAACTATATAATAGGAGAATTATAAATTGAAATAAAAAAAGGAAGCAATTAAGGATATTTTAGATGATAGGATTGGAAGAAACAACAAATATATAGATAGTATAAGGTATAGTTGGTGAATTTGATATTAAATCCTAAAGAAGATTCGCCATGCATTCTAAATTTGAGGTACACTGTCTTGGTTTCCTTCTAGAAAATGAGGGGCTCACTTTTCAAATAGACTCAAGTGTCTAATGTAGGAGCATTCAAGGGTGTCAAATAAATCTTAAATCACCAAAAAGTATTTTCTTTCACTTATTTATTTATTTGTAGGTTTTCATTTGGAATACCAATCATAATAGTTACTACAAATCCTACTATATTTCAGCATATTGAAAATTTTACTTTGTGGTTGACAAAAAATCTTTTATACTACTCTATCAATGTCATATTCTATTTTTAAGATATTTTGATCATCACAAAAGCATAATCTAGTTCATAATTTACTTTATTGGGCTTAACAATCTTAAGACTAGTTTCATTGTTCATTGCTTGTGCTAGCTTTTTAGATTTTATAGAAATAAAGGAAAATATTACAAAGGGCACTAGACCTAGGAGTTCTTATTATATGGACTGCATCAATATTCATCAATCCATCATCACTACATTCAATTTGGGAGAATAATCTACATATTGGCTTGACTACATGTTTCATTAGGCATTGAGCTTTATGTCACCTTGTAGCTAATTGAGATTATTCCTAAGTCTTTAGACTGCTATATAAAAACTATTTGTAACCATTTGAAAGTAGTTCAATCGAGAGACGGAGTGGAGAGTCAAGTTTGAGCATTATGTTGTAATATCATCTAAATCTATAATTTGCATGCTTGTAATCAAATGGTTGAGGCTTGGTATTTTTGAAAATCACTTTGAAAAATTATAATTCATTTATGACTTGGAATCAATGAAGTTCATATTTATATTTTATTGTTTCATTGAGATTCCAATATGTAATTATGTGTTTTTTATTTTTCTACATGGTTAGACAATTCTTCATTGGATTCTCAATCGATGACTACACCAAAGATCTTGTAAAATGTGTTTAAAGAAAAGTTGTTATATTTTAATGGTTCATTTGTATAAAATATTTTAAAGTTTGTTTTTAATTTATTTATAAAAAAAATTGTTCCATATTTTTATTATATCTAAATGAGATTATTTTATGTTGGATATATGTATATGATTTAACTACTATACTAGATCAATTAAACTATCTTATATTTTTTAATTGATATTCATTATACATTGTTCTTGACTTATTACATCTATATTTTTTTTTAAAACAAAAGTGACAAACCACTAAACTTTTATTAATAGAAAAAGATATTACATCATCAAAAAAGATATTACATCATCAAAAGATTCAAGCTCCCTTAAGAGCAATTACAATATATTTTCAAGCATAGACTTGTCGGGGATCCATAAGAGCAAATACAACATATTTTATGCCCATGGAAAGACCAAAAAAACCCCAAGCATAATCTGAACATCAAATGTAGAATGGTGAAGAGATTACAAAAACAGACTCCAAAGGAGTAGTTATATTTCATTTTTCCACAGCCGAGAGTAGTTATATTTCAGTTTTCCACAGCCGAGATATTGAATTCCTGAAGTATAAATCATGCCAAAGCTCCACAAGAGAAATTATAACATGTTTTGCAAAGACAAGATAACAAAATTCGTAAGAAAGCCCATACATCTGATGGTAAAAGTGGGGTTAATATATAGAAGATACAATCATGAACGGGCTGCAAGCCAATGTATTAGAAATGAATAGAGTACCAAAAAGAATAGGTAGTAAGAAACCCTAAGCACTGCAAATATATGAAGAAAGGTGGCAGGAATTAAAAAACCCTAGCCAACCATATAATAAATCAAACTCCACATTTCGTTGAAGAAGCCACATCATTAGGAGGAGGGAAATAAGGTGAGAATAGGGTTCAACCAGAGCATGCCTGATAATAAACTGAATAGCATTAAAAATATTTTACAGCATAACATGAACATTATCACCCAACTAAGACCGCAACCTGTTAAGTCGACAATTAAATTCATGCGAGCACTCATCAAGCAAGCCATATGCCATGAAATTGAAAAGTGTTGCAATGGAATTATCAGAGAACAATAATTGTCGGCAAAGAACACCTCTAACCATATTCATTCTACGTAATAACTCATATCTATCAAGAGAAAGATGGAGATCTGAAAGGGGGCAGATATGCAGGAGGTAGGTACCTGCAAGAAACTTCACCATCTTTGTGCACCAAAGAATGTCCATTAGATTAGAAAGGAAACGTGAAGCAACTTCGTGAGGAAGAGCTATTGAATGGAAGTCCATCCAATCTTCCCTCAAAGCCGTGGAGATGGCGTCGGCAGCCTGATTGCACTCAATTAGAAATAATCTCCTGAGCTTATCAATAGATAAAGGATTAAAATCTATAATCTCATGATACCAAGCAGGAATATAAATTCTAAAAGAAGACTCCATTAACTCAACAGAGGAGAACATCAACATTTCATGAATAAAAATTCTCTAGAATAACATATTAATAGACAAAGAAATACCCACAAAGCATGCGGGAGGCATCCGCACTGAAGAAAATTTATGAAAGTGGCTCCCCATTGTACCATTGGGAGGTGCGGAGGGACAGCCTGAATTAAAAGGGCCTGGAGACGTACCAAAAAACAGGCGAGAAAACTAGCTGTCACAAATATAACATCCACTGTATGGAATTGTCAAATCATTCTTTCTTAAGAATTAGTCTCTGGCCCACTGGAGGAACCACCAAAATAGCCATTCACTAACATCCGTCAGTGTGAGGCATCCCCACACGGGCGGATGAACGTGAAGCAAGAGGAAATGCATCTGTACCCCAATTTAGCAGCAATGAATAGAGGTGAATGGCCAAATTTAGCCTCCCCAAATGCCAATAGATAATGATAACAAACTCATCTAAATGGATTTAAACATCATATTTGATGCACACATATCATAGATGACCACCGCCAACCTAGTAAGCATTAAATATTTTTGAGCGGCAGCCTCACACGAATGAGAAATGCAAGCAGGGATAAATGCCTCCATCAAATTAAATATCTTTGAAAACTGTGCAAGCATTTGTTATTACGAATGAAATAACCAGAATAAAATCTTGGCTTTAAAGCCATTTTCAAATCTTTTAGGATAAGAAGAAAAAAAGGTCGTCCATGCAACGTTACCACAATACCAATGATATAGACCAAGAATAGATACAAACCTTACACAAAATCCTTAATCATAGAAAAAGTAAGACAGAATTCTACCTTGAGAATTCTTTAAAACCAATCTGACATCAATAGCCATGTTGGCCAGTGAGTCTGCAAATATGTTAGCTTCTTTATAGCAATGCAAGATTTGATAAGAGAATTTTTCTAAGCAAAATCATAATATGAGATAAAAGGCAGTCTACATGTCATGATTTGGAATTTTTATTTGAGATAGTCAATATTGTCATCATTGAGTCCCCCTCAATTGTTAAGTGAGAAATAGATAATTTTAAAATCAATTCTAAATCAATTTTTAAAACATTGAATTCAACAACATTGTTTGTATCTTTATCTAAAGATTCACACACAGTTCCTATACAAATTTCCTATCAATCTCTCAAAATTGCAATTGCCCTAGATTTTCCAAGGTTGCCCCTAGAAGCCCCATCAAAATGATTTTTTATGAGCCCCCGTGGAGGTGAGGACCATATGATAAGATTTCTTTCTACTTGAGAACACTTACTCTGCACTGAACTAGGCTTAGGGAGTTTAAGAAGAGGCAAGCTCTTGAGGACAAGTGAATCCCAGGATGAAAAGGATCTTTTATTCAATTGAGCATTTCTGTAAATACTTGACATTTTCACTTCCGAAATGGAAATGGAAATTGAAATTTTCTGAATCATTTGTTTTAAATCCAAGGTCATTTTCCTAAAAATATGGTTATTTATTTTATAAATCACTTGTTTTAAATCCAAGGCATGCATACCTTATTCCTTAGATGATAACTAATTTTGTTGACTTCTCTAATAACACGACCTCCTTAATGTTTCTATCAAACTTGTACTTTTTTATTTTTAACTTCTTAGCATGCATGTCTAAGTTAAATATCAAATATAAAAACCCTAATGTACCTAGATGGATATCTTTATCCATTTGAAAACACCTATTTTGATATAGACAAAGAGGTTACTAGCAGATATAATAAAATTCAATCTTACATCTCTCAAGATAATTCATCTAGAAATATTTAACTTCTTAAACAAATCCATTATCTATATATTCTACTTGTATGACAACTTGAAAGTGTTTTAAATCTTTGTAACAAATCCATTATGCATATTTTTCCATCTTGACATTTTCTCAAAGAATATTGGTGCATTGTAATGTTTCCCCTCCATGATTCATGTAGCACATGAACTCGTTTTCCTAATATTCTATTAAATAGTTCATGCCATCAATTTTTTTACATTTTTGTCAAATAATTCATTGCTTCATATCTTTGAAATTATGTAAAATAGTGCATTTTCTTCACTATGGTTGTGAATTACCTTTGCTTTGAAACTTCCTCATTACCTCTCCTTTCTATGCAACAACTATCATAAGCTCTTAAATTTTTTGTTTTTATATATTTGTGTGGATATCTAAAGTATAAAATATTACAAATATGTTGTCATGGGTAGTCTTGAAATCTAAAGAAAATGATTGTCTATTTACGATACAATTTTGTTGAATCATTATCTATGATTTATTCAAAACATCATTGCAATTAAGTATTTTCATGTATATTTAATTAATTAGAAATTCAAATCAATATTTAGTAGTTTGGATAATTTATTCGTATAGTTATGGAAGAAACGAAATTGTATGTATAGGAAAAATGAATGGATAATATTAAGGATTTCATAAAATAATTTTAGTGTGAGGTTGTATACATTTAATTTTAATTAAAAGAATAGTAAACATTTTCATAACAAATTTTGTAAAATTAATATATAATATAATTGTCTTTTTTATTTATTTTTAAATAGTTCATTAATGTAGATGAGATTAGGGAACTTTATCAGGCAACTCAATCATGCAATTTAACCACACTTCCACACTTGAAATCAACAACATATACTATTTTCTTATTAGAACTCCCTTACAAATGGAGTTTTTTTTGGAGCTTACAAAATAAACTTCATTAACCAGTTATTAATTCAACCTTATTCCTCTCCAAAATCTCTTCTAACAATATATAATATAATTGTGTTTATTTATTTATTTTTAAATAGTTCATTAATGTAGATGAGATTAGGGGACTTTATCAGGCAACTCAATCATGTAATCTAACCACACTTCAACACTTGAAATCAACAACACATGGGTGATCCCACAATACTGGTTTACAATTTTTTGCCAAACTCAACACTGAATTAATTTTTTCTAACTAAATTTTCACTTTTAGGCACCTATAGTGGCTAAACCGTGAGGAATTTGAAGATGATGCAAACTAGTGATTTGTGACATTTTGTCTGTAGATTCTAGATATATTTTTTTCAAAAAAAATGGAATCAAATTGCACTCTTTTTTCCATCTCCTTTGAAAGCTAGTTTTTTTCACTAAACACCATTTTTAAGAAGTGATGCTCACCGTATACAACATAAAAAAAAATCCATGAAGGATAAAATTCTATTTTTATTTATTTTAGATTTGTAACTACGATATCTAGCGCTTTCGTTTGGTTTCATATTGTTTTATTGAATATTTTTTCCTTAATAAAGTTTCAAAGTCAAACCAATTACAACTCAGACATAGATGGACTGTATACAACATAACTTTTTTTGTATGTATTGAAATTCAAAAAAAAATTGTTGGATCAAGGACTTCAATATCTAGTGCACTAATATTTTTCAATTTTTTTTTTTTGATAATCTGCTATTTTTCCACATGTGTAGAACAGAGAGCTTGATTTTCAGTGAAAAGCCTACATTCATAAGAAATAAAAAATTAATATAATAATTAAATTAAATTTATTTAATATTATACTTTTTGCGAAGCTTATAATAAAGACTACATACTTACAAAAATTAAATTTTAAATGAATACATTTGATTCCCCAAAAGGTAAATCAAAAGTGGTTTTTTATCAACATTTTGATAGGTGTAAAGGAGACTCTGTTATAGGTATGGTTTAAAACTAGTGGGGTTCTATCCAAGGGGGTTTGATCTAAGGTGATTCGATCAAACCCTCTTCAATTGGAATCCTTTAAATGGAACCTTTCAAGGATTAAATCATTATATTTTCTAAAAATATGTGATTTCAGCAAAAAATCAGGATCTCCCAAAAATTGTAAACCAATATTGTGGGATCACCCATATACTATTTTCTTATTAAAATTCCCTTACAAATGGGGATTTTTTGGAGCTTACAAAAAAAAATTCATTAACCGGTTATTAATTCAACCTTATTCATCTCCAAAATCTCTTCTAACAATTACAATAGCCTTCTTTTATACTTCGATCTTCTCATGAAGTTAAACCTTTCCAATATTTGCAACTACAAGAACTAAATGACTACATAAACAAAAAAATTCAGTAGCAAGTGGAAGTTTTACATATTCAATTTCCCAACAAAAGTCCATAAGAGAATTCCCACGACTCGTACATGGTGGCATCATCATTATATCATGCTTGCGTCATCTTTTTGGCAAGTAACCGTTGTCCTTGCTAAGGTCATTTCGACATCATGCTAACATTATCACCCTATTGATGTCATCATTAGAACTATTCATCTGAACCATTTGATTAAACTTTGAAATGTTTAATTCAATTGAGTCTAATAAAAAATCCTAATGGTCATGAGAAACTTGTAAACTCTAGTTGGATGTGGAATTATCAAAATTCATATGAGAAAGAAATTCTCACAAAGCTAGATGACCTTAAAGTTCCCACAAGTGTGAAAAACCCAATTGTGTGGGAAAATAATTTGGAACTAGTTTTGAATGGGTTGGTTCAGCAATAAATCTTCATAAAGGTCGGTAGTAGACCAAAAACCCGCATAAGGGTTTAGTTCAATAACAAATCTTCATAAAATTTCAGTAGTAGACCAAAAACCTACACAAGCATAACTTAGTCATTTTTAGTCCAATTCTCAACAAATTTGATTTGCAAATACCCATTAGGCTCCTCTACAAGGTGATATTATTAGTTTTCCAAAATTGTCTCTAAAAATCCTCTTGAAGCAACAACCCAAAAATCAACATAAACAAACCAAACTTAATTGAAAAATATAATTATTTTGGTTGATGCAAGATTTCCCTTGCACCTAGGATGCTCCTGCATCAAATACTCGAGGTAAGAAAATTTTTTGAGCTTGGTCTCACAAAATAGAGCTGGATGATAGAATCACCCTTCCAAGTTGTAAACAACCTTCAGTGAACTCCATCACTATAAGAGGTGCATCTAAATATTTCTTCCTTCTCATGTTCTATCATTTGGCTAGAAAAACTCCCCTCTTACTCCACCAAATATTCTCCCCACTCTTCCTTCCTATCACAGACCTATGTGCACCATTGATCAACCTCCTCTGCTAATTTTTTTTTCCTCTCTTCCCCTCTCTTGTGGGATGAAACCCACAACAATCTAACCTCTTCCACAAAAAAAAAAATTACAACCTCCTATATGCCATCCTCCACACACATGCAAATCTATACTAACAAGATCATAAAAATTAAATATTTTTATCTTCTCCTCTACACTCACCTCTTCTTCTTCTTCACACTCTTCTATATCCTCATCTTCTTCTATTATCACCATCTCATCTACATACAACCTGGAATCATTATCATAAAAATGAAAAATATTAACTATTACCTCTACTTTCCCCTTTTCCTTCTATACTACTACAACATATTCTTTATCACCATCTGCTACAATTTCTCTCTTCTCAAATCCCTTGATACCATTAGTATTATTGTATCTTCATCTTTTGACACCTTCATATCCTCCAAAGGATGTTGAACAACTTTTGAACCATTATTTTTCTCCTCAATGGTTGTGCAACTTCTTTCTCCACTTATTCCATGCCTTCCAAAAGATGTGGTTCTCCTAAATTCTCATTTTTATTTTCTGCTCATATCTTTAGCCATGTCAACACTTGCATACCTTCACTAAAAAATGTTGTTGCAATTCCACCATATTCTTTATCTTTATAGACTTCTTCTTCATCTTCCTCTATACAAATAGGTTCATCCACACATAAATGATTATAGGACTCCATATTAACCATACTTTCCTCTACTTTCCTCTTTTCTATCACTATTGTGGTCTCCCTCAAAGTTTTCTTTATATCATTAATTTCATCCTCCTATATTCTCTCTCCTTACAAGAACTGAAATTGCTAACACCTATCCCAAGGCTAGCCTCATACTCTTCCTCTTTTCCATATTTACACAAATATAATTTACAACTTAATTTTTTTCTCTCAAATCCTAAGCTCTCTATAGTTATATGTCTCCTCAACCTATAAAACAACTCTCGCACACCTATCCTCTACCCAACAAAAATCTTGGAATATGCAACTCTTATACTTCCTCCACCCACTTTCCACCATGGAGGACGTCAATGCGCCTTTTTCCCAGGTTCAATATTTGTTGGAGGATATCCAACATGATCTCATCACTTCAATCTCTTTGTAGTTACAAGACTCCTTCATACCTGCAAAAAAACTCACATGCAATCATAGTGGTTTGTCACAATTTTTTATGCCCGATCCTTAGCCCTTAAAATTACAAGACTCATTTTCACACTTGGAATAAACCTCTCCCTCACAACCTCAAATCCTCACACACATCTTCTACCTCAACACACCTTCCCCAATGAGCCAATATCTATTTGATACCATCTAATGCAGTCAAGATGGTATCACATCCTCAATCTCAACACCTCCTAGCGAGCAACCTACTTTGATACCATACAATGCATATGAGACCAAGGGACCCTATCAAGAATCCCAATCACACAACCTAACCACACTTCCACACATAAAATCAACAACATATATTATTTTCTTATTATAATTCCCTTACAACAAGGGTTTTTCAGAGCTTACAAAATAAACATCATTAACTAGTTACAATTTCCACCTTATTCCTTTCCAAAATATCTTCTAACAATCAAAATAGCCTTATTTTATACTTAAATCTTCTCAAGAAGTTAAACAATTCCAAGATCTAACAATTACAGGAATTAAATCATTGTAGAAATGAAAAATTTAGTAGCAAGTGCAAGTTCTACATATTCAATTAGCTAGCAAAATTATGTAATTTGTACAAGTCTAGTTCACAAGAGAATTCCCATAATCCTTATATGGTGACATGTCATCATTACATCATGGTTACATCATCATTTTTGCAAGTAACTAACATTTGTATTGAGGTCATGCTTACATCATGTTAATATCATCACCTTATTGATGTCATTTTTGAAAATGTTCATCTGAACCAGTTGATTGAACCTTGAAATGTTCAATTCACTTGAGTCTACCTACAAATATTGATGGCCATGAGAAACCCACAAACTAAAATTAGACGTGAAATTCCCATAATATTTAGTTGTTAATAAATTCCTACAAAGCTAGATGAGCCCAAATTTCTTACAAGTGTAGAAAAACCCATTGATACCAATTACGCAAGAAAATACATTGGAGCCAATTATAAATGGACTGGTTCAGTAGAAAATATCCACAAAGGTTGGTATTAGACCAAAAATTTGCATAAGGGTTGGTTCAATAGAAAATATGTAAAAGTTTAGTAGCATACCAAAACCCCACATATGCATAAATTAGTCATTTTTGGTCCAATTCTCACCAAAATTGATCTATAAATACCCATTACACTCCTCTACAAGGTGATGTCTTAATTTTTCCCAAATTTTCTTTGAAAATACTCTTGAAACAACCCAAAAATAAACAAAACTTAATTGAAAATTAAAAAGAACTGGTTGATGCAAGATTACCCTTGGACATAGGATGCTCCTACATCATTCAATGGTCTCGTTCTATTATTTGAATATTTTGTCAAATAATTTGTGTGCTTTGTACATGTTCCCTATTTTCTTAATAGTTTTAAACCAACCCAATCCATCTTATTTGAAAAAAATTACCTACCATTTAAGTTTGATGGATGTCCATAAAATATTCGTTCTTCTTTTATTATTAAATTTTCAACAATTTAGAATTATAATATTAATGGCTTACAAGACTAATAGCCAACAACTAAGTGAAACATTAATGGTGTCATTTTAACATAAATATAATTTATTATGGGATGAACTAATTTATGTTTGTGTTTAACTATGCTTTATAGCTTACATTTCAATACTAGTTGGAATTTCTTGTTCAATAAATTTTTTTCTTAAGATAAAAGAGCTCACTTTTTTTAATTCAGATTATGATATATTGGATTGTCTTTTATATTAAATAATTTACCATTATTTCAAGAGATTAAACATTTGGGGGGGGCTACATAGCCTCTCCCTTTTCCTCTTATGGAAGATATTTGATTCTATATTGGTGATAGAATTAGTCCTTAGGGATCAAATTGAGCACTGCTTTCTTTTGCTTGTATTTTTTCTCTTTTTGGGAGGAGTTTTGTCCTACTAGGTTTTCTCCTTTTCTCTATTTTTAAAAGATTTAATTTGGACATGGGTACCTAACATGTCCTATTATTCAGGACCTATTCTTGCATAAGTTCATCTAGTACACTATGTTTAAGTTACACTTAAGGGGGATGTTGGTGTGAACAAGGTGTTATACCTAGCTGGTTCACCACATAAATCCTATTCACACTAGTTACTTAAGTTTACTTAGGGTGCACATAGGATAGTTTCATTTTATGTCTCAAAACATAATATTAAGACACATGTCATAATACTATCAAATAATATGTCTCACCTTAGTCTATATAAGAAAGGTATATTCTCTTTCTAATCTCAATCCATTATAATCGATTATTTGCATATTTTGATAGAATATAATTATTCTCTCATATTTGATCTCTCTTATGCTTTCATAGAAGTTCATAATTCTTGGTTGGTTTCAATATTCATCCAAATATTGTATGATATAGATAATTTTATACCAACTCTTACAAATTTCATCCTAATTATGAATTATTTAACTAGATCATCTATTTGTGTCTCATTTTAGATAGATGTTCCCTTTTGGCTATACCATTTCCTAAGCATTCAAATAAATAATCCAAATAAAAATATATATATTTTCAAACTCTATTATTTCTAAATATTGATGTGATTCAACTTATTATCTAAGTGGGATTTCACATATTGCATTAGAGTGCAAGGTTTGGAAGTGAGGCCTAATAGCTTGCTATGTTGTATGTAATAAAACTTTGAATAATCATTTTATTATCTAATTTATTTTGCATTGGGTATTTTATTTTTTTTAAATGGGTGGATTTGTTAGTGTATAATTAATCTTACTTAGGAGAGCACTATTCTTAGCCATGTGCTATTTTTATCCATCTTAATTTAGTGGTTGTACATGTCTATTCTTAGGCTCACCTATGTTGAACACCTGGAATACTGAGAGGGGGTGAATCAATATTTTACAAAACCATTTGATTACAAACCATCCAATTATCACAACATACTTGGAAATTAATATAAATGAAAGAATAAATAGCCTATAGCACATATAACAAATGAAAACCAAGATTTTTACGTGGAAAACCCAAAGTGCGAAAAACCAGGATGAGCTCATAGTATATTATGATCGATCACAAAATATTATAGAAAGGCTCACTACCAAGTGGACTCACTATCCAAATGAACTCACTATTCACAAAGAAAAGAAAGATAAAGAAAGTGGCTACACATCCAAAATTTAAATTGATACAAAGTGCATCTAATGTATGTTGAATTCAATTCCTTTGAAGCTCAAAACCCTAACACAAAACCTTCACCTAATATAGAATACAAATTTTTGCTCAAAATTACATTGACACAACCTTTCCTTGATGCTTTGCAATTTTTTTCTTTTTTACTTGTATTCAGATCACATCTCTATCAAATCATCATTGTCACAAAATCAAAATGATCTTATATATATATATATATATATATATATATATATATATATATATATATATATATATTAACACCATTGTAAAGATTAATTAGGTCAACCTGATTAGATGCCACCCAAGGTAATGCAAAATCTACCTTAGCGGCACACAATTCAAATCAAATTAGCTTTGCACCACAACACATATGATATAGGTCATCATGGAATTATAATAACTCCTTAAATTCGCATCACATAATTAAGCTCCACAACTCTTTACATATTTTAGGTCATCCAAGCATAGGCCCTAAAATCAAAATACTTCAACTGATTACCAATCATAGGACACATGGATCTCAAAATATCATGTCGACTGGGAATCTCAATGCATAGACACCTATAATAATTCTTCCAAAACCACAATTCCTAACAAAAATTCACAGAGGAGCACAGACCGAATAGGTCATACTCATTACATAGAAAAATTGATGAAACCTTATATATTGAACTTCTATCACTCACAACTTTTGAACCATTTGTCCAGACCAATTCAAATTATCAATTCATATGCTACTGACATCCACAAACAACATATTAAAATCATAGAAGTAGATGTGCACATTTGATGGAATGCAGACCAATCTACCAAAGGACTCTAAGAGAAAAAAATGTCGATGTAGATACATAGTAGAAGTGATTAATTGTGAATCAAGTCCTCTATGCAGAATATTCTCCATATCATTTTGATATCCACTATGTATTATTGACATCAATCACAACACACAACTTCTTTATTCTTTCAACAATCTCCCCCTTTGTCATTGATGGCAACATGTTCCAAAACACTTCTTCACACAACTCTCCCCCTTTGACATCAAGGGCAAAGGGTGCACAAAAAATAACTTGTATACTCCCTCTCAACCATATACATAAACTAAATTGAAACTACTAACTCCCCCATAGGAAATTAACCAAAAAATCCTAATACATCTGCATATGTACAAAGAAATCTGAAAACATGAAAGAACTGAGAAATGCAATGAAAACAAGATTGGTCAACCTGAAGATGTTGGCCCAAGCTTCTATAACATGGATTTCCAAGAAGGATTTCCTTCTTCCCAACTCCTTTCTATTTCTGCAAGAAACCTATATAGAGACTCAAGCTCCATCAAAGTATCTTCTCCTTCTTCCACAGTACTAGGATTAAGATTTATCTATGAAATTTCATTAGCACTAGCAAGGGCATTTAAAATAGGTATGTGTTGTGATTGTACCAAGTCCCTTAGCTTTCCAAGCTTCCTGATAATCTATTCCTTTTGGTTCTACATCATGAGGAATTTTTCATGTAAATATATTATAACAGACCAGGTGTGATACTTTTTGTCTAGTGCCAGATCATAGGCACTTGATGCTTTGTAAATTTGAGACTCAATCGAGTCTATTTCAGCTTTTATATTATGTGTGGCTTCCGGCCACCTTATGTCTAGTATAAAATCAGTGTCTTTTCCTTATCCTCACAGTCTTGTACCTCTTTCAAGAGTTCTTTAGACTTGGCATGGGTTGATGCACATTTTTTTGTAAGCCTTGTTACAACCTCTGTTTCCATTTGTCCTTTCAAATTGAAGCATACTCCTTAAAAGAAACAATTAGAAATTTGAAATTCTCCATAGAATACAATGATGTATCAATATTAGTACCTGAAGTGATCTCATGTAATTTCTTCACGTCTTCTTCCATTAACTCATTACTCTTTTGACATGTTTCAAGGATCTCTTTTCTTGTCAATGCATTTAATACATCACTTAACTGCATCTTATGCTTAGGAGGCATCTTATTTAAATCAACAGTAGGTAATTAAAAAAATTGTGAAGATACAACTGGTTGGTACCATGTATGTTTAGCTAGTAGAATCTTCAAAGGATCACTAGAGGACTCACCAGAGATCATGGATAACTCTTCATATTTCTTATCTTCTTCATTCTTTTTGGTTTTGGTATCTTCTTCTTCCTTTTTCTCTTCTTCACGAGAGGACTTGTCTTTATCTTTTTCCTTGTCATCATTTTTCTCCTCATCTCATTTATCTTTTCCTTTTTCACCTTGCTCACCTTCTTCATTTTTTTCATCCTCTCCTTCCTTCTCATCATCATTTCTACCTTTGTCTTCCTCATTTGTTTTCCTTTTCTCATTTTTTGCTTCATTCTTGTCGCCTTCACTAGTGCCATGTTTTGTATCTACCAAGGGAACAATATCTCAGGATTGTCTTGAAATATGTTTACCGAAGGAGTGAGAATGTCATCCTTGTAGTTTCTTCTTCGATCACAATTACTCTTTTTGCACCATGAATATCTTCATCATTTCCTTACATAGGTTCTTCTATGTCTGAGGGGTGTTATCTGGAATTTCCTCTATATCATCAATACTTTCATTTTTTGAAACTTGTCCCTTGCTGGAAAAACCAACAGAATTCATCCCATGCTCTTTTGCTATTTCAGTAACTTTGTCTTCAATCTCCTATATTTTCTCAATTTGATCCTAATCTTTTCCCATGAGAATTTTTATCCTTCGCTTTGTTCCAAATCATTTCCTGCAAACTTGAGCTACTATGGCCTTATCAACTTTAGGCAAGGTGAAACAAATCTTCTCTACAACATCTAATCGGATTTTTTCTTCTAGCATTGTGGCTTCTTCTCTTTTTTCCAGTAATACTTTCCATACATCATCTAGAACCTTTTTCCTGATATACTCCATATTAGCTTCAACAATGATAATATATTTGATGATTGCTTCAATTATGGTGACTTTATTCTCCTCATTTTCATTCTGATGCATGACAAGAGTTTCCTTCAACATTTTGTTATGAAAAATACCATCAAATAGAGCATCTAACCTAATTGGGCTCGAAGGTTTCTCCAGAGTAACCTTCTTATTTTCTTTATTTTTCTTCTCCAAATTACTGGATTCAACCTTATTTCCCTTCTTTTCCTTCACCTTATGCATATGTATTCCAAAGGCTTGCTTTTATTTCTCAATTTCTTCTTCTTTAGATGAGTCAGCTATATTTTTTTTCATTTCTTTGGATTAGTGTTTCTCTTTTTCATAGTCAATGGAGACTCTTCATCCTTGTCTTCTTCTTCTTCAGAGAGAACACTCATATCCTTTTCTATATGAGCTTTTTGTTTCTTTCCTCTTTTTGTTTTAGTGGTGGATGTGGAGGCTACTAGAGTAGCTTTTCTTGTCTTCAACTGATAATCTTTTGCCATAAAATTACTAGTCTCCATTTTATTAGTTCTATGAGGGGTAGAGACTGGTCCTCAAGGTTGTTGAGTACTAGGAGAAGTAGTGGAAATACTTCTACCAGGACTTTTGGGTCTGGGGGACTCACCAGTTGTACCTACTAATGTTGTAGCTCTTGTTCTTAATATTTGTATTCCATCTTATATAAGTCCATTTCCTTTGAAATATTCATTCATGGATTTTTTCACTCACTTCTTTCATGCAAGATTTGACAGTTACAAGTGTATACACCTAAAATTGGTCTAGAGCATCCAATTAATTATATACAAAGTATTTGACTAATTATCCTAAATTCCTCTACTATTTGAATAAATAGAAATATTTATTTATATAGTTCACATTTAAATTCATCTTAATTAAATAAAAAAAATTAAATACTTTGTTTGATTTAATTATCATTTTCCTATTTTATTCTATCACATCAATCTTAAATTAATTAAATAAAGATTAAAACACTTTATTGATTAATTGCCATATTCTTCTGTCTAATTTAATAAGCAACTTCTATAGTTCGTTTTATTAAATTATTTATCCCTCTTTTGCTAATTTAAATAAATCAAAATATTTGAATTAAAGCATAAAGAATATTCCATCTATATTTCCTCAAAAATGAATTAGATATCCTATGTCTAATTTATGTCTAAATTATGTCAAAATTAATGCTTTGAAACTTCACGAGAAGTTTTGGAGATAAATTGGAGACAAATTCCAAATTCTTCTTTCAATCCTCCTCCATCAATCTTTCCTCTTCTCTTGCCTGGTGTTTTCATGGGTAGAGACAATCACCAAAATTCTCTCAATCTCCTCCATCTTTCACCATTCAATCCTCCAGATTGAATACAAGCCTCTCAATGACATCCCTATGCATTTCTACAGCCAGGAAATCTATAAATACAATTTCATTAAACCAAGAAAAGGATCCAGATAATCTAACTTATGCACTCTTACTCTACAAGAATTCAAGCATCAAACATCAAGCATCCAAACATTAAGCATCCAACAATCAAGCTTTCATATCATGGCTACCTCCTGTAGCTGAATTTATCTATTTCCAAGTCAATTCATGCTAGTTTAGTTTCTTTATCATCTATTATTATCATATTAAGCTCCATATCATTGCACTAGCATCCATCTAGTTCTTTGAATTGTCATTTTAACAATCATAGTGCACTCACGATCTAAGAGCAACAGTGGTCTAATAAATATTTGGAGATAAAGAACAATATGACGCTTTCAGTAGATTATTGCTTTGACTTGATCCATTCAGCTTTTTCTTTGATATAATGTCATATTAAGAAGTGTGTTTTGTGCTTTACACCTTATCCACGCTTACAATTTGGTGCCCACCATGGGGCATTAACCCCAATTTTATCAATTTTTCTAGAAAGTGTCACACAGGTTCCTGACGTGTTTTCTTTTAGCGCTATCGTCAAATACTATAGCACATCCATGGAAAACTACAGCACTTTCATGCTTTGTTTTGGCGCTTCTGTGTTACTACAACGTATCCGTCAAAAATTTCAACACTTTCAACTTTAGCACTTCTATGACCTATTTCAACGCATCGGTGATTTAGCGCTTATGTGGCAAACTTCGGCACTTCGGTGTCCTGTTTCGACGCTTTCGTGTTATAGCGCATTAGGTAAAAGTTTTAGCGCTTTGATGGACTGTTCCAGCACTTTTGTAAAAACAATCTGGATCCAACGCAACCGTCGCCAAATTTTAATTGTTTCACAGTTGGACTAAAATTTATCAATCCTAGGATAGTCATTTCTGATTTTCTAAAAATTTATCAATCCTAGGATAGTCACTTCTTGGTTTCTAAAATGTATCAATCCTAGGGTAGCCACTTTTTTTTTCTTAAAATAAAATTTATCAATCCTAGGATAGTCATCACATTTTTATAGTATAAGTTAAAAAGAACAACATGATTTATGTGAAGCAACACCTTCACATAGATTAGAAAAAAAAAATTGGGCTTAAAAATAGAACAACTTATATGTTGTGCTTGTGGTGATTAGGCTTATGCTCTCCCCTCAACTAGGTGACCAAAGT
Source organism: Sequoiadendron giganteum (assembly GCA_007115665.2). Taxonomy (NCBI): domain Eukaryota; kingdom Viridiplantae; phylum Streptophyta; class Pinopsida; order Cupressales; family Cupressaceae; genus Sequoiadendron; species Sequoiadendron giganteum. The sequence continues at coordinate 193,910,718 of CM021108.1, forward strand.
GCCAGATCCACTTTTACTTCATGCTATTTACGCTTTATTAAATCCTTTAGAAGGCCTATCGTAGTGGGAAAAAGTACTCACCCTATGGGAACGACCTAAGTGGCAATGCCTAAAGCCAAGGATTCCAACCCACTATAATAAAAGTGCAAGTTGTTGATGAAAGTCAAACTTGACGGTAGTGAGCAAGATAACCATCCCCAAAATCTTTGTTCTAAAGATTGGGAGGTCTCTTGAGGGAGTTTATCAATTGCCGCACCACACAAAAGCCCTATCTACGAACCATAGAGTAGTATCCCGCCGAGTCAGTATCCATACATTGTCATACTCATAGTGCAAGGGGAGGGAAGAATCTGCCCCCAAGACACTCACCATATAATTTCCATGGATCGTTTGCTCAGAGGACAAGAAATCCAACTATGAGTAGGCACCTGGAAATGACAAAAACACGGGTACCGTCTAAAGGGTGACAAGGTTGTGTGCGTCAACGCAATTCAAGATGTGGGTTATGAGTATAATGATGACCTATTTGTCCTTAAGTGTGATTCTATTTGATTTGTGTACAATTTTCAAAGGGACCCATCAAATCAATAAGGACCATTCATGGCTCTTGAACATACACGATCTATTCAGTTAAAAAAAATTATTCACAATTTCTTGTTGTGTTTTCACAAATTCATTAAAATCAGATTAAAGATCATCCTGAAAAACAACAAAGTCAAGTTAGATCAGAAAATTCATGTTGCGAAAGTGGAAGTCCACCACGTTTGTCAAGAGAAAAATCAAAACCACAAAACCCAAGAAACCTTTCGGTTATCGAGATAAATTAAGAAGACAACGTTTTTTATATCAGAATCGGAAACTCTTTTTACAACATAGAACATTCATCCACATATATCATGATTTTACTAGGGGTCACACTTTAGGTTATGCAATAGAACCACTCTATTCACGAGCCTTCTTCCAAAGAAGAGCTCTCACTTAGTATCACAACCGTAGTCAGCGCATACATCGTTCTTATCTTCCACAATCCATGATATAGTATTCCACTAGGCCAAATCAGGTTTTACAATTGAGAGTCATAAAAGTCTTGTTTTTAGTGCTCTAAAAACTTGTTTCAGCGCTTCGGGTCACTATTTTAGCGCTTCTATGAAATAGCACTTTCGAGCACTATTTTGGCGCTTACAGTCTATATTTTAGCACTTTCATCAAACAATGCTTTTATCATCTTTTCCAGTGCTTTCGGGCACTATTTCAGTGCCTTTGTCATGATAGCGCTTCCATCAATTTCTACGGCGCTTTCGTGCACTATTTTCGCGCTTCTGTCAAGATAGCGCTTTTGTCACCTGTTTCAGTGCTTCGGAACTCTATTCTAGTGCTTTTGTAAAATAGCACCTCTATCCTCTATTTTAGCGCTTTCAAAACAAAGAGTTCAAAAATCCTACGAGTCAGTCAGTCAGTCAATCATTTTATCCACAGTTTTTATCAGAACTAAGTTTCTTTTTATCAGAATCACTGTCTAGAGACTGAAAATAGATAGGTTTATACAAAATTCCAATCTTATCAATTGAAACAAGATCTTTTAAATCACAAGTGTCAAAATCAAATACATAATCGATTACTACATTGAAGTTTCATCATTAGGATACTATCATCCTTTATCACGAAACCAAGTATAGTAATCAAATTTTTAACATATTCTCACCAATAAGATCAGTCATCTTATTCAACTTTGTTAAAATTTCAATTGACATCTTTTCAACATAGAAGATCAACATTTCGAAAGAAAGGGTAAAAATTTGTATGCTAATCTTCACTAGGTCCCAAAAACAGAGACTCTTAGAGCAAGAACTTGAAACATCCTGAACAATGGCAGAAGAGAATCCTTGGAACAATCTGAACCAAAACAATAAGAACGAAATAATTCCAAAGGATATTCAAACAACTCAACAAGATCCCAAGTTCCATAAGTTTATGAAAAATATTTTAGAGCAAGATATGGAGAAGTATCTTTTGATGTTGGTTGAATTAGGTGCTAAACTTCCCAAGGACTTTGATGTGAATCATCTAAAGGAAGCACCTGGAACAAGTGAGATGGAAATGCTACAACCTACACAAACAATAGATCCAATTGCCACTTTGACATCTCAAATGCAACTGTTACAACAACAGATACACGATATGACGAAAGGGAGTACCAAAAGATATGCGATACAAGACATTTTTCCTTATCCTTTCGATGTAACAGTCGGTCTGATACCTTTTCCTAGACACTATGAGATCCAAACGTATGACAATTACAATGGAAGAACAGATCCAATAGATCATATCAGGGAATTCAAAACAATGAGTCTTGATTTTACCCAAGAGGAAACTTACTTAATGAGATTATTCCCAAGGAGCTTGGGAGGATCATGTATGGAGTGGTTTTCAAAACTTCAACCAGGTATCAGAACTTTCAAGGAACTTGTCAACGGGTTCATTTCCCAGTATTCCTTTAACATCCAACACGATGTTACAATAAAGGATCTTTATAACCTAAAGCAAAACAAAGGGGAAACATTCTTATCTTTTCTACAAAGATGGCGACAATTTTTTGCTAGATATCCTCAATCCATTCCTGAGGAAGAAAAGATGGAGTTGTTGATTGACAAATTAACGGAGGAAATGAGTTATAGGCTTGAATTGCAATGTCCTCCCACATTCAAAAAATTAATAGAAAACAGTCTTAAAATTGAGGAGGCATTAGTCAAAAGATGAGTTATCAAACATTTCAACGATAAAACAAATAACACAAATAACTCCTCCAATCAATACTTAAGTAGTGATAAGCCAAAATTTTGGCAAAAGAATCGAAGCATGACTACCAATGAAACAAAAAATGATTCCCAAAATGTCAAATTGGTTTTTAACTTGACAGAATCTACATCAAAGAATCAAAACAATGATCAAATTGTCAAGTCAAATGTCATACAAAGCAATGAGATTGTAAAAACACAGTCATATTAGAAACCATCAAATCAGCATAGGTTCACACCTTTAGGCCAAACGATAGAGTCAAAAATTAAAGAATTAGTCATTGGTGGCCTTATCACTACACGGGAAGCCCGATTTTGGGATCCAAAGGTCAAACCACCATGGTGGAATGACGTTGATTACTGCAACTTCCATAATAACAAAGGCCACAAAACCAACGATTGTATGGATTTGAAGCACGCAATACCAGAGTTGATCGTTAATAATAAAGCATATATGGAAACACCCCAAAACAATAAAGATCATTTGGACTTCAAGGACCCTTTGCCAAACTATGACAAAGGAGCACCATCATCTTCAAACAACAAAGGGAATAATTTCAACCATTTCTTTGACACAACAATCCTTTGTCTATCTGGAATAGAGAGTGATCATACAATTAGTCACAACATTGATGAGCCCAACATCAACAACACTAGCCCTTTGGAATTTCTCCCAAGCGTACAAAACTCTGATAATCAAATCAATATCTTAAAAATTAGAGACCATTAGAAACATCAACCAGAAAATGTAATGACTAGGGGGCAAGCCAAGGTCATGTTAAAGGGATTTGGGTCTACACATGCAGTTCCACCTCCATCTCATTATAACATTGTTGATCAAATGAAAAAAATTCCTGCACAGATATCGATTCTAGAACTCCTTAAAATATCACCATCACATAAGGAGGTTCTAGAACAAGCTTTAGTTTCCACTACGGTACCAAAGAATCTAGATTTTTGTCAGTTCCAAGCTATGGTGGGACATTTGACTACCCCACATTGTTTATCATTCTCTGAAAAGGATGATATCTCACTAAGCCATCCCCATAATACTGCACTCCATATTGAAGTCTTAATCCACAATCATCGTGTCAAGAGAGTTTTAATAGATGGGGGAGCTGGCCTGAACATTTGCACTCTCAAGTTAATCCATGCACTAGGGTATTTAGATGATGCTATTGATGCCTGAAGAAAAATGACTATCAAATCATATGATGAGGAAGAAATATCATCCAAAGGCTTGATTGTGCTACCCATTCAAGTGGGTCCAATGATGAAACATATAGCATTTCAAGTGTTGGAGAAAGAGTTAACATACAACATTCTCTTAGGATGACCATGGATCCATGAAATACAGGTTGTACCTTCAACATATCATCAATGTTTGAAGTTTCAAATATATAGACGAGAGGTGACTACATCTACTGATTAAAATCATGCTCAACATTGTGACACCCTTAGGATCTCTCAAGATACCTTTGTACCACACAACAGGGAAGCATCATATTCAAAATCATCCAAAGAAGAACAACGTCCAAGTATCACTACCAAGTGGGTAGAGAAGAAGGATAAATAAAAAGAAACAATTTCTATTGAAACTCAATCAATAGATAATCCGGATCAACAAACTTCTTTATCACAAAAGTTCCAAGAGAAAGTTCAACTAACGGACAAGGGAATGGGAACATATTCTATGGAGCAATCACTTAACCTATCACAGTTAATGCCATCTCCTAGGACATATGGTCAACCATCTATGATCAAATCTCAAACATCATTACCAGTCATAGCTCTTGATGAAAGGTTTGTCAAAAAAGGCACAATAGAGGATGAATCAGATAGCAAAGCGATCCTAGAATTGCTATACAAAGATGAGGAACCCTCTACATTAGATATCACTATAAAAAATGTCAATATTAACACTGATAACTATGGAAAAGGAAAAGCTATTTTAGAAAAAATGGGGTATGAAGGAAAAGGACCTATTGGATTAAGAAAGGATGGAATCATAGAGCTTGTTACAACCCTCGCTCTCCACTCAAAGGAAAATTCGGGACTAGGATACTCTAATGAAGAAAAAAAAGAACTAGAAAAGAAGGTTGTAGAAAGAATTCTTCAACTTAGAAATAGCTCTAAGACAAATTCAAATGAATATGAATGGGATTCATGTTCTGATGTATCTTTCATAGATATTCATATTGATGTCGTCCAATAATATACCTACACATGAGGAGGGCCAAGGCTCTGGGTCTAGACCAATCGTTGCAACGTCACTAAATATCAATGATTCAAGTGGGGATGAACAGACCTCGAGTGAGCTAGACGATCTAAAAGAAAGTACCATCATTAACCTCGACGTTACCATAAAAAACTATAATGAATGGTTGTCTAAACCCTTACATCCATCAACCCAAATGAATCTGATGACCTCATGCCATTAATCCATCCTGAACTCATTGACTGGGAACCTATCGAACCTTTGACTAGACCAATATTTATAGATGATGATGCCATCATTAATTTCCTATGTCATAGCGAACCTGGTTAAATTTTCTATCTGTAATAATCATAACAAAATGACTCGGCAGGAGGGTGTCAAATCTTCTAGTTGAAAAAATAAAAACAAGTAAAATAGATCTAATGGTGAAAACCATTCTATGGCAGCATTAGATCTGGAAAAAGAAAAAATAAAGAACGCATCTAACGGTGAAAAGGTTTTTGAGGCACTAAAGGATGGAATATTTGACACTCTTCTGAAACATTATCATGAGTGATCATCAGTCCTGGTGGAACCAACACATTCTATGAACATCGACACTAAAGAAAAGGAAAAAATCCTACATCTAGCGGAATCCATGACAAATCAAGAAAGACCAGAGTTCATCAAATTCTTTAAAGAAAGAAGCATCAACTTCTCTTGGCAATATTCCAATATGCCAGGCTTAGACCCAAATCTGCTCATGCATCACTTGTCTTTGCCTACAGGAATCAAGCCTATCAAGCAAAATTTGAGAAAAATGCATCCCCATATCGCATTAATGGTAAAGACAAAGCTAAAGAAATTATTGGATGTTGGATTTGTAATGTCTATAGACTACACCAAGTGGATATCAAACATTTTACCTATTTCAAAACCGGACAATAGCATCAGAATATGTACAGATTTCAGGGACCTAAATAAAGCATGCCCGAAGGATGATTTTCTACTACCAAATATAGACATCATCGTGGACTTAACAGTAGGGCATGCCATGTTGTCAATCATGGATGGTTTCTCTAGGTACAATCAAATAAAAATAGCTCTATAAGATCAGGAAAAGACGGCTTTTACATGTCCATGGGGAACCTTCTGCTAGAACCTCATGCCATTTGATCTAAAAAATGTAGGAGCCACTTATCAAAGAGAAATGACGACAATCTTCCATGATATGATGCACACCTTCATGGAGGATTACGTGGATGACATCTTGGAAAAATATGGTACTAGGGAAGGACATCTGCATATCCTAGACAAAATCTTCACAAGGATGGAGAAATTCAATGTTAGGTTAAACCCCAAAAAGTGTGTCTTCGGGGTCACATCAGTAAAACTATTAGGGTACATTGTCTCAGAAAAAGGAATTGAAGTGGATCCAATGAAATTCAAAGCAATAATGGAGATGCCACCTCCTAAGAATCTCAGTCAACTCAGATCACTACAGGGAAGGCTCCAATCAATCAGAAGATTTATCTCCCAGCTGGTGGACAAAATTCATCCTTTTAATCATCTATTGCATAAGAATATAGTTTTCAAGTGGGATGAGGGGTGTGAAAAAATGTTCAATCAAATCAAATAGTATCTAATTTCACCACCCATTATCATGCCACCAATGGAAGGAAGACCTTTGATATTGTACATTGCGACAACAGATATCTCTTTAGGGGCACTATTAGCGCAAGAAGATTATGAAGGAAAAGAACATGTTATCTACTATATCATCCATACATTAAATGGATATGAAATAAATTACACTTTCATAGAGAAATCTTGCTTGACAATGGTATTTTCTACTCAACAACTGAGACACTATATGCTAACTCATACAATCAAGCTAATAGAAAAGATCAATCTTTAAAAATATCTACTCAGTAAAGCTGCCTTAATAGGTAGACTAGCAAAGTGGGTCATGCTATTAAGTGAAATTGGCATTCAATATGTAGAGAGAAAGGCAATCAAGGGTCAGGAAATTTTTGAATAATTAGTAGAGGCTCCTTTACCAGATGATCGACCAATGACAATGGAGTTTCCAAATGTAGGCATTCTGACAGTGATGCCCCAACAATGGGTATTATATTTTGATGGATCATACACACAACAAGGATCAGGAGTAGGGATTTTGTTCATCTCTCCACAAGGACACACCATTCCAAAATCATATAGATTAAGGTTTCAATGTACAAACAATGTGGCAGAATATGAAGCATTAATCATTGGGGTCAAAATAGCAAATCAATGGAAGATCACGGACTTACAGGTATATGGGGACTCTCAACTAGTTATTTATCAAGTAAATGACAAATATCAAACAAAAGATGAAAATTTGATGCCCTACAAGAAACAAATAGATAATCTGAAACAGTCCTTTGTCAGTATCAAATTTGATCAAATTCCAAGGGTGCAAAACAAAGCTGCAAACGCTATGGCTACAATTGCTTCATTATTACAATTGCCTAAGAAGCGTGTTTGTTATGGGTTTATGGTAGAACAAGTATCATGTCCTTCCCATAATAATCCAAAATCTGCTACCATCTACCATATAGAAACCACTGAGACCTCCATCTATGAAAAGACCTATGCACCTGAAAGACGGTATCCTACCTCCTGATCTATCCAGGAACCAAAAATGAAACTTCATCCACCAACCCACATGACATACTTTAATCGCCAACATACTTTATCGTCGAGGTCTTGATGGTACTTTAATCCAATTTCTAGAACACAACAAATCTGAAATGGCCCTACATGAGGTTCATGAGGGTATTTGTGGCACTCATTCGAGTGGGATAACTCTAGCTAAGAAACTCCTCCGTTTGGGATATTCTTGGCCATGCATGGAGAAATAATCCTATTAGTTTGTTAAGAAATGTCAAAAGTGTCAGATTCACAGCAATCTGATTCATGCACCAACACAAGAACTGCATCCCTTAACATCGACATGGCCTTTTTGTCAATGGGGCCTCGATCTGATCTGATAGGAAAAATAAATCCATCTTCATCCAATGGACACAAGTTCATCATAACAACTTCAGAATATTTCACAAAATGGATAGAAGCAGTACCTCTTACAACCATCACTGGGAAGTAGATCTCCTCTTTTATCTTGAATTACATAATATGTCAGTATGGAATCCCTCAATCCATTATCATTGATAATGGATGACCTTTCAAGAATCAAGACGTCTAGGATCTATGTGATAAGTTTCATATCCAACATCATTTTTCAACACCGTACTATCCTCAAGGGAATGGCCAAGCAGAGGCCTCAAACAAAACAATACTCAAAATTCTCAAAAATACACTTAACGATGTTGGACATGATTGGCATGTCCAAAAAAATCCTGCACTATGGGCCTACAGAACAAGTATCAGAATGCCAACAAGAGCTACTCCATATGCCTTGGTATATGGGTTAGAAGCCATGTTTCCCGTTGAAGTTGAAATTCCATCCCTTTGTGTATCACTCAGAGGTATCATTTCAGACAAAGACTATAGGTTATCTAGACTGCAGGATCTAGAATTCTTGGATGAGCATCGTCAACAAGTTGTTAATCATCTAATGGCTTATCAATAGAGGATGTCAAGAAGTTACAACCATAGGCTAAAATTGAGGGTCTTTTAGGTTGATGACTTGGTACTAAAAGAAAACCCTAGGAATTAGTAGGACAGAGAGAAGAAAGGGAAATTTGAACCTAACTGGCTTGATCCTTTTGTTGTCATATCAATGTATGGATCAGGAGCATATCAACTATCAATGTCAGAAGGATATTTGTTTGATGAACCTATCAACAATATTCATCTCAGAAATTTCTATGCTAGAGTGCCCTAGTGCACGAGTCAAACTTTTGAAAATGGTTTCCTTGATGAGAACCTAGCAAACAAGCATCTTGGCAAAGCAATAATATACAAAAAAGAATAAAAAATAAAAAAAGAAAGAAAAAAAAGTGAAAAAGGAGAAAAATACACAAAACAAAGAGTGTAATCAAAACATATGGTGAAAACCTAGAAACAAGCATCGTATGTGATTCTAAGATCAGCTTTCCCATCTATTTTGATATTTATCAGGATCATTAGTCTGGCAGTCCATACCATTTCATATCATGTCAGTAGTCTTGCCATCTTTGCATCCATATCAAAATCATTTTTAAATAGTCCAATCTCACTCCAAAGCTTGGGGGCAACATCTGGATATCACTAGGGGCAACAAAAACATCGATTTCACCATAGGGCAAACAACAGTATAGTAGAAAAACAAAAACAAAAATCAAAGCACAACATCAATCATCGTCAGAAAGGCGTCAAACATTTGTATCATACTCAAAAATCCAAAAAAACATGTCAAAAAGTTAAAACTGAAAAAGCAAAATCCAAAAACATAGGTCTATGTCAGTCGAACTACTTGGTCTCTACGTGTGTAACGTAGGCAAGGCTAATCTTTGATCAGCCCCCGAGACCTTTAGGATAGGTTAGTAGGTTAGGTCTTTGGTCAAAAATCTCAAAAATCCAAAAACATCACAAAATCAAGATGGATGATCTAAAATCTGAATAATGAATGAAACACTCTAAGTAAACAATGGATAAATTGTATTTTTGATTATCATTTCTTTGGAGTAACTCAATGATGTATTGAACTAGAGAAACAAGGAAGAAGAATGATGTTTTTTGTTATCTGTTGTCTGTAAGATTAATTAGTTAAATGTATGAATTGTCAGGGGATGTGCTATGCAAATGTATGACCAATGACATTCAAAATTCACACATTGAAATGATTAATCACTGCTTGTTTACGCAATGAATGCTCAGGTCATCTTGGTTAAATCATACCTAGATTCTTGTGTTCACTTCCAATATCATCATTTCATCTTACATCAAATAAATTATGAATTAAATTGTACCATAAGTACATCATGTTCATTTTACCATAAAAATATTCATTACATTATCATCCATCAAACATCATATGCATACATCATTTACCATTCATACATTTTATCTCATTATTCTCATTACATCCATCCATTATCATTCATCATAAGATCATCATTTTTATCATCATTGCATTTTAAAATAAAAAGCATTTATCCATCCATCCATACATTTACATCACATTATACATCCATATATCATATATTCTAAAAATACATTTATCATTGAATCATTACATAAAATAAAAAAACATTTATCATTACATCATCACATTTGAAATATAGATCATCACATATTGCATAGATCAACATAATAAATGCATCCATCAAATAGAAATCATAAACCATCATAAAATCACATCAACTGCATCTCATATATATATATATATCATCAGTGTCAAGTATACAATGAAGTTTGAAAATAAAGATACATCATCAAAAATGAGGTACATTGTAATATACATCATGTCTCAAAAAGAAGAATCTCAATAGCATCTAGGATCTGCTAATGCCAGACTGTGCAGGCCCAACAGGGCCAGTACCACCACCACCCCCAGAAGAACCAGGATCTTCAAGATATCTACATGGAGGCTGCGTCACCCCCTCACTCACTATCTGTATATGCATCCACCCAGATCTCGACGGGGCATAATTGACTCTACGATCAGCAGGCACTGCATCATGATACCTGTCTCTATAAAAAATTTCCTCTCGACAAGCCCGCAGAACCTCTCTCATGTAGTCTCCCACCGAGGTACCATCGGCAACTCTCTGTAAGGTCTTCACAGTCTCCTGTGCCCTCTCGGCAATCTGTCGAGCACTGTCTTACTCAGCTGTCAAAGTAGCAACCTGTGTCTGCATAGCGGCCAACTATCTTTGAACCTGCACTAAACCCTAAGCATGAGCCTAAGCCTAGGCCTACATCTGAGTCTGGCTCTGAACGAGCAAACCCCAAGCTTGTACCAACTGCCCCTGCAATGTCTAGACCTATGTTTGGAGACTGGCAATCTGTCTTTGATAGTCCATTGGTGGTATTGTCACTGCTCGCCTCTTGCGAGGCCTACTGGATGATGGACCACTACTGACTAGCCCTATCCCTCTATCCCCTCCACTGCCACCATCATTTTCATCACTGCTCCTATCATCACCACCCCTCTCCATGCTACCACTTGATGGAGTACCACCCTCACTCTCTGCAGAACCCTCGGCCACATCCTCCTCTACCAGTAACGGTGTTGGCTCATCTGGAATAGTAATGCAAGAATGTGGGACAAAAGCCAAGAATGCAGTGTACTCCTCTATAACTGGTTCCTCTGCGCATGTCCCAAGGTGATAGCTGCAGTGCCTTGTATCCCTCTACTAAAGCATCATAAGACTAATAGGGCCCACAATCTGGAATATCACTTCGCCACCTAGCATAGTGAGCTACCCTCTATGCCATACACTGAATGATGCCATATTGTCTGTACACTCAACACAGCAAAAATATCTCTAAAACAAAACATGTTCTATTGATCAGATACATAGAATCACAAAGGTATCCCAACACTGCATCATCCTCATCCCACTGCTCACAGTCTAAGTATGGACGCCAAGTAACAATCTTTGTGTCATCAAAAACTCGCCTCCAGTGCTCTAACTTACCCATTCGGGCCTAAGTAAGCCGACCTATGTATCTAAAAACATAGGGTCTGCTTGTTGGTCTATCTACCACTAGAAATGGTTGAGCATTAGAGAAATGCTCCCATTCCCACACCTGTAACAAGGTCATCCTTGATGATAAGTTGCATGCCCCTAGGTACACCACTGAGTGAAGATCATGATAAAGATGTGCCAGCATGCACATCCCCCATGCATATCTAGTACCATGTACCATCATGATCTCTAAGGTCCTGCCCCAACCCACGAGGAATCCCTTTGACCTGCGATCAAGGAAAACGAAACCTCCAATAAATCCAGCAAGCACTACTAGTAGTGTCGTATATGAATCAACGATCCTCCTCCATCGGATGCTCGGACCCTCAATATCTTGATCTTGGAATACTCTGTGAAGAGCATCTCTACTACCAACCCCATGAGAATCATACGCTACAATCTCCCCCATGAACAAAATGCACAAAATTTGCCACACATCCTCAGGTGTGACCGTCATCTTGCCAATGGGTAGATGAAAGGTGTTGTGGTCACTATTCCACCTCTCAGCCAAAGCAGTCAACAGACCTCGATTAATCCTAATCTGGGGCATATCGAGCAAACTAGTCAGGCCGCATCAGCCTATAATCTGAAGCTCATCTAGTGTTAGATGAGGTATCAAGTCTGTGGTCCAAGGAAACCTCTCTGGCATTTGAAGAGTACCCAAATCCTCCTATCATCATAATGAAAAATCCACAATCAATGAACTATGTCAAGAAATCAAAAGTCATTCTACTATCAAGTCTATTCCAAAAATTTGGTATGAATTTTTGATCAAAATTCATGGGTGAACATCAACAAACCTCACCTATCATGAGGTTCATCAAACATTATCTAATCTCGCCTATCATGAGATTTATCAAATATTGAATCATTTCCTTGCCTATCATGAGGATCATCACAAATAAGATTTCTTCTCGCCTATCATGAGAATTAGTCTTATTTAAATCATCAAACTCCAATATAAAGAATTTGGATTATCAATCATACCAATCCGAAGAATGGACATGATCAGAATTGACGAAATCAAGGTTACCTAAGTCAATATCTCCAATTCTGACATGAAAGCGCTAAATCAGGCTCCCAAAGCGCTAAATCCCAAAAGCATTACTTTATCGGTCAAAAGTGCTAAATCAAGCACCCAAAGTGCTAAATCCCAAAAGCGCTAATTTATCAGTCAAAAGCTCTAAATCAGGCACCCAAAGCACTAAATCTTGAAAGCGCTACTTCAACACTCTGATGCGCTATAACAGGCATCTGAAACGCTATTTTATCCTAAGCATTTTTTTACCATATCAAAGCGCTAAAACAATCCATCAAAGTGCCGCTTCACCAAAAGCACTAGAACAGACCATGAAAGTGCTAATCAACCAAATCAAAGCGCTAAAATCTGGCATCATAGCGCTAAAATTCGCTACCTAAGCGTTATATCATCGAAAGCACTACATTATCCTATGGTAGCGCTAGAGAATTTAACGCAAGCGCTAAAACTCAAAGCGCTAATCTACCTATTGAAAGTGCTACACTGAAGTGAAAGCGCTACAACACGGCTTGAAAGTGCTAAACTAGGAAAAAACCGCCTAAAGTGATAAAATGCATAAAAAATAGAATTTCATGAAAAAAGAGGAGGATAAGGCGTAAATACCGAAGGTCCATACGCAGTTGGTCATCGGTGATGCTGAATGCACTCGAAATGGTGAGTGCGGTAAGGGATTGGCATCCTACTCCAGTTGGCTGAAATGTCTCTATCAAAGGATTTTTCAAACTCAAAAGTGCAAATGACTTTGAAAATGACCTTTTGGACTATATATAACTTTTGGAAAGGGATTTTTCAGCGGTTTTATCATATTTTGATTAATTTTAACCATGAAATTAATTAAAATTCATCTGTGGGCTATATTTCTTCATCATTTTTTTGGGAGATAAATCATTTCATCTTCGTATCTTCATCAAATCATCAGAAAATCATAAAAATTTCAAAAAAATCCAAAAATTATCAAATCATTAATTTATCTCCCAAGGGGGCATATTATCAACAATCATTTTAAAATCAATGTACGGGGCATGTCTCAGGCATACAAAATCATTTTTTTTATCCTGGCAGTAGCAGCAAAAAATTTCTTCGAAGCAACGTGTAAACACATCACTTTGAAGAGGGGCAAAATCTATACAACTAAAATTGGTCTGGAGCATCCGATTAATTAAATACAAAGTATTTGACTAATTATCCTAAATTCCTCTTCTGTTTGAATAAATAGAAATATTTATTTATATAGTTCACATTTAAATTCATCTTAATTAAATAAACAAAATCAAATACTTTGTTTGATTTAATTATCATTTTCCTATTTTATTCTATCACATCAATCTTAAATTAATTAAATAAAGATTAAAACACTTTATTGATTAATTGCCATATTTTTCTGTCTAATTTACTAAACAACTTCTATAGTTCGTTTTATTAAATTATTTATCCCTCTTTTGCTAATTTAAATAAATCAAAATATTTGAATTAAAACATAAATAATATTCCATTTATATTTCCTCAAAAATGAATTAGATATCCTATGTCTAATTTATGTCTAAATTATGTCAAAAATAATGCTTTGAAACTTCACAGGAAGTTTTGGAGACAAATTGGAGACAAATTCCAAATTCTTCTCTCAATCCTCCTCCATCAATCTTTCCTCTTCTCTTGTCTGGTGTTTTCATGGGTAGAAACAATCACCAAAATTCTCTTAATCTCCTCCATCTTTCACCATTCAATCCTCCAGATTGAATCCAAGCCTCTCAATGCCATCCCTATGCATTTCTACAGCCAGGAAATCTATAAATACAACCTCATTAAACCAAGAAAAGGAACCATATAATCTAACTCATGCACTCTTACTCTACAAGAATTCAAGCATCAAACATCAAGCATCCAGAAATCAAGCTTTCATATCATGGCTACCTCCTATAGCTACATTTATCTATTTCCATGTCAATTCATGCTAGTTTAGTTTCTTTATCATCTAGTATTATCATATTAAGCTCCATATCATTGCATTAGCATCCATCTCATTCTTTGAATTTTCATTTTAAAAATCATAGTGCACTCATGGTCTGAGAGAAACAGTGGTTTAATAAATCTTTGGAGATAGAGAACAATATGACGCTTTCAGTAGATTATTGCTTTGATTTGATTCGTTCAACTTTGTCTTTGATATAATGTCGTATTAAGAAGTGTGTTTTGTGCTTTACACCTTATCCACGCTTACACTAAGTGTACTTCCATGTGTTTTTCTTCATAAGATCCAAACTGTCAATCTCCAACTTATTTCTTCATCTTGAGCCATAGCACCTTATATTGGCAAGAGGATATTCTATTTTTTGCTATTTCTCCCCTTAAGCCAATGCCTAGGTTCAATTTTTGAGAGAATTATCTACAACAAAGGGTGGTACAAATTTATTTGTAGTTTCTAATTCTTTCTTGTCCTCGGGATCTTCTTTCTTCCTCCAGATCTTTTACATTTCCTTCTTTACTTTTGTCTGATCAATCTTTGTGATTGGATCATTTCTCTTTTCAATATTTGTCTTCCTTATGTTTCTGTAGAAACAAGCAATATGTCTAGGTTTATTACAATTGTGACATACAACATTCCCCTGAGATTTATTCTTTTCATTCATTTTGTATTTGAATTAGTTAGCCTTGTGTCCAAATCCATAGCATGTATAACATTAGTCATTAAAATATTGAAACATTCTACCATGGTTATATGTATTCCTTATTTCATTTCTACATCCACTTGCTCTATGTCCAAACTTCTTTCATGTAAAGCATTGACCAGTAAAGGATGAAACATTTTGATTCATTTTACTTCTACATTCTATTTCTTTATGTCCAAACTTATTATAGAAATAACATATACCATTGAAGGATGAGTACCTTTGAGGATTTGGTTGTCTGATAGGAGGTCTTCTTGCATTATTTATTTGATTTTGGTACTTGCCATTATTCTTCTTATCTTCAATATTCTCCAATTCACTAATCTTCTTTGCATCTACTTTTGAACTTTAACCTTTCTCAAGTCCCAAACCAAATTTGTCTTTAGATCCTTTCTAACCTGCAAATAACTCATCAAGCATTGTAGAACTTGTCTTGAACTTATCTTGATGAATTCTTTCTTTCTCCAAATATTTTTTTAGATTTACCACTTCTTGTTCAAACCTCATGCATTCATCCGATTTGTTCTTCACTATTGCATTCAAACATTCTTCAATTATTTTATTTTCTTCCACTTATACTTTTAGTTTGATGATATTCTCATTCACTTGTTTCAATTGTTCATTTACCTTCCTATGTCTTTCTCTGAACCTTTTGATTTTCTCTCTCAATTTATTGATGCATTCATTAGCTTCATTGATATTTTCCTTCAAATCTTTGTTTTCACCTTCAACTTTGTCAAGATTTTCAAGAGAAACTTTGAGTTATCCATCCTTTTCAAGTATGCAATCTTTTTAGAGTATCCATTGGTAGGGATATCATCCATGTGTTCAATTTTCAAGATCTTCCCAAAGAGGTCAAGCTCCTTCAAGGGAACCAAGCTCTTATACCAATTTTTGAACACCTAGAATACTAAGAGGAGGGGTGAATAAGTATTCTACAAAACCATTTGATTACA
The DNA here is from genome assembly GCA_007115665.2 of Sequoiadendron giganteum. NCBI lineage: Eukaryota > Viridiplantae > Streptophyta > Pinopsida > Cupressales > Cupressaceae > Sequoiadendron > Sequoiadendron giganteum. The sequence continues at coordinate 193,927,051 of CM021108.1, forward strand.
AACCATCCAATTATCACAACATACTCGGCAATTAACATAAATGAAAGCATAAACATCCCATAGCACATATAACACATGAACACCATGATTTTTATGTGGAAAACCAAAAGTGGGAAAAACCATGGTGAGCATTAGCTCACAATATATTATGACTAGTCACAAAGTATTATAGAAAGGCTCACTTCCAAGTGGACTCACTATCCAACTAAACTCATTGTTCATGGAGAAAATAAAGATAAACAAAGTGGCTACAAAACCAATATTTGAACTGATACAAATCAATCTATCATATGTTGAATTAAGTTCCTTTGAATCTCAAAACCCTGATACAAAACACTTCACCTGATATAGAATACAAATTTATACTCAAAATTATGTTCGCACAACCTTTCCTCAATTCTCTGCAAAATTTCACTTTTCTTCTTGTATTTGGATCACATCTCTATCAAATCATCATTTTCACAAATGAAAAATGATCTTCTATATATATTAACACCTTTGTAAACATTAATTAGGTTGGCCTAATTAGATGTCACCCAAGGTAATGCAAAATGTGCCTTGTCGACACCCAATTCAAATTAAATTACCTTCGTGCCACAACACATGATATAGGTTAGCATGGACCTATAATAACTCCTTAAGTTTTCATCACACAATTAAACTCCACAACCCTTTACATATTTTAGGTTAGACAAGCATATGACCTAAAATCAAAATACTTCAACTGATCACCAATCACAGGAAACTTGGATTTCAAAATATCATGCCAACTAAAAATCTCAATGCAAAGACACTTATAAACATTCTCCCAAAACCACAAGTCCTAACACAAATTTGCAGAGGAGCACAGACCAAATAGGTCATACTCATTACATAGAAAAATTGAGAAAACCTTATATACTAAACTTTTGTCACTCGCAACTTTTGAACCATTTGTCCAGACCAATTGAAATTATGAGTTCAAGTTCTACTAACATCCTTAAACAACATATTAAAATCGTAGAAGTAGATTTTTATGTGCGATGGAATGCGGACCAATCTACCAAAGGGCGTTGAGAGCAAAAACTACCGATGTAGATACATAGTAGAAGTGCTTAACTTTGAATCAATTCCTCTATGCAGAATATTCTCCATATCATTCTGATATCCACCATGTAGTGTTGACATCAATGAAAACACACAAGTTCTTCATTCTTCCAATAGCCTATTTCTAGCATCCACCATATTTAGTTGGCTAGTTCTCTATATGTATCTCTTGATTATAAGTTTTTGATTAACGATAAATAGGTTTTGAAGGAGCCCTAAAACCCTATACAAAAAGAGAAATGGAAACAAAGAAGAATAAATAAGCTTCCCACCAAGAACACCAAAAAAAAAGCTAATTAAAGAACCATCAGCTAAGAACAAAAAGCCACAACAAAAAAAACCAAACTTTTATAGAATAGAACAAACGGCCATTAGATAAGTTTCTTTAGCATTATTTCAACTTCCAGGTTCTTAGAAATTACCCTATCATGCATTTCCATGACCTCCTCCACCTCCTACCTCGGCACCATTTTAGACTTCTTAGTTTTTCTTCAAGTGTGTACACTCAGCCCCATGCCCAAGTTTGTGATCTACAACTCCTTATCAGCACTCTCCCCCACCTCTTTGTTTGCCAACTCACTAAACATAGATCTACCAATCCACTCCTTTGCCTTCTCATTCAAAACCACAAGAGCTTTAGCTGAGGATTCCAATTTTTCCTTGTTCATATTAATGATCATGTCCAATTCTTTACGCATTAGCTAATAGTTCCTTTCCAACAAAGATAGCCTCAAGCCATAATCCTTCTTCAAATTGGCCATGTCTTCCACCAAAAGGCCCACATTAGAGTTCAGAGATTTAGCCAATCTGAAAAATAGAACCCTTCTCCTTAAGACTTCTAAGATTGGATATATTGTAATAGGTAATTTATCATGTTTGTTATGCAGTTCATGAACCTCCTAAACCAGCCACATAAGAAGATTAAAATAAATTTCACCCCCTTCCTTAACCAAATCTGAGGCTTGCAAGTAGTCCATGGCAACCTAGAATAAACCTCTCCCCTGATGGGATCTCATAGGAGGCTCATCATCTTGAACATCTTTTGGAAAAATCAACTTTGGACTTACCCTTGTCTTTAGAAGCCAAAGCATGAATAGACTCATCTACATCGACCACAATATTCACATTTCCAACAACAAGGGTCCCTCTACCAACGCCATAACCCAGGTCCACATTTTTTAAATTTTCCACCACACCAACCTGATTGGCCCCTAAAACCTCTAGAAGCTTATCAGCATCATCCTTATAGCACACCGGCCCCTAAATTTTAGCCTTCTTCCCACTGTCATTTCCCTCCTCAACTTCTTCACCACAATCCTCTTGAGTTTTGTGCTTAATGCATGGGTTGGAGGATTTTACCTTTTTTGTAGATGGTTTCTTCCCACCAAAAGGAGTATAGTCCAATTCAATGTGGAACCCATCTGACCATGCCTCAGACTCCTCAATTTTCATCCCCTCACTCTCAGCCACCTCCTCTATCTGGAAATTCCCACTCCCCTTCTTCTTCTTCTTCGAATTGACAAAATCAATAGAACGAGAGGCTTCAATAACACAGTTATCCTTAATATGGTCCACAATAAGCAACATTAAACCCTCATGTAAGGGTTTCTCGATCTCTTTCTGAAATTCATAATCCCCTCTTCTAATGAAAGCAACAGATAGAATGGGAAAGAGATGAGCTTACTGTGATGAAAATGATTGAGCATCACATAGTGATGACCATACAAGTTCAAATACCTACCATCCAAGGTGAAGTAACACATTGGCACCATAACAACCTCCCACTAGATAGGTTTAATCTTGGACCTATCATATCCACCATAGTCAAGCCTCACCATTTTGGCCCTCTCTCTGTCCCAGAGAAAATTAATCTAGGTACCCTGGAAAATTTTTATCCCTGTAAAAATTTCTACCTTCGATTGACATCCCAGTTACCTTTGTGATGAATTCCTCACTATTAGTGGTTTCTCTGTTGAACATGCTTAGGACTCAGCCATGTCAGGCATCAACAAACTCTTTGGAAACACTTGTTTTAAATCCATGCAATCTCTCCATGAAAGGGGTAACCCTTCCCTTTAGCAAGATTTCACACACATCATAATTAGCCTTGAATTCATCACAAAAAACTAGCTATGTTCTACACCTCTCCCCACCCATCATTGAATGTAAATACTTCATAGATGTAGAGAGACAACCAAAAAATGCAAGAAAACACCAAGGCGGGAAGAAGAAAAGCACCCAAAAAGTGTGTGTGCCTTCCAAGTGCAGTATTGAAGACAATAATGATAAGGAGCCTCCTGCATTTACAATTTGGATGCCCAAAAATTTCAAATATCTTCACAAGTATGAAGTTTCTAATCAACTAGAGATGGGCATGATTACCACACAAGCCTTTAGACAAGGGGACGGATTCCTCCAACAAGCTAGGATTTGTCATTATTAAGAAAATTAATTGAATCAATGGGCAAGTTATCGTTAGCCTCTCATAATTTAGCTGACGTCATGCCAAGATTCATCATCCAATCAGCCACATCATTTGCCTCACGAAAGGCATGGGAGATATACACCTCATTAAACTCATACAAGAAAGAACGAGCATCCAAAATAAAGGTTTCAATAGTTCAGGAAGGAGGAGAACAATTCCTAAGTGAGTTAATTATATTTAGGGAGTCCCCTTCAACCCATAGTTTTGAGATCCCATTCTCCCTAGCCAACTTGATGGCATGATAGGCTACTGCCTATTCTAATTTAATCATTATCACTTTATTGATTTATTTACATAAAACATATTTTCAATCTCATAGATACGGTGTCTTCTTGCTTGTCTCATGTGGCTCAATCTCTAGTACTATAATTCTACCCAAAGATCTTGGTTAATCTTACATGGTATCAAAGTCATTCTAGAATTTGATTGTTGGTTCATTTATTTTTTGTGAGTTATTGTTTTTAAATACTATTTCATGCATACTTTGGTGGTTATAGAGACCTAAAAATGACAAATGGATTTTTTTCTTGTCATGTTGTCTTTATTCTTATCATTTATTCAATCTATAATTAATTAAATAATTTTTAATTATTTAGTTAAGCTAATATTTCCCTCTTTTTCATCCATAATAATTAAATATTTTTTTATTATTTAATTATCTTAACTTTTTTCATTGTATCTATATTAATTAAATATTTTTGAAATATTTAATTAGTTTATCATTATAGACATGGAAAATATATCGACACATTTGATCCTGATTACTAACACCGTTTCATTCTAAATCATACTCTTCGTTGGTGTTTAAAATCCATATAGAGATTACAGGTATCTAAGAGGTGGCCAACCCCTATCAAGGATAACTACAATCACTAATGGCCAACTAACGAGAGTCAGTTGAGGACTGACTTCTCCTACGCTTTTGGCTCTGTAGGACCAAGGTGGGTAAACCTAAACGTGTTCATATGAATGCCTCATGACAAGTAAGAACACTTCCCACATACAGATCACAATTTCTACACACTCAGAGGGATAGTTATCATTTCATGGTATTGGCAGACCAGAGAATGATTACCAGTGCCAAAGAGCAATGGAATTGATCCACTTATTTATTACAATACCTCCTGGAGGAGGACAAGGTTTTAATCAAGTGTTTTATGTTCAGTATTTGGATTTCCCTGCTTAGAGCTTACAGTCTTAAACCAACAAAAGGATACAAACATTTTCCAGTGCCTCATCTATTGGGCAATGGAGTCATACAGAATAAAATCCCAATACGATGAACCTATCTTCATATAGCATTACTATCATGAGATATTTTAGTACACTAACACAATACTTCTTCAAAAATCCTGAGCATATACAACCATGAACATGTAATTGACTCTTCAAGCATTTGATTAACTTCTTAAGCTAAAGCAAGAAAATTAATTACACTTTCAGTTAATTATTGAAACTGAAAGGAGGAACCCTTGATAACTCCATTCATAATCCATGGCACACACACAGGAGAGTAAACCATCTTAATTTTATAGATTTATTTTGATATCAGTAATTAAAAAAGAATATCATACTAATCTGTATACAAATCCCACCCAGGATTATTTCTTGAACAAAATATTCATAACATTTCAACCATAAGATGGACTGTACAAACTTCCAAGCTTCAAACCCAAAATTTTCTTCACACCCACAATGAGCCATGAAATCTCCTTTATACAATAAGAGAGCAACAAGCATTAGGCTACATTGTGATACAAAATTGAATTTCAACTCAAAGTGAAATTCAAATTTACATTCCTTATCATTAGATGACATTGTGCATGATCGAAGGAATCAAAAACGGTTACAAAATAACTAGTTGGAAAATAAAATTTTGTGCAAAGCACATGCACATCCACATCCACTCCCATACGATGAAACAATAGGAGAAAACATGTCCAACAAACCCACCGTCGGTAACCATCAAGAAAACACACGGCCCCGGTACAAGGGACTGCTTCGATTCCGCGCCTGTGACAGCGACGAAACCACATCTTCCTTATCAGCCCTACGAGCATCACCCCTAATAGCTGAAGCTGGTACCAACACGGTCATCGACTCAACTACCATGGCCTCCTCATTCGCTCCAATGATTTCAGTCAGAGTGGCCAAGTAATACCTGTAGTCCGAGTCGATATCAGATTCATCTGAATCCAATATGATCACCGGGGACGAAAAGTGCATTGGCTTCTTTCCAATATTTCTTGTAGCACCCTCGGGCGATACGGGCGTAATAGGCTCAATCATGACTGGCAACCCATGGGATCCCAGCCTTGCACTCCTGTGCTTAATTGGTTTACCCATGAAAGAAACAGAGGTCTGCCACACACAAGAGAAGAAACTTTCTTGTACACAGATACAAGAAGATACAATGCTGATTGCATACAACTCATTAAGCATTTATAGAATAGCCCAGCATGCAGGGTACGATTACTTGAAAGCAATTCAAGCATTCAAACAATTAGTGACCCAGATAACTATGAATACTCCAACAAGATGGCACTGTTTGCACGCTAGAGACAATCAGGTGGATATCCTCTGGAGAAGGAAAACCCATGCCACTAATGACACGAGAAAAGGCCAAGCAATGTATGCCATGCGGACAACTCACACACCCCCTGCTTGAAATTGAACCGTCGATTCGGACCACATTGTGACAAAACAGAGGGCAGAGATTAATACCACGGATGTTGACAATCCATCTCAGCACCCTCAGAAAACATTCCCAATCAAAATCCTCAGAACAGTAGATTTGAACCACACAAGGGACCCACCTAGTCCCACTTGCAGGAAAAGAGAACCCACATGCCATGTCCTTGCAGTCCTCGCAATACCCTCCCTAATATTTACTTTGCTCGTGCGAGGTGTGTGAGAAACCATAATTAACCCTGTTATTAATGGCCATCACCAGTGAAAAGACGGCCCCACATCATATCCAACACCTCAAGAAGAGAACCCACGCATCCGTTCATGCCAGATGGCAACATCTCGCAAGCCTCGCAGCGTTTCCCGTGACGTAAGCACAAACCTTGCGAGGTGTGTGATGAACGGTCAAGATCCATCCCAGCGATCGGATGACTCATCAGAATTCAGATAAAACATTGAAGTGGGGGCCCGCATTGAAATTCCCAGCAGTGTAGAACATAAGTCATCATGCCAAAAGATCGGCGAATTAGGTGAACGTGGCTGGAAAAGCACGACCTGAGAGGAATAAAACCTCACTTAAGTGACCAGTTCTCCCTGGCGATAGGTCACCATTGAAACATAACAAGAGGTGCACTTCAGAAGGTCGATAATCAAAGTTACCATAAGTAACTTTGGAACCCTAAAACCCCAACCCAATTCTCCTAGAAAATTAAAGTCCCATCACTCTCAGCTTATCATCACTCTTCATCCATTAATTAAATAAATTATTATTTATCTAATTAAGTCATTCTCCCATGTTGTATAAATTAATTAATTTAATTTAATTAACCCTCATGTCTCTCTTTAATAAAATAATTCATTTTATTTAAATTAAACTCTAAATTCATCTTGTTAAATTGAATAAATTAAAACCTTATTTAATTTAATCTAACATTGTCCCCTTTAGTTAAATAAATCAAAACATTTATTTAATTAAACCCTTCCTCTCAATTTGATTTAAATCAATGCATAAATTTAAGTCAAAATTGTCACATCTCCTAATCTCTCATTAAATTAATTAACCTATGATTAATTTAATCCTAAACTATGTCACATCCTCTAGAGAATGCAACTTGCACAATAAATCAATTACTTTGATTTATTAAATTGCCTATTTTCTCTCAACATTGCATAATAGAGAATATTCCCTCAAATTCGAATTCCAAAGAATTCAATCCTCTTACATGTCCTTGGCCTTGAGCTAAGTGACATTTACTCAATTTCCCTTCCCTCTAAACATGTCACTTTCAAATTATAAATTTGAATCTCATAGCATTTATCATGCACATTGACCAAAATGTGCTCATTCCCCCTCCAATCACATGTGGACAAGTGGTCTTCTCTCATTATTTCGTCTTTTGTCCCACATTCACCCAAATCCTTCAATATTCCATTCTTCAAATCTATAAATAGATGCCCCCTCTATTGCAATATCATCCACAATCATCCACAATTTGAATGCAAAGTTATTATCTTCACATTAGAGCAATTTCGTATCATTTCTTGAGCATTTTCCATCACCATAGATAGGTTATTGCAGGTTTTCTCAAGGAATCACATTTCTTCACCATCAAGTGGATAAAATCATCAAAGCTTACAAAGGAGTTGGGAAAGGGCCAATTTCTAAACACAATTGGCACCAATTCCCCCATGGGACTAATAGGTTGTTCATTAAAATAGGATTCATTTACTTTCATTTGTATTGTTCTTCATTTTATTCCTATGTTAATGTTTCAATCTAATTTTATGGGGAATTCTTGTCTTATCTTGCATTTCAATATAATAATGCGCTTGTTTTCCATGTTTTTGCAGGTCTAGGATTGGGGTTCACAATCATTTTCCCTCCAACATTAATTAAAATCAAATTTATTTAAATTAACTAATGAGTCCAATTAATGGCGCAATTTTGATAGGGTTTATCATATATTTTTTCTTGATACTATAGAATATGGCACTTGGTTATTGACACTCTCCATGTTATTTCCTTAAATCCATAAACCTTAGGCATAAACCTATCCTTGTGAATTTTAATGATATTAGAACGATTTGTGATTAATCTATGTTAATTTTACATGTGGTTGAATGGATGTTACTTTAAGGTATGTAATTATGGATATACATTTGTCTTGTGCATGCTAAATTTATAATGCAGGTTCAGATTTAGATGTAGAAATAAATGGAGCTTGCAATGTGGAAGGAGTTCATGCTAGTTGCTCAGTTGCTGAAAAATTCAAGTAGAGATGGACATTGAAGAATTCAAGCGGTTGGAAACTTTTAGCTCGTGTGTAAGTTAACCTTAATGGCCATGTCTATTAGTTGAGTAGATTTAGGAGATGTTGTTATGATGGATTCTTGTCGAAGCAAGTTTGGTTTGACCGAATCTTATGCATGCATAACCTCCTTCCTCTTTTTCATGCTTTCAATAAGTGGCATCCTCATAATTTGTTGGAGTTGATTGCCTTGATAGTTAAGTTAGAATTTTTTCCTCTATAAATAATGGTCAGATTCTCCTCCTCAAGAGGTCGAACATTCTAAGAATTGTACTTGCATTTTTAGTTTTCAATAAATGTAGTTATGTTGCTTCTACATTGTAATCATGTTTTTCAATATTCATAAAATGATATTTTAGTTTGTTGCATTTGAGTTAGTAATGGGAAAACTCATTCAAGGGGGCCCACTTGGTGAGAATTCCATCCTTTCAGTTTAGTAGTTACTTTTTTGTTCAACAATTAGTTACAATCTTAGCAATTGATTGTTCCTACAGCCACTAGAACCCTGTTTTGTGCATGTTCTTGCAGCCACGACATACAAAGTAAATTATTGTCTGTTTACTGAGACTTATGTTTCTGTAATTCATTTCGGTGTAGTTTAGTGGTTGGTTTATGTTCAATACTTATGTTGTTTCCTTTCAAGCATCTTACTTTCAGTATTACTTCCTTTCTAAGTTATAGGATAAACATAGCTACAATGGAATCCTAGTGAATATACATTGTTGACCCATTTCAAGTTCACATCCCTAGGTTGATAATGAAATGAACCTCCATGATGAGCAAGATAGATACTTCGTGCAGATACTTAATCTTCAAGTTATAGCTTTGAGGGCTTAGTTATTGAACCATTAAAGGAGGCTAACATTAACTTTACTTAATTATTGTGTTATTAACTATGTTGGTGACACTATTTATAAGAAATTTACCATAGAGTATGTCTTCAAAATAAATAGTGTAGGTTCTCTTACATGGATGGTGTAATAATTTAAAAATAGATATCTTCTATGTTGTTTAATCAAAATCCAAAATATAAAAGTAGCTCCTGAAGAATCAATGTGGCTTTGAAAATTAATGAAATTTTTTGATTGGATACTTGTAAAAGTACCACTTGACTATATGATAACTAGCTTTATTTTACTCTTACCAAAGAATCTCATTTCCAAAAGAGAGAAAATCATACTGAAGATCATGGGAACCTCACTCAAGTGAAATTATTCCATCATTAAAAAATTATATGGTTCTATTCAAGTGATATTATGTTATAGTCAAGAATAATTATATTGGAGTCTTAGTTATCACATACCAAAACCTTTGTACAGTAATTAGATTTAAGGTGATGCCATTCAAGGGGACTGTCCATCTCTATGACACCGCCTAGTGGCTAAATCCTAGATGTAATACATAATGGATATAACATAATACCTTTAGGAATTATATGCTCTAAATTTAATTTAATGTTTGGTCATAAGGAGTTGACATTGAGGGGGAGTGTGCATAAAAATGGCACCTCTATACATAATACCTCAACCGTAAAATAATACATATAGGAATGTTAACACCTTGGGATGGATAAATCCTTGGACATAAGACCTAAGAGGCATAGCATAAGACCTTGAGGCCTTATATTAAGTCCTATGATCACATTATATGTATAAGTTCTACAAGAATCTATTAAATTTTATCTCTCTGTAAATCTTCCACTTATGAAAGAATTGTATTAACTCTTACTTGTACATTGTATTAAGTCCTACAACCACTATAAAATGAACCTAGAGTGTGGCTGATTTGAGGAGACTCGGGCTCCAATATAAATATTTATAAGACCTCGTAAATCATTTTTAAAACATTAGGATTATAAATTATGACAATATGACTTTCATGTAGTTCAAAATGCATGGTTTTCATGTTGTGTCCCTATTTATCACTGTCAAAGAAGACCAATGTTATTGGGGTACTTCATTTTTTATTTTATAAAAATTGACATGTGATGCCTCCTACTAAAATTAAGGGGGGTGTTAAAACATAGTGTTATTAGGGTTCATTAACATTATAACATTTATATATTGTTCTAATATAAGGTTATAAAATTTTATATAGTATATGCTTTATTATGCATATTTCATATAAAATAATTATAATATAATCTATTAGATTATTAATTATTTATGAATGGGGTTGTTGAATAGGTGTTACTAATACCCCTTCATTTATTTTTCCCCCCTTTCTCCTATATTTAAGAAGGTTCACTCTCATTTGAGAGTGTTGGAATTTGGAGATTTGTAGTGAATTATATTACTATGCACATGGGGTATTATTGGTCATGTGGAAGTATGTAGAGGATTGTCCCCAAGTTTGGTCTATATTATAATAGACCATTTTTGTAATTATTTTAATAAAATGATGTTTTATGGGGGTTTTTTAACTTAAAAATGTTTTCATCATCTATTTATTGTGTAATGTGTAAAATGTATGCTTGTATAATTCTCATTTTATTTTTTTTATATTTTTTTTATAATGATTAGTATCCTAAGATCCTAATTTCTAACACTTTCCTTTAGGGATTTAGGGACTTAAAACTCTATGCACTAATATAATGAATGTTTTTGTGTTAGTGTATTATCCTTGAACATAGTTGACTTCTAAGTGGGTTCAAGAAAATTGTAGAAGAAAAATATGGAAGGAAATAGAGGCTAATGATAGTCTATTTTAGAGAAGAGTCAAAACTAGCAAGGAAATAATACTCCTTAATTATGTTTAGTGGAACCTCACACCTACTATGATGATGATTGAGCGGAATAGTTGCTTCACTTATTCTATTTGTTAATTCCAAGAGGGTTTTTGGTGGTTACATAGATATTTTTGGTGAAATTATTTTTCTCATTTACTTTTACTATGATCAAGGTGATAGCACAATTCTTTATCCCACTTTTAATTTTGAGGCCACAAGAAATATTTTATTAAATTGATCATGTGATGTGAATTATAACAAACAGCCAATAATTTTTTTATTTAAAGAAGTGTATGATATATAGAGATATAAATAACAAACAACATAGTTGTAGCAGAGGAAGTTGCAGCTTAGAGAGAACAAATAAAACTATTGAGTTACAAACACAACACTCCATAATGATTCTTACTCTTTGAATAAGAATTCATGACCCTGAAAAAAATTATATTACTATTTGTAGGCAGCATGAAAGAGATAATAGAAGCCCGAAAAATCAAAATAAATCAATATGGATGCTACTAACTATGTTGGCATACCAAACCAGCCTTGAGTTTTGTTGCTCAAAACCATTAAAACCATCAAAATAAGGATCTAGAGGCCCACTAGTAGTAAAAGATATTACCATAATTATTGCAATAAACTTCACATTGGAATTGTAACATCTCCTTAGATAATGAATCTCTCTATTTCCCAACTCTGTAGTGCCTAACCCTCTGTGTAGTTTGATTTCCAAGTGAGAAATCTTTGTCTCTAACTCCATTGACCTCATTGAAAACTAAAGTTGAGTCTTGAACAACCTCCATCGTGCCTTTGATCTTCCATGATAAAAAATGACATGAAAATGAATTATAAGATCCTATTTTTTCTCTTCAAGAGAGATATTAGCCCATCTATTTGGTAATTTCTCAAGCTGGAGGGACACATTGGCACAAATTATTTGGAATTCAATTTGGAACAAGTGGATGGAGTTGGAAAAACAACAAAAAAATGCAGTTTCTAAATGAAATTCAACATCACATGCCTGCAAGTGTGAGAGGGAGTACCAAGGAATTTAGAGGCACCCAGGAGAGTAGCTTTCCAAGTCCATATTTTAGGGAATAAGGTTGGCAGTGAGGTGAAGAGTGAGTTCCATAATTTACGGGCATGAGTGAAAAACCAATATGCATGTTTTATGAACTCCATTTTAGCACAAAAGGGACAAGTAGGAAGAGGGGAAACAAACTGAAGATGATTACCAATGGAAAGCTTAACATGGAGGAATTTTCAAGTGAGGAACTAAGACTAAGCATTAGCTTTGGACTTCCAACTTTGAAAGCTAAATTTGTTGACCTTACAAAGGCACAATTCCACTTCTCATTAAGGCGGGTTGAGATGATGATCAAGGGTATGATATGTTTATAGATGTTTTTAAGGGGAAAAAATTAGAAGACCATCTCCAATCATTCAAGAAGCTAGCATGATATTCCAATATAATAAACTACGAAGTTCAAGACTAACTAGTTGTTGAATTTCTTGAATTGGCTACTTCTCGAAGGATGAGAGGTGGAAATTTGAGTAAATAATATGCATGATTTCTATTGGAAGGTGGAGGGGTCCCATGAGTCCCTAAAAATATGAATTCCTTTTTTGAAAAGGAACTCTCCTTTGAGACTATTAATAGAACCTAATAGGCTACCATTTTGTTGAACCAACCAATTCCACCAAATAGAAGAATAGGGAAAGCTAAGGCCATGGCTTAGAGATTGATCAAACCAAATGAGATGTTTTGATGTGATTTTCCAAGATTTCCAAATATAATTTAAGGGAAAATATCCATATACTTTGAAAAAATGATCTAGCATCAGCTTTTCTTTCTAGTTTACAATGACCCAAGGCTACCCAGTAGAAGCAGATTGAATGTGATATATCACCAAATTATTTTAGGATGTATCTCCCTCCAAAGATTTGATTATCCATTTGGTAGTAAGGAATATTCCTTGTGTGTAAGGATAAACGATACCTAAGCCTCCTATGTCCTTAGTTTGGATGCAATACTACCAAGATAAAGAAGGTAATCCCTTTTTATGTCCCCATTTGGCCGATAGAAAGTCTCTGATAAGTTGAGTTAATTGGTTGTAGTAGTTTTTGGAGGGAAACCAAAATGATGATATTTAAACATGACTAGCAAGTAAAATTTTGGTTTCCACTTAAATATGATGAGCCATGGATAGAAATATATTAGTCTAGCTCAAGAGTTTGGTTTTGATTTTATTCATAAACCAATTCCACATGTCTTTGATTGAAACTCTGACACTGAATAGAATGCCTAGAAATTTGTCAATTGAACCATGATTTATTTATTTCCATTCAAAATGAATTCAAGCTAGATGGGGGTTAGGGTGAATAATCATTAATTTAGTCTTGTGTGTGGTTATTTTAGACCCATAAATGCCCTAAAATAGGTCCAAGGTATCAATGGTATTATTTACCTCCTTTGTTGTGTTTTAGATAAAAAGCATACTATCATTTGCAAAATGAGAGTTGAGAGCAGTGGTTCTATTTGGTAAGGAAATCCCATGGATAAGTTTATTGTTCTTAGCATGAAGGAGTAAATAACCAAGAGCATCAACGGAGAGGACATAAAGAAAAGGAGAAAGGGGCAGCCTTGGTAGATAGATCTTTGCAAAGGGAATTGAGGGGAAAGGGAACCATTAATAGCTAACCTCGTATTAGCATCAATGAATAACATTTTGATGTGATCATGAGTTTTAGGGCCAAACCCAAGCCATTTCATTATGTTAAGGATGAAGGGCCATATAATTTGATCATAAGCTTTATCAAAGTTCAATTTAACAATAAGAGCATCTTGGGAATTTTTTTGGGCCTATTTAATAGTCTCCCAGGCTACCAAAATATTTTCAAGGATAAATCTTCATCCAAAGAATCTTGTTTGCTCTAGATGCACTATCATTTGGGTAATGGATTTTATTCTACAATCCAAATCTTTAGATATGATTTTATAGGAGGTCTTAAGAAAAGTAATGGGCTACCAACCAACCATGGTGTCTTCCTCCTTTCCTTTAGGAATGATTTTGATAAGGCCATAGTTAATAATGGGTCCCAAAGAACCTATTTCAATTCCTTCAAGATACACATAATACAAGTCTTCATGAATGTAAGGCCACATGGTTTTGTAGAATTCAGCAGGTAGACCATCCATTCTTGGGCTCTTCTCATTAGCCATGTTATCAAGAGCTTCATTGAATTACTCCATGGAGATAGGTTTATCAAGGTAGTTACTATAATCATCAAAAACATTACAAGGAATACATTCAGCCACACTTTCTTCAAAGATGGAAATTAGGGGGTCATATCTTGTTTCATCAATGAAAAACTATTTATAGTACTCCAAAAAGGTTTTCATGATAAAATCCCTTGGTACATGAAATCCTACAAAGACCAATTGTTGCATCTTGTGTACTCAATTGATAAATATACATGTAATTCAAATGACCAAATTAATCACATTAAAGATTTCTCAAGAATCAAAAAGTGTAATGATGGATGATCCTAAAGAAGGATCAAAAACATCACACCTATAAAAATAGGATTTGTGGATCAACATTCCTTGTAGTAATAACCATCATAGGCTCATATAGCTCTCAAATGCCTACATCATGTGGTGTGAACTCAACTATCTTTCCCTCATCATAGTTAAAAATTTGATAGAAGTAAATAAGGTTAGTAGAAATATTTAGCTCCAAAAGTAGCATCATTGATGCACCCATTAGCCAATTATATTGTATCTAATCCCAAAATAGAAATATATGAAGTCTCACTACAATTAAAGAATTGAATGTAAATTACAATAAAATTATACCAATTCCATGAGAGATTTAATGATTAAAAAGTATTACAAACCCTTATGAGATATTTAATGATTAAAAAGTATTAAAAATTCACAATGTAAAATAATATCAAATCATACCCACAAGATAACATTAGATGTACCCTTTCATTAAAAACCTAGCCGTCAAAAGTGCCCACACAACTCAATGTACTGTCTAAATAATAAGATTAAAATACACTTTTAGAATCTCCATGCAAGGCCTCTAAAGTGTCAATTTCACTCCTAAATGTGATTAAGAAAATAAGGACCACATAGCCACACATCCCAACCCATGTTTCCCATAATAAAAAATGCAACTTGCAAGAGATGTTCAATCCAACCAACCCAAATAGCTACTCATGTAATTTCTTTTATTAAATAAACTTTTCCTAAGTGATCCTAGTTTCCTAATTATCCTAAGTGACTATAAAAATAAATATGTATCCTAATTTCCATACCCATAAGTCTCTCCAAGAGTGTATATACCATGTAGTATCCACATCTTAGATTCACCACAAATTATTAATTTATTTTAAATATTATAAATTATACTAGGTGTACAACATGCATTTCCCAACAATAATTACTATTCTTATAAAGTGAACAAAGTAGATCATGTGTGTGTCATTTGGTGAGAAGCACTTGAATCAACTATCAATCCATGTTGTGATGAACCCTGCAAAGCCCATGTAGAACTAGGGAGTGCATATAATTGAATTAGCTTGGCTTGTTCCTTAGTAAAACACTCAAAAAACAACTCAAAGGTGGGAAGCTTAATTTTTTTCCCTAAGGAATCCTTTTTGGAATAAGGAAGATGAGAACACCTAAAATGGACTCTTAAATCTAGATAAAATCATGAAGATACATTTTTTTCTATTTTATCTTATCAACAACCTTTAGAATGTGACAATATCAACTTGAACTTTGTAAGTAATTCTTCAATAAAAGGAAAATATTCTAGATAAAGTCATTTCAAATATACCTCAATTTAAAAAAAATAAAACTCATTAATGGTGCCAAAAAAATCATCAAATTTATCCCACTTTTTCTTAGACGTAGAGCACTCCACAATATGAAACAATAAATTATCATATGGATGCAATCTTATTAACCCCACACCTTCATCTAACTTGGTTCTATGAGTAATTTTTCAAAATCCTTAGTGAATTAAAAATGAATTTTCAACCATTTTTTGTCAAAGTCGCTTATATTGTAGTATCTCTCTCATTTTAGTTTTCATGTGTGATAGTTCTATAGAGTAAGGAACTCGATAGTCCTAGTTTCTAACATGATTAACAACAAAAACCAACAAAAAAAAATAACGAGCACTTAAATCATGCCTAACCCCCTATCCAAAATGTATTAATGTTGCAATTGAAACTCCCCAACAAATGATATTGGGAACTTAAATATAATTTGTACAATTGACAAAGCCTAATTATAACACATTTTTTTATAATAAAAAAATTCCAAATAAAAAATTGGAGGTTAAAAATAGATTCCTTGCAATTTTATAATATTTTTTATTTAAATTACCAATATTTTACTTCATGAAAAATAGTTGTGCTTACCATAGAAAGGGAGGGAAAAAATAGATTCAAATTAAAATTAAAATCAACTAGAGAAGAATCTAAGAAAATCACCTATATCACTATGAAATTTTTGGAAAGAGTTTTCCATTGCCTATAAGAAGTCAAAAATATGACTTTGTGGGTGAATGTTTTGCCTCCCATAAAAATCCCCTCCAAGGGCTAATAAAAGAACACCAAAATAATTATTTGGGAATAATGGACCAGTGTGCTAAGCAATGGTGGTCCATAGGTGGTGTGACCAAAGACAAAGTGGAGTGGAGTAAATTTGGGTCTCCAAAGATGATTTTCTACAATAGAGGTGGTGAATCTAGTGGGTCATGAGAAAAGTGGCTATTATATCTAACTAATAACTCTCAACACAAAAGGAATTACTAACTTATAAAACCCCATGAGCAAGTATTGAACCAAAACTTAAATCCTACCTTGTTTTCTAACACAGTATTTATGTCATTGTGGTACCAGCAATATCATCTATAAATATTAAAAAAAATTGATGCAAGCAACACTATGCTAGCATATGGTAGTACAATGATATAAAAAATAAAAAAATAAAATCACGCCTTAATTCATGTATGCATGATCTAGTCAATAAAATATATCATTGATGCCAAATCTATGTTGTGAATATGCGAGTGTTGTACAATCCTACACATTATACAACTATGTGAAGTGTATAGATTTTGTATGACCAAAAAGTGATGGCCTTACAAAAATAAATTCCAATGAGTGTCACCAAACCCTATTGATCTTATTTTCAACCATGTATATTTGAGCCTTTTAGGCCTAATTGTGAGGTCACATTTGAACCAAGATGCACCATATCAAAAAAAAAAAAATCAAGATCTCCCCAGAAAAGAGAAGAGTCTTGGAAATTTAAAGCTCTAATAACATGTTGAACTTACCAAAAGGAATCACAATAGAAAGAAAACTCACAACACCAAAAAATCTTCAACACAAGAGATACAATAAAAAGCTATATGTCAATAATGGTACAATGCATACAAGATGAATAATGTACAAAAGAATCCTTGTATATATAGGTAAGGGTGAGACATAGGATAGCATAGGATTATGAAAAGTGGCATAAGTAGATGGCTTGAGATAATGCACTTGTAGACACCCCAATTTTGGTCATACACTTTTAAATGAATTAAAATTATAAATTTTAATAATCCCTATCATCATCCCATAATTAATTAAATTAGTGCAAGAACATACCTCACCTATGCAAGCTCCATTTTAGTGCAAGTGTGTACTTGACCCCTGGAGGCACATACTTGCGAAATGAAAAAGCCACTTTAGTGGAGGCACGACATTAGCCAACACAAGCATTGATCCCCAAATGCAAGTCATTCCTAGTGCAAGCACATTTTTATTGAAAGTGTTGATTGGTGGCATGCGAGTGTCATTTTTCTCCACAATAACAATTCTAAGTAAACGCATAGCTCTAAGTGCAAGTGCAGTTTCATGTAAGGGAAGATCCATAATCATGCATGCAAGCGTAGTTTCATGAAACCCTGCCTCCATTTTTTTCCTACTTTTAACCTTATTCTACCTAAATTTATTAACCCTAACTACCCCAAAAAACCTAGGATAGGTCACTCACAGAGTCTCCTACCTCTATTGATTATTGGTACTCATGAACATGCTTCACATGATGCATATGCCATGGTACAAGCATCATATCCTCTTCTCTCACTTTTCTCCTCTTCTTCCAAATTCCAAGGGTGAAAATAACTTTTTTGGGCCCCCTAGGCTTATTTATAGGCCCTTAACCCTAATTTTCCATCTAGGCATGTGGCACATGCACTCTTACCTAGCCAATATCACTCATTTCTTGACCTGCCACCCTATTTCTAACCACCTATCTTCTTATTTTTCTTCTTTGGCATACATCTACTTCCTCTAAACCCATCTTTTTGAGATGTCGCCCGAATTTATTTATTTTATTTTTTTCTAGTTGGTCTCTCAAGGGGGTATCACTTCCTATTCCATCCATCTTGTTATGCCTTGCATACACGCCCCAACTTTTTGCTTGGAAAATTTGGGGACCCCCTCTATTTTATTTCATTTCGTTGGTTTGTTTCATTATGTTTTGCCCTTTGTTGTTCTCATTTTGTCTTTTCCCTCTTCGCTTGTTTCGGTTTTCGTCTCTCATTTTGTATTTTTTGTCATTTTGGTCTTGTCCTAGAGTTGTTCACAACCCCCAGACCTTGCTTGTTTTTCCTTTATTGGGCTCAGGTTTTGGAACGAAACCTAAACTTTTCCTTGAGAGAGTGATCAATGTTCTAGGTGTTGTTTTGAATGTGATCTCCACTTGTTTTCCTTTTTTGTTTTGGGTTCGGGTTTCGGACTAGAATCGACACCATGCACTTTTGAAGGTTCACATTCTCATTCCTTCCCATGACCCGTTCTCGTTTCTTCCCACAACCTGTGGCTATTCCTTCCCACGACCCATTCCTATTCCTTCCCATGACCCATTCTTGTTCCTTCCCATGACCTGTTCCCATTCCTTCCCACGACCCGTTCTCGTTCCTTCCCACGACCTATTCCCATTCCTTCCCACAACCCATTTCATTCCTTCCCACAACACATTCTCATTCCTTCCCATGACCCATTCATGTTCCTTCCCACGACTTATTCATGTTCCTTCCCATGACCTATTCTTGATCCTTCCCATGACCCATTCTCGATTTTGTACACAACCCATTTGGGATCAAGGGGCAGCATAAACATTATTTTAAATCCTCATGAATTATCATTTTAATATTGTTTGATTTCCTTAGAAGGAGAATTAACTTTGTTTTAGTTACAGAAATACCAAGTTTATTCACATTTAATTGAAATACATTAAATTAATTAATTAATTTCAAATTTTAATTATTAATTGATTAATTTTATTAATTAATTAATGGATTTGGATTATTTATAGGTGCAATAGTCTTGATTTACAAAGCGGATGAGAAAAAGAGGGGTATTTGGAAGAGATCATCAAACTGAAAGAAAGTTGAAAGTATGGTGGGCCCATTTGATGTGGTCTCAAGGAAAACATGTTTATTTATGTTGTGCAAATAAGTAACTCAAAGTTCAAAATGGGAGCTAAAATTATAACTGAAGTCAACCTAAATCAAACAGAAGCTGAGAATAGAATGTTATCTTTATGGAAAACTGTATGCATGAGAAAAGCTAGAGCTTTTTGATGAGTTGTTTTAGCAAAAATTAGGGAATGTCTAAGTTGTGAATTGTAAATATCTACTCACTTTGAAGGAGGGAGATTTTTTAGGAAAAATAGATAGACCATTTTCTTAGAGCTAATTAGAGTTAGTAGTAGAATAGACAATGGATTTTTTTGTCGTTTTAGTTAATTGAGTCAATTTGAAGATATTGGTTTTTGAGCAATAGTGAAACTTGCTAGATTTGTAAATGTTGTTTATCTATTTCCCAACAGTAGAAGCAGCCAGATTTAAACCTGCTTTAAGTTGTTCTCTGAAATGATATTCATTGTGTTAATCATTTGATTTGGAATTCTTCGAAGAATGAAGTTTTATCTTTTCTCTTGTTCAAATTGTGAATTGTGATCTGTTGTTAAAGTTTGCACTGTGAATGATTGTTCAGCTTTGTATTGATTACAAGTTGATTTATTCTACAGTTATAGTTTAGGAATTCCTTGAAGAGTAATAGGTATGGTTAGTTAGATGAATCAACATTATTTTCTCTCTTGTGTCCTTGATCTATCTTTTTCCCTTTTTTATACCTTGATTAGAATAGGTTTAGATAGGAGTTCAATCTTGTAGCAACCCAAAAGCTCAATAACCAGCAGGCCCCATGAACATTACAACTTTACTAACCGCTCAAAAAAATAGCAACATTGTGACCCAACATCGAGGACCTTGGAAGGTGATTTATTTAATGATCATTTATTTTTTTCAGGAGAGGTAAGGTGATTGCATCTTGCCTACATTTTGTCATGTCAATTTGGCCATCAATAGAACCAGTGCTAGAAGGAGGGCCACTTGAGCAACTTTGGTTTATCTAATGGGAGTGGGTTAGATCTTAGAAAACCCAGCTTCGATGGATAGTCCTTTGTATATCCCCAGGATTATTCTTGAAATTCTACCTCACATGTATAATAGGCTTCCTTTATTTTCTGACAATGGATAAAAATCTTCAAATCATTTTAATATTTGCAAGGATTTATTAAATTTTCTCAAGGTTTGATATGAAGATATCGCTTGTCAACCATTTGTCAAGACACTTCAAGGTATAGCACAAAAATGGTATTATAATCTTTCCCCAAATACTATTTGTTCATGGATGGAGTTGGAAGTCTTATTCTTATATCGATTTGATCCTTATGCGTGTATGTGAAACCCATCACTTCAATTTGTAGTTGTGAAAAGAGCACCACATGAATCAATTATGCAGTTTAATCATAGGTTCCTTCTCATGTTTAAGCGAGTTGCAAATTCAGATTTGGTTATTAATGATTATGTGGTAAAAGAGCACTATTATTGGGGTTTAAATACTTTATTTGTAGCAAGAATTAAATTTTGTCATGAAGTTACCACCTTTGGGATGCATTTAGAAAATCTCTCTTGCTGGCACAATCTCGACAAGACATTAGAAACATGCCTATTCAAAGTAAGAACTATAATGATCTTGTACTTGAAAATTTCCACCCTTCACATCTTTGCACTCCTTTACTCACAATTCCTACCCACACAAAAATACAAGCTTTGCAAAATCCAATAGAAAAGGTAAGCATTCCACCTACTAATGAATTTTTGACTATATCATCTCTTTTCAGTCATATTCCAAAGCATAGTCCATTACATCATATGAAGTTGTAAGAGAAATATGTGATGAGCAAGTTTATCATTTTGATGTTTTATTTGACAAAGAGCATGAAACAAATATCAATTCTGAGAATAATGGAAATATCAAGCTACAATCTGATTTTGTTGGAAAAGTTAATACTATCGACAATATTGAAAGAGATGAAGTATCAACATAGGACTGTTGTCATTAGAAATCAACAATACCTTCCAACATTGTGAACAACTCCTCTGACGAAGATGAGAATCAATGTGATGAGGGATGGACAAAAGAGCATGGTTCTTGTTGGCTAAATATCCCACGTATGGAAAATCAAGTAAGGGATAAATTCACAGAATTGATAGATCTGGAGCTATCAAAACTCGCTAGGCCAAATAGATGTAGGATACATGTGAAAAATCATCATTCCTAGATGGATTTCCATGTTTTCCTGGGTAGGATGGAATTATATTTCAAATAGTTAATCATTGTTGGAGAAATACTTATGGAAGATCCTTGGATTACCTACCCACTCAATGAGGGAGATGAAATGACTAGCACATATGAAAATTATAATGACCCCATTTGCAATGATGAGGGTAGTTGTGAGAACATGTTGAGCTCTTCCCCATCATCTGAGGACCTTGATCCATTTATCAAGATGGATTCAACAATTGATGAAGCTTCTCTACCTTGTGCAGATCTGCTCGATGTGGAAAACAAGTTTATTGATGCATTCATAGATTCTTTCATGATGGTGGACAAGGATGAAACACCTTGTGACAAGTTAACATAAGAAAAAGACTTTGTTGATTGGAATAATGGATAGATTAAAATAGAGAACAACATACTTCTAGATAAAATTACAATAAAATCTAGTGGTCAAGGACGAGGACTTCAATTCCAAAATGACTCTTCAAAAGGTGGTCAAGTAGATGTGCAGATTCACCAAGTAGTACCTAATGATCGATTAGACCAGATTTATACATGGCAAGAAAATAAATTAGATCCCAATGCTAATCAAGATCCTGAAATTGATGAAATTAGTGTTTGGTTGCAACAAGGAGTGAACAATGAGATTCAACTAGATGAAATAGAAAAATGTCAAGTCGACTGTCAAATGGCTTCCTCAAAAATTGAATCACTCCAACATGATGAAGAGAATTTGAAATGGGGCAATATTTTCCTGGTTTGATTATGTTTATTCTAATGATTTGTTTGAAGAAGATCTTGACTTATCATGCATTAATGAATTTGACCTTAACAATGATAAACTTTATGTTGACTTGCACATTCTAGTTGATGATATGTAGAAACATGAACTGGAGAAATATTTTCTTGGATTTGACTCCATGCATTCAAATGAGTTTTTTGAAGAAAATATTTGTTCATCGTGTATCAGTATTTTTTCCTATTAGTATTTTTGCCACTAATGGTAATGAGCTCGATGTTGATTCTCATGCTCTTATTGGTGACATGTTTGAAGAAGATGTTGAAAGCAATGCTTCATCTCAAGAGGAGGTGGGTTTGCAGACCTTGCAAGTTGATAAAGGTGATGATTTGTTTCTCAATCCATCTGAGGAGACTAAGTTGATCTAGGACTCCGCATCTGAGTGGAATACAAAGACACTAGTAAATGAATGTCCCAACTACAAAACAAACCTCACTTCAGCACATCCATGTAGGTTTCTTCCTTTTGGTTCACATCCTGAGGTAAGTTATTATGATCTCTTTTTGTCCTGAAAGATTTATAAGTCAGGAAAGGAAGATGTTGAACAAATTGATTTAAAGGTTGAGGAAGCTGACCATGTAATTTGTAAAGTCTATGTTGTTGAGAATGTGATTGAGGTTGATAATCTTGGTGAAATCAAGCATATTGGTTTGTTGCTTGAAACCAATAATGATGGGTATATGCATGAAATTGTTAAACCAAGTATGCATGTCTTGAATGCTAATAATACATCACTAATGGATGTCCTTTATGTTGACATGCATATATTGGAGTGAAATGGAATAGTGTTTCATGATCTGAGACCTCATGAAGAGGAGATCATACAACATGAACACCCAATAGCAACTGAAGGTCTTCTAAATCAAGTGGTGTCTTTTCATTACCCTTTGTGTTTTAAGATTTTCAGTTTGATTACGACATTGGGGACAATAAAATGTGTAGGTGGTTAAATCATGACAAGACTGAGAATCTACAACTATTAGTATTTCAAACTTTATACCCTTTGAATGAATTTAATGCACATAAACTTTAAATTTTTTAGTATAAAGATGAATTTGCCAGATTCAAAACCATACCTAGCAAATTAAGACTTTTGCACATAGTGAAAAATCAGTCAGGTGAATGTACAGGTTTTTTCATTTTTTTTATGTTTATGGAGCTCATTTTTAGAGTTAGTTTAGGATCATGATTGGTTAGTGTCAATTTCTAGTTTAGTTGGTTTTCTTTTTGTTTTGGTTTCTTTTGTCAATTTCGGTTTTTTTTCTTTCGTTCGATTGTTTTTCTTTTTTTGGGTCCTCTTTTTTTTTGTTTTGTTTTTTGGTTTATTTGTTTTCTTCTGTTCTTGTTTGTTGGATTTTGTTCTCATGTTCTATTTGGTTTCACTAATTCATCATGTTTGTGTGTTATTTTCTTCTACTCCTCTCTTTCCTTGTTCATTTCTTTTGTCTTTCTTCTAGAGGTTCCTCTCGTTGACAGTGGAAACTGAGTTGTTGTATGCAAGTTATGTCGAAAGTCGAATTTGTTGAGAAATTGCTACCTGTATTTTCAAACACTTGATTAGTGAATTTCTTTGAAAATTTTGATTTACCTTCATACATTTCAAACTACGAATGTTAGCATGGATTCAAACTTGGTACATTATGCAGTTTTGGGGAGTCTTTGAAAGTCTATCACACTTTGCACATCTTAAGAATTCGATCAGTTAGTTTACATCAGGTGGGGTAGCTCTATTCCAAGTTAAAAATATAAAGGGTTACATTTATTTCATGATGCCCACCATGGTTCTCAACCCACTACTTAAGCTTCATATCTTGAGGATTTGGGGAAAACCAATAATTATACTCCATTAGAATCAACACCTGAGAAAAAAAGGAAATAAAAGAAATCTGAAAATGAACTCAATCAGCAAGGGTGATTTGAGTATCTCTATCGGGGCTATATATGCCTAACTAGCAGTAGAGAAATGCTTAGATCAAACTAGAGGTATCTCTATCGGGGCTATAGATGCTTGTCCAGCAGTAGAGTTATACCTAGGATATCATTGCATGTTGGGAACATAACTTATAGCTATGTAGCTTGGGTAGAGTCTATTCCACTTTGATCACAATAATTCTTATGGAAGGGAATGAATCATTTGCACACACTAACAGATTTCAATTTCATCTCAAACCTATGTCATGTCCCAGTTTTGATTGTGTTTGCACTTCTTATATTATTGTGAATTAGCATAAACCAGATATTGTGGGTATTTGGAGGGTTGCATTTTTTAAAATTCTCAAGGAATTTTCCCAATCGAGTCACCATTTGTTATGCCATGCATACATGCCCTAACTTTTTTCTTGGCACAGTTGGGGACCCCCTCTATTTTCTTTCATTTTTCTAGTTTGTTTCGTTATGTTTTGCGCTTTGTTTTTCTTGTTTCATCTTTTCCCTCTTCGCTTGTTTCATTTTTCGTCTCTCATTTTGTGTTTGTTGTCATTTTGGTCTTGTCCCAGAGTTCTTCACAACCCCCGAACCTTGCTTATTTTTCCTTTATTTGGCTCGGGTTTCAGAATGAAACCTAAAATTTTCCTCAAGAGAGTGATTAATGTTCTAGGTGTTGTTATGAATTCGATCTCCACTTGTTTGCCATTTCCTTGTTTGTTTTGGGTACGGGTTTTGGACTGGAAACAACACCATGCACTTTTGAAGGTTCATGTTCTCGTTCCTTCCCACAACCCATTCCCGTTTCTTCCCATGACTCGTTCTCATTCCTTCCCATGACCTATTCTCAT
This sequence comes from Sequoiadendron giganteum, assembly GCA_007115665.2. Classification (NCBI taxonomy): domain Eukaryota; kingdom Viridiplantae; phylum Streptophyta; class Pinopsida; order Cupressales; family Cupressaceae; genus Sequoiadendron; species Sequoiadendron giganteum. The sequence goes on from CM021108.1 coordinate 193,952,627, forward strand.
TCCTTCCCATGACTCGTTCCCTTCCTTCCCACAACCTATTCCCATTCCTTCCCATGACCTATTCCCATTCTTTACCACGACCCATTCTCGTTCCTTCCCATGACCTATTCTCATTCCTTCCCTTGACCCATTCCCATTCCTTCCCATGACCCATTGTCGTTCCTTCCCATGACCCATTCTCATTCCTTCCCATGACCCATTCTCATTCCTTCCCACAACCTATTCATGTTCCTGTTCCTTCCCACGACCCATTCTCGTTCCTTCCCACGACCCGTTCCCATTCCTTCCCATGACCCATTCTCGTTCCTTCCCATGACCTATTCCCATTCCTTCCCACAACCCATTCCTGTTCCTTCCCACGAACCATTCTCGTTCCTATATACAACCCGCTTGGGATCAAGGGGCAGCAAAAATAGGATTTTAAATCCTCACAAAATATCATTTTAATGTTGTTTTATTTGCTTAGAAGGAGATTTAATTTTGTTTCAATTACGGAAAAACCAAGTTTATTCACACTTAATTGAAATACATTAGATTAATTAATTAATGGATTTGAATGATTTACAGGTGCAATAGTCTTGATTTACAAAGCGAATGAGCAAAAGAGGAGGATATTGAAGAGATCATCAAACTAAAATAAAGCTGAAAGTATGGTGGGCTCATTTGACGTGATCTCAAGGAAAAGATGTTGATTTATGTTGTGCAAAGAAGTAACTCAAAGTTGAAACTGGGAGCTACAATTGTAACTAAAGTCAACCTAAATCAAATAGAAGCTAAGAACAAAAATTTATCTTTATGGAAAACTGTATGCACGAGAAAAACTAGAGATTTTTGATGAGCTATTTTAGCAGAAAATAGAGAATGGCTAAGCTATGAACTGTAAAAATATTCTCACTTTGAAGGAGGGAGATTTTTTATGAAAAATAGAGAGATACTTTGGTTAGAGCTGATTAGAGTTAGCAGTAGAATATACAATGGAGTTTTCTATAGTTTTAGTTAATTGAGTCAATTTGAAGACATTGGTTTTTGTGCACTAGTGAAACTTGCCAGATTTGTAAATGATCTTTATCTGTTTCACAACAATAGAAGCATCCAAATTTAAACTTTCTTTAAGTTGTTCTCTGGAATGATATTCATTGTATTAATCATTTGATTTGGAATTCTTTGAGGAATGAATTTTAATCTTTTCTTTTGTTCAAATTGTGATTTGTGATTTGCTATTAAATTTTGCACGGTGAATGAATGTTCAACTTTGTATTGATTACAGGTTGATTTGATTTGTAGTTCTAGTTTAGAAATTCGTTGAAGAGTAATAGGTCTAGTTAATTAGATGAATCAACATTATTTTCTCTTCTGTCCCTGATCTATCTTTTGCCCTTTTTTTATACCCTAGTTAGAATAGGTTTAGATAGGAAATCAATCTTGTAGCAACCAAAAAGCTCAATAACTAGTAGGCCCCTTGAACATTACAATTTTATTGACCACTTAGCAAAATAGCAATGTTGTGACCCAACATCCAGGACCTTGGAAGGTGATCAATTTAACAATCGTTTATCTTTTTTAGGAGAGGTAACTTGATTGCATCTTGACTACATGTTGTTGTGTCAATTTGGCAATCAACACATCCCATTGGGGAAATTTTTAACTTCTTTGATGCAACATCATCTAGGATGGTGCATCAAAGAGGGTCAAAATGTAGACACCTTGTTGATGGTGTTTTTTTGCACTTCTCAACACAGGTAATGCATAGGTGCATCACCTCTCTTAAAAGAACACTATCCCAAGGTCTCTCGGATGTCAGGTCATGACGATGCTTGGAATATATTAGTTTTTTGATGTGATATGTTGGAATCACAAGGTGGCCTTACGTGGGTTAAATTTGTAGGGGAATTAGGTCAATGAATGGATTTTTTCATATAGGAAATTAATGCACTTTGTTGTAGGTTCAAACAACAGTCTTGGACTCGATTGTTTTTTCAAATTTGGCTTTACAATGTGCAATGAACCTTAGCATAGGTTGTTTCTAAAAAATAGGAAAAAGGGGCAAGGAAGAAGGATGGTTCCTGGACCTGCAACTACCGATGAATAGTGATCATGGAGGTTCCTGCTGTGGACAATTTCCTTAAATAGGATTTCACCTAATCTGAATTCTCACAATGTCATGAAATCTATTGTATCTTCTAAGGATAGCAGATATTCATCATTCGTTCGCCATGTAAATGTGGAAAAAGATAAAATTCAAAGAAAAACTATGAGATTATAGTCTAGGCTAACTTTGCGTAGTCACCTACCAGCAGGAAATGACCAAAATTATACACAAGGAAAGCATACACACAGCAGAAAGTTTCATAACCAAAGACACGTCACTAAATCCACTAAAGCTAACTAAAGGCAACTAAAATAGAAAAATAACTTGAAGTAAAGTCCTAACTAATGGGAGAAGAATCATGCAACAAGGGAATAAATCCAGAAATGCACCAAGTCAATATCTTTCTATTAAAAAATTTGCAAAATGCCTTTACAACAACTCAACTCTCTTAATATGAGAGGAGGAGAGCCCTATTTATAGTTTTCAAAAAGAAAAATAAGTGGCCAAGATTCAATTCTACTATTTGGCCAAGATTCACTTTACACTAGGGTTTCACCTATGCCCAAATATATTAAATTTTTAAAACAACTTTTTTCTTTTCCCTATTTCGTCATCTAGTGGCAGCACTGTAGCAGTTTCATCTTTTTGTTGTTTTCCCTTTGCTGCAACTACTCCTTTAGGAATTCTTCATCAATGATAGGGTTTCCTTCGTGCTTCTTCAAAGCTTCATATTTCATGAAGCTCAATATCATTGGTTGAAGCTTGTCCACCTCCATGATTTCTAATCGTAGCACCTGGTAGCTCCATTCTTGGGAGTTGTTAACAAGCTTCTTCCAGTTGTCGTCTTACTTGGCAGAATTCATTCTGAAAAGCTTAGACTAGGCAAAGACTCGAGCAGAAAAGCACATGAAAACCATGGTAACTTCATCCGACATCCCATCTTCCATTTTCTTCAAGAAGTGAGGTTTTACGCTCTTTGGATTTATTTCAACAGCAGGCAGCTCGTACCCCATCATTAACTTGAGGTACCAAGCACAATCTTCTCTGGCCTCCTTGGCCCATTCAATATCCGAAACTACCCATCCGAGGATCTACTCCAACTTTCCCCTTCGATGATCAAAATATTGTTTCCATACATCCACTAACAAGTGGTCATCATCTTTGAGGGCAAGGTCCTTCTCCCAAACCTCGCTTGGCAACGTGAGTATGGCCTCAATTTTTGGGTTGGTTGCTTTGTACTTCCTCAGGAATTCCTCATAGACCTACTTTATGCCCTTAAGAGGTCTTTGTACTTCCAAGAACTTTTTTGTTGTTTGGATAGCCAAGTTGATGCCCGTGTTTCCTAGGTCTAAGACCTGCCGGAACCAATTTTCTATAGTCTTATCCAAGTTCCTTCTCTTTTCCAATTTATTGATCTACTCTTGAGACAACAACTATGGCGGGGCCGATGATGTGGTGGGCTTCTCATCCGAGGATGACCATTGTTGAAAGTAATTTGTTTGATCGAACACCTATTCTTTCAGTTCTTCCTTTGAAACCTTATCCTCCTAGATAAGGTGCACCACCATGGTGACCGACTCCTAGAGGTGGTCAACCTTCTACTCCCTTGTGGCCACTAACAAGTCGATGGTGGAGACGTGATAAGTTATTCCTTGTTCTCCAACCACTTGTGTTGCTATTTTTACTACCCTAGATCCGAAGGCATCCATGGTTACCTTCGATTTTATCTTTGGCCTTTTCTCTTTCTTGGTGCTTATCTATGCTATGGCTAGTATGGCTTCTAGCCTCACCTTAGGATCCTTTAGGGTGGGAGTCTTTTGTCAAAGCTGATTCCCGAGCCAATCAAGCATTTGGGACCCCTCCTTGGGTGATTCACATTGGTCCTTGCTGCCCTCCACCCCAAGTTCAATGGTTCTGACAACAAGGGATTTCTTCTCAACCCTTGCATCCTCCTTCTCCTCATCAAAGTCTTCTTTGAGAAATACACATTTATTGGGAGACTTGGTGGGAAATTTCCCGTCAAAGGTATCTTCCCGTTCAACAGCCTTCTCCTCTTCATCTTGATCATGTTAATGTTCCTCGGGCTTATCCTCTTGCTCATCTACATGAAGGTATTTTTCCTCTTCATTCGTTGGATTTCAACCATGTTGTTCAACTGGAGACTTGTTGGCCTCAGTCTCTGGAGCAGCAACTTCTTCTTCAACCATAAGCCAATCCTCAGCTTCTTTATCCTCAATATCCTTAAGTTGCTTGCTCCATTCAGCGTCAAGCTCTGGATCATTTGTTTCTTGAATTAATTCAGTGTCCATATCCTCTTTTCTCTCATTGGAGGATTCATAGGCTACCTCATCGATCTCTCAATGCTCGAACATCGGGTGCTCATGGTATTCAAACTATTCATCTTCAAGCCTCTTGGAAGCCTCTAGCTATTGTCGCTCAAGCTCATCGAATATCTACATTGTTGCCTTCATTCTTGGTGGTTTGGTTGTGGGAGGGAGAGTTGGAGTGTTAGTCATAGCCTAAGCTATTGCATCTTGCACTATTGGACTTGTAAGCATCCCCAAGAGCTCGGAGGGCACGCTCTACATGTATTTTATGAAAGATTATGGGAGACTAAGGACAGGCATTGTAGCAACGGAAGTAGATGGAAGGGAAGGATACATGGAAGATGAAGATACTGGCAAGGTCATGGTAGAGGATAAATCCACCGATATGACCTGCACGATCAGAGAAGTTGAGGCAAGGTGGACAGAGATGTCTACCATAGGAAGGGAGGAAGTGGGAACTACAAGTGGAGTAGGTGGGACAGTGGTAATGGAAGCAGCAATTGCAGAAGATGGAAACCTTTGCGGGTCAATCTCTTCCTCTCTACCCTCGAGGAGTGGATCTTCAGGTATGACTGGCATCTCCACAACCCTGGATTTTTTATTTTTCTTCTTGGAAGGCTCACCCTTTGAAGCCTTTCAAGCATAAACCTTCGGGTTAGGCACCTGCTCACTAGCTTCCTTTCTCTTTTTAATTTTGATAGATGGTGGGGATTTGGAAGTTTCCCCAGTTGTCATAGCAAACACCCCACCATCAGAGCCACTTGGCTCACTTTCGAGTCCCTTGAATGTTAAGGTGACTCCCTATTGTTTCATTCATTGCACTTGTTGGTTGATCCATGCCTTCATTCAAACTTCCACAAGCTTGGTGAGTATTTCGAGGTTATCAGCCTCTCACTCGTCCCAATCAATCATAGGCAACAGTAGGTTGGCGACAACACTATATCTCGGGTCAATCACCGTGCTCTCATCTTCTTCAAGTTGGTCTAGAATTGGGCACAAGTTCACTCTTCGCACGTAGAGGGTAGTCATGCACATGTAGTGTTGCAACCGCACCTCAAAATCATCCTTGCAGTTGGCCCAAAAATTCTTAACATTGTGGAGGAGGTGGGCATACTCGAGTCCCATTTCCTTTCTGATATGACCATAGGGGTCCATTCGAGGCCGAGCTATATATTGTCGGAAGTGGTACTCGAACAACTTATTTTTTGAATTCCCCGCACATTGGGAGGTATGAATCTTGTACATTCCCTAGCCGAGGCCAATAGGATAAGGTGTCCCTGTCACATATTTTATGCTTAGAATATTATGAATGTGTCATAGCTGCCAAGTCAACTCTAATAGTATGATTCATTCATTGGGGTACCGGGGCAGCTTGTTCAACCTTTCCGTGAATCCTTGGGCATGAATGTAAGTGAACTTGCGGAATTGTAGGTATAAGAAGGCATGCTACCTAAGGAGGGTTGTGGAATTGTGGGATACTCTTCTCTGAAAATCTCCTCCAAGCAGTCGGATGATGTAGGTGATGAAGGCATCATTCACCCTGCAATAATCTCTCTTGAAGTTTTTGTATTGCAACTGAGGGTATCTATCATAATTCTTGAGCTCCCTCCCTGGTGCCACATTGGGCATCATGTTCATTGCATGATAATTTTTCCAATCAACAAGCAAATAAACTAGGTAGGATGTCATATAGAAGCTCGAGGTCTTCTTCACACTGATAAATTGCTCGTGGAATCAATTGCTGATTATTTCTCCCCAATCAAAGGAAGTGTTGCCATGGAGAATTTTCTCCACAAAGTATAACATCCATTCTTGAAAGAAGGCCACAACAGGCAAGCCCATTACTCTGCTCATTAGAGTAACAAGGTCATGGTAATCCTCAAATAAATCACTGTGAAAGAGCTCCTGCGTGACTTTTCCAGCACTAGCCCGCTTATCCTTCAACCAGTACTAATTGATTAGTTTTTTGCACCTCATATGATCTTGTTCCCATAATGCCTTGCATTCTTCCATAGTTAGCGTCTCCATACTTTCAAAGGCATGGATGTGGAAGTTTGTATTTATCCCAAGAGGGGACATGTCTGCAAGGATGTTTCCATCTCTATCCACTATGGTTTTGGTGTCGGGTTGATATTCTTTTCAACATGTCATTAATAGTTCAAGGGCCACCAAAGCTAGCAGGAAGCTTGTAGCCTTGGCAAGTCCGCTGATTCTGATTAGTTTTGCATTTTTTGTTTTAGAGTGCACCGTGACCCTCCATGTGAACTCGTCAATATCAACATGCTCGATATTGGTATCTATAATGTCTCTCCAAAGAGTGGTGATTCTAGAGTGCAATGGTACCCCTTGGAATTTAAACTTCATCTCATCCTTGTCCTCCTTTCCTCGAGGTGCCTTGGCAGTTCCCTTTCCCTTTTCCTTGGTGGCACCGGATTCCATAAATCCTCCACAAAGAGACTAGACTCAGTAACTTTAAACATGGAAAACTAGCCTTGAACAAATCCCTACACATCAAGGTTAGATCCACAACTATCATTCACATTTAGTAAATTCCTAACACCTGATAAAAACATTATTAGGAACAAAACAGGAAATTTAGGATCCCAGGGTTGGAATTCCCTTGACATAATGTTTTTTGGAAGGGAAAATGAGGCAAGGCACTCCTAATGAATTTTTTGGTTTTGGATTTGATCAATGAAGGGCTGACGTGAAAGAATACCAAATTTTAGGAAGTGGGTTGAAGTCCGTTTCGGATTTGGAGTACATTTGAGCTCTCATTTAGGCATTTGGGCTTCAGTTGCAGGAAGCCCATTTGAAACAACGTAGGGAAGACGACACACCGAGCGCCGAGCTTCGGAGTTTGGGTTGCCAGAGTTGGGAAGCTGTCATGGGATAGCCATGCAAAATGGCAAGATGCAAGTGGGAATCCGAGGATGGAAGTCCGAAGGGTAATCCCCAAAGACGAATTCATCAATTAGGAAAGTCGTGTAGCGAACCAAAGGTCGGGGCCTGGAGGTCGGAAAGACGGTTAAGTTCAGTCGTTCGGAAAGGTGAAACCAGAACAGAATTTTGGATTCTAGAGTCCAAAGGGTGTCTAGACATTATTTTTTAGTTTAGACTTTATGCTCGGCAAATGGGGGACCAGGGTCTGGGAGTCGGAAAGATGTCCCGGAATAGCTGTTTGGAATGGCAAATGCAATATGGAATTCCAGAAATGGAATTTCGGAGGTCAAGGTCTGTCAACACTTAAGACTTTTGGTTTCCTTTTGCAGGTTTGTGACATAATTTGCAGAGTCGAGGTCCGGGTCTCGGAAAGACGAACGGAGTCTACTATTGATAACGACGAAATAGGCATGGAAATCCGGAGACGGGATTTCGAACACCGGAGTCCAAGGTGAGGTTGGATGGTTGATTTTTTTCTCTGCAAGTTTAAACAGACTTCACACACCTGGGGTCCGAGGTCTAGGAGGATGCTCAAGAAAGGCCGCTTGGAATAGTGAAGACACAATGGAAACCCGAGAGGGGAAGTCTAGAGGTCGAGACCCGGGGCAAGTTTGGTCGCTGTCGATTTCTTAAGTTTGAATTTTAGGTAATGGTCGCGGACAAGTCTGGGCCCAAGGAAGGTGGTCACCTAATTTGTAGAATAGTGATGGTGAGGTCAACCTTCGAATTTTGATTTGGTCCTTAAGACGATTGATTTTGCAAATATTTAAAACATGGGTTTTTAGGTCATGGTGTCACCATACCAACTTTTTGAATTTACCTTACTCCTTACTTGATTTTGAGTTTAAATTCTTTGAAAATACGGAAAGCAGGGGTAGCGAGAAACCTACCTTCGATTCCCGGAGAAGCTTAATGCCGAATTTGTGAAGAACAACAAAGCGGGGGTTCACGCGTGGAGGTGAAAAATGTTGGGGCACCACTGAGCTTTCAAAACTTCACTCTGTCATGTGAAAATGATAGGTGAAAACATGTTTATATAGCCTAAAATGTAATTAATGTCGTAATTAAATGCCCTGTACGGTGGCAGGTGGAGTTGGTGAATTCAAATTTTCAGAGCGGCGACGGGTGATCCGAAGTTCGGTGGCTGGAAAGACGTCTAGCCATGACCGTTTTAGAATCTATGAAATATTAAGTTCAATGGCGGACAAGAACCCAGATTCTGAGGTCTGGAAGGACGTCGACCAACAGTCGATTAGAACGGCGACATTCAAACTCAATTCCGGTCATGGAATTCCGGGATCTGGGGTTTGAAGTCTGGAAGGACATTGGACACAGGCCATCAACACTGGCAAAGCCAGAATGGAAACCTAAAAGGTGAAACCCGAGGGTCCAGACTCGAGAGGGGCCACAGACATCAGAAAGGCTGACAGATAAGGGAAACCCAAAAAGGCTTAAGATTTAACATTTTCAAGGGGGCCAAGTTTTATCAAACTTAAAATGTGATTTTTGAGAATATATTGACCCTTTAGGGTACAAAAATGGGCATGCAAAACAAGGTGAAGCGAAAAGAGGGAAGAGAGGGTCCCCATTTCGAATTGGGCGTGTGTGCAACAAGCACAACAAATAGCACCTTTGTTGGGAGAAGGTTCTCGACTTTCTAAAGGTAAATATTCATTTTGAAGCCATGATCTCTGGTTTTGCACACCAAAGGTGATTTTCAAAGTTGAACTAAGAGTAGGTTAAGGAAGGTGAGATTGAATCATCCTATGAAATCATCATGAAGCTGTGTGCGTGGTGAGTTCATTTAATTTCCTTGGAGATAGCATGAGAAACCACTGATCAGGAGAGATAAGCTACGTAGTCTATCGGACCCCAAAGTAACCTGGACATTGCTTCACTACCAGTCAGGTGTTCATAGCCCTGACGGAGTTGTCGTTGTGATCCCACGAACATAGATCTACTGCCAGCCAGGCGTCCATATCCCCGATAGAGATATTCACACACCCATACGGTTGTTAATTTCACTTTGTTTATTTTTTTATTTGATATCTCTTTCCAACATTTTTCTCTTTTCCTTATGTTCAACTATGTAAGAAATGAAGCTCACTATGGGCTTGGGAATCGTAGTGGTCATTGAAGCAGACTTTATATTTTTCACTTATCCTTCCCTCTTAGTAATAACCATACCATTCTTTGGAAATCTTAAAAAAAAATTTTGTGTCTTCCATGATAAACGCAGGGAATTCAAGCATATAGCCATCCTAGGTTAGTTCAGAGTTTGAAAGTTGAAAACCGATGCTTAGGGGCTTTTAGAGGTTAGAAATAGGCAATGAAGGCTTATCTAGAGAACAGAACAAGAGTGGGAAACAGGGAAGATTGTATATCGAGCCAAGCATGGCCACCACAACAAAACGAGAAGACCCTTCCAAGGTCAAAACAAAATAGCCGGGACAATGAGAAAAATCAAAGGACAATGCAGGAAACCTATTCTAACCTATATACAGGTATTTACACCAATAGCTCTAGAAGAGCTCAGTCCTGGAAGTAATTCTTAAGGTGTTACCCCTTGATAGACAACGTAACATCTTCACCAATCCAAGTCTTTAAGCGGAAAGCATTATCTCCAAGTATTTTGGCAATCTGAAAGGGGCCAAGCCAAAACTTGTTGAATTTTTTGTGTCCCTCTTTATTTTCATTGGCCTTGTCCCAGTAAAGGACTAAATCAGAAATGTGGAAGGCCTTAAGTTTGGCTTGGCGTTCGAACCATCTTTTGACTATGCCCTGGTGTTTGGCGAAATTTTCTATTGCACGGTCTGGTACTTCTTCAAGGTGCAGTAGCTCAGCCAAGTGAGCTTCTCTACAGTCTCCTCCTTCATAAAAATAATTGAAAAATTGGAGGGTAGGGATTTTAAAGTGTATGGAGAAGATGGGCTCCAACTCATAAATGAGATGATACAGGGAATCTTCGAGGAAAGCCTTGTGATGGGTCTAATCCGCCCAAAGGGAAAAATGAAGTTGGGTATGCCAATCCTTAGGATTCCTATCTAGCAGTTACTTGATCACCGTGATCAAGTTCTTGTTGGTTGACTCAGCAAGGCCATTGCCTTGAGGGTAATAATTGGATGAAAATTTAAGGGCAATACGTAATTCAAAGGCCCAACTTATGAATTTTAATGAAGCAAATGCAAGGTCGTTATCACACACTAGAGCATAAGGAAAACCAAAGCGATTTAAAATAAAACTTTCCAGAAAATTAGTTACTACTTCAGTTGTACATTGCCTACAATCTATTTCCTCTATCCATCTAGTGCAATAATCAGAAGTGTTCATAATGTACCTATGTCCAAGAGATGATGGAGGGCTTGTCGAACCAATGAAGTTGAGACCCCATTGCACAAAAGGCCTTACCTCCAAAACAGGTTACAACGGGATAGCGGTATTCCTTTCTCGGGTGGCAGCAATCTGGCACATGTGGCAGGTACAATCGTGACCATGAGTATCCTTGAAAATGGTGGTCCAATTATACCCAACTCTTAATATTTGATGTGCAGTTGATAAATGGGAACCATGACCAGTCCCGGACTTATCATGGCATTCCTTGACAACACAATCAACTTCTTCCCTGGCATCTCAAATAGATACCTTCATGATTCCTCTTGTACAATATGGAGCCCTCCAACATATAGCTACTTCTTTTCAATCTAAGGGCTTTCCTTTGGACTTGCTACAACTGAGGCGGACATTTATGATTTAGTAGGTAATACACTATGTCATCGTACCATTCCCCTGGAGATACATCCTCCAGATGGTACTGCTTCACTGTGAGTTCGGGTCCAACATCAATAACCACCTCTACCATTGTTTTGGCAAGCACCTTCCCTCTTACCAGCTTCATCGGCTGGATTTCCATATCATACTCCTGTAGCAATGCGATCCACTTTTCTCTTCGCTCTCCTAACTCATTTTGCATGAGCAATGTTTTCACTACAGGGTTAGGAACTATAGCAAACACCTTGTTGCACAAGATATAATGCCTGAAATTCTTGACCCCCTTAACAAGGGCATATTCTTGTTTTTCAACATTGTGATAGCATAGTTCAGCATCCTTCAGACGGGTGCTCATGAAGTCTATTGGATGTTCGCTCCCCTCATCATCCTTTTGTGTCAAGATGTTGGCATAGAAATGATCTGAGGCAAAGGAGTAGATGTAGAAGGGCTTTAGGTAATTGGGGCTGACCGACGTAGGGACGTCAGCAATTGTCCTCTTGATTTCCCCAAAATTATGCTTTGCTTTTGGGGTCCTCTTGACCTTAGCGTCTTGTTTTAACATAGCATTGAGTGGTTTGACAATTTCCATAAAACCTGTGATGAACTTGCAGACAAATTTGATCTTTTTGAAAAAATATTTTAATTCCCTTTTGCTACCTGGCAGCTGGATTTTCATGATTGACTAGATATGTTCGAGGTCAATAGAAATTCCCCATTTTGACAAGACATGTCCAAGGAGCTTCCCCTCAATGACACCAAAGATGCACTTCTTTGGATTAAGGGAAACTGCGAACTCGCAGTACCTTTCAAAGACCTTGAATAGGTCAGCGACGTGATTACCCTGCTACTTTAAGAACACTATTAAATCATCCATTTAGATGATTATGTACTTTTTGATCAAATCCTTGAATGCAATATCCATGGCACGTTGGAAAGTGGCACCAGCATTGATTAGTCTGAACACCATTCTTCTATAAGAAAAAGTTCCCCATTTGGTGGTGAATGTCATCTTGTGTCGATCTTCATATTGCACCATAACCTGATTATACTCTGAATACCCATCCAGGAAGAACATCATCTAGGAGCCATTTACTATCTGTAACACCTCATCCAATAAGGGTACAGGATAGTTATCTTTTTTCAAAGCCTAGTTCAGAATGCGGAAGTCGATGCACAATCTAATTTCCCCACTTTTCTTTCTAATAGGAACCAAATTCACCACCCATGTGGAGTTTCTAACCAAAAATATGATCCTGGCTGATAGCAGCTTTTATACTTCCTTGTATATTATTGGTTCCAGTGAAGCGTTGAAAGGGTGTTGCCGCTGCCAAAATGGCTTTGTATCTGGTCTAAGAGGGATGGTGTGGGTAATAATTGATGTATCATATGTCTTTAGGTCCTTGTAGCTCAAGGCGATGACATCATGATACTTTCGTAGAGCTTCAATTATCCCCCTTCTTTCTTCAAGAGCGCACACCTTACCGATGAACACATTATTGGCATTCTCGGTCGTTCCTAGATTGTAAGTGTCACATTGGTCGCTGATGGTATCCTTCTTACCCTGTTGATCCTGATCTTTGATCTAATATAATTTGAATATTCACTCTAATTGTACTATTCCCTTTGGAATGGTGTTGGTCTTTAGGTTGATAATCCCCTCTATATCCAGGTTTGCCTCTTGAGGTTTGACCTCATCGATTATCTATGTAGCAAAAACATTTGAACTGGAGATAAAATTCAGGATATGTTTGTCATCATTGAATACCTGAAAATTGGCTACATTATCTGGCACTAATGGGATGGAGGTGAGCTCCACCATGAATCTTCTAAGGCCAGATAAGGGCAGTGGGTGTAGCGTGCTTGCTGCCTACGCTAAGGCATTGGCAGTATGATTCTGAGTGTGTGGGATCAATTGGATATTGAATGGATCTGGTCCTTCTAGCAGATCCCATATATGGTGTCAGTAGTTAGTGAGTCTTTGATCACAATAGGAATAAAGCTTCCTGACTTTATTTACGACTAATTTTGAATCTCCATACACTTGGAGCATTTTGACACCCTTTCTCCATGCCATTAAGAGGCCCAAGCCTAAAGCTTCATACTCTTCTACATTATTGGTACAATAAAACTGAAGTCTATGAGCAGCAAATTATGATTACCTCTAGCACTAATCAATTTGAAACTTGCCCCAGCTTCGTGCTTGGATTTAAACCCATCAAAGCACAATGTCCAGAACCTAGGAGAATCCTTGAACGTGGAACCAACAAATTTGACTTTCACCTTCGGTGGGGCCTTCATTTTCATAACCGCTTTGGGAGGTGCAGGGATGGAATATGTTTTTTCATGTAGTGCTAATCCTTTTTTCTCCTTTGAAGTAGCCTGTCTTTTAACGTGTTCAATTGTTGTTTGAAACACAAGTAGCATTTGAACTCTGAGTGAGCAACATTATGTACCCTGCACGAGCTAGGGAGCAAGAGTTCTTGAAAGTTCATTTGGGTTCCTAGACTAAGCTGGTCCTGAACACATTTTTCCATGAAATCTTGGAAACCATCCAGCAATCCAAGATTGTTGTCCTCTCTCGACTCTTCATCATTAGATTCTATCAGTACTTCAGTGCTCTGAGAAGCATTGGCTAGATTAGTAGGCAGGTTGCATAATACGAGAAAGACCTCACTTGTTCCCTCTTTTTCAAGGCATTCCTGCTCATTTTGATACGATACTAGGGAATAATTCCCCAAATTTGTTTCAGCATACAACACCTCGTTTGTTTTTTTGTACTCGGTGATCATGAATCTCATCTATGGTTACCGATCGATCTGAATCTAATTTGGCATTCCTTTCCATGGAAGCTACATGTGTGATTAATCAATCACAGCGTATCCATTTAACGCCCTTGTGAAATCCCTTCCTAGGATTATACTATACGTATCTGGGATATCACCCACCTGAATATCTATGGTCTACTGGATCTGGGGGTTGGCAGCAACCTGCATAGGTATTCTGTTAATCACCCCCGCTATGTTGATTTTAGTTTTTTCGAGTTGTGTCACCTTCCATCGGGAAGCAGTTGGCATTATTTTGAGTGCCTTGCACATGCTTAGGGGCATAACATTGTTTGATGTGCCTGAATCTATCAGGAAATTATGGAGGTTCTTCCCAAACACATGGATGATGGTCAAAAAGGGAGGAGTTTCGAATTTCCCTTGAAACCATCCTTTGGAAACGTCCACCTGAGTGACTTGGCCCTTGTCCTTCTTGTTGCCCTTGGTTTGGGTTGGTACTTCATTAGTTATCCTATTGGGCTACTTGTTTTATTACTAACCTACTAGCGGGTCAACCTTACTATTGAAGATCTGCCTAATGACTGGCTCACTTTGCTGATCGTCAAAGGAAACCCTCTTTGTTGAAGTTTCTTGAGTTGACCCTTGTGATGGAGTCTCATTTGTTATTCTAAAATTCCTGATGGTAGGCACCTTTAATAGCTCAAAAACGGATACACTTAGCCTTACCTTCTTAAATTCCTCATCAATATACTCCCCCATCTTCTCAACTTCTTAATCGTAGGAAATGTTTTAGGAGGAGCTAGTGGACTAGCTTTGGCTATTGTTTTGCTATTTATTTTTGCTGAGATATTGTGTGGGTGTATGGGGAAAACTTGGGTTATTACTTGCATTTGGATCGAGAGGGGTGCTGAAATTGTTTGGAAGAGTGGAGGTCATAAAAGAACCTCCAGCATGACCACTGGCTTGTCTATTTCTGAGGTTGTAAGGGGTAGTCTATTGGTGAAACATTTGAACTTCATCTTCCCTAGGCTCTTCTTCATCATCCTTAGAACCATGATTTATTGAATCAAAAAGCTGAGCCAAAGGACTTTTGGAACTTACCTCTTCTGCTTTATCATAGTTGTTTGATTCGGCACCCTCCTACTCTGGCGTGTTGCACTCCACCCATGGGAAAGGAGACTAGTTTAGCACCAACACCAAGGAGTCATATGGGTCAGATGGAACAATGTCTCTGGACCCAAAATTTTCCACTACATTTTGAAACTTCACTTGGAAAATCTCAGCAGTAGTTTGGAATTCTGGACAATGCAGCTCGGAATGGCGACTCATTTTGTGTATGCAACACCAACTAGATAGAGCATCTTCTACCAAGTAAAATCCGCTTGCGGGATTCTCATTTTTGTTGGGTTGATCGAGGGGTGTGGGAACTCCACCATCGTTGGGTTGTGTATTCCATGTCTGATTTTGCCTTTGGAATGGCCTTCTATCAAAGTTTTGGCCCCAATTCTGATTTCTGTCATAATTTTGTCTAGATGATGTGCTAGCATCCCAATTATCCCAACTTTTACACTGATCTCGGTTATCCCTATCAAGGTTGGTCTGGATTCTCTTTTTTGATGCTTGCAACTAGTTATTATGATTTCTTAAGTACGTCATTTCTATTGACAATTTCTTGATCATTTCCGTAAGCTCGTCAATCCTATCCTTTTTGGCATTATTTGGTTGCGACGCTAAATTTTGGAGGAACACGGGTTGTGCAATCGGCTGATTCTAATGAGCAGGTGGGAATTTCACTACTTAGAGATATGTAGGCACTTGGGATGGTTGAGGATGCAAATGTTGTTGTTGGGGCAATAATTAGTGAGGTACTGGATATGCCTGATTCATTGGTTGCCCAGGGTGCGGAACCATAGGTAGTTGCGGTACTGGATTCAATAGGGGTGTCTGATGCTACAAGGCTTGAGTAAGCCCTTGAATTTGTGTTAGATGCACCATTTTCCCAAGAGACGGTAATAGACCAGAAATGTTTTGCCCCAAATCTGTGCTAGCAATAATAGCTTTGGCATATGCATCGACCAACCTAGTAGGTGGTGGTCTCATTCTCTTTACCAGGGCTGAAGTGAGGTTATCCAATGCTACATAGTAAATAGGTAAGACAGCAACATCATTGAAAATGTACAGGGCCTATAGTTGAGTGTACGCTCTATGGAAATGGTCATTGAACGAACTGATCCGTTCATTAATCTCCCTTTGAACCGACATGAACTGTTGGTATGAATCTGCGGGGCTGACCGGGGTCTTGAACTTCTACAAAAAAGCATTCTTCAGAAGATCGCATGTATTGATAGTTTTAGCTGGAAAATTGACATACCAGTAGAAGGCCTCCTCCCTGAAGGAGTAGCGAAAGACCCTGCAAGCCACATTTTTGTATATGAACTGCATAGTCCTCAGGGCAATTTCAAAAATCTTGACATGCTCCTCAATTGTCCTTTGTGGATCCCAGGAGTTGAACTTCGTACAGAAGTTCTCAAGATTCTTTGGCATATCATGGTAGAGGTTCAAGGCAAAAGGAGATGGGTTATTGCACAGCCACGCCATTGGAGGGGTCAGTGGAGATGGTTGTGCTAGATTGTCTCATAACTGTAAATGGGTGGTAGCAACTGATAGGGTGGTAGCAGGGCTGGTGACTATGATTGGTTGAAAGGCAGTGTGCAGCCCAGATGGAGTGGCAACTTCTAGGGTTCTATGGATCAGATGAGTGGAAGGTGGTACTACCAATGACAATGGTGAAGATGGAGGTGAACGAGCAGTGGCCTGGTCTGGTGAATCGGTGATGGATGGTTCCCTTCATTTAGATCTTTTAGCTCAAACTAGGGGTTGTAATTCTTGAAATTCTCCCTTGTTCGGTATAGATCTCAAGACTTGATGAAATCTCTCAGGGGAGAATGACCCAATTCGATCTAGCTTTATCTCTGAAAGGCCCTCCCTCTAACACTAGTTTTTTTGGTGGTGTTTTTCTACACTTCTCAACACAGGTAATGCATAGGTGCATCACCTCTCTTGAAAGACAATCTTCCACAATCAAATTGCAGAACACTATCCCAAGGTCTCTCAGATGTCAGGTCATGACGATGCTTGGAATATATGGTTTCTGGACCTGAAACTACCAATGAACAATTCATGGCAATTCCTATTGTGGATGATTTCCTTAAATAGGATTTCACTTAATCTGAATTCTCACAATGTCATGAAATCTATGCTATCTTCTAAGGACAGTAGATATTCATCATTCGTTCACCATGTAAATGTGAACAAAGACAAAGTTCAAAGAACAACTATGAGATTATATTTTAGGCTAACTTTTCACAATCACCTACTAGCAGCAAATGACCAAAAGTATGGACAAAGAAAGCATACACACAATAGAAAGCTTCATAACCAAAGACACATCAATAAATCCACTAAAGCTAACTAAAGGAAACTAGAACAGGAAAATAACTTGAAGTAAAGTCTTAACTAATGGGAGAAGAATCATGCAACATGGGAAGAAATCCAGAAATGCACCAAGTCAATGTATTTCTATTAAAATTTCTCCAGAATGCCTTTACAACAACTCAACTCTCTTGATATGAGAGGAGGAGAGCCCTACTTATAGTTTTCAAAAAGAAAAATATGTGGCCAAGATTCACTTTACACTAGGGTTTCACCTACCCCCAAATATATTACATTTTTAAAACACCTTTTGTCTTTTCCCTATTTCGTCATCTAGTGGCAGCACTGTAAGAGTTTCATCTTTTTGTTGTTTTCCCTTTGCTGCAGCTACTCCTTTAGGAATTCTTCATCGATGACAGGGTTTCCTTTATGCTTCTTCAAAGCTTCATACTCCATGAAGCTCAATATAATTGGCTAAAGCTTTTCCACCTCCATGATGTCCAATCATAGCACCTGGCAGCTCCATTCTTGGGAGTTGTTAACAAGTTTCTTCCAGTTGTCGTCATACTTGGCAGCATTGCTTCTGAAAATATTAGATTGGGTGAAGGCTCGAGCAGGAAAGCTAATGAAATCTGTGGTAACTTCAACCGAAATCCCATCTTCCATTTTCTTCAAGAAGTGAGGCTTTACGCTCTCTGGATTAATTTCAACAGTGGGCAGCTCGTACCCCATCATTAACTTGAGGTACCGAGCACAATCTTCTCTGGCCTCCTTGGCCCATTCGATATCTGAAACTACCCATCCTAGGATCTGCTCCAACTTTCCCCTTCGATGATCAAAATCTTGTTTCCATACATCCACTAACCAATGGTCATCATCTTTGATGGTAAGGTCCTTCTCCCAAACCTCACTTGGCAACCCATGTATGGCCTCAATTGTTTGGTTTGCTCCTCTATAATTCCTCGAGAATTGCTCGTAAACATGCCTTGTACCCTCAAGAGTTATTTGTACTTCCAAGAAAATTTTTGTTGTTCGGACACCCAAGTTGATGCCCATGTTTCCCATGTCTAAGACTTGCTGAAACCAATTTTTCGTAGTCTTATCCAAGTTTCTTCTCTTTTCCAACTTATTGATCTACTCTTGAGACAACAACTGTGGTGGGGCCGATGATGTGGTGGGCTTCTCATCTGGGGATGACCATTGTTGAATGTAATCCATTTGATCAGCCACCTATGCTTTGAGTTCTTCCTTTGAAACCTTATTCTCCTAGATAAGGTGCACCACCGTGGCGACCGACTCCTAAAGGTGGTCGACCTTTTGCTCC
This sequence comes from Sequoiadendron giganteum, assembly GCA_007115665.2. Taxonomy (NCBI): domain Eukaryota; kingdom Viridiplantae; phylum Streptophyta; class Pinopsida; order Cupressales; family Cupressaceae; genus Sequoiadendron; species Sequoiadendron giganteum. The sequence goes on from CM021108.1 coordinate 193,971,293, forward strand.
CTTGTGGCCACTAACAAGTCGATGGTGGAGACCTGATAATTTATTCCTTGTTCTCCAACCATTGGCGTTGCTATTTTTACTGCCTTAGATCCGGAGGCATCCATGGTTACCTTCGATCTGATCTTTGGCCTTTTCTCTTTCTTGGTGCTTATCTGTGCTCTAGCCAATATGGTTTCTAGCCTTTCCTTAGGATCCTTTAGGGTGGGAGTCTTTTGCTAAAGTTGATTCCTGAGCCAATCAAGCATTTGGGGCCCCTCCTTGGGTGATTCACATTGGTCCTCGCCTCCCTCCACCCCAAGTTCAATGGTTCTGACAAAAAGAGCTTCCTTCTCAACCCTTGCATCCTCCTTCTCCTCGTCGGAGACTTGTTTGAGAATTACACATTTAGTGGGAGACTTGGTAGGTAATAGCCCGTCGAAGGGATCTTCTCGTTCAGCAGCCTTCGCCTCTTCATCTTGATCGTGTTCATGTTCCTCAGGCTTATCCTCTTGCTCATCTACATGGAGGGATGTTTCCTCTTCATGATCTATATTTTGACCATGTGGTTCAACTGGAGACCTGCTGGCCTCAGTTTCTGGAACCTAACCAGTGGTCATCATCTTTGAGGATAATATCCTTCTCCCAAACCTTGCTTGGAAACATGAGTATGGCCTCAATTTTCACGTAGGCTGCTCTGTACTTCCTCAGGAATTCCTTGCAAACTTTCCTTATGCCCTCCAGAGTTCTATGTACTTCTAGGAACTTGTTTGTTGTTTGGAAAAACAAGTTGATGCCCGTGTTTCCCTTATCTAAGACCTGTCGGAACCAATTTTTCGTAGTCTTATCCAATTTCCTTCTCTTTTCCAACTTATTGATCTTCTCTTGAGACAACAACTACGGTGGTGCCGACGATGTGGTGGTTTTCTCATTTGGGGATGACCATTCTTGAATGTAAGCCATCAAATCCGCCACTTGTGCTTTGAGTTCTTCATTTGAAACCTTATCCTATTGGATAAGGTGCACCACCGTGGTGACTGACTCCTAGAGGTGGTCGACCTTCTGCTCCCTTGTGGCCACTCCCAATTCGATGGTGGAGACGTTATAAGTTAGTCCTTATTCTCCAACCACCTACATTGTTTTTTGTACTCTCCTAGATCCAAAGGCATCCATGGTTACCTTCACCCTAATCTTTGGCCTTTTCTCTTTCTTGGTGCTTATTTAAGCTCTGGCCAATATGGCTTCTAGCCTCGCCTTAGGATCCTTTAGGGTGGGAGTCTTTTGACGAAGCTAATTCCTAAGCCAATCGGGCATTTGGGGCCCCTCCTTGGGTGATTCACATTGGTCCTTGCTGCCCTCCACCCCAAGTTCAATGGTTTTGACAACAAGGGCTTCCTTCTCAACCCCTTTATCCTCCTTCTCCTCGTCAGAGTCTTGTTTTAGCGTTACACATTTATTAGGAAACTTTATGGGAAATTGCCCATCGAAGGGATCTTCCCGTTCACAAACCTTCTCCTCTTCATCTTGATCATGTTCATATTCCCCAGGCTTATCCTCTTGCTCATCTACATGGAGGGATATTTCCTCTTCATGCTCTAGAGTTCGACCATGTCGTTCAGCTGGAAACCTACTGGCCTCAGTCTCCACAGCAGCAACTTATTCTTCAACCATAAGTTGATCCTCAGCTTATTTATCCTCAATCTCCTTAATTTGCTTGCTCCATTCAGCGTCGAGCTCTGGATCATTTGTTTCCCAGACTAATTTAGTGTACATCTCCTCACTGCTCTCATTGGAGGATTCATAGGTTACCTCATCGATCTCACAGCACTCGAACATCGGGTGCTCATGGTATTCAAACTCTTCATCTTCGGACCTCTTGGTAGACTCTAGATGTTGTCGATTGAGCTCATCAGATATCTGCATTGTTGCCTCCATTCTTGGTGGTTCGATTGGGGGAGGGAGAGCTAGAGCATTAGCCATAGCCTGGGCTATTGCAATTTGCACTATTGGAATTTTAAACATCCCGAAGAGCTCAGGGGGCACGTTCTGCATGTATTTTATGAAATATTTTGGGAGACTGAGGACAGGCATTGTAGCAATAGAAGCGGATGGAAGGGAAGGAGACATAGCAGATGAAAATATTGGCGAGGTCGTGGTAGAGGATGAATCCACTGATATGACTTGCACGATCAGAGAAGTTGAGGGAAGGTGGACAGAGATGTCTACCGCAGGCGGGGAGGAAGCGGGAACTTCAAGCAAAGTCGATGGGATAGTGGTAATGGCAGCAGCAATTTCAGTAGATGGAGACCTTGGCGGGTCAGTCTCTTCCTCTCTACCCTCGAGGAGCAGATCTCAGGTATGACCAACATCTCCACAACCTCGACTGATTTTTTCTACTTCTTGGAAGGCTCGCCCTCTGAAGCCTTTCGAGCATAAACCTTTGGGTTAGGCTCCTTCTCACTAGCTTCCTTTCTCTTTAGTTTTGATAGATGGTGGGGATTTGGAATTTTCCCCAGTTGTCACAGCAGACACCCCACCATCAAATCCACTTGGCTCACTTTTGAGTCCCTTGAATGTTAAGATGACTCCCTATTGTTTCAATTGTGCCACTTGTTGGTTGATCCATGCCTTCATTTGAACTTCCATAGGCTTGGTGAGTATGTCGAGGTTATCAACCTCTTACTCGTCCCAATCAATCATAGGCAGCGGCAAGTTGGCGACAACACTATATCCTAGGTCAATCACCGTGCTCTCATCTTCTTCAAGTTGTTCCAGAATTGGGCACAATTTCACTCTTCAGACATAGAGGGTAGTCATGTGCATGTAGTGTCGCAACCACACCTCAAAATCATCCTTGCAATTGGCCCAGAAATCCTCAACATTATGGAGGTGGGCATACTCGGGTCCCAGTTCCTTTCTGATATGACCATAAGGGTCCTTTCGTGGTCGAGCTATGTATTTCTGGAAGTGGTACTCAGCCAGCTCCTTTTTAAATTCCTTGCACATTGAGAGGTATGAATTTTTTACATTCCTAGCTGAGGCCGATAGGATAAGGTGTCCCTACCAGATGTTTTCTGCTTAGAATATTATGAATGTGTCATAGCTGCTAAGTCAACTCTAATAGTATGATCCAGTCATTGGGGTACCAAGGCACCTTGTTTGGCCTTTCCATGAATCCCTAGGCATGAATGTAAGTGAACTTGGGGAATTATAGGTATAAGAAGGTGTACTGCCTGAGGAGGGCTCTGGCATTGTGGGATACTCTTCTCTAAAAATCTCTGCCAAGCAGTTGGATGATTTAGGCGATGAAGGCATCATTCACCCTACAGTAACCTCTCTTGAATTTTTTGTATTGTAGTTGAGGGTATCTATCATAAGGCTCAAGCTCCTTCCTTGGCACCACATTGGGCATCTTGTTAAGTCCCTAATAATGCCACCGATCATCAAGCGAATAAACCAGGTAGGATGTCATATAGAAGCTAGAGGTCTTCTTCACACTGATAAATTGCTTGTGGAAGCAATTGCTGATTATTTATCCCCAATCAAAGGAAGCGTCACCATGGAAAATTTTCTCCACAAAGTATAACATCCATTCCTAGAATAATTCTGCAACAAGCAGGCCCATTACTCTTCTTAGTAGGGTAACGAGGTCGTGGTAATCCTCAAAGAAATCGTTGTGAAAGAGCTCCTGTGGGACTTTGCCAGCACTGGCCCACTTATCCTTCAAACAGTACTGATTGATTAGTTTTTTGCACCTCATAGGATCTTGTTCCCATAACGCCTTGCATTCTTCCATAGTTCGTGTCTCCATCTTTTCAAACGTGGGGATGTGGAAGGTTGTAGTTATCCCAAGAGGGGACATGTCTACAAGTATTTTTCTATCTTTGTCCACTATGGTTCTGGTGTCAGGTTGATATGCTTCCCGGCATGCCATTATCAATTCAGGGGCCACCAAAGCTGGCGAGAAGCCTGCAGCCTTGGCAAGTCCGTTGCTTCTGATTAGTTTTTCATTTTTTATTTTAGGGTCCACCTTGACCCTCCGTGTGAACTCATCAATATCGACATGCCCAATATTGGTATATGTGATGTCTCTCAAAAGAGTGGTGATTCTAGAGTGCAATGGCACCCCTTGGAATTTAAACTTCATCTGATCCTTTTCCTCCATGCCTCAAGGTGCCTTGGGAGTTCCCTTTTCCTTCACAGCATCGGAGGTTTCTGCACCGGATTCCATAAATCCTACACAAAGAGACATGACTCAATAACTTTAAACATGGAAAAGTGGCCTCGGACAAATCCTTGCACATCAAGGTTAGATCCACAACTATCATTCACATTTAATAAATTCCTAACACCTGATAAAATTAACATTCGAAAGAAAACAGGCAATCTAAGATCCCAGGGCCAAAATTCCCTTCGCAGAATGTCCTTTCGAAGGGAAAATGAGGCAAGGCACTCCTAATGAATTTTTCATTCTTGGATTTGATCAATGAAAGGCTGACATGAAAGAATACCAAATTTTAGGAAATGGGTCAAAGTCCATTTCGGATTTGGAGTCCATTTGAGCTCCCATTTAGGCGTTTGGGCTTCAGCTACAAGAAGGCCGTTTGAAACGGCACAGGGAAGATGGCACTTCGGGTGTCGAGCTCCGGAGTTTGGGTTCCTGGAGTCGAGAAGCTGTCATGGGACAGCCATGCAAAATGGCGAGATTCAGGTGGCAATCCGAGTGTTGGAACTATGAAATTTTGACAATTTCATTCACCCTTCATTATTATTAGTCTCCTTAAAGGTTAATAATATAGACATAAAAATCCTCAAATAGCATCCTTTACCTAAATCCAATTTAAATTTTTTCATAAAGCCCCATTAAATACATATGGCATTAAATCTTTAACATATGAAAATATCAGCATAAGTTGATGCAAGTCTCATCGATGATAATATACACATCCTCAATATATCGGCAGGACATCAGAAGGGTCACACCGATAAAATTATATACCAAAATAATGTGGGTTTGTATTTCTTATCAACGTGATGATGTAAATTCATATCGAGCTAAGTTACCTTTTGCCGATTGGAGAAAAGTGAAGTCTATCGGAGAGAATTTGGTTGTCAGAGAGAGATTTCAAAACACTGGCCAAAGCGCTATTGGTCTTGTCGATAAAGCAAAGGGAGGACTCACTCGGTAAGATAAATGATGTCGGGGACAGTTCAGAAAGTCTTACCGACTCCTCAGGTTACACCAAAAAAATTAAGCATGTGAAGATAAAGGGTGTCGATAAAAAGATGCGCGTTGTCTTGCCGAAGAAGAGGCGTATCGGTGAGACATGTCACCCTAGGGAGATCTAAGAGATATCATGGCAAGTATTTTTCTGTTGGTAGAGCAATATCTTGGTCTTGGCGACATAAGTTAACAAAGCAAACATCTCGGTGAGATGAAAAGCTTTCAGAGTAAGGTGAAAAACCATTGGCCCGATCCATTAAGTCTGGGAGATAGTTGCTTTGGTGAAGGTCATGGTAATATAAAATCCAAAAGGAAAGAAACTATCGGGGAGACTTGTGATGTCGGAGAAACTGCAAGATGCCTTAGCAGATGGGTGAATGTTGAACAGGCGGATCGGACAGATATTTGAAATGTCTTGCTAATATGAGCCCTGATGTGACAAAACTAATTTTGAAAAACTTGTAGCATTCATGTCTCAGTAAAGACATTAATGGTGCCACGAAGCATAGAAGATTTTGCATATCAGGATATGCTTAATTGAAATCATTATCTCACAGAATTAAAATCGAAGGAGAGCAAGGGAACCAGTAGGGAAATTAAGGCATTCACCTGGCTTGAATTTGCAAGAAAGTTACAGTAAGTTTCTCATCCTCTCAAAATTCGTAAAAATTTGAACTATGGAAGGCACTAGTTCAGGAAAACTAAAAGGAAGAAAACCCAGGGAGGGAAGCCAATCAAAAGCAAAAAAGCAAAAGACTGAATTGCAACCAGAGGGCACTGAAAGGAAACTAAATCAAGACCTCATAGACCAATTACCTAGTTCTGGGCCTAAATCTAGGCGTTTTGCATAGCTCAAAGTGGAAGTTGACAAATTGGATGACAAATGAAAATTTATAGGGGATGTTTGGACTCTGATTAGGGGCTATGAGTTATTCAATTTTTATTATCATAGGCGAAATTGTTTTGAGCCGGTATGCAATCCATGGAGGCTCAATTTAGGGAAATTGGTGTGCCCTAATGTTTTTATTGATGTCAAACTGGTAAAATTGCTGGTTGGACATTATGACTTGAAAAATAAGGCTATATATGATTTGTCAGGGAATCCGTTGATACATGTATTTTGAGAATGCAATTGCTAAGGTTTTCAGGATGGAGGGAATATACAGTGAGAAAATAATAAGTGAGGAGCTTGAAAGTGATTTCAGAAGGATGGAAACTATTTATAAAGGGTGGAGGTTACCTCTGCATAGAATTAGGTGTCATGGAAAACCTACTCCAATGGAAGATAGTGAGGGAACACCCTTTCATGTAGATCTTTTCGAACCCTACCTGAAATATAGTTACTATTCAGTGGGACAAGTATTGGGGATGAAGGTACCTAAGCATATGGTGGTTGTTCCCATAGTGATAGTTGCAGACACTCATATCACAATTCCAAATCATTTGATTGTGTTGCACATGTTTTTAAGGAGTTGGATGCAGGTTTGATGGTGATAAAGAATGGTGCCTTTGTTCTACATCTCAGGAATTATTCACTGATGATGCACTTAGTGTTGTATTTTGGCCAAGAGATAGGATTATGGCCCCAGAAGCTGAGGATTTCTCGATCTGACAAGGAAGGTAATCCATTTCCTGTTCAATTATGGACTATTGTTTGCGACAGCAAGTTTCCCAATTCAAATTTCCTGCATTTTGAAGAGTTCTTTGTGAAACTCTTGTATAGATTTTTCAATCATCCTTGTGATTATTCTTTATCTGAAGAAATAAAAAGGTTTCTTAGGCCTAGGGATTATAATGGACCAATCAACCACAACTAGGGGAATTGGTATTGCTTAGAGAATGCCACAATGATTAGGGTTTGTGGTTTTGAGGATACACCATTCATTTTGCCCAGAACTGTCCCGGATAGAATTGCATACCTAGAAATTGTTAGGAAAATAGATTACTCCAGTGTTATGAACTTAGGTTCATATGGCAAACAGGCCTTTATGCCTAGTACATTGTCTTTTAGTGATTTTATTGTATTAGCCAAGGAAGGTTGCAATCTAATTCTCAATAAATTATTGCACTACAACATGAGAAGAGCACCAGTAAGAAAGAATTTTAATCCAGGAGGGTATATCCACTTTGCTAGACAAAAAATAAATTTTGGAGGGTACCATCATGTGCCCTATAAATCTGATGACATAATCAAAAACTTGGAGGTAGAGGAAGCTGAAATAGTGATTGACAAACATGATCAAAAGTTGGTGGATGCTAAGTTGTTATCCTCCATTAAAGGGATATCAGAAGTAGATAGGACACAAAGCTCATCTGGGAAGGTATCAAGAATATAGACTCAGGATTATGCCTATGTTTCCAGAGAAACAGATGTTGAGGAAACCATGGATGTACATACAAGACATGAAGACTATAGGTCTTTTATATCAGATGATGAATTTATAAAGACCTTAGAGTTTAAGATATTTTTATATAAGCAAAAAGGGAAAGAGATAAGGGGACAGGTTGAAAATGTCACTCCAGGAAATGAAGATCAACTGTTAAAAAGCCTAAAGGATGAGGTAGACAAAGAGATGATTAACATGACCCCTAAAAAGGGATGGGAGATGCTAGAAAAGGTGGGTGTTATGATTTTTTCAGGTTTGGATCTGAATTCTGCATTAGTTTTTGATAGTTTCTTAAAAGATAACAATGCTATCCACAAGCTCAGCATAGGGAAGGTGACGGAGGTATACACAGGATCAAGATACAATCTTGATGATGAAACATTGATAATTTAGGCCTTGTATCCTCCTCACAAGAAATCAATTATTATTGATAATGAAAAGGCATTCGGACATGTCATGAACTTGAAGGCTAGGGAGGTTGATCCTGTAGAAACTACAGATATTGGGATAAATATAGCCAAGTTGAATAAAGCCCAAATCTAAGCATTGATTAGGGAAAGGGAGATGTATAAAACTAATAATGAGAGGATGTTGAGAGAGAATGAATGCCTGAAAGAGTTGGTAGGTGTTGTAACAGAGCCAACAAAGATGCTCACCCAAGGTGAGAGTTCACAAAAAAGGACCATTGCGAAGGATCAACTGCATACTCTCAAGGGAAAATGGATGCACTTGTTGCAATAATCAAAAGAAGGCAAGTCGTCTTAACCACTTGGTTAAGTAAACCCTGGGGAAAACATTCACAATACATGGATGCAATAAAGGAGCACAAGAGAGTGGATAGTAGAATCCAAGAAAAAATTGAGGAACTAGAGCAAAAGGATACTCCTAGTAGTACAAAGATTGAAAATGCTAATTGTATCATGGATAGGCATAGGGATTTCTTTGAGGAGTTACAAGGAGATGTGCAAGGATTGACAGAGGTTGTCAAAGACAGATTGACCAAGTTATGTGATGCTGAAGGGAAACTGAAAGAAGTGACTACATGGAAAAATGAATGTGAAACAATACTCTAGGAGATGTTGAAGAAAGCCACTATGAAGGATGTGGCATTGGATGAAGCATGTGAGCAGAATGAGCGAATGATAATGATGGAGATCCTGATCCATGATGCGTTGGGAGATGCTGATACTCATGATTACCAGGATTATACAGAGCATATGTATGCAGTCCATTTGTAGCTAAATATAAATTAGTTAATAGTGAATTTGTTAAACTTTTTATGCTTTAAAATTTTTTGAAAAGGCACATCCTTTTACAAACTGATGTATAAATATCCATTGTTGGATAAATTGATGGTGGCAGAAGATAGAATTTGAATAGGATAGACTCCTGTAAGCACTATATTTTTAGAAATGATGACATTCAAGGAGACTATGTTGCATGTATGAATTTTGAAGGAGATAATGAAAGACTGTTGATTTAGTGGTTTCATTCTGGTATCAATTGTTTGTTGGATTCCTGTGATTATTTGATTGTCTCCAATCTTATGTTTCTTGATTGTTTAAATTGAAGTATCAAGTATATATTTGATTTATCAGTACACTTTTTTTGTTTCTATGTGATTTGATTTATTGGATTCTTTAAAGAAGAATGAAAATTCCTTTCAATCGATTACAATAATCTGGGAATGTTATTTGGATCAATAAGAAGAATCAGATAATTAGATTTGATATTCTGCCTGAAGTAGGGTTTATCAATTACATCCTTGCATGTTTATACTAGTTATAAACTCACGATTGTATGCCAAACAATTAGAGAACTTGCTAGATAGAAACCACTCATCAAAGGCTTCTATTTTGACTTTGTTTTACCCAATAAGGCACTAGTCTCCTTTGTTTTCATTACATTAGTTTTATTCATCTCATTTGGCATCTCTTAATTGAACATATTAATTCATACCTTGATATTGCATATACAATTCATACCAAATTAGGATCATATCTTTCCACTATCAAATTTCCATTTTTGGATAGTTAGGTCAAGTAGGAAACATAATTCAAAATTTGTGTCATTCATATAGGTGCACCCACCTAGGTTTAGCAGAGCCTTAAGAGTAGAGGGTTCAACCATACTGGTTGGCCTTGTTAGTTGACCAATAACGTAGTGAGAGTTTCCAAACCTCTCCTAGTTCATTCAAACCAGCATTTTTGAGACCCAACCAATTGGTAACTCTTTTGGGGAAAAAATTAGAGAATTGTTTGGTAGCAGACAGCCTTTCCATATAAATTCACGATAGAAAACCATAATTGAAATTTGAAAGAAATTGACTCCGCTGGGTTAGATAACCACAAAATATTTTCTCACTTTTAGAAAAAGGTGGGTGGCGAATCTAAATGAATAAAAACATTGAGACTGACACAATAAGATACAAATCAAAAAGGAATCAATCTAGAGTTTAGACCATCACATTTTCTCACAACATGCAAGGAAGGAGATCTTTGTACAAAGAGGGGGATGGTCTCGATAATAAAGGAAAGTCAAATTACAAAAACAATTAGGGCAAGAAAGTGTTTAACGACTTGGACACAGCAACAAAAAACAAAGCATCAGTTTTTTTGCTGGAAACACATAATTCATATGATACGCTTGCAAACAAAGAGAGCCCATCTAAAGAGCTCCACACTCCTGAGGGGAGGAGAAATCCTTCCTACCCATTAGACCTTGGGAAAGCTGATGAGCACATGGTTGAGTTTGAAGCTAGAAAAAGGAGAGAATATGAAGATGAACAAGGAGCAATACTCTATGAGGGAGGTCTTGAGTATGATGAGACATTTAAATAAAATCATGAACTTACGACATGAGATGAAGAAGATACACAGTGGGAACAAATGAGGCAATATGCAGAAAGATTAAGGGTAGAGTATGAGCAAAAACTTCAAGCAATGGAAGAATTGAGAAAGATGAAGTTACACAAAGCTCAAATCAAAACATCAATGACTGAATCACCCAAATATACACCCCCCCATAAAAGCAACAATATGAAGCCATCGAGTTCCCCTCAAGCCCACCGAAATCAGCCTAGAAATCAATATGGAAACACAAATGCTCCACCACAACACTGAAATATTCAACCACCTCCTCATCAACAATATGACAATTTGATCTTGTTGGGTTTCAAATTTATCCTTTCCCCCTGGAAAACAATTGGAGGAACTTAGTCCCTAAATTCATAGGAAGTAATGTAGTTACAATTGAGGAACATCTGAGAAATTTGAAGGTAGCCATTCAAGACTTAGACATGCAGTATGAGGATGTACAAATGAGACTATTTATGATTTCATTGATTGAGGATGTCGGAGACTAGTTTAACATTTTACCAACTGCATCCATTTACTCCATTCAGGTATTCCACGAACAGTTTCTTAAATAATATGGAAATCAATGTGCATCATATTTTGCCTTGCATGAGTTAGTGATAATCCAGAAACATCAGAATGAGTCAGCCTTTCATTTTAACCAAATGTTTGTTAAATTACATAATAAAATACCTCTGGCATCCAAGTTGGTTGATCCTGTTGTGTTGAGTATCTATTTGAAGGCCTTTGACCCCAAGACAGGATATGAATTGAGAAACAGAGGTCCTAGGAATCTGGTTGAGGCCCAAAAGATAGCCTTAACCATTGAAAATAATAGGAAAGTTGCAGGGATGTTTTCTAAAATGGAAAACCCTAGGGTTCCTCAATATGTTCCCCCAAACAGACAAGAGAACACATATAGGAATGAAATACCAAGGCTACATGACATGCCTTATAATACCAATTGGAAAGATGGGAATTCAGTAATTGATAGGCCTAGAAATAAAGAAACACAAGATCCATTAAAAAGAAAAGGGGCATACATGGTAGATAAAAGTCCCTAGTGTTCAGTCCATTATGCACCACATTCCCCTAAACATTGTGTAATAGCTCAGTCAATACCAGAGGAAGACACACAGGAAGATGATGGTGGTGAAGACTAGAATGTCTACCTAACTTCCCACACTCTTAACCCTTTGGAGCAGGAGTATGCATCTTCAGAGGAGGAAGGATATGAATATAATGTGGATCACCAAAAATACAATGTTCACATGGCAGAACAGCATGTTTTCTCTGATCATGAAGAAAATGATAATGAGCAAGACCCCCCTATTGCATCAAGTTAGACTAATAGACACAATATAAGAATACCAAGTGAAGAAGAGATTAAAAGATTGACAATTGTAGTAGTGGAGGATGCCAGAAACAAATATCGTTTGAGAAACAGAACGGTGAATAGAGATGAGGGTGTCCCAAGGGGGATATTTATAAAAAATAAAAAAGCATCAGATGAGACATCAAAAGGAATTGATGATAAACAGACAGACAAAAGAGAATAGAAAGGATCCCCTAAGGAGGAAAGTAAGAAATTTCCCATTGAAAAGAAAAAGCCAAATCAAACCTCCAAAAGGGAAAAAGAAGAAAACAAAGGAGAATGCACTAAACCTAAAAGAGCAATCAAAACTGAAGGTACATCCTTGATTTTATACAAGCTTTATCTCAATTGAAAATATTTGTACCATTAATTGAAATGATGAAAATCAAGGAATATAGGGAAAGTACCATACAATTAATTTCTAATCGAAATCAAAATATAAGCCCAGAAAACAAAGAGGTCTCTGAGATAAATAATAAAAGGGAGGAGGTAAAAATCCCAGAGGCTTGCCTAATGAAGACGCCACAAATTGACCCATTTTTTACCACTTTACTCATAATCGGAAAACTAGTAAGAAATTGCATGATAGACTCGGGTGCTTCTATGAATATCATGCCAGTAGGGGTAATGAAGCAGCTTGGTTTATGGATAGATGTGGAAGGAGGTAAATGCTACGCCATGGATAGCAGGCATGTCCCAGTTGTGGGAATCATGAAAAATGTGGAAGTAAGGTTAGCAACTTACCCACAAGCCACTTACACTATTGACATAACTGTAATTGATACACCTCCCTAGTTTGGGATGCTTCTATCGAGACAGTGGACTATTGCAGTAGGAGAAAATGTACAGTTTGACCTATCATATGCCACCATACCAGTGAATGGAGAATAGGTAAAATTGTAAAGAGAACCTAGAGTGAATCAAAATTTTGAATATGTTCCTCAAGAGCCATTGAATTGCTTCTGTGATGTTGATTTGGGAAGTTTTAGAGTGGAACTATCTCAACCTAAGTTGGAAAGCAAAGATCCAATTGATCAAAATAAAACTGAAAATCAACAAGGAATATGGAAAATGTAATTTGATGGAGCTTGTAGCCAAGAGGGTAATGGAGCTGGTATAGTTTTTATATCTCTTGATGGTTCAACTTATAAATATTCATTTCTATTAGCATTTGAATGTACAAAAAATCTAGCGGAATATGAAGCTTTGTTGACTAGATTGAATTTAGCAGTTAAACACAAGATCAAAATCGTAACAGTTTTTGGAGATTCAGAACTAGTTGTATCTCAGATTAGATCAAAATAGGTAGCAAAAAATTAAAGACTGAAACAATACAGAAATGCAATATGGGATACAATTGAACTATTTGATGCTTTATCCATTGATTGGGTGGACAGATCAAAAAACATAATGGTAGACTTCTTGAAAAATGTAGCATTAAAACAAGATGATATCACATTAGTAGGAATGTCCCAAGTGGAATTCAAAACAAGACCTGTAGTACCCAACAATGTATATAGTTGGCAGGTTTTCAATGATGACACTGACCTTTTGAAATTCCTTCAATGTATAGACCAGTATGAGGCTCAAGAAATTGATTTCAACGCCTTTGTGGAAGAAATAAATGGAGAAAAGACAGTATTTGGAAAGAAGGTTTTGCAACTTAAGACTAATAAACTTCCCAAGGGGTTGGTAGCATTGGAAAGAGTATACGATGGAAGTGATTAATCCCTTATGAAACAAACACCAATCAAAAGGGAATATATTGAAGAAGTAAACTTGGGGACCGAACTGTCACCAAGGAAGGTATATATTGGAAAAAAAATAAGCCCTACTGTCTGAAGAATTCTGATTTCATTGTTAAGAAAGTATAAACATGTGTTTGCATGGTCTTATGAAGACCTCAAGGCATATAGGGAGGATTTATTTCAGCATGAAATTCCATTGAAAGAAGATGCAAAGCCATTTAGACAGAAACAAAGGCCCATTAACCCCACTCTGGAACCAAAAATACAGGAAGAATTGACCAAGATTAGAGATGGAGGTATCATCAAACCTATGAGGCACTCAACATGGATGTCAAACCTTGTTCCTATTAGAAAAAAAAATGGAGATATAAGACTCTATGTAGATTTCAAAAATTTGAATGTAGCATCTCTTAAAGATAACTACCCTCTGTCTAACATGGAAGCCATGCTGCATAAGGTAACTGGGTGTGAGTTGCTATCTATGATGGATGGTTTTTTTGGTTACAACCAGGTTAAGGTCAAGGAATGTGCGCAGTACAAAACAACTTTCACAACCCCATGGGGAACATATGTATGTGTGAGAATGCCTTTTGGTCTCACTAATGCGGGAGAAACCTTTCAAAGGGCTATGGACTTAGAATTTGGTGACCTGATCAATGCTATAATGGTGGTCTATCAAGATGACCTCATGACTTACTCAAAAAGGGTTGAAGATCATATAGGGCACCTTGAAAAAATATTCATTAAAGCTTTAGAATATGGCATCAGTTTGAACCCTAAGAAATGTCATTTTGTTGTTACAGAGGGAAAGCTCTTAGGACACATTGTATAAAAAGAGGGAGTTAGGATAGATCCTAAGAGATTTGAGGCTATAGATAACGTTCCTATCCCTAAAAATGTGAAATTCATCCAGTCATTCTTTGGGCAGATTAATTTTGTTAGGAGGTTTGTGTCCAACTTTGCTAAGATTGTCAAACCCATATCAAAAATGTTAAAGAAAGGACAAAATATTGAATGGACCCTAGAAGCATTAGAAGCCTTTGTATCCATTAAAAGAGCCATTAAGGAAGCCCATGTTTTCAAGTCTCCTAATTTCATAAAACCTTTTCAGATATTTTCATTTGCTTCCTTGCATACAATAGTTGTTGTCATGTTACAGAAAAATGAGGATGGTCATGAGTAACCTGTATCTTTCTTTAGTAAATCTTTGCAGGGATCAGAATTGAAGTACGACATAATGGAAAAACAAGCCTTTCCACTGGTAAAGGCCACAAAATTTTTCAGGTCGTATCTTGTTGGAGCCAAATTAATTGCATATGTTCCTCATGCAGCAGTCAAAGACATCTTGACACAATCAGAAGTGACAGGGAAAAGGTACAAGTGGATTAAAAAAATTCAGGAATTTGATATGGAAATACAGATTACTAAATTGATAAGAGACCAAGGATTGGCCAAATTAATGGCAGAAACAAACATTGAGGCAAATCAAATCTGCAATATAAAAGGAGAAGGAAATGCAATTACAAGTATTGATCATACACCCTGGTACACAGACATCATGCATTACCTTAGGAACACGAATTTCCCAGAAGGACTTAGTGATAACCAAAAAAGAACTTTAAAACTACAAGCTTCTAAATATGTATTTATAGAAGGAGACCTATTTTGGAAAAAAGAGATGGAATGTTGTTGTTATGTTTGGATGAATCACAAGTTGATCATGTTCTGAAAGAAATGCATGAAGGAGTCTGTGGAGAACATTATTCAGCAAAGACAACTGCACATAAAATCCTCAGGGCAGGTTATTACTGGCCAAAAAATTTCAATGATTCGTTTTCATATGTAAGGAAGTGTGAGGCATACCAAAACTTCTCACAGAAAGTGAAGTATGAGGGAGATCTACCACTCAAACCTAT